>BSUD01000008.1:112624324-112639128 GCA_033239045.1 Fagopyrum esculentum
GGGGAACCACTTGTACCCTTCAAACCCATCATACCTCGAGACAAATTTCAAAACAGTTGTACCAATGAATCTCCTCTTTACTCTCAACATCTCTATTGTCAATTTTCTTCTCACTCAATACTTTATCGTCATCCGGAGTAGGTTAGCCATAGATGGTGTTACTTAGAAATTTCTCCACGAATCCGGTAATGACCAGCACATCCAAGGAAACTTGTAACTTCATCCACGTCCTTCGGGTGTTTCCATCCCGAGACAACTTGTCATACACTTTTTCTCTTCTTTCAGATTATATCCAAATATCTTATCCAAGCATTAGTAAGCCCATATGGAATCACTAAAACTCGTAGTGACCATAGTTGTCCGGAATGTCGTATTTATCAATATCCTAGTCTCGAATTCTCAATTGGTGACAACAAACCATAAATCATTCTAGAAGAGACTACCGACCCTTGCAACCGGTCGAGTAGATCATCTATCTATGGTGAGGGATACTTGGTTCTTCATGGTTATCTTGCTCGGCTCACTATAGTCAATGTACAAACGAAGATAACCGTCTCTCTTTTCGCAAACTGGTGTTCTCCATAACAACTTCAAATCAAGAGTTTAAGATGTATTCCAATATCAACTTCAATTCTTCTTAATGGTAAATCCACCTTCCGATGCATTGGAATCCGTTCTATCTCGGATTCCAGCTTTTCTTCTCCCATCACATATCGTAAGATATCGACACAATCTTGTCTTAACATTGGTCAAGTGGTCCACCCCGATCTGTTAAGGTGACGTCCATCGAACACTTGGCTTAATACTTCTTTAGCTGCAACGTTTACCGTCCTCTTTCAAAGATCCTTCATCTCCAAAACTCGGAAGACTTGCTCTAATAATCTTTTTAAGGTTTCACACTTATGTGAAGTCATGAAGGTCCTAACTTCAGGACTTAATCACGCTTTATAAAATATTAGTATTAACTTTTTCGTATTTTACCAAAGCTTGCATCATTTCTTCGAGTAGGTGTAGAACTTACTCCCTTTGCTTATGTAACGTTCAATCGACTGTAGAGGTTCTATCTTCCATCTTTCATGTATTTCTTGTGCATCTGACATTGACTTCAAACTTCAAAACTTTAGTCTTCCCTTACTATTGTTGGTCACCTTATGTATTTCTCGGTATTCTATGTACAACTACAATGGAAGCTTCATCTTCAGGTTGATCCACTAGTTCCCCTTACCATGATCAAACCTTAAAAGTTGTAACCCGTGGCGTTCCTCCATATGTCAATCCCATGACCGAAGAAGGCCGCGTAAGATCGTTACAATCTCCTCCTCGGAGGTCTTGTTATAACTACTTGCTTGAACTCGTTCAACATTATTTAATTTAACACAAATACTCTCCGTTGATATACCTCCTTACTATGGACATTGATCCACCGCGAATACTCTCAGCTCTTGTTCCCGATCATATATGTTCCCATAGTCTTGTTTACTCTTCCCATCTACACACCTCAATAGACAACCCGCACTTGTGCTTTCTCAGTTGTCACCTGATTAACTTGTATCTGACCTTCTCCGAAGTTAACGACTTACCCTCCTACCATACTTCCATGCTACCATACTCTTGAAAGGATACACTCTCAGGTTACTTTGCCTTAACTTCACTAGCTCATTTTACTCTGCTTCAACTCTATTAGCTATTTGTACTCTCCTCTCTTCCTTCCGATTCTGTAAGATAACCATACCTACCTAGCTCTCTCGTGTCATATGTCCCACCTTTATAGGCTTAACCACTCTTCATAATGTTTTGCAAATACACTCCTCAAATATTCTGACATTAATTAGCCTCCACTCGCATCCTTCTTGGTTGTTAACTTAAGTTCTTCGATCCAGCTCCTTGTTTCCTCTTTCATCTTCCGAAGATCATCATCATCCTCACACACTTCCTCCTTTTTTAGCGTTGCTCAGTCTCATCACAATGACGGGTATCGATTGACCCCACAAGGTAATTATACTATGTGAACTTTCACCTTGTGATCCTCCTTGTAACTCTCGTATATCTGAATAAGTCATCCGCTTAGGATCTCGGAAAGATCGTCACCTCACCCTTTGGTACCTCCGTAATCTTAACTTCCGGTTCTTGTCAATCTTTCCAAATTCTTGGACCACTCTTTTCATCTTGACTCCCATGCTTAGGAGCATCTATTGAAAACTCGTCTTACTTAAAATGCCACTTTTATTCTCAAGCAAGAATCTAGTCCCCTTTACTTGATTCGCATCTTTAGTTCATCGACACCGCACTTGGAAAAATCTTACGTTCGTTGTCTCTAGTTGCCTCATTCATGTTCCTTCATTGTTTCCTTGGTACCACCCTCACGTCTTCATGTCGCTTTTATATTGGTAAAGTCTCCACCTTGATTTTGCTTAAGTCAACACGAGGTTCCCTTTTTATTTGTTTGTCCTTTGGTTACGTCATCTCTAGTCTTCTTCTTCTTCGATGTCCTCTTAAAGGAGTTTGGGACATCACCAGGGTTCTTGCGAAAACTTGATGCTCAACTTGATAACTTGAGTATACTCATCTTCGTATGTATACTATCCTAAGCCAAAAAGCGTTGTCCAAGGGGACAATGATAGCTTTCTATCATCTTAGCTATAAGGTCCACTATCACTAATGTGATATTAGTATACCATATGTTCATATATATATATATATAGAGATACAAACGTCATGCTACTACTATAAACATAATTAGTCCATAAACAATTTACAATTCAACATACAAGTATAGTCCAAAACATCCTAAGACCACATATACATATCTACATATATACACATATATACATAATATAATGATCCATACTACGTCGCCGAGATCCGCGGAGGAAGTGGTGGTCCCGTACATTCTACCCCAACTGACTCATGCACATGATTTGAAAAAGAAATTCATTTCTGTAAAACTCAGAACCCTTGAGGGTTCTGTTTATTTTTATTCGGCCTTTAGAAGATTGCGAGTGCCATTGTTGTCAACCTAGGGCTCTGATACCACTTTTGTAACACCCCGAATCCGCGGGACTCGGGGCGCTACGGGTTGGGGCCTCACAATGGGTCCCGACCCTTAGCCTGACAACAATTTCACCGGATCTTGCAACAAGGCACAAATAAAGGCCAAAACCGAAATACATTTTTATGCAATGTTATGAAACCCGAAAATAAAAGAAAGAAAAGACTTCAGCCGTCCTTACAACAACATCATCATAATATACAATAACAACAATAGAAAGACTCCAAAACCCAAAACAACCTAAGATGTACGGAACCCCGGCTGCCCACTCCTCCGGATCACTCGGCCACATCTTATCCTGCATATCAACTACAACAATCGGTATAAAACCGTTAGCTCACATTCTAGGCATTATAAGAATAATATGGCACAAACACACATAGGAACACAAACACACAACAAGCTCATAAACATACACATCCGTTACTTATTATCTTTTTAGATTATTCCATATCTAATTCATTCGTTCAAGTGTGACACGAGAGTCTTATAACTCTCGCCTCTGTCCCCGTGTAACCAACAGGAGTGTGGCGGCGCCCAACCCGTATACCCTGTGGGAGTGATGAAGAAGCCCGCCCGTATACCGTGTATGGCCTGGTCGCAGAGATCCCCCCAGTCTCCCTCGGGAAACTGAGCGGTGATGTCACCGCCCGATAATAATAATAGTAGTAACGATGGGCCAATAAATAATGTCAAGTAAATCCTAATCCATTTTCATGCTTAAAAGCGGTAAACACACACCACCATATATATCCAAATAAGGCATAAAAGCGGCTAAGTAAGTCCGAGGACTTACCTCGTCTCAAAGCTAAACGAAACCAATAACCCTCTCCGAAGGAATATAACCACAGCCTGTTCAAGACAAGGCACGATAATCAACAACTACTCACGCAAGCTAGAAGTCCTAAGACTTATAGTACTATATACTCTTAAAAGGTCATACACTCCCATAAACTAGGATACTCTCCTAGCCCTCATAAACTCACGAGATCTCAACTATAACCACATGCTAGAATACTTATATCCTAACTACACAATCTCAACAAACACATACCCACAACCTCAACAAAGCTCACATGATAACATACACACCTCAATCCTTATAACGTTCCAATCATCCTCAAATCCTCACCTAAAGTTCCAAGCCACTACTTGGCATTTGCCCTAAGTTATGGTAGATTCAACCTAGCATGATTCTACCACTAAACATAACTAGATCGAGGAAGAAGGTACTCACACATAATCCGAGGCTGAAGAGAATCTACGGACGTCGAGATTGGATTCGTTGGTCTATAACGGCCGCTTCCGGACCTAAACCAAAGTTAAGGAAATTTAGCTTGTATGCTAAATTGATTGTAATATATACGATATAATTAATTTGAGGTAAAACTCGTTTTCAAAAGCCAACATTAAAAACCCACAATACATTTTCCGGGCAATTTATACGAACATAGGAACTTGGTCATAAACCACAATTAAAATCTTTGGGGTCATAATTCGAGGTTAATCCAACAAGGGCATAATTGATAATTTGTAAAACCGGTCAATATATGTAATTAATTTCTAGCAGAGGGCATAAATTCAACTTCCAAAAATGTGGGTCCAAAACTGCAATTATTATAAAGCTATGGGTACAATCTGTAGTTATTTAAATCAACAGGGCCAAACTGCAATTACCAAAAAGAAGGGGGCCCGGTTTTAAAAAAAAAAGGTGTAATAGGGTTTCTTCTCAACCAGATACATCTTTGTTTGCGGAAGGAAGAGATGCAAGCGGCTGGTGGAAGCAGAGTTCAGGGGCGGCAGCCTCGGCTCCGGCAAGGGCTCCAGGGGCAGGAGAAGCGGGCGGTCCCGGCGAACGAGTCAAGGAGAAGGCAGAGCAGCGTCGGCTCTGGCGGCGAAGGAGCGGACAGAACAACGAGTGGAGAGGGGAGAAGGCGGGGCTGGGCTGGGCGCGGCCTGTGCGCCGTCCTGCTGGCGGCTCCGATCCACCAAGGCGGCAGCGTGGCGTAGGTAGCGGCGTCCGGTGGCGGTCCCTGGCGGTGCAGCCTTCTTCAAGTTCTTCTCCAAAGGTACAGATTCAACTGCAGAGGACACAAAAAAAATGGGGAGGGAGAGGATCTTTGGGCTGGCCTTGCGTGAGGAAGATAGGGAATAGGGCACAACAGGTAATCCTATTGCAGAACTTTGAGCGGAACGAGGGGTCGGCGGCCGAAGATCAAGGGGTCGGCTCCCTTTCTGCAGACGCGTGAGAGGTTGTGTCGGGGAGAGGCTAATCTGCTAGTGAAGAGAGAGGGAGGGAAAAAAAAAATAAATAAAAGAGAGAAAAGGAAAAAATAAAAAGAATAGGAAGGAGATAAATAGAGAAACAGCTAATTATAGAAAACAAAGGTAGTGTGAATTTCAAAATATTCGGGACGGGATTTTTGACTCGGAATTACTTATCTGTCATTTTTCGAAAGTAAACCAAAGTATAATTATACTCGGGAATTTATTATTATTATTTTTTTTTGTCTCAAAACACTTTGAAAAGAGATATAAATATAATTTATAATAAAAATATTGATAGAAGTACGCGAGAGGGAAAATGTCGAAACCGGGCGTTACATTAGGTCCCCCTAAAAAAAAGTTTCGTCCCGAAACTTGCTAAACGTGAAACTCTCAACAGACCTCATCTTGATAACCTCACATAATACTATAATGTGGCAACTATGACCCTCTAATCCAAAGTCTACTCGCCTAGACACACCAAGACCCGCAAGATATACACATATGAAACACACATAAGCACATCACGTCACAAATCAGATAAGCATAACCAAGGAAAGATCTCGAGACTAACCCAACGGTCCTATAGATGTCGCTAAATCTGCGTAAAACTCGACCAAAAATACTATCCTATGTCTTCCAGTTAGCCTCATCGGTTCCTCGTCTATCACAAGATCATCACGACGGACCATCCGTCTCGAGTCATGTATGCACTCCCTCGACTTATACACGTGAACCCCGGGTGAACACCCTCTACTCTCTATGGTCACGCCAACCGGTAAAACTACTTCCCCCACTCGCTCTAAGATTTCAAAAAGGTCCGATATATCGGAAACTCACCTTCTTTCTGGGGTCTTTCTCAATACAATATTTTCATTATGCGTCTCTTTTATTGTCTTAAACAAAGAAGACCGGATTTGCAATATACATTGTTGGCTTTGGTTCTTGTCAAACCAAACTTTGTTGTTACACTTTCTCATTTCTTGCCGCGAGTTCCAAGTAATGAAGGTAGTACTTTACTTCACACTGCTTCTACTCAGGAGACACGTTGCTATTACATTTACATCGTTCCTCAGTACTCCATTAAGACCTTGTCTAGGGGAACCACTTGTACCCTTCAAACCCATCATACCTCGAGACAAATTTCAAAACAGTTGTACCAATGAATCTCCTCTTTACTCTCAACATCTCTATTGTCAATTTTCTTCTCACTCAATACTTTATCGTCATCCGGAGTAGGTTAGCCATAGATGGTGTTACTTAGAAATTTCTCCACGAATCCGGTAATGACCAGCACATCCAAGGAAACTTGTAACTTCATCCACGTCCTTCGGGTGTTTCCATCCCGAGACAACTTGTCATACACTTTTTCTCTTCTTTCAGATTATATCCAAATATCTTATCCAAGCATTAGTAAGCCCATATGGAATCACTAAAACTCGTAGTGACCATAGTTGTCCGGAATGTCGTATTTATCAATATCCTAGTCTCGAATTCTCAATTGGTGACAACAAACCATAAATCATTCTAGAAGAGACTACCGACCCTTGCAACCGGTCGAGTAGATCATCTATCTATGGTGAGGGATACTTGGTTCTTCATGGTTATCTTGCTCGGCTCACTATAGTCAATGTACAAACGAAGATAACCGTCTCTCTTTTCGCAAACTGGTGTTCTCCATAACAACTTCAAATCAAGAGTTTAAGATGTATTCCAATATCAACTTCAATTCTTCTTAATGGTAAATCCACCTTCCGATGCATTGGAATCCGTTCTATCTCGGATTCCAGCTTTTCTTCTCCCATCACATATCGTAAGATATCGACACAATCTTGTCTTAACATTGGTCAAGTGGTCCACCCCGATCTGTTAAGGTGACGTCCATCGAACACTTGGCTTAATACTTCTTTAGCTGCAACGTTTACCGTCCTCTTTCAAAGATCCTTCATCTCCAAAACTCGGAAGACTTGCTCTAATAATCTTTTTAAGGTTTCACACTTATGTGAAGTCATGAAGGTCCTAACTGCAGGACTTAATCACGCTTTATAAAATATTAGTATTAACTTTTTCGTATTTTACCAAAGCTTGCATCATTTCTTCGAGTAGGTGTAGAACTTACTCCCTTTGCTTATGTAACGTTCAATCGACTGTAGAGGTTCTATCTTCCATCTTTCATGTATTTCTTGTGCATCTGACATTGACTTCAAACTTCAAAACTTTAGTCTTCCCTTACTATTGTTGGTCACCTTATGTATTTCTCGGTATTCTATGTACAACTACAATGGAAGCTTCATCTTCAGGTTGATCCACTAGTTCCCCTTACCATGATCAAACCTTAAAAGTTGTAACCCGTGGCGTTCCTCCATATGTCAATCCCATGACCGAAGAAGGCCGCGTAAGATCGTTACAATCTCCTCCTCGGAGGTCTTGTTATAACTACTTGCTTGAACTCGTTCAACATTATTTAATTTAACACAAATACTCTCCGTTGATATACCTCCTTACTATGGACATTGATCCACCGCGAATACTCTCAGCTCTTGTTCCCGATCATATATGTTCCCATAGTCTTGTTTACTCTTCCCATCTACACACCTCAATAGACAACCCGCACTTGTGCTTTCTCAGTTGTCACCTGATTAACTTGTATCTGACCTTCTCCGAAGTTAACGACTTACCCTCCTACCATACTTCCATGCTACCATACTCTTGAAAGGATACACTCTCAGGTTACTTTGCCTTAACTTCACTAGCTCATTTTACTCTGCTTCAACTCTATTAGCTATTTGTACTCTCCTCTCTTCCTTCCGATTCTGTAAGATAACCATACCTACCTAGCTCTCTCGTGTCATATGTCCCACCTTTATAGGCTTAACCACTCTTCATAATGTTTTGCAAATACACTCCTCAAATATTCTGACATTAATTAGCCTCCACTCGCATCCTTCTTGGTTGTTAACTTAAGTTCTTCGATCCAGCTCCTTGTTTCCTCTTTCATCTTCCGAAGATCATCATCATCCTCACACACTTCCTCCTTTTTTAGCGTTGCTCAGTCTCATCACAATGACGGGTATCGATTGACCCCACAAGGTAATTATACTATGTGAACTTTCACCTTGTGATCCTCCTTGTAACTCTCGTATATCTGAATAAGTCATCCGCTTAGGATCTCGGAAAGATCGTCACCTCACCCTTTGGTACCTCCGTAATCTTAACTTCCGGTTCTTGTCAATCTTTCCAAATTCTTGGACCACTCTTTTCATCTTGACTCCCATGCTTAGGAGCATCTATTGAAAACTCGTCTTACTTAAAATGCCACTTTTATTCTCAAGCAAGAATCTAGTCCCCTTTACTTGATTCGCATCTTTAGTTCATCGACACCGCACTTGGAAAAATCTTACGTTCGTTGTCTCTAGTTGCCTCATTCATGTTCCTTCATTGTTTCCTTGGTACCACCCTCACGTCTTCATGTCGCTTTTATATTGGTAAAGTCTCCACCTTGATTTTGCTTAAGTCAACACGAGGTTCCCTTTTTATTTGTTTGTCCTTTGGTTACGTCATCTCTAGTCTTCTTCTTCTTCGATGTCCTCTTAAAGGAGTTTGGGACATCACCAGGGTTCTTGCGAAAACTTGATGCTCAACTTGATAACTTGAGTATACTCATCTTCGTATGTATACTATCCTAAGCCAAAAAGCGTTGTCCAAGGGGACAATGATAGCTTTCTATCATCTTAGCTATAAGGTCCACTATCACTAATGTGATATTAGTATACCATATGTTCATATATATATATATATAGAGATACAAACGTCATGCTACTACTATAAACATAATTAGTCCATAAACAATTTACAATTCAACATACAAGTATAGTCCAAAACATCCTAAGACCACATATACATATCTACATATATACACATATATACATAATATAATGATCCATACTACGTCGCCGAGATCCGCGGAGGAAGTGGTGGTCCCGTACATTCTACCCCAACTGACTCATGCACATGATTTGAAAAAGAAATTCATTTCTGTAAAACTCAGAACCCTTGAGGGTTCTGTTTATTTTTATTCGGCCTTTAGAAGATTGCGAGTGCCATTGTTGTCAACCTAGGGCTCTGATACCACTTTTGTAACACCCCGAATCCGCGGGACTCGGGGCGCTACGGGTTGGGGCCTCACAATGGGTCCCGACCCTTAGCCTGACAACAATTTCACCGGATCTTGCAACAAGGCACAAATAAAGGCCAAAACCGAAATACATTTTTATGCAATGTTATGAAACCCGAAAATAAAAGAAAGAAAAGACTTCAGCCGTCCTTACAACAACATCATCATAATATACAATAACAACAATAGAAAGACTCCAAAACCCAAAACAACCTAAGATGTACGGAACCCCGGCTGCCCACTCCTCCGGATCACTCGGCCACATCTTATCCTGCATATCAACTACAACAATCGGTATAAAACCGTTAGCTCACATTCTAGGCATTATAAGAATAATATAGCACAAACACACATAGGAACACAAACACACAACAAGCTCATAAACATACACATCCGTTACTTATTATCTTTTTAGATTATTCCATATCTAATTCATTCGTTCAAGTGTGACACGAGAGTCTTATAACTCTCGCCTCTGTCCCCGTGTAACCAACAGGAGTGTGGCGGCGCCCAACCCGTATACCCTGTGGGAGTGATGAAGAAGCCCGCCCGTATACCGTGTATGGCCTGGTCGCAGAGATCCCCCCAGTCTCCCTCGGGAAACTGAGCGGTGATGTCACCGCCCGATAATAATAATAGTAGTAACGATGGGCCAATAAATAAGGTCAAGTAAATCCTAATCCATTTTCATGCTTAAAAGCGGTAAACACACACCACCATATATATCCAAATAAGGCATAAAAGCGGCTAAGTAAGTCCGAGGACTTACCTCGTCTCAAAGCTAAACGAAACCAATAACCCTCTCCGAAGGAATATAACCACAGCCTGTTCAAGACAAGGCACGATAATCAACAACTACTCACGCAAGCTAGAAGTCCTAAGACTTATAGTACTATATACTCTTAAAAGGTCATACACTCCCATAAACTAGGATACTCTCCTAGCCCTCATAAACTCACGAGATCTCAACTATAACCACATGCTAGAATACTTATATCCTAACTACACAATCTCAACAAACACATACCCACAACCTCAACAAAGCTCACATGATAACATACACACCTCAATCCTTATAACGTTCCAATCATCCTCAAATCCTCACCTAAAGTTCCAAGCCACTACTTGGCATTTGCCCTAAGTTATGGTAGATTCAACCTAGCATGATTCTACCACTAAACATAACTAGATCGAGGAAGAAGGTACTCACACATAATCCGAGGCTGAAGAGAATCTACGGACGTCGAGATTGGATTCGTTGGTCTATAACGGCCGCTTCCGGACCTAAACCAAAGTTAAGGAAATTTAGCTTGTATGCTAAATTGATAGTAATATATACGATATAATTAATTTGAGGTAAAACTCGTTTTCAAAAGCCAACATTAAAAACCCACAATACATTTTCCGGGCAATTTATACGAACATAGGAACTTGGTCATAAACCACAATTAAAATCTTTGGGGTCATAATTCGAGGTTAATCCAACAAGGGCATAATTGATAATTTGTAAAACCGGTCAATATATGTAATTAATTTCTAGCAGAGGGCATAAATTCAACTTCCAAAAATGTGGGTCCAAAACTGCAATTATTATAAAGCTATGGGTACAATCTGTAGTTATTTAAATCAACAGGGCCAAACTGCAATTACCAAAAAGAAGGGGGCCCGGTTTTTAAAAAAAAAAAGGTGTAATAGGGTTTCTTCTCAACCAGATACATCTTTGTTTGCGGAAGGAAGAGATGCAAGCGGCTGGTGGAAGCAGAGTTCAGGGGCGGCAGCCTCGGCTCCGGCAAGGGCTCCAGGGGCAGGAGAAGCGGGCGGTCCCGGCGAACGAGTCAAGGAGAAGGCAGAGCAGCGTCGGCTCTGGCGGCGAAGGAGCGGACAGAACAACGAGTGGAGAGGGGAGAAGGCGGGGCTGGGCTGGGCGCGGCCTGTGCGCCGTCCTGCTGGCGGCTCCGATCCACCAAGGCGGCAGCGTGGCGTAGGTAGCGGCGTCCGGTGGCGGTCCCTGGCGGTGCAGCCTTCTTCAAGTTCTTCTCCAAAGGTACAGATTCAACTGCAGAGGACACAAAAAAAATGGGGAGGGAGAGGATCTTTGGGCTGGCCTTGCGTGAGGAAGATAGGGAATAGGGCACAACAGGTAATCCTATTGCAGAACTTTGAGCGGAACGAGGGGTCGGCGGCCGAAGATCAAGGGGTCGGCTCCCTTTCTGCAGACGCGTGAGAGGTTGTGTCGGGGAGAGGCTAATCTGCTAGTGAAGAGAGAGGGAGGGAAAAAAAAAATAAATAAAAGAGAGAAAAGGAAAAAATAAAAAGAATAGGAAGGAGATAAATAGAGAAACAGCTAATTATAGAAAACAAAGGTAGTGTGAATTTCAAAATATTCGGGACGGGATTTTTGACTCGGAATTACTTATCTGTCATTTTTCGAAAGTAAACCAAAGTATAATTATACTCGGGAATTTATTATTATTATTTTTTTTTTTCTCAAAACACTTTGAAAAGAGATATAAATATAATTTATAATAAAAATATTGATAGAAGTACGCGAGAGGGAAAATGTCGAAACCGGGCGTTACACAAACCCCACCCCATACTTAGAAACACATTGTCCCCAATGTGGTATATAAGTAAAGAGAGTGAAAGAAGGTTCTCACAATGTAAGATGGTTTTCTTTGGTATTTGGGAATTCTCAAGAGGATTGATGTTGGATGATCCTTTCAACCATGGTAGGGAGCTCTAAGCATCCTTCAAGCTTTGAAACCCGCGCTAGGCGCCGCTAGCCGTCCAAGTTCCGCGTCCGCTCCACCCATAATGGGTGAGGGTTTCATCATCATCAATTCCAAGAAAGGCTTCCAATGCCACTAATGTTCTAGCACACACAAAAGAGACAAAACACACAAAGCACACAAAAACAGAAAAATCTAAGCTAAAATGAAAGAAAAATGTTACCGATGGGTTGCCTCCCACCAAGCGCTTCTTTAAGGTCATTAGCTTGACCAAACTCGGGAGCGTTTATGCAAGGTGAAGCGGGGCAATCATGTCTACCGGTGCTCCCGGAATGTATTTCTTCAAGCGATGCCCGTTCACTTTGAAATCTCCACAATGCTCCCCTCCTATTTCAATTGCTCCATGGGGAAAAATCTTCTTCACCACATATGGCCCGGTCCATCTTGATTTGAGTTTTCCGGGGAAGAGTCTTAGCCTTGAGTTGAAGAGGAGGACAAGATCTCCTTCACTCAACTCCTTTGGGATGATCCTCTTGTCATGCCACCTTTTGGTTCTCTCCTTGTAGATCCGGGCATTCTCATAAGCTTCCAACCGGAGTTCCTCAAGTGCATTGATATCAAGCAATCTCTTTTCTCCCGCCTCCTTGAGGTCAAAGTTTAGCCACTTAATGGCCCAATAAGCTCTATGCTCCATTTCCACCGGAAGGTGGCAAGACTTGCCATAGACCAACTTGTAGGGAGTGGTGCCAATAGGTGTCTTAAAGGCGGTTCTATATGCCCATAGTGCGTCATTGAGCTTCATTGCCCAATCCTTCCTTGTCCCAGACACCGTCTTCTCGAGGATGGCCTTGATTTCTCGGTTGGAGATCTCCACTTGACCACTAGTTTGAGGGTGGTAGGGTGTTGCCACCTTGTGAGTCACCCCATACTTGGCCAAAAGTGCTCCAAAGTTCCTATTTGTGAAGTGCTTCCCTCCATCACTAATGATCACCCTTGGTGTTCCAAACCTAGGGAAGATCACTCGGTTGAAGAACCGCACCACCACCTTGGCATCATTCGTAGGAGAGGCGATTGCCTCTACCCATCTTGACACATAGTCCACCGCCAATAGGATGAATAGATTGCCACATGAAGAAGGGAATGGTCCCATGAAGTCTACACCCCACACATCAAAAATCTCAACTTCTTGGATGTTGTTCAAGGGCATTTCATTCCTCCTTGAGATGTTCCCCGTTCTTTGGCAAGCATCACATGCCGCTACAAAACCTTGCACATTTCATTCCTCCTTGACGTATGAAAGACTTCCCCGTCCCCATCTAATGAGTACGTGGACCCGGCTGACCATCCGTTCCGGATCTCTATGCTACTGTCTATCTCTACAGATCTACAACACGGATAAACCGTTAGCTAACAATCCAAATATAAGTAGAATGACAACAGCACAAACACAAGCAGAAACAAAAATTAAACAAACATCATGCTGGCACTCAACCGTTTATTATCTATTATTTAAGTGATTCATCTTATTCAATTTACAGTTGTGGCACGAGAGCTATTAACAGTTCTCGCCTCCGTTCCTTATCCAACTGGGTGTAGGTCTAGCTGACCTCCGCCGGTAGCATCACTACAAACCGAGTATGGACTAGTCCCTAAAGAAACCCCCAGCACTCGCAAGCTAACTGAGCAGAATGCCACCGCCCGTTACTCTTAGGCCAAGTATAGGTCGGTAAATATTTATCACAACCTATAACTCTAACATCTCAATCACACACCACTATCATCATTCATGCTCATATTTAGAAGTCAGCTAAGTAAGCCCAAAGGACTTACCTGATATAAAGCTCGACTCTTTGTACACCACTCGTTCTGTAAAATGTAGCAACTCAGTTGCATGCCAAAGGCGATAAGTGCATTAGCACACTCTCACGTAGTTAGAAGTCTAAGACTTCTAAAATAGAATAATGTAATAAGACATAACTAGTTGCAGTATTAATTTAGGGTAAAATGACCATTTTACCCTTGGTCCCGAAATTCCCGAAAATTCTAAAATTCATGTCTAAACTCCTATTTGAGATTCTAAAATCATATTCTAACCCCAAAGCTTCGTTTGGTTCCAAGCTAACATTTTTCCTATGTTTCTATTTTCCGGAAAATCGTAAAGGTCTAACTTCGATTCCAAATATAAAATTCGTAACTGCTTATAAAAATTCCGAATTAAAACCCTAGATTATCTATGATGTCCTATCTAACTTTAGGAGAAAGAATTTCTCCAAACTGTTCATTCAACAGTTTTATAAAAATTCCTAAAGTTGACTACTCCCTTTACAAATTCTATACTTAGCCAAAATCTGAGTACACTTTGAAAAATCATAACTCCTAAACCACTCACTGGAATTATCCCAAATTTTGATATGTTCTACTATAAAATCTTACCTATAATATATCCAAAATTCAGCCGGAAAGGATATCAAGAGCTTATTCAAAATCATCTCACAAAACAGCATCACTTGCTGTTTTCCTCCAACACTCAGCACATATATAAAAACGTCAACTTTGAAACACAATAACTCTCGAACCGTAACTCCGA
>BSUD01000008.1:112639138-112753810 GCA_033239045.1 Fagopyrum esculentum
TTTTCCTCACACTCAGCACATATATAAAAACGTGAACTTTGAAACACAATAACTCTCGAACCGTAACTCCGATTCTTCCCAAATTTTAATATGATCTACAACAAGATGTCAACTATATCATATCAAAAATTCAAGCCTAACAGAAGTCAATAACCCCTCCAAATTTATTTCACAAAACTGCATCTCAAGCAACTTTCCTCAAACTCAGCACACTTAGAAAACTGCATGAGAAGCCAACTTGATAAAATCATATCTCCTAAACTATAATTCAGAATAGGCTCAAATTTCAGTATGTTCTACACTGCAATACCGACAACAACATATCTGTACTAACTGTGATATGCACCCTTTTCCTAGCCAGTAGGTAGTAAATCCCTCACATGCTTCCCTTGGTCTTCAATGACATAAAGGGGGTCCTTTCTGACCGTCTAGTCTTTCTTCTTAAGTTCTTAATTAGGGTTCCTTGCTCGAACTCACTCCATGTTATTATTAAGGTACTAGCACGCGGATCGATTTAGCTTCACATTTGTCGTTGTTGATCTCTTGAAGGGTCCTCTAGACGTCTATAAAATTCTTTCATCATTCTATGGTTATCCTCCTTATCTGATAACCAGTTACCATTGGTTGACCCGCACGTGTTATGTCTCAATTATTACTGACTGGTATGTAGTTGACCTTCCATAAGATCACATACTTATTGTTCTTCTATCTCTTTTGAAGTTTGATAGACTTGGTGAAAATCTATCTCCTCTAGTTTCTTTGTTAATACTCTTTTAGTTTCTTCCACAGTCTGCACTTCTCTTGTTCTCTTATGAGGTCACTATACTCTTCTGAGTCTAGTCCTAGCATTCATCCGTCGTCAATGAGTTCATCAAGTCTTCCACATTAGCTTGTAAGCGTGTCTTCGCGATTCTCCTTACTTTAGTCATCATCTGTTTGCGGTTCTCTGGTATGAACCGTTAGTGTTGGTAACTTAAATCTCTTTGTAAATGAGAAATTATTGCGGACCCTTGAGTCCACCAATCTCATTTTCTCACATTCTTCCGAATTGGTTGGTGTAGTTCTGTGATTCCACCTTTATAGAAATATGTTGTCGAAATTTCAAACTTCTATTGTATCATGATTTCTTTCAAAATTCTTGAATCTTTAAGGAAGTCAAGCCATCTCTATGATGAAGAAATTTATTTCTCGTCTGTAACTCTTTTTTTTTAATTTTTGTCTTTGTACTTCTTTAATTCTTCACATCGGGGTCAACACCATATCTTCTTTGTACTCTCAGGCCCATACTTGCCTATGGCGTCGTCCACCTTTGTTGCACTGTCATTTAACCCGCCAAGTGTAGTTGTACTCGACACCACTTAATTTGTATTCCGATTTTGTCCGCTTCAATTTGCGCTTCTTATCAGTCCTTACGTATATTCTTGAGTTTCATCTCTCGTCTTCCCACCGCTAAATTCCTTGTATGGACTTCTATCACTTCTATCTGAGTTTATTTGATATTCTTTCTTATCTAATTATTCTCGTGGTTAATTATCATCTTTTAATCTTCACTTTATGTCAACTCGTTCTTCAAATGATTGTAGGAATCGCCAGAATGTACGTCAGGACACATTACTTTACTCCGAGGTCGGAGTCCATTATTTTCCTATAGAGATACTCTTTACGATCTACTAAAATTTTATCATAAGGCGATGATCGCATGATATTAACTCAACTAAAGTATATTTCCTATCCTTTAAGGTACTAAAAAGTTACATGCGTATAGATATACATATAACTTACATAAACATACAATACTATAAGTCCACAAACTATTTCTCATCTACTAAGCTGCAGAGATCCACGGAGAACGATGGTGGTCCGACGTACTACTAACCCAACAACCCGACTATGCACGTGTGTAAAAACAGAAATCCGTTTTGAAAATCTTAGACCCCTTTCGGGTTCTAGTTATTTTATACATTCGGTCTTTTAGAAGATTTCAAGTGCCATTGTTGCCAACCCAGAGCTCTGATACCATGTTGTAACACCCCAAATTCTCGGAACTCGGGGAGCTACTGGTTAGGACCTCACAATGGGTCCCGACCTTGGTTTAACAACAACTTTACTAAGATCTTACAACAAGGCGCAAATGTAATTAAAACAATTTCCAAAACATAATATTTTTAATGGTATGAAAGTACACATGTGACAGCCTTACAAACATACATAAATATATATAACATGCATGACGTATGAAAGACTTCCCCGTCCCCATCTAATGAGTACGTGGACCCGGCTGACCATCCGTTCCGGATCTCTATGCTACTGTCTATCTCTACAGATCTACAACACGGATAAACCGTTAGCTAACAATCCAAATATAAGTAGAATGACAACAGCACAAACACAAGCAGAAACAAAAATTAAACAAACATCATGCTGGCACTCAACCGTTTATTATCTATTATTTAAGTGATTCATCTTATTCAATTTACAGTTGTGGCACGAGAGCTATTAACAGTTCTCGCCTCCGTTCCTTATCCAACTGGGTGTAGGTCTAGCTGACCTCCGCCGGTAGCATCACTACAAACCGAGTATGGACTAGTCCCTAAAGAAACCCCCAGCACTCGCAAGCTAACTGAGCAGAATGCCACCGCCCGTTACTCTTAGGCCAAGTATAGGTCGGTAAATATTTATCACAACCTATAACTCTAACATCTCAATCACACACCACTATCATCATTCATGCTCATATTTAGAAGTCAGCTAAGTAAGCCCAAAGGACTTACTTTTCTCATACTTCTTTTGCCGTTGAATTTCCTGGCGGGCACTACTTACTCGAGTTCATCAATTTATACTCCTTTAGCTCATTCTACATTACAAACTTCCAGTTCCCCCGTGAACTAACTCCATTTCTCGAGTCCAACTGTGTCATCCATCTGATATCAATGGTCCTTTCTAGATCTTCTACTATAGCTTGTAAGCACGTCTACGCGACTCTCATGACCTTAACTTCCCTCTACTTGCGGTTTATCTAGTAGGGAATGCTACACACACTCTGTCTTGATTGACATAGAACCTTATCAAAATCATATACTCCTTACTCCTCTAGTTCTTCTTTTATAATCCATCTGTACTAACTGTGATATGCACCCTTTTCCTAGCCAGTAGGTAGTAAATCCCTCACATGCTTCCCTTGGTCTTCAATGACATAAAGGGGGTCCTTTCTGACCGTCTAGTCTTTCTTCTTAAGTTCTTAATTAGGGTTCCTTGCTCGAACTCACTCCATGTTATTATTAAGGTACTAGCACGCGGATCGATTTAGCTTCACATTTGTCGTTGTTGATCTCTTGAAGGGTCCTCTAGACGTCTATAAAATTCTTTCATCATTCTATGGTTATCCTCCTTATCTGATAACCAGTTACCATTGGTTGACCCGCACGTGTTATGTCTCAATTATTACTGACTGGTATGTAGTTGACCTTCCATAAGATCACATACTTATTGTTCTTCTATCTCTTTTGAAGTTTGATAGACTTGGTGAAAATCTATCTCCTCTAGTTTCTTTGTTAATACTCTTTTAGTTTCTTCCACAGTCTGCACTTCTCTTGTTCTCTTATGAGGTCACTATACTCTTCTGAGTCTAGTCCTAGCATTCATCCGTCGTCAATGAGTTCATCAAGTCTTCCACATTAGCTTGTAAGCGTGTCTTCGCGATTCTCCTTACTTTAGTCATCATTTGTTTGCGGTTCTCTGGTATGAACCGTTAGTGTTGGTAACTTAAATCTCTTTGTAAATGAGAAATTATTGCGGACCCTTGAGTCCACCAATCTCATTTTCTCACATTCTTCCGAATTGGTTGGTGTAGTTCTGTGATTCCACCTTTATAGAAATATGTTGTCGAAATTTCAAACTTCTATTGTATCATGATTTCTTTCAAAATTCTTGAATCTTTAAGGAAGTCAAGCCATCTCTATGATGAAGAAATTTATTTCTCGTCTGTAACTCTTTTTTATTTTTATTTTTTTTTAATTTTTGTCTTTGTACTTCTTTAATTCTTCACATCGGGGTCAACACCATATCTTCTTTGTACTCTCAGGCCCATACTTGCCTATGGCGTCGTCCACCTTTGTTGCACTGTCATTTAACCCGCCAAGTGTAGTTGTACTCGACACCACTTAATTTGTATTCCGATTTTGTCCGCTTCAATTTGCGCTTCTTATCAGTCCTTACGTATATTCTTGAGTTTCATCTCTCGTCTTCCCACCGCTAAATTCCTTGTATGGACTTCTATCACTTCTATCTGAGTTTATTTGATATTCTTTCTTATCTAATTATTCTCGTGGTTAATTATCATCTTTTAATCTTCACTTTATGTCAACTCGTTCTTCAAATGGTTGTAGGAATCGCCAGAATGTACGTCAGGACACATTACTTTACTCCGAGGTCGGAGTCCATTATTTTCCTATAGAGATACTCTTGACGATCTACTAAAATTTTATCATAAGGCGATGATCGCATGATATTAACTCAACTAAAGTATATTTCCTATCCTTTAAGGTACTAAAAAGTTACATGCGTATAGATATACATATAACTTACATAAACATACAATACTATAAGTCCACAAACTATTTCTCATCTACTAAGCTGCAGAGATCCACGGAGAACGATGGTGGTCCGACGTACTACTAACCCAACAACCCGACTATGCACGTGTGTAAAAACATAAATCCGTTTTGAAAATCTTAGACCCCTTTCGGGTTCTAGTTATTTTATACATTCGGTCTTTTAGAAGATTTCAAGTGCCATTGTTGCCAACCCAGAGCTCTGATACCATGTTGTAACACCCCAAATTCTCGGAACTCGGGGAGCTACTGGTTAGGACCTCACAATGGGTCCCGACCTTGGTTTAACAACAACTTTACTAAGATCTTACAACAAGGCGCAAATGTAATTAAAACAATTTCCAAAACATAATATTTTTAATGGTATGAAAGTACACATGTGACAGCCTTACAAACATACATAAAGATATATAACATGCATGACGTATGGAAGACTTCCCCGTCCCCATCTAATGAGTACGTGGACCCGGCTGACCATCCGTTCCGGATCTCTATGCTACTGTCTATCTCTACAGATCTACAACACGGATAAACCGTTAGCTAACAATCCAAATTTAAGTAGAATGACAACAGCACAAACACAAGCAGAAACAAAAATTAAACAAACATCATGCTGGCACTCAACCGTTTATTATCTATTATTTAAGTGATTCATCTTATTCAATTTACAGTTGTGGCACGAGAGCTATTAACAGTTCTCGCCTCCGTTCCTTATCCAATTGGGTGTAGGTCTAGCTGACCTCCGCCGGTAGCATCACTACAAACCGAGTATGGACTAGTCCCTAAAGAAACCCCCAGCGCTCGCAAGCTAACTGAGCAGAATGCCACCGCCCGTTACTCTTAGGCCAAGTATAGGTCGGTAAATATTTATCACAACCTATAACTCTAACTTCTCAATCACACACCACTATCATCATTCATGCTCATATTTAGAAGTCAGCTAAGTAAGCCCAAAGGACTTACTTTTCTCATACTTCTTTTGCCGTTGAATTTCCTGGCGGGCACTACTTACTCGAGTTCATCAATTTATACTCCTTTAGCTCATTCTACATTACAAACTTCCAGTTCCCCCGTGAACTAACTCCATTTCTCGAGTCCAACTGTGTCATCCATCTGATATCAATGGTCCTTTCTAGATCTTCTACTATAGCTTGTAAGCACGTCTACGCGACTCTCATGACCTTAACTTCCCTCTACTTGCGGTTTATCTAGTAGGGAATGCTACACACACTCTGTCTTGATTGACATAGAACCTTATCAAAATCATATACTCCTTACTCCTCTAGTTCTTCTTTTATAATCCATCTGTACTAACTGTGATATGCACCCTTTTCCTAGCCAGTAGGTAGTAAATCCCTCACATGCTTCCCTTGGTCTTCAATGACATAAAGGGGGTCCTTTCTGACCGTCTAGTCTTTCTTCTTAAGTTCTTAATTAGGGTTCCTTGCTCGAACTCACTCCATGTTATTATTAAGGTACTAGCACGCGGATCGATTTAGCTTCACATTTGTCGTTGTTGATCTCTTGAAGGGTCCTCTAGACGTCTATAAAATTCTTTCATCATTCTATGGTTATCCTCCTTATCTGATAACCAGTTACCATTGGTTGACCCGTACGTGTTATGTCTCAATTATTACTGACTGGTATGTAGTTGACCTTCCATAAGATCACAGACTTATTGTTCTTCTATCTCTTTTGAAGTTTGATAGACTTGGTGAAAATCTATCTCCTCTAGTTTCTTTGTTAATACTCTTTTAGTTTCTTCCACAGTCTGCACTTCTCTTGTTCTCTTATGAGGTCACTATACTCTTCTGAGTCTAGTCCTAGCATTCATCCGTCGTCAATGAGTTCATCAAGTCTTCCACATTAGCTTGTAAGCGTGTCTTCGCGATTCTCCTTACTTTAGTCATCATCTGTTTGCGGTTCTCTGGTATGAACCGTTAGTGTTGGTAACTTAAATCTCTTTGTAAATGAGAAATTATTGCGGACCCTTGAGTCCACCAATCTCATTTTCTCACATTCTTCCGAATTGGTTGGTGTAGTTCTGTGATTCCACCTTTATAGAAATATGTTGTCGAAATTTCAAACTTCTATTGTATCATGATTTCTTTCAAAATTCTTGAATCTTTAAGGAAGTCAAGCCATCTCTATGATGAAGAAATTTATTTCTCGTCTGTAACTCTTTTTTATTTTTATTTTTTTTTAATTTTTGTCTTTGTACTTCTTTAATTCTTCACATCGGGGTCAACACCATATCTTCTTTGTACTCTCAGGCCCATACTTGCCTATGGCGTCGTCCACCTTTGTTGCACTGTCATTTAACCCGCCAAGTGTAGTTGTACTCGACACCACTTAATTTGTATTCCGATTTTGTCCGCTTCAATTTGCGCTTCTTATCAGTCCTTACGTATATTCTTGAGTTTCATCTCTCGTCTTCCCACCGCTAAATTCCTTGTATGGACTTCTATCACTTCTATCTGAGTTTATTTGATATTCTTTCTTATCTAATTATTCTCGTGGTTAATTATCATCTTTTAATCTTCACTTTATGTCAACTCGTTCTTCAAATGGTTGTAGGAATCGCCAGAATGTACGTCAGGACACATTACTTTACTCCGAGGTCGGAGTCCATTATTTTCCTATAGAGATACTCTTGACGATCTACTAAAATTTTATCATAAGGCGATGATCGCATGATATTAACTCAACTAAAGTATATTTCCTATCCTTTAAGGTACTAAAAAGTTACATGCGTATAGATATACATATAACTTACATAAACATACAATACTATAAGTCCACAAACTATTTCTCATCTACTAAGCTGCAGAGATCCACGGAGAACGATGGTGGTCCGACGTACTACTAACCCAACAACCCGACTATGCACGTGTGTAAAAACATAAATCCGTTTTGAAAATCTTAGACCCCTTTCGGGTTCTAGTTATTTTATACATTCGGTCTTTTAGAAGATTTCAAGTGCCATTGTTGCCAACCCAGAGCTCTGATACCATGTTGTAACACCCCAAATTCTCGGAACTCGGGGAGCTACTGGTTAGGACCTCACAATGGGTCCCGACCTTGGTTTAACAACAACTTTACTAAGATCTTACAACAAGGCGCAAATGTAATTAAAACAATTTCCAAAACATAATATTTTTAATGGTATGAAAGTACACATGTGACAGCCTTACAAACATACATAAAGATATATAACATGCATGACGTATGGAAGACTTCCCCGTCCCCATCTAATGAGTACGTGGACCCGGCTGACCATCCGTTCCGGATCTCTATGCTACTGTCTATCTCTACAGATCTACAACACGGATAAACCGTTAGCTAACAATCCAAATTTAAGTAGAATGACAACATCACAAACACAAGCAGAAACAAAAATTAAACAAACATCATGCTGGCACTCAACCGTTTATTATCTATTATTTAAGTGATTCATCTTATTCAATTTACAGTTGTGGCACGAGAGCTATTAACAGTTCTCGCCTCCGTTCCTTATCCAACTGGGTGTAGGTCTAGCTGACCTCCGCCGGTAGCATCACTACAAACCGAGTATGGACTAGTCCCTAAAGAAACCCCCAGCGCTCGCAAGCTAACTGAGCAGAATGCCACCGCCCGTTACTCTTAGGCCAAGTATAGGTCGGTAAATATTTATCACAACCTATAACTCTAACATCTCAATCACACACCACTATCATCATTCATGCTCATATTTAGAAGTCAGCTAAGTAAGCCCAAAGGACTTACTTTTCTCATACTTCTTTTGCCGTTGAATTTCCTGGCGGGCACTACTTACTCGAGTTCATCAATTTATACTCCTTTAGCTCATTCTACATTACAAACTTCCAGTTCCCCCGTGAACTAACTCCATTTCTCGAGTCCAACTGTGTCATCCATCTGATATCAATGGCCCTTTCTAGATCTTCTACTATAGCTTGTAAGCACGTCTACGCGACTCTCATGACCTTAACTTCCCTCTACTTGCGGTTTATCTAGTAGGGAATGCTACACACACTCTGTCTTGATTGACATAGAACCTTATCAAAATCATATACTCCTTACTCCTCTAGTTCTTCTTTTATAATCCATCTGTACTAACTGTGATATGCACCCTTTTCCTAGCCAGTAGGTAGTAAATCCCTCACACGCTTCCCTTGGTCTTCAATGACATAAAGGGGGTCCTTTTTGACCGTCTAGTCTTTCTTCTTAAGTTCTTAATTAGGGTTCCTTGCTCGAACTCACTCCATGTTATTATTAAGGTACTAGCACGTGGATCGATTTAGCTTCACATTTGTCGTTGTTGATCTCTTGAAGGGTCCTCTAGACGTCTATAAAATTCTTTCATCATTCTATGGTTATCCTCCTTATCTGATAACCAGTTACCATTGGTTGACTGTTAGCATAAAATATTGTGATATTTTAGGCACGTTTTCTAATCGTATTTGATTCATATTGATAGTCTTCGATTGATCTTTGTGCATATGTGAGCTAGTATTGCCTATATTTTCGATATGGATGTCTACACTAGTTCTATGTTGATTATAGGTGATTGGGAGCTATTTCCGAACGGAATCAAGCAAAGGAGAGTTGAGTTGATATGTCCATAGGCCGAGGACACTTTTTGGAAGCAAATTGGAGTCTTAGATTGAGGAATGCACGAGTTTAGGGAAGAATCACGTTCTTGCCCTAAATTACGCCCTAAAATACGGCCGTACCACAAACCACGTTCAGAATTACGGCCGTGGATTCTGAGTCAGAATTCGATGTTCATTCCAGGGGATTCTACGGCCGTGGAACTAACCGTAATTGTTTCCACGCCCTAGAATGACGGTCGTGGAATCTTCCACGACCGTGATCTTGGCGAATCTTTACGCCACACTTCGAAGCCATGATCTTTTGATGAATGGGCCGGGCCGACACCTTGCCCTGCATTATAAAAAGACGGAAGAAAGGAGATTCCGTCATCGACGCATAGACGTACGCACCTGCTTAGGCTCGCTTACAATCATCACTTAAGCATTTTATAAATCCTCATCTTAGAGGTATTTGAGAGATCTCATTGGAGATCAAGGTCCGTATTAGAGAGTTGCTCAAGACTCGCACTTTTGGTGGAAGTTGCTGTTGCGATCTTCGGATTTGTGGAAGATCGAAGTTTCTGGAAGATTTTGCAAGAAGATCTCTCTTCTTGTTTAGGTTTGATTTTGAAACGGATTGACATCCCGTTTCTCTTCTTTCCTAAGGTTGTGATTGTTTACTCCGTCTTGAATCTTTTGATAAACACTTGTTCTTGATTGTGATCTTGAGATTCAATTGAAGATTTTTGATAGTTCTTGAAAGTTTTCATCTTTTATCTTTTAATTCTTGAATTAATATCAATATGACAGTTATTGGCTAAAAACCTTTAACAATTATAGGGTGAAGGGTTGATAGTTGTGGCTTAGATGATGATAGATCGATCGTAAACAGATTAGACCCTGAGAGTTAGAGAATTATCGCCGACAACCCTAAATTACGGGCTGTTCTTGAGTTCCACGACCGTGGAATCTCAAGATCCAACCGTAATTTCCCTCTAGTTTACGAGCCTGCTTTTACTTTAATCCAAAGTTAAAGATTTGCTTTAACTTAGTTTAGACTTGTCTTTTCTAGGTGGTAGTGAAGCCTCAACAACCTCTACCTCGATTGTGAGCCTCAACAACCTCAATCGGATAAGTTAGTCTTGATCTTTAGATTATAAGTTTGGGTATTCGATGCTAATCCTCGTCTTTAGAATCTTTCTATATTGAGCCTCAACAACCTGTATAGGGAGTGTCTTTTAGGTGAGTTACATAAGGTTTTTGGAACCTCAACCGTACGATTACCTTACATTAGTATACCTTTGCATATCTCAACTCTGTCTTTATATCATTAAGTACATCTTGAATCGATTGCCACAGCTGGATACTTGGATCTTTAGGATTGTTGTTTTCCCAATATTTGCAAAACTCCCATATTCACTTGCTTGATAACCTGAAATCGAGTTCGTTCCACCCAAATCCCTGTGTTCGATACTCTGGAATTCTTGCTTAACTACGTCGATCCGTACTGATAGCATGAATTATAGTCTATATTTTGGGGTTTGTTTGGACGTTTTATCTTTCATAATCTGCATGTTTGTATGTACATTATGTGATTTTACTACCATTTCATCTACCTTTGCGAGAATCGAGGTCTACACCTAGTTTCGTTGTAATTGCAGGTAATATGGTACGTTTTGCATCAAAAAGGAGCAAAAGGAGTCATGAGTCATTTGGAGCTACATCCAGGAAGCATAGCCATGAATTAAGGATTTACTTTGGACCAGTTTTGAGAGATTCTACATTCAGTTGTGAGTCACCTCGGTTAACCAGAGATTCATCTCGACCGAGGTAATCCAGAGACGCCGACTCGACCGAGGCGAACACCTAGGACGCGGCGAGAATATTTTATTCTTGGCTGAGATCTTTTAAAATTGGAAAGTGATCTTATATTTTTGGGCTTGGCTTCTGGAAGGAAGGAGATATGCAGAATCATATATTTTACCTATATTTATGGGATAATATCTTTCTAAGATTTCTTATCTTTGGAGGGTTATTTTTCCTATAAAAAGGGTTGGATTTTCCACAAATCCAACACCACGCTATACCGTCAATCAGGGTTTACACAGCCGCAGCCTACTCCAAGTGGGGAGAGAGTTGAAGAACCTTTTTGAAGGTTGAAGGAAGATTGAAGTCCATAGCTTTTATAGCTTTTATTGAAGGGTTTTGTAAGATTGTCTTCAATTCCCTCAATTGTTGTCTTGTCTTGTTGGATTATTATCCAAGGAACGCTTTTGTGTGATATTTGATTCAGTTATTGAAGTCTTTTCATTAAATTCTTCTTTGTTCAAATATTCATCTTCTTCCCTTACATTTAATACTTTCATTATGATGATGAGTGGCTAATTTCCTTGTGTGATTCTAGGGTGATTGGCTGAAGGTTGTGGGAAAAACAATGATAGAATAATCTTAGATTCCAGTAGGATCCTGAAAGTTCGAGTCTTTAACCTTAACCCTAAGCATCTCGTTCAGTCGATGAACATTTCGGCCGAGGTGGAAACTGGCTGACCGAGGTGACTTATCCGACCTTAAACTGAGAGTTAAGTGTTAGAGTTTGCTAAATCCTATTCTTATTACACCTTTCTGGTTCAAAGCGAGCTTAGGATGAGACTTACCCGGTAATTCCTTAGTTTGTGTACCAACGATCATAAGTGTAGGTAATAAAGGTTTATCCTTTATTGGGGTTTGAGTGTGCTTCCATCCCATCTTTGTGAGTTAGCCTGAGACTTACCCGGTAAAGGTTGATTCTATTCCCTTAGATGGTGTGTTAGTTTGAGGTTATAGTTCTTTATCTTGATTCCTTGAGACTTACCCGGTAATAGGAGTTACGGTTTAGGATTAGTGTGTAGTAAGACTTACCCGGTGATCTACTCCATTTTAGAAACACCTTCCCCACGCAAAAATCTCAGCTTTGTCCGCTTATCTATAGATCTTGAGTTGGAACCACAACTAGATGCTTTAATCCCTAGAATTGCATGTTTGCTTTATTTGACATCTTATTCATCTTTGATTGTGATAATTGCTCTTGTGGTTAGCATTGACATTAGCATACCGTGTTGACTCTGTTTCACCGAGTCCCTGTGATCGACCCCTGGAATTTTCTTGCTTTTACTACGATTGACCCGTACACTGCGGGTTCGCATCCTTGTTTTAAGCTTAAGTCTAGGGTTATAAATTTAAAGCTTGCACACACCGTTTGGAGCGAACAAGTTTTTGGCGCCGTTGCCGGGGACTTGGTCTAGACCGAGCCGGTACGGTTTGCTCTTGGGGCATTTGCCCCTGTTGCTACTAACTACTCTTTCTATGAGTTTTGTAGTTTTCAGGATTTCTAATGGCTATGTTTGATCCAGCCTGGATAGCAAGACAAAGTGCTAGGGCAGATCATTATGAATACTTGGAGGAGAAGTACTCCTTCTATTGGTTCAACAATGAATGGGAAAGAGAAGAGGCCATTCAACGTGAACTTACGATGTGGGATGAACTGAATGTCCCTAAAAAGACTTATGAGCAACCTCTTGAAGACTCTCTCGAATCTAGGTTGGAGAAGTTGATGAAGAAGGTGACGGAGCTCAAGGAAAGCACCCTATCCTATGTTAGGCCGCAAGAGGAGCATAAGGAAGTGTTGCACGTTCCAGGCATTCCCCCAGTCGAACAAGAAAATTCTCCTGAAACTTCTGAGGAAGAGGAGGATATGGAAGGTCTCGATCTGACTGTTGAGACCTCGGTCGAGGTGGAAGTGACCTCGGTCGAGATGAAAGAAGAACCTGCAGAACCGGAAGAGGCAGATGCAGAAGACTTTGGCCAAATTACTGAGATTGTGGTCAAGGTGGAAGAAAGACCAGCTGAACTGAGAGAGATTTCGTGTGTGGATTATCAACCCAACATGAAACTTGTCTCAACCCTTGGAGAACTTTGCAAGGTACATTCTCTTACTCCATTCGAATTCCCTATTAAAATTTCTGAATTTTTCAGGAAAGCACCGGAGAGTTGGAGATCTCTTCCGAAAGAACCTCCTAAGATCAAGATGAAATCTCTCTTGAAATTGTTGGAGGAAGATGCTCCTTGGATTATAAGGAGTGAAGTTAACAAGCGCTTCACCGCTAAGGCAACGAAGTGTTATTTGTTCAAATATGGGGTCCCTCGCATGCTCAGGACCCTGTACCATCCCCAAGCTATAGATGGGGAAGCTGCTATGATTCTCGAGAAACTATTTTCTCGATCAAGGAAAGGATGGGACGCAAGGCTAGATTATGTCCCATTGAAGTGCAGGAAGGCTAGAAGGATTCCGGTGAGAATCAAACCGTACAAGCTTGTACGTGGGAGATCTTACCATTTGCCGGTGAAATTAGGGACCGGAACCTTTTTGGAAGAATTTTATGATGGATGTGATGAGCACTCCATGGTGTTCAAGGTACATTGAGTAATCCTATAGAGAAGGGTCCAGCTAGCGACCTTAAACCAAGCGCTTCTTGGGAGGCAACCCAAGGTATTGCTTTCTTCTCCCTTTTCTAGTTTAGTTTAGATAGTTGCTTTGTTTTTGTTTTCCTCTAGACAACAACCAGGTATTCCAAAAGGAAGGATCACAGTTCAGGAGCTACACTGGAAGAACAAAATTTCGAGAAGTTGAGGAAACGAGCTTTACTGAGATACATCTCGGGTACTGTCAGAACACCTCGACCGAGATGTGCTTCGCCAACCGAGATGGTTTTATCTGGGAGTTGTTTCTTACTTCTTCATGCAGTTTAGCTATGTTCGGTGAGTATCCTGTCCTTAGACTTATTTTGACCCACTGGGACAGTGTGTCCCAAGTGTGGGATGTTTATGTATTATTTGATATTTTATGCTTCAGTTGCTTCTACATGTTTATCTGATATTACATGCATACATACAGGTTATTTGATTAAGAAAAACGTCGAAAAAAAAATGGTTTTTTAAAAAAAAATTTTTTTTGACCTCGACCGAGTCAGTCTTGGCCAAACGAGGCGTTTCACCTCGGTTGAACCAAGAACACCTCGACCGAGGTGTGTTAACAGAAAATTTTCGAAAACGATTTTTGTGTTACTTATCTGGATATGATCTCAGTGAAGATTTTGTTTACCGACTGGATTTAAATTCTTTATATGTTTGAAATGTTTTATGATATGTTTAAGTTGCTAAATGCTTTGTTTGAAATTATTGGCATGTTTAATACTTTATTTTTATCCAAATTATGTTGAATTTGAAGGTTGACACCGCAGCATAAGTTCTCTCACGTTCTTCTTGGAAAGACCAAGGCAATTCATTCTTCTTCTTCTTCTTCTTCTTGATCATGCTTAGCCCCTCATATACATATTGCCTCCCTTTACCTATCCGGGAATTTGGAAGCAAGCGAAGTGGTGAAAGCAAGTCAAAAGTTGAGAAGTGGCTGAAAGTGAAAGTGTTAGAAAGCAATAATAGGTTTGGGGAAGTCAATCATGAAGATGAGTAACTCGGCACCATTCACATAGCCGGGTGTTTGTGTCTTGCCAAAGTCGGATTGAGCGATATTCCTAACGGGTCATGGTATGTGCATCAAGGGTTTGACGCATCTCAAAGAAATTGATGATTGCGGATTTCCTAGGCTTCGGTTATTGTGCACCTCTGTCCATGCATCCCAAAAAGTAAAGTAAAAAAGAAAAAAGTGTGAAATAAGCAAAGCTTATTGGTGGAAGATGTTGCAAGTCAAAGTGAAAGTGAAGTTCATCCTTTTCCCGGATTCTAGCACCACATTACCTTACATGCATCCCTACCCTACACGTTTCTTGACCTTTCTTTTGGGAAGCCCTTGAGACCTTGAGCTTGTTGATTGACTTAGTGGTTTAAACTGGATTATACATGATTAATTTTGATAATTATGACTTATTATGCATTCTATGATTTTATGCAAAGATGAACAACTTTCCTATATTTATAAAATGTTTTGATCATATTGAGTTTTTAATTTCCAGGAAGTACTCTCTTAGAGTGATCTATGATAGTTGCACACCATAAAAATATTTTTTTGAAAGACTTTTTCATTGATTTTCTTGACTTATAATCCATTCTATCTTGATTTCTATATGAGGAACTTGCTTAGGGACAAGCAAGGGCTAAGTATGGGGTATTTTGATAGCATGAATTATAGTCTATATTTTGGGGTTTGTTTGGACGTTTTATCTTTCATAATCTGCATGTTTGTATGTACATTATGTGATTTTACTACCATTTCATCTACCTTTGCGAGAATCGAGGTCTACACCTAGTTTCGTTGTAATTGCAGGTAATATGGTACGTTTTGCATCAAAAAGGAGCAAAAGGAGTCATGAGTCATTTGGAGCTACATCCAGGAAGCATAGCCATGAATTAAGGATTTACTTTGGACCAGTTTTGAGAGATTCTACATTCAGTTGTGAGTCACCTCGGTTAACCAGAGATTCATCTCGACCGAGGTAATCCAGAGACGCCGACTCGACCGAGGCGAACACCTAGGACGCGGCGAGAATATTTTATTCTTGGCTGAGATCTTTTAAAATTGGAAAGTGATCTTATATTTTTGGGCTTGGCTTCTGGAAGGAAGGAGATATGCAGAATCATATATTTTACCTATATTTATGGGATAATATCTTTCTAAGATTTCTTATCTTTGGAGGGTTATTTTTCCTATAAAAAGGGTTGGATTTTCCACAAATCCGATCGTGCTTAGAGCCCGCAAACATCCGCTATCAGCGCAGCACCCGCATACTCCAATTGGGGAGAGAGTTGAAGAACCTTTTTGAAGGTTGAAGGAAGATTGAAGTCCATAGCTTTTATAGCTTTTATTGAAGGGTTTTGTAAGATTGTCTTCAATTCCCTCAATTGTTGTCTTGTCTTGTTGGATTATTATCCAAGGAACGCTTTTGTGTGATATTTGATTCAGTTATTGAAGTCTTTTCATTAAATTCTTCTTTGTTCAAATATTCATCTTCTTCCCTTACATTTAATACTTTCATTATGATGATGAGTGGCTAATTTCCTTGTGTGATTCTAGGGTGATTGGCTGAAGGTTGTGGGAAAAACAATGATAGAATAATCTTAGATTCCAGTAGGATCCTGAAAGTTCGAGTCTTTAACCTTAACCCTAAGCATCTCGTTCAGTCGATGAACATTTCGGCCGAGGTGGAAACTGGCTGACCGAGGTGACTTATCCGACCTTAAACTGAGAGTTAAGTGTTAGAGTTTGCTAAATCCTATTCTTATTACACCTTTCTGGTTCAAAGCGAGCTTAGGATGAGACTTACCCGGTAATTCCTTAGTTTGTGTACCAACGATCATAAGTGTAGGTAATAAAGGTTTATCCTTTATTGGGGTTTGAGTGTGCTTCCATCCCATCTTTGTGAGTTAGCCTGAGACTTACCCGGTAAAGGTTGATTCTATTCCCTTAGATGGTGTGTTAGTTTGAGGTTATAGTTCTTTATCTTGATTCCTTGAGACTTACCCGGTAATAGGAGTTATGGTTTAAGATTAGTGTGTAGTGAGACTTACCCGGTGATCTACTCCACTTTAGAAACACCTTCCCCACGCAAAAATCTCAGCTTTGTCCGCTTATCTATAGATCTTGAGTTGGAACCACAACTAGATGCTTTAATCCCTAGAATTGCATGTTTGCTTTATTTGACATCTTATTCATCTTTGATTGTGTTAATTGCTCTTGTGGTTAGCATTGACATTAGCATACCGTGTTGACTCTGTTTCACCGAGTCCCTGTGATCGACCCCTGGAATTTTCTTGCTTTTACTACGATTGACCCGTACACTGCGGGTTCGCATCCTTGTTTTAAGCTTAAGTCTAGGGTTATAAATTTAAAGCTTGCACACACCGTTTGGAGCGAACAAGTTTTTGGCGCCGTTGCCGGGGACTTGGTCTAGACCGAGCCGGTACGGTTTGCTCTTGGGGCATTTGCCCCGTTTTGTCTAACCACTCTACTTGAGTGACTTTTGCAGGTTCTTTCTTAGGTATATGCGAAGAACCCGCACTGGGAAGGAAATCGTTCCTTACGATCCCGAACCAGAAAAGACATACAAGCGACGCTTGAGAGAAGCGAAGATGGCCCAACAAGACGATCGCGATCTTGCGGCCCAATTGAGAGAGACGCATGAGCAGCTACGTCTCAGTAAAGAAGAGCTAAGGCAAGAGAAAGAAGAGAATCAGGCTAGGACTGCAGCAATCGAAGCTGAGATTGCAGCCATTCGGGACCAGATTCTACTTCGACCGAGGGAGGATCCAGTAGTCGATCCTCGACCGAGGCAGATTCCAGTACCCGACGCCCCGGCCGAGGTACATCCACTTCGGATGCCAGTCCGAGATGTTCTTCTTGCAGGAATTCCACAAACCCTAGGTCAAAGGATGGACCCTAATCAACAACTGAGGCGTCCAGGAGTGAACCTAGGAGATCCAGCGGACCATGACTACGAACTTCGACCGCAAGTTCTAGCCATGATTCGCCAATGCCAATTCGGAGGACTAGAGAAGGAGTCGCCGCATCAACATCTTCAAAACTACGAGATCTTGATGGAAACCTTGCGACCATCCAGAATTGAGAACAACAACTACAAGCTAAGACCTTTCTACTTTTCTCTTAAAGATAGAGCTCTTACTTGGTATCAATCTCTCCCTCCAGGAAAAATTAGCACATGGGAGGAGATGACTACGGAATTCTTGACCAAATTCTTTCCCCCCTCAAAGACTGCTGAAATGAGAGGGAAGATCAATGCTTTCATCATGAAGGACAAGGAGAGCTTGTCCAAATCTTGGGAGCGGTTCAAGGATATCCTTTTGGATTGCCCACATCATGGGATTCCAAAGATCGAGTTGTTGGAGATCTACTTCAAAGGGCTGGACGGAAACACCCAGTTCAACCTCCAACTTCTCTCCGCCGGTACATTCATGGACATGGCGGTTGACGAGGCTTGGGACTTCATTGAGAAGCAAGCCTTACATATGGAGAAGTATACCCACCAAGGAGCTGAAGGTGGAGTTAAAAGAGTCAACTTTCAAGAGACTCAACCCAACAACAACCAACTCACGTCCTTGAAGAACGACGTGAAGCAATTGAAGGAGCTATTGATGGCTCAAACTAAGAAGGAAGAGCAAGGGCAAAGGAACAACAACAATAACGGGTACCGTAACAACAACAACGGACCCCGAAACAACAACTACAACAACAATAGAGGATCCAATAGCAACAATTGGAGGGCGAATAACCAAAACAACGGTAACAACCATTCAAACTCCAACTCCAATGATTCCTCTAACCCTTTCCTCTCTTCCCCTTCTTCTTCTTCTACTCCATTGAAGAGCCAAGGGCAAGGATCAAGTTCGTCTCAGCCGGAAAAGAAGGACGCAGTCCTGGAGGCAATCTTGATCAAGCTTAGTGCTATGGAGAATTCTATGACTTCATTTTCGAGGGCCCAAAAGTCCTTCGAACAACAACTTGCTAATAGGGCGAATGAAGCGCCAAGAGATCCAGGGAAGCTTCCAGCAAAGACGGAAACTAACCCTAAAGGCCAGTGCATGGCCATCACGACGAGGAGTGGACTCAAAACTGCAGATCCAGTACCTCGCTCGACGCAGACCACCTCGGTCCAGATCCAGTCGAAGAACACCTCGACCGAGATGCCAACCGAGGCGGCGCAACAGAAAGCAGGAGGAACGACAGAAACTTATGTTCCACCTCCTGCATATAAGCCACCACTTCCTTTCCCTCAGTCCAGAGCCAGAGCACATCTAGACAAGCACTTCGGTAAGTTTCTTGACTTGATGAATAAGCTACATATTAATATTCCTTTCCTTGATGCTATTTTAGGTATGCCTGCCTATGGGAAGTTCTTAAAAGAGATCTTATCAAGGAAGAGGAAGCTGGAGGATGTTGGTGAAGTTAGGATGACATCTAAGTCTTCGGAGCTTATCAAGATCATGAAGGAAAAGATGCCACCTAAGTTGAGAGATCCCGGCTCATTTTGCATTCCCATTCAAGTTGGGGATGTCACTTGTGAAGCCCTTTGCGATCTAGGAGCCAGCGTGAGCATCATCCCGCTGGAGCTATGCACTAAGATCGGTCTGGGAGAGCCCAAACCGGTCAAGATTCGACTTTACATGGCGGATCGCTCCATCACCCATCCCGTGGGTATTTTGGAGGACGTTCCGGTCAAGTTAGGTAACTTCTATCTTCCTATAGATTTTGTCGTACTTGACATTCCCGCAGATTACCCTGTTCCTATCATTCTCGGGAGGCCATTTCTAGCAACTTCGGGTTGCAATGTGGATTGCAAGAACGCCAAGTTGAAATTCAACGTTGGTGGCGATGAGGTGGAGTTCGCACTACTTGCAGTCATGAAGGGGGAGCAACTAACTGATGATATCTTCAACATCTACGATGAAGAAGAATCAAGAGAATTGGTGAGCTCTATCCTTATTAATGATCCACTCGAAAGAGTTATAAGCTTCAGTTTAATGGAGGAAGGTATAGATGCTTCTTGTGATGCAGATATACGGAGCTTGAAGGCACTGGAAGAACATCCAGGAGCTATAACTGAGAAGCTGATCCAGGAAACGAAGATTTCCAGCCTCGGATCCAGTAGCAGTACCTCGACCGAGGCACCTTCTGGACTGAGCGAGGCGTCTGAAGAACACCTCGGTCAACGCCTCTGCGCCTCGACCGAGGTTGACGGCGAGATGATGTCAACTGAGATTGCTGAGAATAACAATTTTTCTACTCCCTTCTCTGTCATTCACCCACAGTTGGTGGATCATTCCCTCCACCAACTTTCTGATAATAAAGGTCCTTGGTATGCTGATATTGTGAATTATCTTGTTTGCCAGGAAATACCGCCCGGATTGACGTACTCTCAAAAGAAGAGATTCTTCAAGGACGTACGACACTACTACTGGGATGAGCCGCTGCTATTCAAGCGCGGACCGGATGGGATGCTTCGAAGGTGCATTCCGGAAGATGAAGTTAATAGCGTCATAAGGCATTGTCATTCACTTCCTTGCGGAGGACATGCTAGCACCGATAAAACATGTGCTAAGGTATTGCGTTCCGGTTTCTTTTGGCCTACATTATTTAAGGATGTGCAATCTTTTGTTGTTTCTTGTGATGCATGCCAAAGAACAGGGAACCTATCAAGGAGGAACGAAATGCCACTTAACAACATCCAAGAAGTGGAAATCTTTGATGTATGGGGGATTGACTTCATGGGACCTTTTCCATCCTCCGGAGGAAACCTCTACATTCTCCTTGCAGTTGATTACGTCTCTAGATGGGTTGAAGCCATTGCTTCTCCCACTAACGACGCCAAGGTGGTTGTGAAGTTCTTGAATAGAACTATCTTTCCACGATTTGGAACTCCACGCATCATCATCAGCGATGGAGGAACGCATTTCATCAACCGGAAGTTTAAAGCACTTCTATCAAAGTATGGGGTAACCCACAAGGTATCAACCGCTTATCACCCTCAAACTAGTGGACAGGTCGAGATCTCGAATAGAGAAATCAAGGCAATTTTGGAGAAGACCGTCTCTAGAACGAGGAAGGATTGGTCCATGAAATTGGACGATGCTCTTTGGGCGTACAGGACAGCATTCAAGACTCCCATAGGTACCACCCCTTATAATTTGGTATATGGGAAGTCTTGCCATTTGCCCGTTGAATTGGAGCACAAGGCGTATTGGGCTATCAAATGGTTGAACTTTGACATCAAGGAGGCCGGTGAGAAACGACTATTGGAGCTTAACGAGCTGGAAGAGCTACGTCTGAACGCCTATGAGAATGCCAAAATCTACAAGGAAAGGACGAAGAGATGGCATGACAAGTGTATCGTTCCAAAGGAACTTAACGAGGGAGATTTAGTTCTACTCTTCAACTCCCGCCTCCGTCTTTTTCCAGGTAAGTTGAAATCTAGATGGACCGGACCTTACGTTGTGAAACATGTTTTCCCTCATGGTGCAGTTGAGATATGGGGCGAAACTAGCGGAAGCTTCAAGGTCAACGGTCATAGACTTAAGAAGTACCTACCGGAAACACCGGTTGAGGAGGTTGCACCGATCTACCTCCTTTGAGACGCATCCTGGTCCAGCTAGCGACCTTAAATCAAGCGCTTCTTGGGAGGCAACCCAAGGTATTGCTCTTCTTTCCCGTTTTCTAGTCTAGCTTAGATAGTTTTTGTTTTTGCTTTGCTTTGCTTTGTTTTTGGGGTTCTGGACAGACAACAAGAAGGAGCACATCTGGAAGGAGAGAAGTTCGAGATTCTGAGAAGACAGAAGCACCTCGGTCACTGTCAGAACACCTCGACCGAGTTGATTCTTGAAGCAACCGAGGCGACTAGGGTTTCTGCAGAACCACCTCGGTCCACACCACCTCGGGCCAGTCGAGACCATCTCGACCGAGGTGACAGCAGATCCAGTAACAGTATAAAAAGGGAAAATTACTTTTCACCTTTTTATTTTACGCATTTCGACCGCGGCAAACAGCAACACCTCGCTCCTCCATTTCTCGCTCGTTTTCGACGATTTCTCCTTCCAAATTGCAATTAAAGGGTAGAAGGATCGATTGCAACTACGGATCTGCAAGAAATCTGAGCGTTTCGACCGAAACGAGGTAAAAACCGTTCGAAAAACCCTAACTCGTCGTTTACTGCGTATTGGGCTTTGGTTGCCCTTAATTTTGTTGAGGAAATCCATAAGTACCCCTTAGGAAGCATTTGTAGTGATTTTAGGGGGAAAAGAACTGAAAATCAGAGAATAGAAATCGACACTGCTACGCCTCGGTCCGATCGAACTGCATCTCGACCGAGGTGATTTCTGAGGGTTGTCAGTCAACCGAGGTGGTCTGACAGAGTGTTAGTGACAATGAGTTCAGATCGCCGTCTAGCCCTGAGAGACAGATCCTCACCCTCCCCTTCTCCTTCTTCTTCCCGTCCCTACCGCCCAGCCATCCACGAGAGATGCCGGGTAGATTATGAGAGGATAGCTGGACGTCCAGTCATCGCACCGCGGTTTCTGGATGTGTCCGCTTTTGACTGCCTAGGGTTAGATGCTGACCTTAGGAGGATGATCGCCACAGTCGGGCTAGACCAGTTTACTGAGGTCCGAGCCCCAGCCTACATAGAGCCGATACTCGAGTTTGTCAGCTCCTTCTCCTACGTTCCCACAGAGGGATCTGTGAAGTACCGGCTGATGGGCCGGAACTTCTTAGTTCCATTAGAGATTTGGAGAGAGATCTTTAGCTTTCCTGCCCCTACCGCTGTAGACTTTCCCTCCCGATCCGTAGCTAGGGAGTTCTGGGGACAGATAGCCCACATCACTACACATGCAGACAGATGGCGCCCTGGTGATTCCAGGGAGAAAGTCATCTTTCACCCAGCCTTCAGACTCGCCCACCGGATCTTCAGTGAGATGCTTCTGGCGCGTACTGAGACGCCCCAGAAGATCAGACAGGGGGAGCTCTTCTCTTTATACTGCATGGTTACAGGCGGCTTCCCGGACTTTGGCTTGCTCCTGGCAGAGGATCTGCACAGGATCAAGGCCAAGGCGAAGGGAGATATCTGCTGTGGAGGTCTAGTCACCCACATCGCCACCTACCACGGGATGGACCTCAGTGTTTGCACATTAGCAGCGGCTCCGAAGCCGCTAGGTCTGCAGGAGATGATTACGCGGAGGATTCTGGTTCCCCGTGGACTGACTACACCTTACGTTGCCATGCCATGGGAGCGGACAGCGCCTCAGGGCATCAAATGGTCTGCACAGTTCTCTGTCGCCGACCCGCATTTCTGGCAGGCAGCATGGGTCCCACTTATGGAGGACTATAGAGAGGGAGCAGCTGCCGCTGCTGCAGCTGCAGAGGAGGCTGAGGAGGCTGATGAGGATGACGATGACGAGACTCTGATGAGAGAGGAGGCGGCGTCCCGATGGACACAGGGACAGATACTGCTGGGACAAGCGCGCCTCCCATTATTGATTTAGATGAGGATGAGGAGGATACTGAGCCTGCACCTGCTGCACCTCCTGCTAGATCTGCTAGGCGTCGGGCACGCCGTCATAGAGATGCAGAGGCTCATCGTCGGATCGACGATTTGACAGAGCAGATGATAGACTCATATGCTGCCCTTACAGTGGACATCCACGAGAGGTTTGCCGCCCAGCACCGACACCTTGACAGCTGGACTCAGCAGATGTTGGAGGGGCAGCACTATCAGCGTAGGATGATGGAGCTACAGTTCCAACAGACTATGGGCTATCCATTTGATCCGACCCAGCATCCTTATGTACCACCACCACCACCACCGGATCAGGACTTCTGAGGAGCTGCAGGCTTTATTTATTTATTTTTATGCAGTTCGGCTCTTTATCCGGTGAGTCCTCTTTTATTCAGACTTTTATTATACCCACTGGGACAGTGTGTCTCAAGTATGGGGTATTTGATGTACTTATTTGACTTATTTGACTATTCGATGTATTATTGACTTATGATGTATTTTATTATATCGGATATTTTCATATTTATGCTTCATTCTGCATTTATATGTTTATCTGAGATTGCATGCATACTTACAGGTTATTTGATTGAGAAAAACGTCGAAACTGAAAAAAAAAAAAAAAAAATTTTCGACCTCGACCGGGACAGTTCTGGCAAAACGAGGTGTTTCACCTCGGTTGAACCAAGAACATCTCGACCGAGGTGGGTTAACTGAGAGTTTTCGAAAACGATTTTTGTGTTACTTATCTGGATATGATCTCAGTGAAGATCTTGTTTACTGACTGGCTTTAAATCCTTTATGTGTTTGAAATGTTTTATGATATGTTAAAGTTGCTAAATGCTTTGTTTAAAATTATTGGCATGTTTAATACTTTGTTTTATCCAAATTATGTTGAATTTGAAGGTTGACACCGCATTATGAGTTCTCTCACATTCTTCTTGGAAAGACCAAGGCAATTCATTTCTTCTTCTTCTTCTTCTTGATCATGCTTAGCCCCTCATATACATTTTGCCTCCCTTTACCTATCCGGAAATTTGGAAGCAAGCAAGGTGGTGAAAGCAAGTTAAAGTTGAGAAGTGGGCTGGAAGTGAAAGTATTAGAAAGCAATAATAGGTTTGGGGAAGTCAATCATGAAGATGAGTAACTCGGCACCATTCACATAGCCGGGTGTTTGTGTCTTGCCAAAGTCGGATTGAGCGATATTCCTAACGGGTCATGGTATGTGCATCAAGGGTTTGATGCATCTCAAGAAATTGATGATTGCTGATTTCCTAGGCTTCGGTTATTGTGCACCTCTGTCCATGCATCCCAAAAAGTAAAGTAAAAGAGAAAAAGTGTGAAATAAGCAAGGCTTATTGGTGGAAGATGTTGCAAGTCAAAGTGAAAGTGAAGTTCATCCTTTTCCCAGATTCTAGCACCACATTACCTTACATACATCCCTACCCTACACGTTTCTTTACCTTTTCTTTTGGGAAGCCCTTGAGACCTTGAGATTGTTGATTGACTTAGCGGTTCAAATTGGATTATACATGATTAATTTTGATAATTATGATTTATTATGCATTCTATGATTTTATGTAAAGATGAACAACTTTCCTATATTTATAAAATGTTTTGATCATATTGAGTTTTTAAATTCCAGGAAGTACTCTCTTAGAGTGATCTATGGTAGTTGCACACCATAAAATGTTTTTGGAAAACTTTTTCATTGATTTTTTTTGACTTATAATCCATTCTATCTTGTATTTTATATGCAGAACTTGCTTGGGGACAAGTAAGGGCTAAGTATGGGGTATTTTGATAGCATGAATTATAGTCTATATTTTGGGGTTTGTTTGGACGTTTTATCTTTCATAATCTGCATGTTTGTATGTACATTATGTGATTTTACTACCATTTCATCTACCTTTGCGAGAATCGAGGTCTACACCTAGTTTCGTTGTAATTGCAGGTAATATGGTACGTTTTGCATCAAAAAGGAGCAAAAGGAGTCATGAGTCATTTGGAGCTACATCCAGGAAGCATAGCCATGAATTAAGGATTTACTTTGGACCAGTTTTGAGAGATTCTACATTCAGTTGTGAGTCACCTCGGTTAACCAGAGATTCATCTCGACCGAGGTAATCCAGAGACGCCGACTCGACCGAGGCGAACACCTAGGACGCGGCGAGAATATTTTATTCTTGGCTGAGATCTTTTAAAATTGGAAAGTGATCTTATATTTTTGGGCTTGGCTTCTGGAAGGAAGGAGATATGCAGAATCATATATTTTACCTATATTTATGGGATAATATCTTTCTAAGATTTCTTATCTTTGGAGGGTTATTTTTCCTATAAAAAGGGTTGGATTTTCCACAAATCCGATCGTGCTTAGAGCCCGCAAACATCCGCTATCAGCGCAGCACCCGCATACTCCAATTGGGGAGAGAGTTGAAGAACCTTTTTGAAGGTTGAAGGAAGATTGAAGTCCATAGCTTTTATAGCTTTTATTGAAGGGTTTTGTAAGATTGTCTTCAATTCCCTCAATTGTTGTCTTGTCTTGTTGGATTATTATCCAAGGAACGCTTTTGTGTGATATTTGATTCAGTTATTGAAGTCTTTTCATTAAATTCTTCTTTGTTCAAATATTCACCTTCTTCCCTTACATTTAATACTTTCATTATGATGATGAGTGGCTAATTTCCTTGTGTGATTCTAGGGTGATTGGCTGAAGGTTGTGGGAAAAACAATGATAGAATAGTCTTAGATTCCAGTAGGATCCTGAAAGTTCGAGTCTTTAACCTTAACCCTAAGCATCTCGTTCAGTCGATGAACATTTCGGCCGAGGTGGAAACTGGCTGACCGAGGTGACTTATCCGACCTTAAACTGAGAGTTAAGTGTTAGAGTTTGCCAAATCCTATTCTTATTACACCTTTCTGGTTCAAAGCAAGCTTAGGATGAGACTTACCCGGTAATTCCTTAGTTTGTGTACCAACGATCATAAGTGTAGGTAATAAAGGTTTATCCTTTATTGGGGTTTGAGTGTGCTTCCATCCCATCTTTGTGAGTTAGCCTGAGACTTACCCGGTAAAGGTTGATTCTATTCCCTTAGATGGTGTGTTAGTTTGAGGTTATAGTTCTTTATCTTGATTCCTTGAGACTTACCCGGTAATAGGAGTTACGGTTTAGGATTAGTGTGTAGTGAGACTTACCCGGTGATCTACTCCACTTTAGTAACACCTTCCCCATGCAAAAATCTCAGCTTTGTCCGCTTATCTATAGATCTTGAGTTGGAACCACAACTAGATGCTTTAATCCCTAGAATTGCATGTTTGCTTTATTTGACATCTTATTCATCTTTGATTGTGTTAATCGCTCTTGTGGTTAGAATTAACGTAGCATACCGTGTTGACTTTGTTTCACCAAGTCCCTGTGATCGACCCCTGGAATTTTCTTGCTTTTACTACGATTGACCCGTACACTGCGGGTTCGCATCCTTGTTTTAAGCTTAAGTCTAGGGTTATAAATTTAAAGCTTGCACACACCGTTTGGAGCGAACAAGTTTTTGGCGCCGTTGCCGGGGACTTGGTCTAGACCGAGCCGGTACGGTTTGCTTTCGGGGCACTTGCCCCTGTTGATACTAACTACTCTTTCTATGAGTTTTGTAGTTTTCAGGATTTCCGATGACTACATTTGATCCAGCCTGGATAGCAAGACAAAGTGCTAGGGCGGACCAATTATGAATACTTGGAGGAAAAGTACTCCTTCTATTGGTTCAACAATGAATGGGAAAGAGAAGAAGCCATTCAACATGAACTTGCGATATGGGATGAGAAGAATGTCCCTAAAAACATTTATGAGCAACCTTTTGAAGACTCTCTCGAATCAAGATTGGAGAAGTTGATGAAGAAGGTGGAGGAGCTCAAGGAAAGCACCCTATCCTATGCTAAGCCGAAAGAGGAGCATAAGGAAGTGTTGCACGTTCCAAGCATTCCTTTGGTCGAACCGGAAGTTTCTTCTGAAGCTTTTGTGGAAGAGGGGGATGTGGAAGAATTCGATCTGACTGTTGAGACCTCGGTCGAGGTGGAAGAGATTTCGGCCGAGATGGAAGAAGAATCTGCAAAACTGGAACTGGAAGATGCGGCGAACCTTGGCCAAATCACTGAGACTGTGGTCAAGGTGGAAGAAAGACCAGCTGAGTTGGGAGGGATTTCATGTGTGGATTATCAATCCAACATGAAACTTGTCTCAAGCCTTGGAGAACTTTACAAGGTACATTCTCCTACTTTATTTGAAATCCCTATTAAAATTTCTGAATTTTTCAGGAATGCACCGGAGAGTTGGAGGTCTCTTCCGAAAGAACCTCCTAAGATCAAGATGAAACCTCCCTTGAAACCGTTGGAAGAAGATACTCCTTGGATTATAAGGAGTGGAGTTTGCAAGCACTTTACCGTTAAGGCGATGAAGTGTCTTTTGTTCAAGTATGGGGTCCCTCGCATGCTAAGGACCTTGTACCATCCCCAAGCTATAGAAGGGGAAGCTACTAGGATTCTCGAGAAGTTGTTTTCTCGATCAAGGAAAGGATGGGACGCAATGCTAGATTATGTCCCATTAAAGTGCAGGAAGGCTAGAAGGATTCCGGTGAGAATCAAACCGTACAAGCTTGTACGTGGGAGATCTTACCATTTGCCGGTAAAATTAGGAACCGGAACCTTTTTGGAAGAATTTTATGATGAGCACTCCATGGTGTTCAAGGTACATTGAGTAATTCTATGGAGAATGGTCCAGCTAGCGACCTTAAACCAAGCGCTTCTTGGGAGGCAACCCAAGGTATTGCTTTCTTCTCCCTTTTCTAGTTTAGTTTAGATAGTTGCTTTGTTTTTGTTTTCCTCTAGACAACAACCAGGTATTCCAAAAGGAAGGATCACAGTTCAGGAGCTACACTAGAAGAATGAAGTTTCGAGAAGTTGAGGAAACGAGCTTTACTGAGATACATCTCGGGTACTGTCAGAACACCTCGACCGAGATGTACTTCGCCAACCGAGATGGTCTTATCTGGGAGCTGTTTCTTACTTCTTCATGCAGTTTAGCTATGTTCGGTGAGTATCCTCTCCTTAGACTTATTTTATACCCACTGGGACAGTGTGTCTCAAGTATGGGGTGTTTGATGTACTTATTTGACTACTTTTGATGTATTACATTCTATCGGATATTTTATTTATGCTTCACTTCTGCATTTATATGATTATCTGATATTACATGCATACCTACAGGTAATTTGATTGAGAAAAACGTCGAAACCGAAAAAAAAAATGGTTTTAATTTTTTTTTTTTTTTACCTCGACCGAGTCAGTCTTGACCAAACGAGGTATTTCACCTCGGTTGAACCAAGAACATCTCGACCGAGGTGGGTTAACTGAGAGTTTTCGAAAACGATTTTTGTGTTACTTATCTGGATATGATCTCAGTGAAGATCTTGTTTACTGACTGGTTTTAAATTCTTTATGTGTTTGAAATGTTTTATGATATGTTTAAGTTGCTAAATGCTTTGTTTGAAATTATTGGCATGTTTAATACTTTGTTTTTATCCAAATTATGTTGAATTTGAAGGTTGACACCGCAGGTTAAGTTCTCTCACTTTCTTCTTGGAAAGACCAAGGCAATTCATTTCTTCTTCTTCTTCTTCTTGATCATGCTTAGCCCCTCATATACATTTTGCCTCCCTTCACCTATCCGGGAATTGGAAGCAAGCGAAGTGGTGAAAGCAAGTTAAAGTTGAGAAGTGGGCTGGAAGTGAAAGTCTTAGAAAGCAATAATAAGTTTGGGGAAGTCAATCATGAAGATGAGTAACTCGGCACCATTCACATAGCCGGGTGTTTGTGTCTTGCCAAAGTCGGATTGAGCGATATTCCTAACGGGTCATGGTATGTGCATCAAGGGTTTGATGCATCTCAAGAAATTGATGATTGCTGATTTCCTAGGCTTCGGTTATTGTGCACCTCTGTCCATGCATCCCAAAAAGTAAAGTAAAAGAGAAAAAGTGTGAAATAAGCAAGGCTTATTGGTGGAAGATGTTGCAAGTCAAAGTGAAAGTGAAGTTCATCCTTTTCCCGGATTCTAGCACCACATTACCTTACATACATCCCTACCCTACACGTTTCTTTACCTTTTCTTTTGGGAAGCCCTTGAGACCTTGAGATTGTTGATTGACTTAGCGGTTCAAATTGGATTATACATGATTAATTTTGATAATTATGATTTATTATGCATTCTATGATTTTATGTAAAGATGAACAACTTTCCTATATTTATAAAATGTTTTGATCATATTGAGTTTTTAAATTCCAGGAAGTACTCTCTTAGAGTGATCTATGGTAGTTGCACACCATAAAATGTTTTTGGAAGACTTTTTCATTGATTTTTTTTGACTTATAATCCATTCTATCTTGTATTTTATATGCAGAACTTGCTTGGGGACAAGTAAGGGCTAAGTATGGGGTATTTTGATAGCATGAATTATAGTCTATATTTTGGGGTTTGTTTGGACGTTTTATCTTTCATAATCTGCATGTTTGTATGTACATTATGTGATTTTACTACCATTTCATCTACCTTTGCGAGAATCGAGGTCTACACCTAGTTTCGTTGTAATTGCAGGTAATATGGTACGTTTTGCATCAAAAAGGAGCAAAAGGAGTCATGAGTCATTTGGAGCTACATCCAGGAAGCATAGCCATGAATTAAGGATTTACTTTGGACCAGTTTTGAGAGATTCTACATTCAGTTGTGAGTCACCTCGGTTAACCAGAGATTCATCTCGACCGAGGTAATCCAGAGACGCCGACTCGACCGAGGCGAACACCTAGGACGCGGCGAGAATATTTTATTCTTGGCTGAGATCTTTTAAAATTGGAAAGTGATCTTATATTTTTGGGCTTGGCTTCTGGAAGGAAGGAGATATGCAGAATCATATATTTAGGAGATCTATTTTGGAGATAAGATATATTTTATTAGGAAATTATCTTTTAAGATATTTCCTATAAAATTATCTTAGAAAGATATTTATTTTAGGAGATAAGGTCTATTTTATTAGGAAATCATCTTATAGCTGGAAGGAAGATATTTATTTTAGGAGATATGGATATATTTTATAGGAAATTATCTTTTTAAGATATTTTATCTTTGGAAGAAAATTCTCCTATATAAAGGGTTGGATTTTCTACAATTCACCCATCTTCGGATCATCGATATCTTGCTTACGAGAAGATCCCGCTCACAACGCAGCACCCGCATACTCCAATTGGGGAGAGAGTTGAAGAACCTTTTTGAAGGTTGAAGGAAGATTGAAGTCCATAGCTTTTATAGCTTTTATTGAAGGGTTTTGTAAGATTGTCTTCAATTCCCTCAATTGTTGTCTTGTCTTGTTGGATTATTATCCAAGGAACGCTTTTGTGTGATATTTGATTCAGTTATTGAAGTCTTTTCATTAAATTCTTCTTTGTTCAAATATTCACCTTCTTCCCTTACATTTAATACTTTCATTATGATGATGAGTGGCTAATTTCCTTGTGTGATTCTAGGGTGATTGGCTGAAGGTTGTGGGAAAAACAATGATAGAATAATCTTAGATTCCAGTAGGATCCTGAAAGTTCGAGTCTTTAACCTTAACCCTAAGCATCTCGTTCAGTCGATGAACATTTCGGCCGAGGTGGAAACTGGCTGACCGAGGTGACTTATCCGACCTTAAACTGAGAGTTAAGTGTTAGAGTTTGCTAAATCCTATTCTTATTACACCTTTCTGGTTCAAAGCGAGCTTAGGATGAGACTTACCCGGTAATTCCTTAGTTTGTGTACCAACGATCATAAGTGTAGGTAATAAAGGTTTATCCTTTATTGGGGTTTGAGTGTGCTTCCATCCCATCTTTGTGAGTTAGCCTGAGACTTACCCGGTAAAGGTTGATTCTATTCCCTTAGATGGTGTGTTAGTTTGAGGTTATAGTTCTTTATCTTGATTCCTTGAGACTTACCCGGTAATAGGAGTTACGGTTTAGGATTAGTGTGTAGTAAGACTTACCCGGTGATCTACTCCATTTTAGAAACACCTTCCCCACGCAAAAATCTCAGCTTTGTCCGCTTATCTATAGATCTTGAGTTGGAACCACAACTAGATGCTTTAATCCCTAGAATTGCATGTTTGCTTTATTTGACATCTTATTCATCTTTGATTGTGTTAATTGCTCTTGTGGTTAGCATTGACATTAGCATACCGTGTTGACTCTGTTTCACCGAGTCCCTGTGATCGACCCTTGGAATTTTCTTGCTTTTACTACGATTGACCCGTACACTGCGGGTTCGCATCCTTGTTTTAAGCTTAAGTCTAGGGTTATAAATTTAAAGCTTGCACACACCGTTTGGAGCGAACACGTACACTGCGGGTTCGCTTGCTTGATTCTAGTTTTATAAATTTAAAGCTTATTTGCACACACCTCTAGGGGCGAACAAGTTTTTGGCGCCGTTGCCGGGGATTTGGCTTCGTCCGAGTCCGGTAGCCGGTTGTCAAGCTTGGGAGCTTGCTCTCGTTATTTGATTTTTCTTTGAGTGCATGCGCAGGTCTAGGAACACCGAAGATCTCTTACCTCTTGATCAAGAGCTAGAGAAAACCTTGAGACAAAGACGCAAGGAAAAGAAGATGGCTGAAGAAAACGAACGCAATCTTCAAACAGAGTTGGCGGAGAAGGAAGCTCAACTCCGATGGAATGAGACTCTCCGCCAGGATGAGATGGATCGTCATCAATCTCAAGTTAACGGTCTACAAGACATGCTCTTCCAAATGAGGATAAAGATGAGCGACCTTGAAGATAAGGTAGGCAAGAAGTCCTCAAGAAGGAGATCAAGGTCTAGAAGAAAAAGTCACTCATCCGCAGATGATAGTGATTCTTCCATGCCACCGTTAGAAGAGATTGATCCCACGATCAATATAAATCCCTTCAATCCACAAGGAGCTACTAATCGCCGCGTCCCACCAAGGAATGCGAGAGTCGAACGTGTGGATAATGAGCCGAGAACTCTTGGCCAGCGAATGGATCCAACACAACAACCACGCCGCTTGGGTGTGAATTTTGATGCTGAAGATGTACAAGGGTTTAGCTTCAACCCTCAAGTTATCACTCTTGTTCGCCAAAGCCAGTTTGGCGGTACAAGCGCTGAATCTCCACACCAACACTTGCAAAACTTTGAGTGTATGATGGAGACGATGAGACCGAAGAGCGCTACTACCAACAGCTACAAGCTTAAACCTTTCTTTTTCTCCTTGAAAGGGAAAGCGTTATCTTGGTACCAAGCTCTTCCTAATGGGAAACTAGACACGTGGGAAGACCTTTCCGCAGAGTTTCTCACCAAATTCTTTCCGCCTTCCAAAACGGCAGAACTTAGAGGTAAGATCAATGCTTTTTCTATGAGACCTAACGAAAGTTTGTTTCAATCTTGGGAAAGGTTTCAGGATTTGCTATTGGATTGCCCCCATCATGGCATATCCAAGCTTGCCTTGCTGGAGATTTACTACAAGGGGCTGGATGCGGGAACGCAATTCAACCTCCAATCCCTCTCCTGTGGAACGTTCATGGACATGAGAGAAGATGACGCTTGGGACTTCATTGAGAAGCAAGCAAGAGTCATAGAGAAGTATTCCCACCGGAAAGTGGAGGGAAGTCGTGTAGAGCAAGGAGCGAAGCTCACACATGAAGCTCAAAATCAGATTTTCTCCCTCAACAATGAGATCAAAGAGTTGAAGGAGACTATCAAGACCAACTTCCCAAAGCAACAAGAGAAGGATGTTGGCTATTTGGGCAACAACAACAGCGGTGATAACACCAACCGCAACAACAATAACCGGAACAATAACCGGAATAACAATTGGAATGGAAACAACAACAACCGGAACAACAACAATTGGAACAACAATCGGGGTTCAAACAACAACAATTGGCGCTCCAATCAACAAAATTCCGGTAACTCCTATCCTTCCAACTCCAATTCACTAACTCCACCCTCCTCTTCCTCTACTCCTTTGAAAAGCCAGGGGCAATCATCTAATGGAGAAAACAATACGGGAAAGGAAAAGCCAGATCCCATGTTGGAAACGATCTTGGGAAAGCTTCAAGGGATGGAGAACCGCCTCATTAAGGTTGATGATCGAGTTTCTAAGATTGACAAAGCTCAAAAGGTTTTAGAAAACCAAATGTTCGATCATGCGGAGGAAGTTCCTAGAAATCAAGGGAAACTTCCAGGAAAGACGGAGGACAACCCTAAGGGAAGGGTAATGGCGATTACAACTAGGAGCGGAGTGACTACCACCGATCCGCAGCCTACGTTCGTAGAAGTCCCCGTAGAGAAGGACAAAGGAAAGGGGAAGGAAAAGGAAGATGTCTATGTTCCTCCTCCAGCTTTCAAACCTCCCCTACCGTTCCCCCAATCTAGAGCGCGAGCGCGCCTAGACAAGCAATTCGGTAAGTTCATAGAACTCATGAGCAAGCTGCATATTAATATACCTTTCATTGATGCTATTGTAGGTATGCCGGCTTATGACAAGTTCTTGAAAGAGCTTCTCTCTGACAAGAGGAAGCTAGAAGACTTCGGAGAAGTCAAGATGAGTTCGGATTCCTCGGATCTCATCAAGACTATGAAGGAGAAAATGCCCCCAAAGTTGAAAGATCCGGGGTCATTTTGCATTCCCATTGGAGTGGGAGAGATCACATATGACGCTTTATGTGACTTGGGAGCAAGTGTGAGCATCATACCACTTGCATTGTGCAGGAAGATCGGTTTAGGCGACCCTAAACCGGTGAAGATGACGTTATACATGGCGGATCGATCCATTACTCGTCCCGTCGGCATTGTAGAAGACGTCCCAGTCAAGCTAGGCAAGTTCTTTGTCCCCATTGATTTTGTCGTACTTGACATTCCTGCAGATAGTCCGGTCCCGATCATACTCGGAAGACCGTTTCTTGCAACTTCCGGCTGCATGGTCGATTGCAAGAATGGAAGACTCGCTTTTGATATTGGGGAAGAGAAAGTAGAGTTCGTTCTTTCCACTCTAGTGAAGGAACCAATCTTTGATGAGGGTATTTACAATGTCCAAGACGAAGAAGGTTTGTCTAGGGAGGAGGTAAGTGCGATTCTCTTTAACGATCCTTTACAAAAGGTTATTACTATGAGTCTAACCGATATAGGAGAAGAAGAAGGGTGCAAAGAGGAAATTGAAGCCTTGGAAGCACAAGAAGAGATGCATGAAGTGGAGTTTGAGAAACTCCACGATGAGGCTGAGAATACTAGAATCCACGGTCATACTCTGTATTCCACGACCGTGGATTCCACGACCAAAATCGACCTCCATTCCAGAAGACATTACGGCCGTGGAACGCCAGAGGAGACCGTAATTTTGACCGTGGAAGAGGGTGATCGGCATACTCCTTCAACTTCTTCTAATTCTTCTCCAAACCATTCAACATCCTTAGAAACTTCTAAGGAAACATCGGAGGCTCCTCAAGGATCATTGGAAGCTCCGAAAGCAATGGAACTCAAACCACTTCCTACTCATCTAAGGTACGCTTTTCTTGGATCTAATTCCACCCTCCCGGTTATCGTTAGTTCCGAATTAAGCATAGATGAACATGAACAGCTCATGATTGTCCTTAGGAAACATAGAAAAGCCATAGGTTATACTATTGATGACTTAGTAGGAATTAAACCCTCCCTATGCATGCATAAGATACTAATGGAGGAAGACTTTAGAACTTCAAGACAACCTCAAAGGCGGTTGAATCCGACCATGAAGGAGGTTGTCAAGAAGGAAATTCTTAAACTTCTTGACGCAGGTATCATCTATCCTATCTCCGATAGCAAGTGGGTGAGCCCAGTTCAAGTAGTTCCGAAGAAGGGAGGAATGACGGTCATCACCAATAAGAACAACGAACTCATTCCTACCCGAACCGTAACTGGATGGCGAATGTGCATAGACTACCGCAAGCTCAACAACGCAACGCGGAAGGATCACTTTCCATTGCCATTCATCGATCAAATGCTTGAAAGGTTAGCGCAACATTCATACTTTTGCTACCTTGACGGTTATAGTGGCTTCTTTCAGATTCCGATACATCCGGATGATCAAGAGAAGACCACATTCACGTGCCCTTGGGGAACGTTCGCTTATAGGAGAATGCCGTTCGGGCTTTGCAACGCCCCAGCCACCTTTCAACGGTGCATGATGGCCATCTTCTCCGAATACGTGGAGGAAATCATGGAAGTCTTCATGGACGACTTCTCCGTTTACGGTTCCTCTTTTAACGATTGTCTTTCTAACCTTTCTCTTGTTTTGCAAAGATGTGAAGACACTAACCTAGTTCTTAATTGGGAGAAGTGTCAATTCATGGTTAAGGAAGGAATCGTGTTAGGTCACTTAGTCTCTAGTAGAGGGATAGAAGTAGACAAGGCTAAAATAGAGACCATAGAGAAACTTCCTCCCCCAATTTCGGTGAAGGGAGTAAGAAGTTTCCTAGGACATGCTGGATTCTATAGACGTTTCATTCAGGACTTTTCTAAGATATCAAAACCTCTCACTAATCTATTGATGAAGGATGCAGTTTTTGAGTTTTCACAGGAATGTCTAGATGCGTTCAACACCATTCGGCAAACTCTGATTTCAGCACCCATTATCCAACCCCCGGATTGGACTCTCCATTCTTGGACAACGAAAGGAAGGACGAACCCACGCCATATACTACGCTAGCAAGACGCTAGACGAAGCTCAGCTCAACTACGCCACTACGGAAAAAGAGTTTCTAGCCATTGTCTACGCTATTGACAAGTTTCGCTCTTATCTTGTAGGTGCAAAGGTGATTGTCTACACGGATCATGCTGCGATCCGATACCTCCTTGCAAAGAAAGACGCGAAGCCAAGGCTGATTAGATGGATTCTTCTCCTACAAGAATTCGATCTTGAGATCCGCGACAAGAAAGGCTCGGAAAATTCTGTTGCGGATCATTTGAGTCGTCTAACACATCTAGAGGACGACCATTTACCCATTGATGACTCCTTTCCGGACGAACACCTACATATCATAGAGGAGTGTATCAAGGTAGTCTCCAAAGGTAACGAACCATGGTTTGCTGATTTTGTTAACTATTTGGTTTGCCAGGAGATGCCACCCGGACTGTCATACGCACAAAGGAAGAAGTTCTTCAAGGACGTCCGAGAATACTATTGGAACGAGCCTCTCCTCTTTAAGAGAGGTCCGGATGGCATCATCCGGAGATGTGTGCCGGAAGATGAGATGCAAAGTGTCATCCGCCATTGTCATTCACTACCCTGTGGAGGACACGCTAGTTCGAACAAAACTAGCGCAAAGGTATTGCAATCTGGATTCTATTGGCCTACTTTATTTAAAGATGTGCAATCCTTTGTTTCTTGTTGCGATGCTTGTCAAAGAACAGGCAATATCTCTAGAAGGAACGAGATGCCCCTCAACAACATCCAAGAGGTGGAGATTTTCGACGTTTGGGGAGTCGATTTCATGGGACCATTCCCTTCTTCTTGTGGAAACCAATACATACTATTGGCGGTGGACTACGTTTCTAGATGGGTAGAAGCAATTGCCTCTCCCACAAATGATGCCATGGTGGTGGTTAAGTTCTTCAACAAGACCATTTTTCCGCGATTCGGGACACCAAGGACGATCATTAGCGATGGAGGTTCTCACTTCATAGCCCGTCGCTTTGAAGCGCTTCTAACCAAGTATGGGGTTACTCACAAGATCGCCACCCCTTACCATCCACAAACGAGTGGACAAGTTGAGATCTCAAACAGGGAGATCAAGGGAATTATAGAGAAGACGGTTTCAAAGACTAGGAAGGATTGGTCCTTGAAACTAGATGACGCATTATGGGCGTACCGGACCGCATACAAGACTCCCATAGGAACCACACCATACAACCTTGTGTATGGGAAGTCTTGTCATTTGCCGGTAGAGCTAAAGCACAAAGCGTTTTGGGCTATCAAATGGCTGAATTTTGGCATGAAGGAAGCGGGAGAGAAGCGTCTCCTAGACATCAACAAGCTGGATGAACTCCGTTTGAACGCCTACGAAAACGCTAAGATCTACAAGGAAAGAGCAAAGCGTTGGCATGATAAGCATATCATTCCAAAGGACTTCAAAGAAGGAGATCAAGTCCTCCTCTTCAATTCAAGACTTCGCCTCTTTCCAGGTAAGTTAAAATCTCGTTGGACTGGACCTTTTCTAATTAAGCGTATTTTCCCCCATGGTGCAGTTGAAGTATGGGGTGAAGCTAACGGAAGTTTTAAGGTGAACGGCCAACGACTCAAGAAGTACTCGCCGGAACTCCAAGCTGAGGAGTTTGCACCTACCGCACTCGAATAAGTGCAAGATTGGTCTAGCTACGGACCTTAAACAAAGCGCTTCTTGGGAGGCAACCCAAGGTATTGCATTTTTGTTTTCGTTTTCGATTCATAGACTCGTTTAGAATAGACGTTTTCGCTTTATTTTTCCTCGATTTCTTCCGGTATGTTCGTGTTTTTGGTTGTAGGATCGATGGAAAGGGAGAAAGGGAGGATAATGTCGAAGAGAAGTGACGAAATTTGGACTTTGAAGCTTTACAGAAGGTTCCACGGTCTAAATTACGGTCGTCATAGCTACAGTGGCCGTAATTCTCAAAAGCCTGTGAAAAATCATCAAAACCACGGGTCTGTACACTTCCGCGGCCGTGGAATGCCCCGATAGACCGTGATTTTTGAAATTTTGCCTGCGAGTATAAAAGCCACACTTCATCACAAAACCACCACAATTCTTCCCCAATTCCACGACCTAGATACCGAAAACCCGCAGCCTCTCCCAATTCTTCATTCTCTAATCGTTTTCAACGATTCTTCGCTCTAAACTGCAGCAAATCCAACCACGAACAGGATCCAAGCAACAAATCGAGTGGAAATCGATCAACAAACGCGCATTTTGGATTTTTCAATCCGAAAAAGAGGTTATTTCTTTCTCTTCGATTCTCGCGGATTTGGTTTGTTTTTGCTATAGATTTTTAGGAAGAACTGACAAAGATTGGAAGGAATTAGATTATGACTGCTTGTTGTGGTGATATTTGGTGAATTTGCTGAGATTCACGAGATTCTGTGACGAATCACGGTCTTTGGAGGTTCCACGGCCGTGGTTTCTATAGAACAGCCCGTAATTTTGAACAGAAATGGACTTTGTGAGGAGAATGTCGGGAAGGATTAAGGAAAAGAAAGGGGAGCAAAATAAGAAAAGAAAGGGCAACCCCTCAACCTCTAGGGCACCACCACCCTCATCTCCCTCACTACCATCCTCACCTTCACCTCCATCTTCACCTCGTCACCCTAGCATCCCGACCATACACGAAAACCACCTAGCTGCATTTGAGAAAATAGAGAAGAGGACAGTGATAGGTCCTAGATATTTGTTGTTGGAGGATCTACATCCTCTCAACATAGTAGATGACCTTACATGGCTCTTGGATAGAGCCGGATTGCTTGTCTTCACGAACATTCGTGAAGACGCTTATGAGGAGATCACCCGAGAGGTTGTGACGTCTTTCGAGCACATCCATGTTGATAGGACCGTCTCCTTCCGTCTCATGAATAGAGACTACCATTTGAGCATTGTTGAGTTCGGGACCATTTTTGGATTCCATGAGACCTACAATGGTCGACTCCCTAGAGGCGTTTCCGCCAAGGATTTTTGGGAGGAAGTGGCTATGATCTACGCCGACGAGGACCGTTGGCAACCCGCCGATACCAAGGCTAGATTGATGTACCATCTGGCCTTGAAGATAGCCCACCGTGTCCTTTCGGAGTGTCTCTTTCCTAGGACGGAGACGCCCCAAAAGATCAAGACGGATGAGCTATTCCTTCTTTATAGTATGCTTCATGGATGCCGCGCAGATTGTGCTACTCTTTTGGCGGCGACGATGAGTAAACTCAAGAATAAATCGAAGGGGAACATTGGATATGGTGGGATAGTGACCCACATAGCTAGGAGCTTTGGTGTAGATTTTTCAGCTTGCACCCGCATACCCGCCGTACCTCTAGGATTACATGCATTCATGGTTAGGGGACTCATCTTCCCCACACATAGAGGTCCGCCCTATGCAGGCATGCCCTGGGAGAGTAGGACAGGCAGGGGTATTGAGTGGCTGCCAGAGTATTCCATTGTGGCGGGACGCCACAATTGGAAGGAGACGTTCGCTGCGATGCATGCGAACAGGCTTGTAGCTCCCCCTTACGTTCCACCACCGGTTGAGGATGAGGAGGACATGGGAGAGCAGTACGAGAGTGGTGGAGGAGCGGAGCAGGAGTTCGGCACGTTTCCGGATCAGCCGGAGGCGGCCCCGGATGTACCTAGGGGCTCTCCACGCCCAGCTAGAGCTTCAGGCTCGTCCTCTCGCCGCGCCAGCGTGAGTGAGAGACCCACGTGGATGACTACACCTCCCACTTGGTACAGCACACCTCCTCCTTGGTCCACGACGCAGCCAGCAGCACCACCGCCACCACCAGCACCAACACCAGCCGATGCCCCCACATGGTATGATCACGCCCCGGGATGGTATGAGAGGATGCCGGATTGGGCTACCGGACTTTCGGAGAGAGTCGGAGCACTAGAGATTCGAGCGGATGCTAGAGATGGACGCCTAGACGACCTTGACCACATGATGAGGGACGTCTACCGCCAGCAGTTTGGGCGGTTCTATGATCCGAGTTTCTCTCCATTCCCACCTCCACCGGCGCCGCAGTGATCGATGCAGGACCGTTCGTTTTAGACATTCCCGCCACCACTTGTGAGTTTCTTTTTCTTTTCTTTCTTTTGTTCTTTCTTGTGAACATTAGGGACAATGTTCGTCCTAAGTATGGGGTGGGATGTACTAAAAAGTTTGTAATAACTCTACTCTCTATGTTTCTTTCATTTCAAGACTATCATTGCATATTCATTATGTGTTACACGTTTCATTCTTGCATTGCATGAAAAAGAACTTTAAAAACCCAAAAAAAATTGACAATTTTTTAAAATTTTGTGCTTCTAATGAATCGATATGATTTCCATGCTAATCACTACTTGCGAATTGAATTTGATGACAATTGCATGCTTAAAAGGGTTGTAAATCGAAAAGGATTTGAATGAATGAATTCTACCTCTTTTGCAAGTTTTATAATGTGAAAACGTTACCTAAATCATGTTGAGAAATTGAAGTTGAAATCACATTATAAGTTCCTATACTTCTTGTTGAAATGATTAAGGCAATTCGATACTTTCTTTCCTCTTTCTTTGATCATCTAACTCCTCATTGAAATATTAGCCTCCTTTACCCATCCGGGAACTTGGAAAAGTGAAAGAGAAAAAGGCATGTTTGATGTGGGAGGGCCATGAGAGCAATTATTTGCAATCAATTGAATAGAAAGAAATTATAGGTTTGGGGAAGTCAATCATGACGATGAGTAACTCGGCACCATTCACATAGCCGGGTGTTTGTGTCTTGCCAAAGTCGGATTGAGCGATATTCCTAGCGGATTATGGTATGTGCGCTAAGGGTTTGAGGCATCTCTTGCAATTTTGAGAAACGCCAATCTCCTAGGCTTCGGTTATTGTGCACCTCTATCCATAACTCCAAAAGTAAAGTCGAAAAATGAAAAGAAGAGAGCGAAGCTCTAAGTTGAAGTGTTGCGGAAACCGCATAAGAAGAAGAAGGTAGTTGTCCACTTTCCCGGATTTATGCACCACTTTCCCTTAAAGTTTTCCCTCCCCTTCCATACTCTAGACCTTCTCTTTGAAAGTCCTTAAGATCAAAAGAATGTTATATGGCTTGGTGATCTAAATTGAAGTTTCTTATGATTGATTTTGATAATGATTGAAGGTTATAATGCTTGTTTTGAAGTTAAATTGATTCATGAATTTTCCCTGCCTTTTACTCTTTGATTAAGTGTGTGAAAGTTTGAAAAACGATTGAAGCAAGGTTTGAGAATGATCTATTCTTTAGAAGTCACATTCATCCAAAAGAAGGTACACATATTTCATCCTAACTCTTGTTTAAAGCTTTTTGAAAGACCTTGCTTAGGGACAAGCAAGTGCTAAGTATGGGGTTATTTGTTAGCATGAAATATTGTGATATTTTAGCCACGTTTTCTAATCGTATTTGATTCATATTGATAGTCTTCGATTGATCTTTGTGCATATGTGAGCTAGTATTGCCTATATTTTCGATATGGATGTCTACACTAGTTCTATGTTGATTATAGGTGATTGGGAGCTATTTCCGAACGGAATCAAGCAAAGGAGAGTTGAGTTGATATGTCCATAGGTCGAGGACACTTTTTGGAAGCAAATTGGAGTCTTAGATTGAGGAATGCACGAGTTTAGGGAAGAATCACGTTCTTGCCCTAAATTACGCCCTAAAATACGACCGTACCACAAACCACGTTCAGAATTACGGCCGTGGATTCTGAGTCAGAATTCGATGTTCATTCTAGGGGATTCTACGGCCGTGGAACTAACCGTAATTGTTTCCACGCCCTAGAATTACGGTCGTGGAATCTTCCACGACCGTGATCTTGGCGAATCTTTACGCCACACTTCGAAGCCATGATCTTTTGATGAATGGGCCGGGCCGACACCTTGCCCTGCATTATAAAAAGACGGAAGAAAGGAGATTCCGTCATCGACGCATAGACGTACGCACCTGCTTAGGCTCGCTTACAATCATCACTTAAGCATTTTATAAATCCTCATCTTAGAGGTATTTGAGAGATCTCATTGGAGATCAAGGTCCGTATTAGAGAGTTGCTCAAGACTCGCACTTTTGGTGGAAGTTGCTGTTGCGATCTTCGGATTTGTGGAAGATCGAAGTTTCTGGAAGATTTTGCAAGAAGATCTCTCTTCTTGTTTAGGTTTGATTTTGAAACGGATTGACATCCCGTTTCTCTTCTTTCCTAAGGTTGTGATTGTTTACTCCGTCTTGAATCTTTTGATAAACACTTGTTCTTGATTGTGATCTTGAGATTCAATTGAAGATTTTTGATAGTTCTTGAAAGTTTTCATCTTTTATCTTTTAATTCTTGAATTAATATCAATATGACAGTTATTGGCTAAAAACCTTTAACAATTATAGGGTGAAGGGTTGATAGTTGTGGCTTAGATGATGATAGATCGATCGTAAACAGATTAGACCCTGAGAGTTAGAGAATTATCGCCGACAACCCTAAATTACGGGCTGTTCTTGAGTTCCACGACCGTGGAATCTCAAGATCCAACCGTAATTTCCCTCTAGTTTACGAGCCTGCTTTTACTTTAATCCAAAGTTAAAGATTTGCTTTAACTTAGTTTAGACTTGTCTTTTCTAGGTGGTAGTGAAGCCTCAACAACCTCTACCTCGATTGTGAGCCTCAACAACCTCAATCGGATAAGTTAGTCTTGATCTTTAGATTATAAGTTTGGGTATTCGATGCTAATCCTCGTCTTTAGAATCTTTCTATATTGAGCCTCAACAACCTGTATAGGGAGTGTCTTTTAGGTGAGTTACATAAGGTTTTTGGAACCTCAACCGTACGATTACCTTACATTAGTATACCTTTGCATATCTCAACTCTGTCTTTATATCATTAAGTACATCTTGAATCGATTGCCACAGCTGGATACTTGGATCTTTAGGATTGTTGTTTTCCCAATATTTGCAAAACTCCCATATTCACTTGCTTGATAACCTGAAATCGAGTTCGTTCCACCCAAATCCCTGTGTTCGATACTCTGGAATTCTTGCTTAACTACGTCGATCCGTACACTGCGGGTTCGCTTGCTTGATTCTAGTTTTATAAATTTAAAGCTTATTTGCACACACCTCTAGGGGCGAACATTGACCCGCACGTGTTATGTCTCAATTATTACTGACTGGTATGTAGTTGACCTTCCATAAGATCACAGACTTATTGTTCTTCTATCTCTTTTGAAGTTTGATAGACTTGGTGAAAATCTATCTCCTCTAGTTTCTTTGTTAATACTCTTTTAGTTTCGTCCACAGTCTGCACTTCTCTTGTTCTCTTATGAGGTCACTATACTCTTCTGAGTCTAGTCCTAGCATTCATCCGTCGTCAATGAGTTCATCAAGTCTTCCACATTAGCTTGTAAGCGTGTCTTCGCGATTCTCCTTACTTTAGTCATCATCTGTTTGCGGTTCTCTGGTATGAACCGTTAGTGTTGGTAACTTAAATCTCTTTGTAAATGAGAAATTATTGCGGACCCTTGAGTCCACCAATCTCATTTTCTCACATTCTTCCGAATTGGTTGGTGTAGTTCTGTGATTCCACCTTTATAGAAATATGTTGTCAAAATTTCAAACTTCTATTGTATCATGATTTCTTTCAAAATTCTTGAATCTTTAAGGAACTCAAGCCATCTCTATGATGAAGAAATTTATTTCTCGTCTGTAACTCTTTTTTTTTTTAATTTCTGTCTTTGTACTTCTTTAATTCTTCACATCGGGGTCAACACCATATCTTCTTTGTACTCTCAGGCCCATACTTGCCTATGGCGTCGTCCACCTTTGTTGCACTGTCATTTAACCCGCCAAGTGTAGTTGTACTCGACACCACTTAATTTGTATTCCGATTTTGTCCGCTTCAATTTGCGCTTCTTATCAGTCCTTACGTATATTCTTGAGTTTCATCTCTCGTCTTCCCACCGCTAAATTCCTTGTATGGACTTCTATCACTTCTATCTGAGTTTATTTGATATTCTTTCTTATCTAATTATTCTCGTGGTTAATTATCATCTTTTAATCTTCACTTTATGTCAACTCGTTCTTCAAATGATTGTAGGAATCGCCAGAATGTACGTCAGGACACATTACTTTACTCCGAGGTCGGAGTCCATTATTTTCCTATAGAGATACTCTTTACGATCTACTAAAATTTTATCATAAGGCGATGATCGCATGATATTAACTCAACTAAAGTATATTTCCTATCCTTTAAGGTACTAAAAAGTTACATGCGTATAGATATACATATAACTTACATAAACATACAATACTATAAGTCCAGAAACTATTTCTCATCTACTAAGCTGCAGAGATCCACGGAGAACGATGGTGGTCCGACGTACTACTAACCCAACAACCCGACTATGCACGTGTGTAAAAACAGAAATCCGTTTTGAAAATCTTAGACCCCTTTCGGGTTCTAGTTATTTTATACATTCGGTCTTTTAGAAGATTTCAAGTGCCATTGTTGCCAACCCAGAGCTCTGATACCATGTTGTAACACCCCAAATTCTCGGAACTCGGGGAGCTACTGGTTAGGACCTCACAATGGGTCCCGACCTTGGTTTAACAACAACTTTACTAAGATCTTACAACAAGGCGCAAATGTAATTAAAACAATTTCCAAAACATAATATTTTTAATGGTATGAAAGTACACATGTGACAGCCTTACAAACATACATAAAGATATATAACATGCATGACGTATGAAAGACTTCCCCGTCCCCATCTAATGAGTACGTGGACCCGGCTGACCATCCGTTCCGGATCTCTATGCAACTGTCTATCTCTACAGATCTACAACACGGATAAACCGTTAGCTAACAATCCAAATATAAGTAGAATGACAACAGCACAAACACAAGCAGAAACAAAAATTAAACAAACATCATGCTGGTACTCAACCGTTTATTATCTATTATTTAAGTGATTCATCTTATTCAATTTACAGTTGTGGCACGAGAGCTATTAACAGTTCTCGCCTCCGTTCCTTATCCAACTGGGTGTAGGTCTAGCTGACCTCCGCCGGTAGCATCACTACAAACCGAGTATGGACTAGTCCCTAAAGAAACCCCCAGCGCTCGCAAGCTAACTGAGCAGAATGCCACCGCCCGTTACTCTTAGGCCAAGTATAGGTCGGTAAATATTTATCACAACCTATAACTCTAACATCTCAATCACACACTACTATCATCATTCATGCTCATATTTAGAAGTCAGCTAAGTAAGCCCAAAGGACTTACTTTTCTCATACTTCTTTTGCCGTTGAATTTCCTGGCGGGCACTACTTACTCGAGTTCATCAATTTATACTCTTTTAGCTCATTCTACATTACAAACTTCCAGTTCCCCCGTGAACTAACTCCATTTCTCGAGTCCAACTGTGTCATCCATCTGATATCAATGGTCCTTTCTAGATCTTCTACTATAGCTTGTAAGCACGTCTACGCGACTCACATGACCTTAACTTCCCTCTACTTGCGGTTTATCTAGTAGGGAATGCTACACACACTCTGTCTTGATTGACATAGAACCTTATCAAAATCATATACTCCTTACTCCTCTAGTTCTTCTTTTATAATCCATCTGTACTAACTGTGATATGCACCCTTTTCCTAGCCAGTAGGTAGTAAATCCCTCACACGCTTCCCTTGGTCTTCAATGACATAAAGGGGGTCCTTTCTGACCGTCTAGTCTTTCTTCTTAAGTTCTTAATTAGGGTTCCTCGCTCGAACTCACTCCATGTTATTATTAAGCAACTAGCACGCGGATCGATTTAGCTTCACATTTGTCGTTGTTGATCTCTTGAAGGGTCCTCTAGACGTCTATAAAATTCTTTCATCATTCTATGGTTATCCTCCTTATCTGATAACCAGTTACCATTGGTTGACCCGCACTGGTATGTAGTTGACCTTCCATAAGATCACAGACTTATTGTTCTTCTATCTCTTTTGAAGTTTGATAGACTTGGTGAAAATCTATCTCCTCTAGTTTCTTTGTTAATACTCTTTTAGTTTCTTCCACAGTCTGCACTTCTCTTGTTCTCTTATGAGGTCACTATACTCTTCTGAGTCTAGTCCTAGCATTCATCTGTCGTCAATGAGTTCATCAAGTCTTCCACATTAGCTTGTAAGCGTGTCTTCGCGATTCTCCTTACTTTAGTCATCATCTGTTTGCGGTTCTCTGGTATGAACCGTTAGTGTTGGTAACTTAAATCTCTTTATAAATGAGAAATTATTGCGGACCCTTGAGTCCACCAATCTCATTTTCTCACATTCTTTCGAATTGGTTGGTGTAGTTCTGTGATTCCACCTTTATAGAAATATGTTGTCGAAATTTCAAACTTCTATTGTATTTGATACTTGTTTCATGATTTCTTTCAAAATTCTTGAATCTTTAAGGAAGTCAAGCCATCTCTATGATGAAGAAATTTATTTCTCTTAATCGACAAAAGGGGTGCAGAAGGTTGAGTCTAACATTGGCGTTTGTCCGGCGTAGCATGGCTCTATTCCATCGATCGAAAAACCCGCCAATCACTGCGCAAGGCCGACGTATCTTGGTTGGTTCTCTTCGTGCAGATTTGTTGCCGTTTGTGTGCAGCAGTGGCCGATGGAGATGAGTTATTTGGTTGCTGCTGTGACGAAAGGGATGTTGGGAGTTGCTACGATGTATCCGGGCGTACATGAAGGCAGGCGTGGGGCTGGGGACGGTTAGAAATAAATGGAAGGAAATATTTATTGTCCCCGGCTGTTACGTTTTGAAGGGGAGAGAGAGATCACTCTTGCTTGCTGGGCTAACGTGAGGCAAAGCCTTTGGGCTAGATTGGAGGCCTGGCTGCTGAATCCTGGGCTGCGCACTGGGCTGAAGGCTGGGCGCTGGGCAAGCTGATGGCAGCTTCTGGGCTTGTCACAGACTCGTCACAGACTTGTCTGACCTTGTCACAGACTCGTCACAGACTTGTCTGGCCTTGTCACAGCTTCGTCACAGACTTGTCCAGACCTTGTCACAGCTTCGTCACAAACTTGTCCAGACCTTGTCACAGCTTCGTCACATACTTGTCAACGACGAGTCATATTCTAAATTAGGGTTTGGGGCTAAACTTATTATTTTATGTGAAGTCAAGGGATCGGAACTGGTAGGCTACGGAATAGACGGATACGGATCATGTTATAGTTTAGGATTGGTTATAATAATCCTATCATTTTATGTGAAGGTAAGCTACATAAAATGATAAAATTTTATAAAGATCCTATCATTTTATGTGAAGGGAAGCTACATAAAATGATAAATTTTATAATAATGTGTCTAACTAAGTAGACGGATATGGGTCAACTGATCGAGATCGGGTTTGTTACAGAAATAAACGGAATAAAAATTCCGGATATTACATCAGTACCCCCTTAAAATAAGTTTCGTCCCGAAACTTAAAAGAAGACTCGTAATGTCGGAGTCCATGCAAACGAATTTAAGCGCCGGAAAGAGGTCACAACGGTCGAGTTCTGATTTGTTTCTGAAATAGCCGGAAGAAATATTCCCGGGTATTACATCAATCCCCCCTTAGTATAAGTTTCGCCCCGAAACTTAAAGTACGTCAGTCATAAGGTCAGCCCTCAAGGTACGAATCTAGTGTATCTACTTGTTACCGTACAAGAGTCATCGTTTCCACATATAAGTATCCCGCATATTAAGGTCACTAATAACACACATCCCGACTAAGCACTCGAGCATGAAAATAAACAAGTAGTCAGACAATATAACACAAATTTAAGGCCAAACCCTAACTCGTCGCTCCCTAGATTACACTATCTCCACAAAGGTCTCTGAAAGGTTATGTCTCATACTACCGATAGTATCCAAGGTGGCCTCGTCGGCTTTTATAAAACCACTAACTCTGAAATCTTTTCATGTACAGACTTCACAAGTGCCTACTACCACGTTCTAGTGTGGTAACTAGATATCTCACCGGTATCATCCGGCTTCATTGTCCGATTCTCTAAGTCGATGTCCTAACTTTTGTCTGGTAAGTATACCTCTAACTGAAACCGTAGAAAACTAGGGTTACACTCTCCAATAGGGTGAGGTTTACTAGTCCATCAATCACTTATAAACCACTTTACAGCCTCGAGTGGTCACATTTTGCAACTCACCTCCAGGTCTTTTGATGACCGTACAGAAAATAACCTATTCAACTTTCTTCCCTTCGCTATGTTTACTTGACTACACACTCAGGCCAAAGGTCTTGGACCTCCGCCAGCACTTCACCAAGTGTCTAATGCTCTTTGTATCACGACTCACTTGTCTTTTAATATGGCTCGGTCATCTTATTCCTCAGGTAAGGAGTCATCCCTTTACCCTTTTCCGGTCTAGTAGTGGAGACACAATCTAGTGGTCATCATCTGTATTCACTTGCCATTATTATAATATTTATGGATATCTAATATATTGTTAGCTCAACCTTAGGCTTCTCACGTTTTTTTTTTTTAATTTTTTTTTGTCTTGAGTGACATACAATATGTCCGGAATGACGGTATTAGATACAAGGTGATCTCACATCACCGTCATTTGCTCACACTACTTAATAGTTGTTAACATTGTATTGTGTCCTATAATATTCCTCTTACTCAAAACGCAACTCGACTCCGTTCCGAGATAAAATTCTTCTTATACTCCATTCTTGAGATTATGTTTTCTATATGTACGAGTACTGGTCTGTAAGTACACTCCCGTAGCTTCCTTTTCTTATCTGTCTTTCGATTCAACTTGATAGTTACTCACCTTGAGCTTGTTAGTGTAGGCCCTACACAACACCTTTATTACTTCGTTACTTCCTTTCTCATTTTATCAAGAAACTCGTTCTAAAGTACCATGCTAGGTATTAAATTCCAAATTTACTGGTCTTCCAACATGTGACTAGGTCGGCATGCTTCACTTGGATCTATAATGGGGTACCACTCTCTTTCTATACTTATGTGTGCACATACTTTCTCGTCTATCTAGTTGGTGATACAGTTCCTCGACAAAAATTCTTGTCACTCCACGTAGCCTATTTCACGTTCCTTCTAAACGAAACGCATTTCACCAATTATCATCGTCTTAAACTCGACACGTCATTTGTTGTACTCTCGAGTTTCCGGTTCTGTGGGTTAGGACTCATCACGCTTTCGCTGCGCTACTTTGATAATTATGTTGTCACCCGCTAATCGTAAGGACATTTTCCGTGAGTCCAAATTGATGGACCCAAAATTCTCCCTCTCAACTACACCATAAGTCCTATCCGGATGAAATACCAAGTACCTTCCTTACTTGCCTTAAGGGACTAAGATAACGGTTGGAAGACGACCTCTTCCGTTTACTTTTGGAATTCTTCTAACACGGATCCAAACCTCCTGACTCGACTGAAGTTTGATCTTAACCAACCGAGAAGTAACCTCTAACACGATTCTCTCTATACCTTTAGTTGTCTAAGTAGATTTTCGTTGTCTACTTGAGGAACTCCTCCAAAGCATCGGTATAGTTAATTCAATAATCCTCAATCACAGATATCTCTTCTTAACTGTACATAGCTCGTCAATCCCCAAACAACTCTTGCACGTCCTCAGTTGATGTCGGTCAGTCAATAGTTGACTTATCTCCATTTCTGGGACTTACTTGGTATAAAGCTCGACTCTCTGTAAACCAAACTCGCTCTGTAAACTGTAGCAACTCAGTTGCCTGTCAAAGGAGATGAGTGCATTAGCACACTCCCACGTAATTAGAAGTCTAAGACTTCTAAGATAAAAGAACGTAGTAAAACATAACTAGTTACAGTACTATTTTAGGGTCAAATGACTATTTTACCCTTGGTCCCGAAACTCCCAGAATTTCCAAAATTCATGTCTAAACTTCTATTTGAGACTCTAAAATCATATTCTAACTCCTAAAGTTTAGTTTGGTTACAAACTGGCATTTTTCCTATTTTCCTATTTTCCGAAAGATCGTAAAGGTCTAACTTCGGTTTCAAATATAAAATTCGTAAAAGCTTATAAAAATTCCGAAACAATTCTCTAGATCATCTATGATGTTCCCTCTACCCTTAGGAGCAAGAATTTCTCAAAACTGTTCATCCATCATTTTTATAAAAATTCCAAAGTTGGTTACAACACTTGAAGTTTCCTATACTTAGCCAAAATCTGAGTACACTTTGAAAAATCATAACTCCTAAACCACTCACTGGATTTATCCCAAATTTTGATATGTTCTACTATAAAATCTTACCTATAATATATCCAAAATTCAGCCGGAAAGGATATCAAGAGCTTATTCAAAATCATCTCACAAAACAGCATCACTTGCTGTTTTCCCCCAACACTCAGCACATATATAAAAACGTCAACTTTGAAACACAATAACTCTCGAACCGTAACTCCGATTCTTCCCAAATTTTAATATGATCTAAAACAAGATGTCAACTATATCATATAAAAAATTCAAGCCTAACAGAGATCAAAAGCCTATTCAAAACTATCTCACAAAACAACATCCCATGCTGTTTTTCTCAACTCAGCACATTTATAAAACTGAACTTTGAAACCCCATATCTCTCAAACCATAACATGGATTCCTCTGAAATTTTAGTATGATTTACTTTGAAATACCATCTATAACATATCCGAAAACTAGCCAAAAAGGAAGAGTATAGCTTACCCAAAATTGGACCCGAAGTTGACTGCTCGTCAATGTTGGAAAGCTGAAAAAGAAGTAACAGCTCCTTGTAATTGCTCCTTTGGCTGCAAAGTATGGGTTCTAGGATGACTTAGCAGCAGCTACGCATATATATATAAACGGAGGGAAGGAAGAGCATGTCATACTCACTATAATCTCGACAAGGAGGGAGGAGGGGCCTTGGCTTGCTTTAAACCACTTTCATTTCTTTGCAGATATTGACAGCCAAGGCAACGCAGTTGCTTACTCAGGCAGGGGAGGACAGCTGTTTACCCGACTACTCCCAGACGCATAGAGACGATCCAAGCTCGATGTCCACTGGGCCATTGTGGTTTGCGAGCGCTGAGACGAAAACTACTAGATCCAATAGCACCCTGCTGCACTAGATAACTTCGCAAGGTTAGGGGCTATTAGCAATCACCCTTGATTCTCTTAATCGACAAAAGGGGTGCAGAAGGTTGAGTCTAACATTGGCGTTTGTCCGGCGTAGCATGGCTCTATTCCATCGATCGAAAAACCCGCCAATCACTGCGCAAGGCCGACGTATCCTGGCTGGTTCTCTTCGTGCAGATTTGTTGCCGTTTGTGTGCAGCAGTGGCCAATGTAGATGAGTTATTTGGTTGCTGCTGTGACGAAAGGGATCTTGGGAGTTGCTGCGATGTATCTGGACGTACATGAAGGCAGGCGTGGGGCTGGGGACGGTTAGAAATAAATGGAAGGAAATATTTATTGTCCCCGGCTGTTACGTTTTGAAGGGGAGAGAGAGATCACTCTTGCTTGCTGGGCTAACGTGAGGCAAAGCCTTTGGGCTAGACTGGAGGCCTGGCTGCTGAATCCTGGGCTGCGCACTGGGCTGAAGGTTGGGCGCTGGGCAAGCTGATGGCGGCTTCTGGGCTTGTCACAGACTCGTCACAGACTTGTCTGGCCTTGTCACAGACTCGTCACAGACTTGTCTGGCCTTGTCACAGCTTCGTCACAGACTTGTCCAGACCTTGTCACAGCTTTGTCACAGACTTGTCCAGACCTTGTCACAGCTTCGTCACATACTTGTCAACAACGAGTCATATTCTAAATTAGGGTTTGGGGCTAAACTTATTATTTTATGTGAAGTCAAGGGATCGGAACTGGTAGGCTACGGAATAGACGGATACGGATCATGTTATAGTTTAGGATTGGTTATAATAATCCTATCATTTTATGTGAAGGTAAGCTACATAAATGATAAAATTTATAAAGATCCTATCATTTTATGTGAAGGGAAGCTACATAAAATGATAAATTTTATAATAATGTGTCTAACTAAGTAGACGGATATGGGTCAACTGATCGAGATCGGGTTTGTTACAAAAATAAACGGAATAAAAATTCCGGATATTACAACTATGATAAGTATTTGGCTCCCTTCATATAGAATATTGTGACATGATCTTCCTGATACATGCATGTTTGTCTGATATAACACACAAACCTACTATTTGTGTAGCACGGTCACCAAGCAAATCCATTGAACCACCTCCAACTTGATCAACTCTCTCCTTCAACAATGGCAAAATCTAGAGGCAATATGTGATGTTCTGCATTCATGACCATTGCAAACAACAATATACCCCTATACTTTCCATACAAATGTGTTCGATCAATAAGATTATTGGCAAACAATGTTCAAATGTTGCAATGGATTGACCAAATGCCCAAAAACACGTTCCATAACTTGTGCATGAAGATTGGATTGAACCCTACTCTCACATTCAACCACAATTCCTGAATTTATATTTTGAAGTGCAAACACGAAAAGAAGAAGATCGAAATATTATTGAGACCAATCGCCATAAATTGTTGAAATTGTTCGTTGTTTTGCATCCCATGCTTTTTTGTATGAAACATGCACTTTATACTTATCAAACATAAATGCAATGATGACAAGTGGCTTGATTGTCTTGTCCTCAAGGATAAGAGAAATAATTTCTCCACAAATGAATACAGCATACACATTACTACTATCCACATGCATGACGTCTCTAACACATGTAAGGATGTGAGGTCCAGAATATCGACTTATTCTTCACAAATCACGATTATTATGAACCCTAGCAACTGTCAACTTCCATGGGCATTTGCATGAATCATGTAGCTTGAAAATAACTATGTAATATTTTTCTTCTACAACTTTGATTGTATATTCTTTGCATCTAGCAACAAATAGACTGTGAGTTGTCTTCTCAATTCATCCAAAGAATTGAAATGTTGGCCACAAGTAAATGCACCTCCCACATATTGATCTATTGCATTCTAGTTTTGCCACGAGTTCATCTGGGGTGAATCACACTCTTCAACAACGTTCCAACAATTTACCAATACTCAGTTGGTCTAGTGGGAAGTGGTGCTAGACTCCTTAAGTGGTTAGTCTGGAGATTCGAGTTTGAATCCTCCCGGCGGCATGTATGGAAAAAACTGATATTGGGAGGGTACCCCCAACAATGGGCCACGATTTATTACCGTCCCGGATGTAGAGCGGCAAAGCCAATCGAACCGAGAGTTACTTGTCAACCTTTCAAAAAAAAAAAACGTTCCAACAAAAGAGTTATAGTTGATGCCTCTCTAGCCACTGCATCTCTATCGATCACGGTCTCCATAACTTCAACTACATCCCCATCATCTTCTGATTGATGCATATTATTCTCGTGTTCGATACCAAATTCCTCGGTGTAAAAACCATTTTGATTATTTGTGAGTAATCTCGTGTACAACCCATATTTTGTGCCCATAAATTATCCATATTGTTATCCTTACTAATGTTAATTCATTTGGTTAATAAACAAGTATGAAAACTTAAATATAATAGATCTTCGTTATAAAAGTTATAATTACTCACCCTAGAAATTTAATATTTATAGTTCAACCTACATCACTAAAATTCACACACTACAAGTTCAACCTACATCACGAAAATTCGATTCCACAATCACTAAAATTCGATTTTAGTTACAACTACTTGAAAGAGGAAACTAACTATACATGTACATATACTAACTCTTCATCTATCATTATATACAACAAACTTAACAATAGGATTTGATGTACATATACAATCTCATCATCTATCATTATTATATATATTACACTTAACAACTTATGATGCAATACAAAATTAACAAATTCAAGCTAAATGGAATTATGCATGGAAAAAAGCAACGAGTTTGAATAACGTTGAATACCCAAAGATTAACATAGAATATCCGGATGGAAAGGCACATGGTCAAAATAGGGTTTAAGAAAAATAACCGATCCAAGCAAAAATAACTTTAGTTTGAAAAGTTTATTTTTAAGTATTTATAAACCCAAATAAACCCGTAGAGAAATAAATTCATCCCTATGTATATACGCACAAAAATTTAACTCAAGGTTTATAAACTAAATACAACACAAATAAACTACAAGTAAATAGACCCGTAAGCTACAAAAGCAACAAGTTTGAACTACAAAGCAAATGAATCCTTCATACATTTTTAGAACAAAAGTTTAAAATTATTACTTTGCTAGTTCAAAAGTTGGGTTCGATTTGTTTCAAATTTGTAGACTATTAGCTTTCATATTTTCTAATTTCTATTATTGGTTTATACAATTTTGTTTTTATTTATTTGTTAATTATGTTTTAATGCACTTTTCTTATCGCACATGTTTGAACTAACGGAACATATTATTTGAATTCACTGAGCACAGTGTTTGAACTAATGAAATGTAAAACCCCAAGTTTTGAGAACTCGAAACGTTACAGACTAGGACCTCACAATGAGTCCCGACCCTCAAAAAGGGAAAGCAACAACATAAACATAAACCCGATCCCGTCCTATAATGTACGGGAACCCCGGCTGACCACACCATCCGAATCACTCAGCAGCATCCTGAACCTGAGGAACATCTACAACATCGGTATATATCGTTAGCTAACATTCTAGAAAATAAGAAAGACAGTAAAGGCACAAACACCCATAAGGTAAAGTAAACACATCAACATGCTCACAAACAGCCGGTTATTATCTTTCATTAAGTTATCTCATTACTACTTATGGTTGTTACACGAGTATCGCTACGATCTCGCCTCCGTCCCCTTTCACCAACAGGAATAGAACGTATGCATCCTTTTGTCACTTGTTGGATTGGTCGCGAGAGCACCTCCCAGTTTCCCCATTCTGAACTAAACAAGCGATAATCGCCCGGTTATAATACACTTGGGCCAACATAATAAACAACACAAACAAGCCAAAACAATCAAACGGATATACAGAATGAAGCTAAGTAAGTCCAAGGGACTCACCTCACTCGAAGGTAATCTAAAACTCAAAGAACGATTAAGTTTCCCCTAGAAAAGGAGCAAGGAAAGCCTGTTCACACAAGCATCACGAATCAGGAACGAAACGATTGCTAGAAGTCTATAACTTCTAGCCTCAATGATCTCTAAGAGATCTTCACAAGCTAAGGTCTCAACCTTAGTCTTACAGAACACTCAGGGGACAGAGGACATCCATAAGAACCAAGGAAAGGAACAAGGAGAGCAAGGAAGGAAGCAACTCACAAGAACGAGAGTTATTGCAGAAGAAACCGCGGGGCGGCTGGGTATAGGCGTAGGGGCGGTAGGGAGGAAATCCGCAGAGGCGACTCTGTGCAGGCACGGGGGCGGATCCTCGACAGAGGCGTCTGTTGACTTCTTGACGACAACAGAACCACGACAAAGGCCAAAGCTTGCTCTTCCAACACTTTCACACTTCACAACTCAACCAAGGGAGCATGTGAACATCAAATGATCAACAACGGAACGCTCCACAAGAATCAAGGACCAAACTTGATTCTTGGAGAAGAAGAAAAGAGGAAACGAAGAGGGATACGAAACAGAAGAGAAGCAAGGTGCGGCAACGCATGAACGTGATGAAGAACAAGGGAGGAAGAACTTACACGTTCGGCAAGATCACAGGAAGCAAGGCTGTAACGGTCTAGGGTTGGAGAAGACGTAAGCAAAAAACGGAAAAAAGAAGAAAAGACAGGAATATATAGAAGATGTTGGAAAGATAGATGGAAAGGAAGCTTAGGGTTAGGAAGAAGATAAGGAAGTCGGCCCATAATATAGAAGATCGGATATTATATCTATGGAAGGAAGATAAAACGAACGAAAACAGCTCGAACACGATCTGCAGCGTATCCGCAGGGGCGGATCGCCTCATTCGCAGGGGTGGTGCCATACACCAAGGCCGCTGGGGCGGCATTCTTCATCGCGGGACGGTGAAGGTGAAAACTGGGATCTTACATGAAACACTATCAAAGTTCAAAATATATAATATTATTAAAAATAAAAAATAAGTACCAAAAAAGATGATAAAGTATGAACTAATAACACAAAATGTTTGGGCTAATAAAAATATTTGAACCAAAGAAACACTCTACAAGTGGTGGACTAACAATTATTGTAATAAAAATAAAATAACAAGTTTGTGTTCCAAAAACATTTCTTGAGAATAGTAGAAAAAAGATATGAACCGATAGTGTAAAATATATGAATTAAATTAACAAAAACTTTAGACCTTTAATATTAAAAATGAACTAAAATTGTAAATACTATTTATTTTTTAATTTATTTTTTATTTTTTAGAAAAAAAAGTATTTATTTTTTTTTAAAATTATTGCAAGATCATCTTAGTTTAGTTTGTATGCACTGCCGTTTCACTTTTGGTTCATTTTCAAGAAGTTTGTACGTTGAGTTCATATTTTATCAACTAAAAATTCATATATTTACAAACATCAGGTTCATACGTCTATAATTCTATACCTAAATAATAATTTTACTTGAATCATTCTACATAATACTTGAACTGATGGAACACAATATTTGAACTAATGAAATTCAAATATTGAACCACTATTATAAAAGTTCAAAATATATAACATTAGTATATATATATATATATAACCAAAATTAATAAAATAAAGTGTGAACTAATAATACAAAATATTTAAACTATTCAAAATCTTTGAACCAATGGAACACACTCTACATGTGTTGGACAAACAATTATTGTAATAAAAATACACTAACAAAGTTTGTGTTTCAAAAATACTACATGAAAATAGTGGAGAAAAAAAATATATATAAGTTAATAGTGTAAAGTATGTGAATTTAATTAACAAAAAAAATTAAACCTTTAGTATAGAAAAATTGAACTGAAATTGTAACTACGGTGATTAATTCTTTTAGAAAAAAATATTTTAAAATATTATTATAATACCATCTTAGTTCATTATTTATGTACTGCCATTTCAATTTCGGTTCATTTTCAATAAGTTTGTACGTCGAGTTCATATTCTATCAACTAAAAATTCATATTTTAGCAATATTCAGTTCATCTGTCTATAATTTCATATCTAAATAATAATTTTACTTGAATCACTCAACACAAAATAATATTCATCCCTTGTACAAAAGACATCCTTTAATTTTTTTTTAAACAAATGTATTATAACTATCATATATCCATTTCCGTAAGATCAAGTATACCTTGCGAAAAATCAGTAAATAAGACATAATAAATAGGGGGTAACCAAGCAATAATAATGAGCCACAATATTTCCCAATCTAAATAATAATCTTGCTTGAATCACTCCACACAATGTTTGAACTGACAAATGAAATGCAAATTTGAACTATTATTTTTAAAGTTCAAAATATATAATATCATTAGAAAACTTAAAAACATAACCACAAAAAATAAAAATAACAAAATGTTTGAACTAATGTAAAATTTTGAACCAACGGTATATGTGTTGGAATAACAATTATTGTAATAAAAATACACTAACAAAGTTTGTGTTCCAAAAACATTCCTTGATAATAGTAGAAAAAAGATATGAATTAATAGTTGAAATATGTGAATTGAATTAACAAAAAAAGTTTAAACCTTTAGTATAAAAAAATTGAACTAATATTGTAACGACTGTGATTTATATTTATAGGAAAAAGTATTTTTAAAAAATAACTGGAATATCATCTCAGTTCATTTTTTATGCAATGTCATTTCAATTTCGGTTCATTTTCAAAAAGTTTGTATGCTGAGTTCATATTCTATCAACTAAAAATTCATATTTTACCAACATCCAATTCATATGTTATTAATTTCATATCTAAATAATAATTTTACTTGAATCACTCAACACAAAATAATATTGTTCAATATTACTAACTAGGCATTTAAGCAATATTGTTATATTAAGTAGGCTCATAGCATAACCTCATTTCGTAAATATACCCCTAATGAGTAATAGTGAAAGTTAATTAGAGCGGTAAAAAAAGAGGGGTTCATAAAACAAAATGAAATAAAAAAGAGCCTATTTGGCCAAATTCTTTCAATGATATTCATCATTCGTACCAAAGACACCCTTTATCTTCTTCTTTTTTTTTGAAAATAAGGTATTATATATTATCATATATCCACTTTCGCAAGATCAAGTATACCTTGCGAAAAATCAGTAAATAAGACATAGTAAATACTAAATAGGGGGTAGCCGAGCAATATAATAAGCCACGATACTTCCCGACCTTTGTACATGCATAAACTTACAAGAAACAAACACATATTATAAGACATGAAAATTAGCCAACAAAGCACCAAAATAAGTGCGATAAATTAATGTATTTGTAACACCCCAAATTCTCAGAACTCGGGGAGTTACGGGTTATGACCTCACAATGGGTCCTGACCCTAGTTTGACAACGATTTCATTAGATCTTACAACAAGGCACAATAAAGAAAAACGAATATCAATAAAAAGGTTTTAATGTTATGAATGCAACAAAAGACTAACAACCAATAAAACATCTTAGAGTCAAAATCTCAAAGGATAACATGCAATAGAAAGAAAGACTGATAAATAGTGACTCAACCGCATCCCACTGAGTATGAAAACCCGACTGACCACTACCTTCCAGATCACTCAACATCATCTTTAATCTGTAGCAAATCTAAACAACATAATAAATAACCGTTAGCTAACTATCAAAATATTAGTAAAATCATAATAGCACAAACACATAGTTGAAATTAAACACTCAACATGCTGACAGACAAGTCCGGTTATTATCTGTAATATCCGAGACCAGAGTTCAATCCGTTGATCTTTTCATCTCATCTAGCTTCATGTTTTATCACAAATTCTATCATTTTATGTGAGGCTTTTTCTCACATGAAATGATAGAAAGGTAACACTAAACCCTAAATTTGCAACCATGAGTTCATATTCTAGACGAGATCATGACGAGGTCATGACGTCGCCATCCGACGAGTTTTGACAAGGCCATGTCGAGGTCATAACAACGTCACCGACAAGCTTATGACAAAGTCATGACAAGCTTTTGACAAGGCCATGACAAGACCTTGACAAAAGCTTTCAACCCACCTCTCCCTCTTTAATTTCAGCCCACCTCTCCCTCTTTTATTTCAGTCCACTTTCCCTCCTTGTGTCCAGCCCACGGCCTGAAGGATGACATAGCCGGAAGCCTTGAGCAGCTCTCGTGCAGGAAGCCCAGCAGTCACATTGATCCTTGCTCCTTGCCAGCCCAAGAAGACCTCCAACTAGCCCAGAAGACAACCAGCCTTGCGTGCCAATTCTTCAACCTGTGCAACTCGTTCTTCGCCAGCCCAACAACATGGATCAGCCTCTACAACGTGCGTGTGTGTGCTGAATTGGAAGGGAGATTCGCTTACCTTAACCGCCCCTGAAATCACGCTGCAACTCTTCCCCTCCCTCCTTCTTGGCGTCTAGATACATGCTGCAGAGAATGCCACCCCCTTCTTTCACGCCCTTCCTTCTACGGATTCGTTAGCCAATTTTGCCTTCTCCTTTACGATTGGTTCTCATGTTTTGGATGCTCACCTCCTTGCACTAGGGCTTTACTTTTAGATGACGTGCGTGGGGTGAGTCTTCCTCGCTTGACTCGATTGTAATTTGCTTGGGGGGTTGTTACCCTCTTTTCCTCACCAAAAAAAGTCGAGGAGAGGCGCTTCCTGGTGCATTGACGCATAGACCTTGCGCACAGGCGCTAGCAAGGGCGTCTACATCCTCGTCGAGCCTCCACAAAAGGCAGCCTCCATCTATGGTCAGGCGTGGAAGCAGCTAGGTCTTCGTCGGCATCGCAAGGAGGAGCAGACCCCTTAGATAGGTCTTAGCCGTGTGCCAGCGTTGGCAGGTTATCCCAACCGTTGCATTTCCTCCTAGTCGATCTCAGACCACAGTAAGGTCTTATCTTGGTATACACTCATAAATCGAAGGCCTAAGGCGCACGCTACCGACTGCAAGCATCAAGGACACACTCATTGTCGACCTACCGGACCTAGTTCTACAACATCACATACATCAGCGGTCAACCAGAGTAGCTACCCGCCCTCCAAGCCAGCCAGGGAAGGGGCATACATTCCTTGCAGCCTACCGGACATTTGGTTAAGCAACCCTAGTCTTGTTTTCAATTTATGAAAGAGGACAGATGTTTGTGTAGACTATATGTGTATGGTATATAGGGCAAATATATAGAATAAGAGGAAAGAATATGTAAATAAAAGAAAGTTGTAACAAACCTAACTGAATCTGTGTATATATATACATACACACGATAGAATGAAGTATGTTTTCAGCTCACAATTCACATGGTATCAGAGCCATGATTACTGGCTATACTCATCTTCAGATCTAAATTTTTTTTTCAAACACTTTTCCTCAGCTCCAATTTTCGTCTTCCATCGATTCATGTCTACTACCAGAGAATCACCTTCTATTGATGATTCTTCTCGCTCAAATCTGGATCGACACAATGTTGATGTCAATGATCCATTACATTTATCCAATTCGGATAATCCTGGTATGCAGTTGGTGTCTATTCTCTTTAATGGAGCTAATTTTACCACCTGGAAGTGAAGCATACGAATGGCGCTTGGCGCCAAACAAAAACTAGGTTTCATCGAGGGAACCTGTGCTAAACCGGCAATTGGAGACACAAACAAGCTCGCACGATGGACTCGAGCCGACTACATGATTCGCTGTTGGATTCTGCACTCGATGAAGTCCGACATTGCTGAAATCTTCACCTACGTCGAGTCTGCTCTAGAATTGTGGAAGGACATTTACGAGCGTTTTGAGGTATCAAATGCTCCTTTAATCTACCAAATTCACAAGGATTTGTCTATGCTTAAACAAGAAAACACAACTGTTGCAGTGTATTATGCCAAATTTAAGAAGTTGTGGGATGAATTAAGTTCGATTGATGCAATTCCTGTGTGCTCTTGTCGTGGTATCACTAACTGTACTTGTGATATGTTTAAGAAAATTGTGGCTAGGGAAGCCAATACACGTATTATGCAGTTTCTTTTGGGGTTAAACGAACAATATGAACATACTCGTAGCCAGATCTTGTCTCTTGACACATTACCTACAGAAAATCGCATTTTCCACATGATTTTGCAAGTGGAAAAACAAAAGGAGCTTACCTGTCATAATTCTGTTTCACATGATGTGTTTGCTGTGTCTCGATCCACTCCATATAGACAGGCAGGAGGTAGTCGTCGAGATTTCAAAAAAGAGAAATCAGATCGCTTATGTACTTATTGCAAAGAGAAAGGTCACCTCCGAGAATCATGTTTTAAGTTGACAAGGATACCTGAATGGTATAAAGAGTTCAAGCAGAAGGAAGACAAACCTTCAGGCAGTCATGTTGACACTTATAATCGACCTTATAAGGTTGCTAACAATCTGGAGGTTGCTATTGCTGATACACCTCTGGATCCTGCTGACAATTCAGTTTCTCCACCTGTTATGGATCAATCCATGCTAAATGCTGTTTGTCAAGAAGTCATCAAATTAATGATGGACAAGCAAGCCAATGCTTCACTTAACTTCGCGGGTATTGTTTATGCCTTTATGAATACTGTAGTTCATACACATACTTGGATCTTGGACTCTGGAGCCACATATCATATATCTTTCTGCAAAGATTTATTTTCTAACTTGTCCAAGTTAGACAAACCTCTGTTGATTGGTCTTCCTGATGGTTCAGTAAAAGACGTGCACTACAGAGGAGATATTACCTTGTCTTCCCACATTATTCTTCATGATGTTTTGTATCTTCCTCAATTCAAGCATAATCTTCTGTCAATATCTCGTCTGATCATTGATTTTCCTATGAAGGCCGGTCACTTTCACTCACATTCCTGTTTATTTCAGGACCTTACCAGTGAATGTATCATTCCTTCTGGTTACAAGGATGGTCATCTATACAAGATAGGCTCATCTCTCTGTCATTCTCATGATCATGCAGTTTCTAATGTTTTCAATAAGCCTTGTGATATGCATTTGTTTCATGCAAGACTAGGCCATTTATCTTTGTCTAAAATACATCATGTTGATGATTTTGTCTCATCTAAAGTACATACTCTTGCTTGTCAAGCTTGTATTCAAGCCAAGCAACATAGAATTCCTTTTGATTCCAGTACATCTCGATCACAAAAAGCTTTTCAGTTGATCCATTGTGACATATGGGGCCCTTACCACTAAGTTGCTGGTTAATTCATAGAATGTGAAAATTTTATGCCTACTTTCATGCAATGCATGATTTCGGCTACATAACGTCCCTTATACATATAATCTCTACTTTATGAAGCTACACAACTCCATATTCAAAGCCTTTAATGGAGCAAAAATAAATACATAATTTAACCCCCTGCAGACATTAAATACCACGTACTATATCACCAACATAATCCGGGAACGCCTCATTAAGGAGCTTGAACATATGAGTCTTGATGAGACGAATAATAACCTTTTTTGGTATCTGATTGCTCTAAAAAATCAGCGCATTCCTTGCATGCCAAATATAATATACCGTTGTAACAACCGCAATCTTCATGGCAAATGTTTTACGATGCTTATTCTTCCTCCGTCTTTTGAGCCATCGTACTGTGATGTCTAACATACTCAAACCCGCAGGCATACCCACGAGACTTCTAACTTCCCTCCATATCCAGCTTGTATATCGACACCGGAAGAAAATATGATCATGTGATTCATTTTCATCACCACAAAGATGACAAATGGGATCAATCTCAAGGAATCCCATTCTATCATGCGTTGGTAATCTCTTTAAGATCGTCATCCATGCAATACATGAGTGTCGCGGTGTTAGCATGCTATCCCAGATTATATGATGACACTGTACCTTTTCTCCCTTCATCCTAATTTGATTATAAGCTGCTGTTACTTTAAACCGGCCTCCAGGTGAGACTGCTTCAATTATATCATCCATTGTTATATTATTATTGCCCATGTTCAACATCAGATCTCTCGCGAACAAAATCGATTTAATAAGTCCAGAGTCACGTCTATGTACCTCACAGTCTTGCGGTGCCACAACCGATAAATACCGATGATGTACCCACCTAATCCAAATACTCTCCTTGCCTTCATGAATTCGAGCATAGTGTTTGAACATGAATGCCATATTCCATGCACGTAAGTCTAGTAAACCCAATCCTCCTTCCTCTCTTGGTTTACATACCTTTTCCCAAGCAACTCGAGGCCTTCTCCAAAGGAACTGCCGTGTCATTCTTATGAGTCGATCAATGACTACACCCGGCATAGGAAGCATTGATAACCAAAAGCTATCTACCCCCTGAACAACCGTGTTGATCATCTCAAGCCTTCCTGCAAAAGACAAATTTTTCTTGTTCCATGTACTTATGTGCCTGCCTATCTTATCCAATAAAGGCGTGTACTCCCCTGCTCGTAAAGTATGTGGTGCAATGGGCACACCAAGATACCGAAACAGAAATATTCCCATAGCAAAACCTGTAATTGCCCTTAATTCCTCAACTTCATTTACTGGTACTGAAGCCACATACATTGACGATTTCTCTGAGCTGATTCTCAAGCCACTAATATCACCAAAACAACGCAAAGCATTCATTAACACACCAACTGATTGTTTGTCCCCTCTTGAAAATAGCACAACATCATCTGCATAAATAAGGTGCGTCAACCGAAGCTCCCCACAATGTTGATGAAATCGAAATGTCTCACTCGATGTTCCCGCTTTGAGCAATCTCGAGAACATTTCCATACAACAAATAAACAGAAGAGGTGACAAAGGATCGCCTTGTCGGAGACCCCTCTTACCCCTAAAGAAGCCATGCATTTCTCGGTTAACTTTGATTGAATACGAAGCTGTTGCAACACATTCCATGATCCATTCAACCATTTTTGACGGGAAACCCAGTGTAATAAGGGCAAATCTGAGGAAGCTCCATGAGACAGTGTCGTAAGCTTTAGCAAGATCCACATTGAGGAAGCATCTTCTCGTATCTCTTTTCACATTGTATCTTCGTAATATCTCTTGCACTAGGAACACATTATCGGACATGAGCCTTCCCGGAACAAATGCCGATTGAGACGGATCAATAAGGTATTCCAAACATGGAGCAATTCTTCTCGTCATTATTTTAGAAATAATTTTATACACTACATTGCAGCATGAAATCGGTCGGAAGTGTTGTACCCTATTTGGATTCTTATTTTTTAGTACAGTGACACAACAGTGTGATTAAGCCTTCCAAGCAGTTTACCATTCCGAAAAAACTCTTTCACAGCAGCACAAACCTTAGGACCCACCACATCCCATGCAGATTTGAAGAATGCTGACGTATATCCATCGGCACCAGGCGCCTTGTCTTCAGCAATACTCCATAACGACTCTTTAATCTCCAAGTTGGACACCGGCAGAACAAGGCTCTCTTGGTCAATAATCTTCATTCTTGGTCCGATTGCAAACTCATTATCCATAGGCAACGAAACATTTTCAAACGTTCCAAACAGCCCTTGATAGAACTGCATGAAAGCTTGCACAACTTCTTCATTCGATGTCGTTACCTGTCCATTAACTCCTATTATCGATGTAATATGGAAGCCCCTAGCACGTGCCCTCATTAACCCATGAAAGTACCTCGTCGACCTGTCACCATGCAGAGTGAAAGTAGACTTTGCTTGTTGTGAGAGAAAGCTGAACTCAGCATCATTCAACCTATCCATACTCCTCCTAGCTTGTAACATGCGGCCACGTGTTTCACTTGAATTTGGGTTACTCCGAAGCTCCTCCAGGATTCTCGAATACTCCTCTGTCGCACTCCTTGCTTGCTCCGAAATATGGCCAAAATGTCGTCTATTAAGCATACGTAATGGGCCTTTCATACCACTTAATAACATGCAAAGCCGAAACTGGTATGTCCCACGTGCATGGTATACCCATCTCTCCTTCACAATGCTCAAAAAATTCTCATGCTTGGACCACATGTTGAAGAACTTGAAGCTTCGTCTCATTCCATACGTTTGCCTTTCCAAGTGAGCTATACCTGGCCTATGATCTGAGTACTGCCATTTATCTGCAAATGTGGCTCGGCAATGAAAGCCATGTGCCATCCAAACATCATTGACCATTACCCAATCGATCTTACTCCATATGCTACCATTCGACCATGTATACTTAGATTCACTGTTGTATGGAACATCAACAAGTCCCAGGTCTCGACAAACATCATAGAATGGCTTGGTCTCATACAACCTAACCGGTTCTTCATGCACTCTTTCATCCATATACATGACATTATTGAAATCTCCCAATACAATCCAAGGTAATTGGCTGTCCTCCATGGCATCTCTCATGCCTTGCCAAGCATCCCGTCTTGTTGATACACGATGTTCACCCAGTACAAAGAATACCCCAAAGATAACTCCTGTTGCCTTGCATGCCACCTTACACGTGATATACTGGACATGCACACGTAGAACAGTGACCTCCATATGATCTGGATCCCACATGATCAGAATCCTGGATCGCCTATCCAAGTCGAAGTTGTGTGCGTATCTCCATCTTGAAAATTTACGCCTCATAATCACCTGCACATTGGTAATAGAAGTATTAATACGTGTTTCCAATATGCCACATAATCTTACCTTGAATTCTTTTAATAATTCCTTCATCCCATTTTGTTTCCGGGGATGATTAAACCCCTGCACATTGCATGCCATAACACTCATGTTTAAGATCCACGTCCACCCCTTCGCTTATCCCCACTCTTATGTTGTACTTGTTGCCCTGGGTCAATAGTTGATGAAGATAGCCGAGTAAAACGTCTACCCGCCTCTCCTTCATTCTTCTTCCCAACTAACTTCTTGCCTTGCTTTTCTAAGGACGCATTCAGTTTCCTTATAATTCTTCTCTTTGCCCTGGACAACACTGGAGTAAACACCATATCCGAATCATCATTACTTTCATTATCCTCATCATCCCTCTTCCTTGATGATGCATCCTCATCAGAATGAATAATCATATCCTCAAAAAGAACATCATCAGACTCATCAGCCGATGACTCATCATCATCATCCATAATTTGCTCAATATCCCGTACCTGTTGAGTACCGACATTATCATCTCCCTCCATTACCTTTTCTTTACCTTTTTCGTTACGTCGAGCATCATCAATTAATTTAGATGAGTGTATAGGTGTTGGTACAATGTCCTCTTTTCCAATCTGTTTAGTAGTTCGAATTGGTTCACCCATATCATTAGTTGTATGCCCATCCTTTGCTACATTATTCTGATCTTTCCTTTTAGGTATTGTATCAGCAACGTTATTATCAACCCGATGTACCATTTTTGCACCCATGTTAGTCATATTCATATCAACAATGACATTACCTGTCTCCACCTTATCATTGACATTCGGTATCTTGGCAACCTTTGGTACCTGTCGTCTATGGCCTTGTTGTTGCCTCATACCTGGTTCTTTTGGTCTTTCATTAAACGTACAGTCCATATCCTTATGTCCAAATTGTAAACAACGCCTACAATACTGAGGTTCGTTTTCATATAGCAACGTACAATCCATATTAACTCCATCATCAAACTCTAATGTAACTTCACGTAACAATTCCATAACAAAATTTACCTCAATAAGCACCCTTGCATAAGAACCTCGTTTCCGGCCTTCCGTAACATGTTCCATAAACAAGGGTTTACCAATAGATGAACCAATTCGTCCAAGTATCGTTGGGGTCCAAAATTCATTTGGTAACCCCGTTATACGGACCCATAAAGGCATTGTTGCAACATCCTTACGATTAAATGCAAATTTATCCGGAACATGTTTCAATAATAGTGGTCGATTAAAGATGAAATATGGTCCATCCCGTAACACTTTATCTCTATCATCATCATTAAGAAAACTAAAAATCATCCACCCCGCCTCCATTCTAAATTTTACTTTGACACCCCAAGCTTTCATGACATTATTAATGGCAAAAAATCCCGGATAGAACCCAACATATTGACCTAATAACGTACTTCCCCATACATGTTGTTTTGGCATACCTTCCGAACATTTAATTGTAATCCTATTAGATTGATGTGGTGTGAAATCAAGTTTACCTCCTAATCCCGAATTCATAAAGATACGAGATGAGTTACCTTGCCACGCCGGTCGGCTAGATCGACTTGGTCCTGCTGCACCGAGGTTCGGAAACTCCGACATTGGCTGACCGGCAACGAGACTATTCCCTTCACGTGCCTTCGTACGAACATCATCATTTTCTCCTTCAGACAATACATATTTGTCGTTGACAATTTCTTCTCGGGTATTCTCAATTAACTCCTCACTCCGGCCCAAAACTTGTTGTTCATGGGATTGAGTAATGTTTTGCCTAGTCATGCGAGCATGTTCACCCTGATCAACAGCCAAAGCATCGGACCTAGTTAACACATTCCTCGGCATGTCATTCTTTTCTTGAGTTTGTGGTGACAACGGAGAAACTCCCTTTGTTTGTAACGGTGGTAATGGCGCTGACTTGCCTGGCTTAGCCCCAACCGTTCTCCCATGAGTTTTACCCATCAGCTTCGTAACATGCATTTTGCGAGTAGCACCACCCACCGCCGGTGACATTGACACATTTCCAGCACCATCAGATGCCTTGGCCGATATCAACTCTTCTTTCTTGGACTTTCCTGTAGCCAATTCTTGATTTTCTTTGACACTATCCTTAGTTACAACCGAATCTTGATTCATTATAACGGCCTTAACCACTTGATCCGGCCTTGTAACACCAATTCGTTGGGAATCAGTCTCGGAACTTCCATCAACACCTCCGTCGTCCATGTCGGAGGTATTACGCTTTTTCTTCGCCATGGTGAAATGTCACCAGGCCGCCACCCGGTGGCGCACAATACGTGACCCAAATCCCCCAAAACTGATTGCAAATTCCAATTTACACACACAATCCAAATCGTAACGTGAACAATAATTCACACCAATTTGAACCAACCGAATTAACGTATCAGCGATCACACCACACCAAAAGAAAAATGAATTTGAATAGAATTGTGGATAATGGAAACGGTAGAGATGATGAGAAGAATGGAAGAGAAAGAGAGATGTGAGAAAGAAAGAAACGTAGCAAGCGATGAGAGATTGGTGGGATGCGACGCACTCAAACTCAAGAAGAGATTGAAGGCAAATCTTGGAGCAGTTGGGAGAGCGTTGTGACGAGGTCATGACAAGCCTTGACATGGGGCCCTTACCACACTATAGCTTTTTGTGGTGCTCGTTATTTCTTGACGATTGTTGATGATTTTTCTAGATGTACTTGGACCTTTCTCATGTCCTCTAAGCAACAGGTACTCAAGTTAATTGTCAACTTCTTGGCATATGTGAAGAATCAGTTCAATACCACAGTGCAGATTTTCAGATCTGACAATGGAGCTGAGTTTATGCAGAAGCAACTCCAAGATATATTTCTTAGTTCTGGAATCATTCATCAACGCTCTACACCATATGTACCTCAGCAAAATGCACGTGTGGAGCGTATACACAGGCATTTATTAGAAACTGCCAGAGCTCTTCGAATCCATGCTAACTTACCCCTTTCTTTTTGGGCAGAATGTATCCTCACAGCTACATACTTAATAAACCTCATGCCATCTGTCATCCTTGATTGGAAGTCTCCATTTGAACTTCTTCACAATATCAAGCCATCATACACACATTTACGTGTCATAGGCTGCTTGTGTTTCAGTCTCAATCCCAAGAGATAAATTTGAACCAGTGTCATCTCCATGCATTCTTCTTGGTTATCTTCCAGGCCAAAAATCTTACAAACTTTACAACCTTAACACCAAAAGAAATTGTTACCAGTCGTCATGTTACCTTCCAGGAACATGTTTTACCTTTCACAAAGCCTTTCCTTCCACCAGAAAAGTCTTCTAGTTCATCATCACCTCTTCCCTTGGTTACTCTAGCTCCAGACAATAATTGTCAACTATGTGTTCCTTCTACATCTGCTCCAATTAATTCCATCCCAGCACCCCTGCAGAGTGATTCATCTTTTGCCAATCCAATTCAGGTACCATTCAATACCTCACCTAGTCAATCTTTAACTCCTACTTCATCTCCTTCCAATTTAATTATTCCATCTAATCATGCTCCCATTACTCCTCCTTCTACATCAAATCTTCCATTAATTATTCCATCTACTCGACCAATTCGTACCACCACTCGACCTGCCTATCTACAAGATTATAAATGCAACTCAGTTTCCTTCCTTGATCATTTTGATCTTGCTCCTCATTCTCAAGACTATATTCATGCCCTATGCAATGTTATTCAATCTTTTGAACCTTCCACCTACAATCAGGCTAAACAATCTCCATTATGGATTGAAGCCATGACCAAAGAAATTCAAGACTTGAAAACCAATGACACGTGGGACATTGTTCCTCTTCCTACTAGGAAAGTTCCAATTGGTTCAAAATGGATATATAAGCTCAAGTATAGAGCTGATGGTACGATTGAGAGGTACAAAGCCCGGTTGGTAGCAAAGGGCTATAATCAAATCAAAGATAAGGACTACAAACACACTTTCAGTCCAGTTGCTAAATATGCTACTATTCGCAATGTATTAGCACTTGCAACTTCTTATGCTTGGCCTCTGCATCAGTTGGATATAAACAACACTTTTCTTCATGGTTACTTAGATGAAGAAGTATACTTGTTACCCCCTCAAGGATACAATCAAGCTCCTCCTGGCTATGTCTGTCGATTAAAACGTTCACTAGATGGACTTAAACAGGCTAGTCGTCAATGGAACATCGAGCTCACCAAGCTTCTACTCAAGTTACAATTCGTTCAATCTCACCAAGATTACTCACTTTTTGTCAAGAAATCTGCATCTGGCATCACTATTGCCTTAGTGTACGTTGATGATGTTTTGATTACAGGAGACATACCTTCAGAAATTAGCTCACTCAAGATAGCCCTGGATCGTGCATTCACTATCAAGGATTTGGGCCTTGCCAGATTTTTTCTGGGCATGGAAATATCCCAAGGCACTTCAGGATTTCTCCTTAACCAACGTAAATATATCCATGATATCTTACAAGACACTCAGATGCTGAATTGCAAGGTTGCTTCTTTTCCTATGCAAAGGAACACACATTTATTTGTTGACTCTGGGGATATATATCCTGAACCTGAGGTCTATCGACGCTTAATCGGTCGACTCTTATACCTTACACTTACAAGACCAGATATCACTTACACTGTCTAGCAGCTCAGTCAATTTCTTCCATCTTCTCGCCTACCTCATTGGCATGCTGCTACATACTTACTTCGTTATCTCAAAGGCACCATTGATTTTGCTCTTGCATACAATCATCAAGATAATATCTCCCTCACAGCTTACCGTGATGCAAACTGGGGAGCTTGCCCATTCTAATGTAGATCTATCACTGGTTACTGCCTCTTTTTGGGTACTTCACTTGTGTCTTGGAAAACAAAGAAACAACGCACGGTTAGTAAATCCTCAACTGAAAGTGAGTATCGTGCAATGTCTATGACTACTAGCGAGATCATATGGTTAGATGGTTTGCTCCATGATCTTCATGTGAGCCTTCCCCGCCCTTTTACACTTTATTGTGACAATAAAGGAGCTCAACATTTAGCGGTCAACCCCGTCTTTCACGAGCGAACTAAACACCTTCGCATTGATTGTCACTTTGTGAGAGATGAAGTTCAAAAAGGGTTCCTCACTACTGCTCATGTTCCATCCTCTCTCTAGCTCGCTGATATCTTCACCAAGGCCCTAGGAGAGCAGCAACACCTTTTTTGTCTCGCAAGCTTGGCCTGGTTACTCCAGTCCAGCTTGAAGGGGGGGGGGGTATAGACTATATGTGTATGGTATATAGGGCAAATATATAGAATAAGAGGGAAGAATATGTAAATAAAAGAAAGCTGTAACAAACCTAACTGAATCCGTGTATATATATACATACACACGATATAATGAAGTATGTTTTCAGCTCACAATTCACAGTTTGTCTAATCCAAACCTATGGTTTTGCCAAGCACATGAGTAGAACCGAAGATCTGTGGCCTCCCTTACGCTTACTACAAACGTTGTTGGTGGTCTCGAAACTCAGACCATTTGCACTCTTGTTTGATTCCAGATTCCAGCGTTGGGTAGCCATCTTTAGGGCTAGTTTTCGAGGGCTTACATTGATTATTTTCCGTTCAATTTTTAGTATGCTATAGAGGGATATGTAAATTGTGATGTATCAAAAGTTGGGATAGATCCAACGGTCAGATCTGGATCCATAGGAGTCCGAAGTAGGCTGGTTGGAGAGTTTGTGAAAACATTCAGAATTTGACTACGTATAGAAATTCTGGTTTTGGAACCATCTTTGGAGATTTGTTTAAGAGTTGTTATTGGGTGTTTTTGAGAGATCTTTGCTTCTATTAGTAGAGGGCATAACATAGAAGACCTTGAATATTATTGTAGAATTTTTATATTTTTATTCGAGTCTCGTATCTTAAGGTAAAGTCGGACCTTAGCGACTTTTTATGAAAGTTAAGAATGTAGCTAACTCTTCTAAATCTTTTGTAAACTTTCCTTGGAGAATTAGAGTATGGATTTGAGTTCCAAAGATTAGTTGGGGATTACTAAACGGAATTTTATAGAGTTTTGGGACCCAGGGGTAAAATAGTCTTTTTACACTTATGAGGGTATTTCGGTAATTTCTTTATGATCGATTGAATATCTTAGAAGTGGAGACTTCTAAGGAAGTGAGATACATATTTGATCCACTCGCCTTATATAACAGGCGGTTGAGTACCTGCGGTTGTGGACTGAGTGAGAGAACGGGAATTGTGATTTGATTGAAGTAAGTCCTTTGGGCTTACTTAGTTGGCTTCTAGATATTAGTTGAATGATGATAGTGGTGTGTGTTTATGTGTTTAATAATTATAACTTGCTTAGGACGACCCTTATTATTATATGGCCAAGTGTATGTATAACGGGCAGTGACATCACTGCCCAACTTTGACATGAGACTGGGAGGTTCTCTATACCCAGACCAGACAGGTACACGGTGAGGTGTATCGGATCCACTCCTGATGTTTACACGGGGGCGGAGGCGAGGTTTGGGATTCCCTCGTGTCACAAAATAAGTGTATGACTTAATTAAAGATAATAAATGGAATTCTCTAAAAGCATGATGGGTGTTTTAATTCTGTTTTGATGTGTGCATGTGCTATTATTTATTCTTCAAATATGTGGATAGTTAGCTAATAGTTTATCCGTGTTGTTACATTGCTTGTAGGTATAGACAGTTGCAGAGAGGTCCGGGGCGGATGGTCAGCCGGATCCACGTACTCATTAGATGGGGACGGGGAAGTCTTCCTATTGCATGCACGACGTTATCTTATTTATTTAATTGTTGTAAGGATGTCATATGTAGTACATTCATTCAAATATAATTTAATGACTTTTTAAAAAATTTATTTACATTTGTTCCTTGTTGTAAGATCCTAAGAAAAATTGTTGTTAAACCAAGGTCGGGACTCATTGTGAGGTTCTAACCAGTAGCTACCCGAGTTCCGAGAATTTGGGGTGTTACATTATCTTGTATATAAGTGATTCACTTCAAATTCGTTTAAGGTTGTGGCACGAGAAGTCTAAGACTCTCGCCTCCGTTTCTTTATCCAACAAGAGTGGTTCGGTGTACCTTCCTGTATACCATGTGGAGTGGTTCGGTATCCTCCCCGTATACCATGTTTGGCCTAGTCGCCGAGATCCTCCCAATCTCTTTCGGGCTACTGAGCATCAGATGCCACCGCCCATTACTTTTGGGCCAAAAATAGAAGTCGGTTGTACTAAACTATTATCATACTTATAAACACATGAATCAAACACCACTATCATCATTCACCAACACCTAGAAGCTATCTAAGTAAGCCCAATGGACTCACCTGAATCGAGTCACAACTCTCGCTATCTCAAAAACTCAATATATAACCATAAGAACTCAACCGCCTAATATAAAGAAAAATGGATCAAATACATATCCAAAGTTCTTAGAAGTATCCAACTTCCAAGTTAACTAGGATCATCTAGCACAAATACTACCAGACTAGCCCCAAAATGAAGTTTGAAGGGTTTTCCCACTTCCAAACTTCTTACTAATCTAGCATAAGCCATTCCTGGTCTAACTACCCATTACAACTAACATCTCTAGATTCTGAGGAGGTTAAACATACCATGCTCTATCGGATCTTCCTCAGAAAGATTATTTTCATCTTCATATATATATATATATATATACACTTGATAAATAAACAAGACATTTATAAGTGTAATCTATGCTAACGTGTTAACATAGGGAACAATTAAAACATGACACTATCTCACCTATAATTATAAGTTACCTAATGTCGAGGCACTAATAGGATACCCTAAACTAGGACTGTTAATAGGTCCAGACCTGGACCGGACCTGTGTAACGCCCCAATTTTTGGCGCGTTTGCGATTTTTTTTTTGTCTTTTATCGACATTTTATTAGCTTAAATTTTTTTTTATTATTGTAAAAGGTACTTTATGTCGTAAAATATCTTTCCCTGAGTAATTTATATTTTTGATATCATATTACCATTATTTTACGGAAGATTTTGGAAAATTTTCCGATCCGAAAATCCCGTTCGAATTTAAGTTGATCGAGTTTATATAGTAATCCTTTTTCTTTTCCTATTTTTCTTTTTCTTATTTATTTCTTTTTTTTTCTTACCTGCTTCTTTCTCTCTTCCCAACTTTTTGATGAAACCATTCAGGGTCCGTTTGGTTCCAACTCCGGAAAAGGAATGAAAACGAATTTAGTCCATATGTATATCATTATTCATGAAACTTTATGAATCATTCCTTGTGGTTTAATGCAAAATGCACTTGCTTCCCCACATTTTGTTACCCTATAGGATATCAAAATTAATCAAACTCTACTCCAATTACTTCAAACCACAAGGAATGATTCCAAAAACTTTCATGAATAAGGATATACGTATGGACTAGATACGTTTCCATTCCGTTTCCGATTCCGGAGTTAAAACCAAACGGGCCCTCAGCCTACTGAACACACGCAACCTTGCTCTGATTCATTCCCCAGCCTCTGATTGCTACTCCCTAGCCCGACCCCTCAACCTTCACCGGATCTACTTCCCTCACACTCAACCTTGCTGTTTTTCCCTCATTCTTTTTCAAACACAAAAGCTAGAGTGCAACTCTCTCCCTCATCTGTTTCCTCTACTATACCCGACAGCCACCACCGGAAACCTGAATGGCCGCCTCGCCACGCTGCCTGGGACCTATGGGATCACCTTCGCCGAAAGGAACCACCACCAATAGCCTGGAAGCCACCAGTCTCGCCGCCAGACGAGTTGTCCTTCTCCCTTCCCTGTCTCATCTCTTCTCTGGAGCCTCTGTCGAGTTTCACCCCTGGAACGCTCACCACCACCGCGCGTGGGAGAGTGCTTTCGTCGATGCTGGACAAATCTTGCAGCAGCCGCCAACTCTCGCCGTTGGCTATCGGAAGGAACGAGCCTTGCCTCGCCCTTTTCTACTCCCCCATTTATTTCCTTGATGTGCTGCTTCACTTGCCCCGATCTGGACTGGAGCACCACCGCCGCTACCGGCGAGCTCTTCCCTCCTTCTCCGTTGAACCTCGTTGGAAATTAGGAAGCAACTCCTTCTCCCTCGCCTACTCGCCTACCGCGGACGTTCCAGCCGTCTCTGAATCTCCCTCTTCCTAGCGTGCTTCATTAGTAGTTAGAGAAGAAAACCCTATTTATTAAATTCTATTCGGGGCCCCCAACTTTATAATTAATTACAATTTATGGGCAGTATTTTGAATTTACAGATTTGACCCACTCTTTTTGAATTGCAATTTACGCCCCTGCTGAATTGTATAAGTGTAGTTTTGACCTTATGCTTTTGAAATGTGTAGTTCTACCCTTATGAATAAATCGTTGTTTGGCCTAAAGCTTATTTTGGAAAATGGCCGAACTTCTTGATTTTCATATAGTTGCCCGGAAAAGTCGAGTTCGGATTTTTACCCATGTTTATAAAATGGTATAAATCACCCCGCAGGTTTGTAACCTTGTTTTCAAAGTGGGATTTTCCATAGAAAATTACACGTTATATTCCGTTCAATTTAGCATACAAGCTTAATTTTCTTAACTTTGGTTTAGGTCCGGAAGCGGCCGTTATAGACCAACGAATCCAATCTCGACGTCCGTAGATCGTCTTCAACCTCGGATCGTGTGTGAGTACCTTCTTCCTCGATCTAGTTATGTTTAGTGGTAGAATCATTCTAGGTTGGATCTAGCATAACTTAGGGCAAATGCCGAGTAGTGGCTTGGAACCTTTAGGTGAGTGTTTGAGGTTATTGATGTTCTATGTCATGTGGTGTGTTGATCTTGAGTTGTTATACAGTTGTGAGCCTCGTGGTTAATTTTGTGAGACTTGAGGTGGTATTTATATGTTGGTTGAGATTCCGGAGTTTAGGATGAGAGTATCCTAGTACATGGGGCTATAGTTGTGATCTCGTGAGTTTATGAGGGCTAGGAGAGTATCCTAGTTTATGGGAGTGCATGATCTTATAAGAGTATATAGTACTAGAAGTCTAAGGACTTCTAACTTACATGAGTGGTTGTTGATTATCGTGCCATGTCTTGAACAGGCTTTGCTTATATTTTTTCGGAGAGTGTTATCGGTTTCGGTTAGCTTTGAGACGAGGTAAGTCCTCGGACTTATGTAGCCGCTTTTATGCATTATTTGGATACATTATGGTGGTGTGTGTTTTATCGTTTTTGATCATGAAACCGGATTAGGATTACTTGACTATATATATCATTTGGCCCATTGTTACTATTATTATCAGGCGGTGACATCACATCCCAACTTCCGAGGGAGGCTGAGAGATTCTCTACGACCAGGCCATACATGGTATACGGGCGGGCTTCTTCGCCACTCCACATGGTATACGGGTTGAACTCCACCACACTCCCGTTGGTTACACGGGGACAGAGGCGAGAGTTATAAGACTCTCGTGTCACACTTTGAACGAATGAAATTAGAAATGGAATAACCTAAAAAGAGAATAAGAACCGGATGTGTATGTTTATGAGTATGTTGTGTGCTATGTGTTTTATGCGTGTGTTTGTGCCATATTATCTATATAATGCCTAGAATGTGAGCTAACGGTTTTATACCGATTGTTGTAGTTGATGTGCAGGTTAGGTGTGGCCGAGTGATCCGGAGGAGTGGGCAGTCGGGGTTTCGTACATCTTAGGTTGAGTTGGGTTTTGGAGTCCTTGTGTTGTTGTTATTGTATATTATGTTGATGTTGTTGTAAGGATGGCTGAAGTCTTTTCTTTCTTTTATTTTCGGGTTTCATAACAATGCATAAAAATGTATTTCGATTTTGGCCTTTATTAGTGTCTTGTTGCAAGATCCGTGAAATTGTTGTCAGGCTAAGGGTCGGGACCCATTGTGAGGTCTCAACCCGTAGCACTCCGACTCCCGCGTATTCGGGGTGTTATAATCTGGCCGGAACAATGCGGACCGAAAATAGACCGGATTATTCTGTCCAAGTCCTATCCAAAACCGGTCCAGGACCGGATGGACCGAAAAACTTGTGATATTTACAAAATTATAGGTCCAGACCGGACCGGTTATGAACCGGACCGGACCCGTTATGGACCGGACTAGACCGACCGATTATGGACCGGAGCAGACCGATCGATTGTGAACCGAATTGGTTGCACTGAAGACCGGACCTGTTGTTTTTGGTTCGGTCCGGTACAAAAACCGGACCGGACCGGAAAAATGCTCAATCCTACCCTAAACAAAATAGACAAGACTATATCAAAGCCATAATACCGAGTATTCTAAATACCCATGCATCCGAATGTAACCATCACCAACTTAAACGTCTCCCACCAATGATATACAACACCCTCATAACCCAAAACTCAACTTAGATTTAAGCCCAATGTGGAGTACTCCTACTCATGCGTCCCAAACCTACAGAACCGTATCATCACAAACCACCAAAAACAAACTGCAAATACTACTGTCCTACTACCATACTGGAACCCAGTCAACCGGCATCTAAGTTACCACACTACTACACCGTAAGCTTGCCAGGTTAGGATACTCACTGTTCGATGATGTATCGATCGACACACTCGATGACCGCCCCATATCAGGAGAGGGAAAGGCTCGACGTTGGGACAGTTGTCGCGAGAAGTCTGGCCTAGCTTGTTGGTACTTGAATCAAGACCTTCACCCCTGTAGTTGTAGGCGTCAGCAACGATGAAAGACGGCGCAGACTTGTACTCAACGGTGCTCCTTGTTGTCACCTGTGTACAGAAGTTAGGGTGGTCTCTTGGTTGCTCGTCTCCTTGGAAGAATGCTCCCCTAACTGATATGTTCGTAACTGGATGGGCCCGACTATTTATCATGAGGAAGATAAACTTGTACAGATAAATGGATAAAAGCATTCGTTAAAACTTGATTTAAATTATCATGCAACAAGGTCAAGTACTCGAAATCCGGTTTGATTCTAGAATACTCAAAATTAAATTTTTGGGTATTACAATATTCATCTCCATCAGAATTCCTTTGGACACCGAGCGTTGCTTTTGGCCTATTTACGAAAAGGATAGGTCGCCGTTTAACAACGAGCGTTGCTTTTGGCATAGGGTGGAGGAAACTCCTCCGGTGGTGGCTCCCACACCAGATGAAACAGGTAAGGAAGTGAGTGAGGATGCGGTTATGAAGGATACAACTTCTCCGACTTGCATCATTACATCGACTATTACGGATACGACAAATGGTCATGTCCTAGACAGTACAGAAACTCCTACGGACGTTGTGCATGTAGTGGTATCACCCGTGTAACACCCCAAATTCTCAAAACTTGGGGAGCTACTGGTTAGGACCTCACAATGGGTCCCGACCTTAGTTTGACAACAACTTTACTAGGATCTTACAACAAGGCACAAACGTATTTAAATCATTTGAAAACGTTAAATAATATTTACATGAATGGTATGTATCAGCCTTACAAGACAAAGATAATACTACAACGCATATGAAAAAAAATTGAAGGCACCCCGTCCCCATCTAAATGAGTACGTGGACCCGGCTGACCATCCGCTCCGGATCTCTCTACAACTACCTAAAACTGCGAAGAACTAATAACACGGATAAACCGTTAGCTAACATTCCATGAATCAAAATAACCATAACAACACAAACACACGTCAAGAAGTAAAACACATAACATGCTCGCACACAAACCGGTTATTATCTTTCGTTTAATTATTCCCATTACTAGTTCAACTTCTTCTGTCACACGAGAATCTCCTGAAACTCGCCTCCGCTTTCGTCTACAAACAGGAATAGATCAGTATTATCTGTTACTTGCGGGCTTGGGTTGCAAGAGCACATTCTAGTCTCCTGTAGAACTAGACAAGTGGTCACCGCCCGATTATCATACTCTTGGGCCAATTACTGTAAAAGGTCGTCCTAGTCCGGTTTACCGTTATAATAATAAATAAACACACACACCACTATCATAGCTATGCTAACACATAGAAGGCAACTAAGTAAGTCCAATGGACTTATCTGCATCAAAGGTAATCCCAACTCTCATATCACGCTCAGCTTCCCGCAGGAAAGTACTTTATGACTGAATAACAAGGCACACAAATCAACAACTATCCGATATGCTAGAGGTCCTCAACTTCTAGTCTCAATGATCTCTATAGGATCATTTAATAATACACCATAAGGTTACTACTTCTAGTCTCACTGACCCTCACACGATCATATAACAATATGCTAGGGTGCCCCAAAACTAGTCTCAAGAACTTCCACAGAAACCACAAGACATAAAGTCTAACTCTAAAATGAAAAGATCTACTGAGTTTGAACGATGACTATCATTCAAATTGACTATCTATTACTAAGGCTCAACTAACATACTACTACTAAATCCCAAAACATACTGATACACTTACTCACATGCCCAACCATGATTACCTATGATATAATCCATAAAGATACACAATCCCAAACCATCTCTAAGAACACACACTTAAAACCTAGCACAACTCTTTTAAAACCAAACATAGACCCAACTTCGGAACGTCACAAATCCGGATTAAACCCATGGATCGCTCTTAAACTTTACCACATGATACTATGTATATCCACAGATAGCATATCCAAAATTCAAGTCCAACAGAGGTCAATAACCCATTCAAATCTATCTCACAAAACTGCATCACAAACAGTTTTTCCCAACACTTAGAATATTCAGCATACTTATAAAAACTGCATGAGGAACCAAAGGAGGAGTCTAACTTACCCAAATCTGGATCACAAAACTGTATCAACATGCAGTTTTCCAACACTTAGAAAATTTCAGCAACCATCCAGAAAACTGCTTACAGCCTCGACTTTGAAAAATCATAACTACTAAACCCCTAGATGGAATTCTCTCAAATTTTGATACATTCTACTATGCAATCTTAACTATGACATATCTAAAATTCAGCAGCAAAGAAAGAGTATAAACTACTCAAATCTGGACCCGAAATGGACTATTCCTCACTTTCTGAAAACTTAGAAAACGCCTCAGCTGCACAAGCTAATCTTCCGGGGCTGTTAGGGGGTGCTTGGAGACATAACGGGTGCTCACATAAGCATATATATATTAAGGGTAAAGCAAAGAGAAGGACAATGAAGGACGGGTATGAATCTTACTCGATTCCGTGTCTTAAAGGGCGAAGGGAGCAGCACCGGCTGTTGTCACTGGAGTCCGCTACTGCAGTAGGGAGGAGGCTCGACAATGGCCAGAAGGCGCACCGCTACCTGCTCTAGGCGCACCGGCGGCCAAGGGAACAACCGCACCAGCGGTCGCGTACGCCACCCCTGCGGTGAAGCTCCTGGCGCACCGGCGGCATGAACACGCTGCCCCTGCGGATCTGGGCGTGAAGGAGAAGGACGACTTCGATCGGCTACGTGTTGATGGCTGTTCGCGAGGGAAAGGACGGAAAACTGGTTGTAGGTTTGTTGTAGTCGACCAACCAAGATGGAGTTCCGGTTCAATAGTGTCGATTCCGTGATAGACGAAGAGATGGGTGATGACTGGTGTCGGCGGCTTGAAAACGGGTTGAGAGGCTACCTTCCTTTGACCTGTGAAGATAAGGGAGACGGAGGACTACCGGAGACGAGTAGGATCTATATATCGCGAGGAGAGGGAAGAAGGGTCAAGGAGCTGCCGCCGGTTCCTGTGCAAACGGGAGAAGGTGTTACGTGAAATGGGGAGAATTAGGGCAAGGATGAAGTTAGGGGAAAAATTAGGTTAGGGAAGGCTGCTGATGCTGAACTCAGCCCTGATGGGCCCGGATGGCCTATCATGACGGGCCCGGTAGATATGTTTCCCTAAAAGAAAATAACACTCGGAAGAGGGTAAAAACCGGTATGAAATTCCGGTTGCCTCGGAATAAAATTCGGAATTAAAATTTCCGGATATTACAACCCGCCTCTCCCACAAGCCAGGTTGGTGCGGTTCCTGCGTCATTGGTGGTGAATAGTACGGGCAAACCTGGGACTAGAGCACGGAGTGAAGTTCTTGGAGGGTGCAAAATCAAACCGCTCAATGAAGACTCGATTAACAGGGAATCCCTATCTGGCAAAATAACTGTTAGTTTCCCATATGGCACTGATGGTGATCCGGTTTTTGAAATCAACAAAGAAACTACTAAAACTTTAGAAGCCAGATGGAAGCAATCGATTGTTTTTAAAGTGTTGGATTTCCCGATTACTTTCCCATTTATGGAGAGAAAAATAAAGGAACTATGGAAGTGTGGGGAAAACATTCAACTTATCGATCTGGAGAACAATTACTTTCTTGCAAGATTCCGTAACAAGAACGAACTCATAATTATACTTACGGGAGGTCCATGGGTTGTGTTTGGAAGGTGCCTAATCATGAAAAGGTGGACGCTGGAGTTTGCAACAGCTAATCCCATTATGTCGGCTCCAACTTGGGTCCGGATAACGGGTGTCCCTATCCAATGGTATCATGAGGCAATCATTTGGACTATGGCAGAAAGAGCAGGGTTGCCGATTACGATCGATCCGAAGACCCTACACTTTATAGGGGGAGATTTGTTCGTATATGTGTAGAGATTGATTTGTGCCGACCTCTCAAGAAAGTCATTGTTATTAAAGGTAAAAGGTGCCCCATAGAGTATGAAGGACTCGACATGGTGTGTTTCAAGTGCGGTCGGTATGATCACTATGCTACTCAAAGTGAACATAGTGTCGCTGCTGATAATCAAGGTAGTGTGAGTGATACTACTACAGAGAAAGCAAAGGAAGGAGTGCCCGTTCATGGTATACAAATTGGTGGCGGCTCGCCGGAAGTGACACACGTGGCCCCGTCGATGAGGTCGGATATGGCCATGAATGCTAGTTGCAAGACGTAGTAGGACCGAAAGAGGAAAGAATATCAATGAGAGCAAGGTAAGATCTGTTATCAATGTTGTTAGGGCAACAAATATTCCCATGCAGAGTAATGGAGGACAACAAATCAACGCTAAAGGGAAGAACGCAATCACTCAAGAGAAAGGGAAGCTTGCTTTGACTGAATCACCAATCATGGGCCCAACTTCATTAGGCCGCCGAAAGCCTGGTAACGTAGAATCAACTAGTGGAGTTAAAAGCCCAAGTAGCCCACAACTACAGAACGCTCAAAAGGAAAATCCATATCCGACGGGCCCAGGCATTAGTAGTGTTTCTTCTAAAAACTCGGTGTTCGCCTCAAAGTGTGCGTGCAAATAAGTTTTAATTATAAAACTGAAATCAAAGCAAGCAAACCCGCAGTGTACGGATCGACGTAGTAAAGCAAGAATTCTAGAGTATCGAACTCAGAGATTTGGTGAAACAAAATCAGTTTCGAATAATCGAGCAATCAAAAGTATAGAAGCTTTGCAAATAATTGGGAAAACAACAATCCTAAAGATCCAAGTATCAAATTATGGCAATCGATTCAAGATATTCTATAGATATAAGGATAGAGTCGGGATTGCAAAGGTATAACTAATGTAAGGTTATGTACGGTGAAGTTTCAAAACCCTATATGTCTCACCCAAAGAACCCTCTCCATACAGGTTGTTGATGCTGCAGTATAGAAAGGATAAAAGGGTAAGAATTACTTTAAAATACCCATGCCCAAACCCAAGGGAATCAAAGATAGGCCAAAACGGTTAAGGTTGTGACACTCGAAACCGATATAGTGGATGTTGAGTCTCACTACTACCTAGAAAAGGCAAGTCAAGGCTAGGTTAAGGCAAATCTTTAACTTTGGATCAAAGCAAAAGCAAATGACATACGATAGAGGAAACCACGGCTGGATCTTGAAAAACCACGGCCGTGGAACTCAAGAACAGACCGTGGAAATCCTCGAGAACGAGGTTTCTCGCAACTCTCAGGATCCAATCTGTTTAAGTTTAATCTATCATTATCTAAGCCACAACTATCAACCCTTCACCTTAGAATCGTTTAAGGGTTTTAGCCAACAATCATAGTCATCAAATCAACAATCAAATTAAGAAGAGAATAAAAAGAATGGAACTTAGAAAACTCAATAATGTCAAATATCTCAATCCTCAAAATATCAAAATAACAAATTCGTTCTTGTGTTCAAAGAATGTAGAATCAAAGGAATAGAAAAACCTCACAAAATCTCTAGGGACAAATGAAGAATGGGATGTCAATCCGCCTTCAAGATGAAAACCCTAAGATCTTCCATCTCCAAATACTCAATCTCAAAATGCGTCCTTCTCAGAATCCTCCCTGTACGCAATAAGATCTTCCTAAGCAATGCCCACGAAAAGCGTTGGATGCAAGCCGTTCTCAACTTCTCCCTAACATCGGGGCTCCAAGTCCGCCTTTCAATGTTGAAGCCTATCCGATATTTGTAGGGATAAATCTAGGGTTTAAGGATAAAACCCTAAATATTTAGGCTGAAAAGAAGTCGAGCCCGCTGGTATCAGAAAATACTCTGGGCCGCGTCAGACAGTATCAGCGAATATTTTGGCACGTCAGACGGTATCAGAGAATACTTTGGCGCGTCAGACGGTATCAGAAGATACTTTGCCGCGTCCTAGCTTCCTTTTATGCTCCTTTTTGTACCGCTTCAAGGCTTGATCCATAAATACGCCATTTCGCTCCATAATTCGCCAAATTACATACAAATGCAATAAAACTTTATGTAGACCTCTATTCTCGCAAAGTAGGTGAATATAACCATAAATGCATAAATGTATGTCTATGCATGCAAAATAAAGAGAAAATATATATAAATACATGCCTAAATATAGGTCATAATTCATGTCATCATTCGAATAAAAATAAAACTGTAGGTACGGTCATTTTCTCAACAACTCCAGTGACTTCCAATGAGAATGGGAAAGGTGAAGGGAAGAGGAAGACTAGAAATAAGTTGAAAAACGAAGCTAGAAGAGCAGCGTGGAGGGCTAAAAAAGCAGAAGAGTCCCCGCCAGAGATGTTTACGTCCAAGCGTCAAAGACAAGATGATCCAAACCTAGTGACTGTTCTCAGTTCCAGACTAGTAATTGAGGAGAATCCGGTTGAGAGTGAAGGGGTCAACAACACAAGTCTTACCTCCTTAAACGATGTAGTTACTACCAATGGTTCGGGTGCTGCCCTAGGATCGTCTATCCAGGTTGGTATCTGTTGCCCATGCAAGTGCATAATAGAGATGTGAACGTACCAGTTTAAGTGTGGATGGGCGACATAATGAGCAGCAGGAGACATCGGATGAGTTGATGCGAGACCAAGCTGAGGAGAAGGTACAACAGGTCCTTGCACAGGCCGCCATGTAAGTGGCCCTCTTCTAGTTCCTCCCCTTAACCGTTTGTTATGATGAATTGTTTATTATAGAATGTTTTCGGAGATTGTAAGAATGAGTTCCGGCGTGCCATTACATACTTATGCAGACACCACAACATTGGCATCCTAGCGATTTTTGAACCCCGGACTTCGGGTGCTAGGGCACAAGCCATATGTGATCGTTTGAACTTCTCGGGTTGCTTCCGAGTGGAAGTGGTTGGATTTGAAGGAGGAGTGTGGTTCCTTTGGAAGAGTGATAAAATGCATATCTCCAATGTGATTAGCAATAAATGTTTTATACATGCTAAGGTAATTGCAGGGAATAAGGTGTTCAGTTTGATCGTAGTATATGCTTCTCATGATTTCAGTAAAAGGAGAGTGTTCTGGAATGATACTGTTAGAGAGTTTGCCACCATAACTAACCCTCATGTCATCGGAGGAGATTTTAACTATATCAGATTTTTGTTCGAAAGACAAGGCGGTTTAGGACACCTTCATGTAGATTCTAATGTCTTCAATGACGTTGTTTTGGCCCATGGTCTTGTAGACCTTGGTATACTGGTGCGGATTTCACGTGGCATGACGGTAAATCGGCTAAAAGAAACATCATCAAGAGACTGGATAGGGTTTTTATGAACCAGGAAGGCCGTCTTATATGGCCTAATGCTCAAGTGCGTCACCTCGCCAGGTTCTCCTTTCACCACTCTCCCCTTCCTATTTTGTTAGACCCTAGTTTCACATGTAGAAAGGAGAGAAGACCGGTCGGATTTGAAGTTGCTTGGACGGCTCACCAGGATTTCTTCCACATGGTAGAAATGTGTTGGTTTAATAACCCGGAGGTAAGTCATGTCCTTCCTATTCTTAAGAATTCTCTTATTGTCCGGAATAGGTTCGTTTTTGGAATGTCTTCCACATAAAATAGGAAGCTCTGGAGAACCTTGCCAAGATCCGAGCTAAAAGATGCCAAAATGATTTTGCTAGACTTGAAGGTGAGGAGAAACTTTTACAAGCTGAAGTGGAGACTATCCTAGAGCAAGAGGAGTTAGTGTGGTTTCAGAAGTCTTGGGAACAATGGCTAGAGCACAGAGACCGAAATACTTCTTTCTTCAACACTTCCACGGTTGTCCGAATAAGTCACAATAGAGTTATAGGGTTGCAGTTGGAGAATGGTGAATGGGTGGAAGATCAAGCAAGACTGGAATAAATGTTGTGGATTATTTTAAGAAGCTTTATAGCTTTGATAACCCTCACTCTGTGCAGGATTGTCACCTCAATACTCTTGATTTCCCTGTAGTGGACAATGATGATTGGGCCAACATACAAAAATCGGTAAGTACGGAAGAAGTTTGGGCAGCTGTCAAAAGTATGGGAGCGTTTAAAGCTCCTGGGATTGACGGTTTCCAACTAGTCTTCTACCAGAAATGCTGGAGCTATGTGGGTCAATCTATCAAAGAGGAGGTGTCCAGATACTCCATCAATCAGAATCTATATCAGGGAAGTAACGATACTCTTATTTCTCTTGTTGCTAAAGTTGGGAAGCTTGAATTCATCAGTCAATTTAGACCCATAGCTTTGTGCAATGTTAGTTATAAGATTATCTCTATAGTTTTGGTTCAACGTGTAACAGTCAAAAATCAAATATGGCCTAATCGGGAATTTTAGGAAGTTAAACGGGTTTAACGGAATCAAAACCGTCTTAACAAGAGATCGATACCTAGATGATATAAACCCGGTGTTATTTGGAGCATTTGGGAGCTTCAATTAATAAAAATGCAGTTGAGAAAAATGATCAGGACATCGGACATGTCATAGATATGAAAAAACATAGAAAGGCAAAACGGCCAAAAGAGTCGCTATTTCGTTTCTTAGCGCCTAAGAAAGACGGCTTAGGAATACACGTTTTTCGAAACAATTGCGGAATAATTATCCGTACAATATTCCAGATTTATTATTCCAATTTCGAGAAGTTTGGAGAAGGGGGCTTAAACCGCTTTCGGATCGGTAAAAGGATAATTATCGACTCCGCTAAAGGATAATTATCGTTTTCGCTATAAATAGCTGAAATATCGTTTATTAATTCATTTTCTTTCACGTTTCCTCGTAAAAGCTCTGATTTCTCTCAAGCTTCAAACTCAGATCTACTCTTCGTTTCTAATCCGATTTCAAATCCGTTTGAGTTTTTGGATTCCTCTCTTCATTCTCTTCATTTTGGTACCGAGTTTCTGCATTTCCGAGCAAGGGAAGGTCTGGTCGAGCATATATGATACTAGGGAGGTTCCGTCGCTCAGATTCCGGTGAATTTGATGGTGTCCGAGCGTAGCCTGCGTCGTTGTGATTCCGAATCTTCTTTCGGATCGTCAATCGGGTTAGTAACGAATAAGTTATGAATTTATTCGTTTTTCGTATTGCGATTTTGCCTAAATTGACCTTAGGCTTGCCAAAATGGATAATTGGAAATTCCATTATGCTCGTTACTTTATTCTGGTGATTATGGGCTGTTTGTTTGATGAGATTTGATGACAGGTGGGTTCAGAAATTGCCTGCGGGCAAAACGTTGTTCTGGCGAAATTTAATTAATTAATTAAAGGTTAATTAATTAAATTGGGATTCTAGAAAATGCTATAAGCTAATTAAATTCAAAGGAATGAATTTAACTGGTGTTTGAAGCGAGAAGTTTAATACGAGGAATATGATATTCTCAGCAGGTGTTGTTGAAGGTTTCGGTTTAACTATAGTTTAGTTGCTTTGGGAGCGTATCCAAGCACGATAAAGGAGGATAGTCCGAGTGGGAAACGGACTTAATAGTTGGTTTGCGAGGTTTTATTGTTCTTACCTGCGAGGTAAGTGTATATGAATTACACTTGCTTAATATATGTTATGTATTTAATATGCTATGATTTTATGCATGCTTGTGTGTATACATCTGTTTGTTATGGTTGTATGCATGCTTATATGTATATGAGTGAGATAATGATGATGATGACTTGATATTCTTTATGAAAGCATGCATGAGGTACATGAGATGATAGTGGAAAGAATGTGATGAAAGAATATGATGAAAGCATGAAATTGAGTTATGATATGAAAGTGATAATATAGGATGGTAATTGATTAATTAGCCCAACTGGGTCCCGCACGGGTTTCCGGGGGACGAGGTCGCTACCTGATCTACAGGGGGCCTCAGAGGTCGCTACCTGATCTACAGGGGGCCTCGAGATAAGAAAAACAGCCAGGGGTCGCTACCTGATCTACAAGGGGCCTCAAGATAAGAAAAATAGTCCAAGATCGCGACCTGATCTACAGGGGGTCTTAGGACAAGATGGCCGAGGTCGCTACCTGATCTACAGGGGGCCTATGACGCTATCGGGTTGGCCAACCGAAAAAAAAAAAGAAAAAGAAAGAAAGAAAAGAAATACGAAAGCACATGAGAAAATATATCGTACGATCAGTTGGGGCTAGTTAGTTAATTATCACCTATGCATCGATGCGATCGAGTCTAGCATGTTATATGTTATGTTATGATTATTTATATGTGATGAGATGATATGAGATGTTTATATGAGATTATATGTTTATATGTGATGTGTGATAACATGCTTGAATGTTTATGTGAAACGTGATGTGAATGGTTGTGGAATTATATGTGAATGTGGATATGTATGCATTGATCGACTTTGGAATGTGAGGAAGGGTATAGAGTGTCCTTTGGGGACGGGATATTAGATACTTATATATATTGGGAGAGTGCGATTTGTATACCCTTACTGAGCGTGTGGCTCATTGTTGTTATATCCACATATTTTTTTCAGCTACTCAGACTCGGCCTAACCAAGGCAAGGACGTTGGACCCAACACCTGGATTTGAGATCATATCAGGTGGGCTGTTATGGGATGCTACCGCCTAGGATGTTTTGCATGGTTTTAAAACAGTTGTGTTTTGGTTAAACGGAGTTTATGACGTATGTTAGTATGTATATATGCTGTGAATATGGTTGTAAGATAAAGTGTTAAAAATTTACGTTTTCCGCTTATTGTTTTAAACAAGGTTAATTAATTGGTAATCAACTAGAAATGAAATAGGGGTGTCACACAACGTATGCAGAGTTTGGTATGAAAACTTGTGGGCCCTATCCAAGGAAGCTTTATCCCTATACGCTTGATACAAGATAGCATTGTCCTAATGCAACCACTCTATGGAAAAAGAAAAGAGGGAAATAATGGATGCTCTTGAAACTTAACTTGGAAAAGGCTTACGACAGACTCAGATGGGATTTCATTGAGGACATGATTTCCGAGGCAGGTTTACCTCCCGAGTGGGGAAATATGATTCAAGAATGTGTCAAAACTGCAAGGTTTCAAGTCTTATGAAATGGGGAGGTCACCGAGCAGTTTGTCCCTGAGAGAGGAATCAGACAAGGGGATCCGCTATCTCCCTATCTGTTTGTTCTATGCATGAAAAGACTTAGTCACCTCATCCTTGAAGTAGTTAAAAGTGGAGATTGGAAACATATCACTCTATCACGAGGTGGTCCTCCCCTTTCTCACCTTTTCTTTGCTGATGATATCACTTTGTTTGTAGAGGCTTCCGTTTCCCAGGCCAAAGTTGTTATGAGATGCATTGAAGTCTTTTGCAAGACTTCTGGGCAAAGAGTTAATATGCAAAAATCTAAAATTTCCGTCTCTCTTAATGTGCCTCGTGATCTCTGTGTGAGTATAGAAAGAATCAGTGGAGTGGAGGTGACAAAAAATCGGGGCAATTATCTAGGTGTCCCCATCTTACAAGGTAGAGTGTCTAAAGATACTTTTTCGGCTCTATTGGACAAGATTAATGGCAAGTTAAATGAAACCCTCAATTTTGTGGGCCATGTTACCCTTACCAAGGCGGTTCTCACTTCCATACCTGTCTATATACTATGGATATGGTCGCCCTTCCTTTATGCGTTTGTAAGGATATTGATAAAGTGTGCCGTAATTATGTTTGGGGCCATTTAGAGGGTCAAAGGAAAATGCATATTGTGAGTTGGACGGAAAATTTTCTTCCTAAAGCTAAAGGAGGTTTTGGTATACGTGATATGTACTACACTAATTTGGCTCTTCTTGGTGGATTAGGATGGCGCTTCTTGAAGGATAGTGATAACCTCTAGGTTAGGGTTTTGAGAAGCAAATATATAAGACAAGGTGAGAGAATTGCCACTGGGGTATCTCACATATGGAAAGGTATCCTCAAAGGCATACAACAGGTTGTGGCCAAAGGTGCTCGATGGTCCCTTGGCGATGATAATCTGATTCGCTTTTGGGCTGATAGTTGGGTAGGAATTGCTCCTCAAGGTATTGAGGCACTCGTCAGGTTGGAGGATGCAGACTTGGATAAGCATGTTACGGACTATTGGTTGGAGGGAGTAGGGTAGGATTGGCAGAAGCTGGGAGGGAAGCTCCCCATGGGCACGTTGCTTAAGCTCGCATCTCTACAACCCTTTGATATGGATTCTAACGGCACTGGAAGCAACCAACTGGGATTGGTAGGTGATGAGCTAGGCTGGATGTTTTAGTAAGATGGTAAATTCACAAATGCGTCGGCTTACAATTTGATCTCAGGGGCGGATTCCCTCCACTACATGGATGAAGTTGTCTATAGGTGTATTTGGAGGATTCGGGTCCATAAACGGGTGAAAGTGTTCCTGTGGAAGCTGCTGAAGGGTGGTGTCCTCTGCAACGTCAAGAGGAGACGGCGACATTTGTCCGCTGAAGACACGTGCGGGTGCTGCAACCTGCTTCCGGAATCTCTCATCCATTTGTTTCGAGAATGCACTAAGGCGAGGGGGCTATGGCAAGCGACTCAGGCGAGTTGCTATGGTTCTTGCTTCTCCAATCTTCAGTATGTCGTTTGCCTCTTGGTTACGAGGTAATCTTCTCTCTTCGGTCCATTTTCGGAATATATGTCTTTGGAATGAACGAGAAGACGTTTAATAGAAATTCTACCGATGGGGATAGAAGTCCATTTGTTTAGACTAAAGTGAAGGAATATATTGATGTTTGGAGCAAAAGAGAGAAGAGGAATACGAGAAGCCCAGGAAGAGTCTTTCATATTGCATGGGAACCACGCAAGATGGGTATGTTAAGATCAACACGGATGGTGCAAAGAATATAGAAGGTTTAGAAGCGGCTGGCATGGTTAGGAACTCTGCTAGAGAGTGGCTCGGGGTTTTTGGTGTTAGTTTAGGCATATGTTCAATGCCCATGGCGGAATTATGGGGACTGGCACATGGCCTTAAGTTTGCTTGGGAGTTGGGTTATCGCTTGGTTATCATGGAAACTGATTCTCAGTTGGTCATTCAACTCCTCTAGAAACACATCGCCCCTCACCACCCTCTAGCTAGTTTGGTCCATACGTGCCATGACTTTTTGAAAAGAGACTGGATTATACAGCTTCATCATGCCTACCGTAAGGCGAATAGAGTAGCAGATTTTATTGCTAGTTTTGCTATAAACTTAACGATTGGTTATACTGTGACCCGCCAGAGGGTGTTATTGACATTTTGCTTGATGATGTTATGGGTCAGGCTATCTCCCGTGTGATGACTACTTAGCCCTTATCTTATTTAATTAAAGCGCGTCTAGATGCGCTGCAGACCACTGCCTCTCCTTCCCACCAAAAAAAAGAATTCCTTTCGACACAAAAGGGCATCTATTTCAACCTGAACTATAGGCATTGCATGAGTTGCAGAACCTATAGGCCAAACAATTGAGCTTTAAATTCAAGTAAGTTAGTGGAGTGGGTGACATGAAGACATTTAGAAGCAGCAGCAACAATGAACCCATAGGAATCACGATCTGACTGTATAAAGGCCATTAGAAGCAAATATCCAACTCTGAATATCCTTGGTAGAGTTCAGACTCAAATAAATATTAAGAATGTCATGAGCATCAAGAGGACTAAAACATTGGGTAATAAGACACCCTTCATCTTACAAATTATTTAGGAGGCATATCTTCCTCATATATGTGAATTTTATAAATATTGTGATAATTTAAATTATATTTATACTACAGATCATATTAATTACAGCTAGAAACCATATAAAAGAAATATTAGTGTCGTTTGAGCCCTTTGAGGGTTTTTTGTGAGTGAAAAATATATTCTAGATCTTATAAAGAGTAGGTTTATAAAATCTAAATGATTCTTTTTAACATAGAAAAATTGTTTTAAAAAAATTAGACCCGTCCAATAAGGGGTGTCATTAGACCCAACATCAAACAGTCCCCAGTTTTTTCTAATGAAAAATCATTTTAAAAAGGGCAATTTTGGTAACTAGGCCTTTTTGAAAAACTATAGTAGTAACTAGGCTTTTTAATGTTTCAATAATATACCCCAACCTTTTGTATTTATTCTCAAACTCTACACACTCTTCTCTCAAGGGTACATTTACTAAAAACAAAACTAAAAAAAGTCTAGTAAACCAAATTGTTTCTTTTAAAAATTAATAAAACGTTGACCCAGGGCCTCCGAAATTCGTTGGAGGCCCTGATACAAATCATCATTCTTAAATCAAAGTTAATTCAATCTCCTAATAAATCAATTTTGATATATTTATTACATCGTTAATAAATTACTAAATTGTCAATTTTTTATTTTGTTTCATATATTTTAGTTAATTAGTTGTCGCATCACTAAAAATAACAATTATAAAAAGAAATCCCAAAAAATAATACTGAAAGAAAATATTTTATGAAAAAAATCAAAAAAATAAATATTCAGATTTTAATAAGCAACTAGTTTAGTACCCGCACCTTGTGCGGGTTTTGTCTAAATGAAAAGGCATTATATTTTCAATTTTATAGCTTATGTATTGGTTAATCTATAAAAATATATTTAACACTAAGAAATACCATTTCATCCAAACTTAGTCATTTTTTTATGTATTGGATATAAATTCAATAATTAACTTTAAAAAAACATTTTGAAAATTAAAAAAAGGATAAGAAAATAAAATAAAATTTTAAATGTGGCTATATTATTTTTTAAAAAAACTATAAAAACTGAGTTTAAAAAATGTGAAGAAGATTTCAAAATATGGTTTGTTAAAATTTTGAAGATCTAGTTTATTAAGTCAAACAAATTCTTACATGGCATTTTTAAAGATGATGTGGCATTGATGATTGTTTATTAATATTTTTAAAACTTATTTTATAAAAGAAATATGTCAAATATGTAAATATCTTGTGGCATATCTGTAAATATATTGAAAAAAATCCTAGGTGGCATACCTCAGTGGTTGACATGTGGCCTTAATGGGTTCTGTTTTAGTATGTTATATAGATTTTTATGCTTGACTCTTTTTTACTAAAAAAAAGATTCCAAAAAAGTGCTTATCCCTAAGTCATATAATTCCTTTTTATCAACTCAGTAAATCACACAGTACGTGTGTGTATATAGATATAGTTATTTTTTTATTTAAACGATCAGAAAATTTAATTTTCTTTATTTTAAAGGATTAGAATTTATAATATAATTTATTATAATTTTTAATTATATATATATATATTGGATAACCAAATTTTGAAAAAATATGAAGAAAAAAAAAATCCATTTTTAACATATTAAAATGATCTTAATTTTATTAGATGTAAATTCACATCACAGCCTAATGTTTTTTGCACATTTAACAAACTGGTTTCCACATTAACATTAGAACTATTTTATTTTCCCGGAAAACAAGTCATTATTTTCCATAAATACAACAGTTTGTTTCCACCGATAGCTTATAATACTTTGCTTTACATTTCCGAAAATTATCTATTTTTATCTATTTATCGGATCTTGACGGAGGATATTTTTGGACCCGGCTCATCAGGTTAACGAATGAATCGTATCGGGTACTTAGCTCACCCCTAGCCGAAGTGACCAGAAATTTGACCATTAATTTTCATGCGAAAAAAATTAGCCAAACTAGTGGCGCTTTATTGGCTTGCATACGTTTGTTCTCAAAGTTTTGAGTCAAGTCAGGAGAAATGGGTGGAAAAGAATTTAATTTCTAAGATTTAATCAAACATCGAGCCTGAAAATTGAGTCTACCCGATTTGAACCAAAAATGTCTGTATACATGGATCTTAAGGTTAAGGAGCGATTAAGGAACCTCTTGGATGCTTTCTAAAACATCACCAGACATTCTTCAGATAAACCCATTCTCCAAATCATGATGCCACACACAAATGACAAACCGCTATCAGTTTACACGATCACATCCAACATTTCTTTTCTTTTTTCTTTTTCTTTTTCTTTTCTACCAATATGGTGTACCGAGGTGTTTTCAGCCAGTGACTGACAAGAATATAAAGACATTGCTTAAAGACGGACCAGCAAACAACCATTACTCTGTTTTACGCCCGATGATCTGGGTTATGGCCACTATAGTGTGCTTTTCGATGTCCAGCCGGAATTGAGTGAAGGAGACCGGAGAGGTTGCTTTAACAAGAACATATTTCTCCTTGATGCTTGGTCTGGCACAGGAAGAAGACGGTTCGGTAGTGACCAAATAAGACATGAATGAAACCACTAATTTCATCCGACTCTGAGAATGGCTCAGGATAACGCAACATTAAAAGCACAGCAAAAAACGCACACTGCCCCAGCAGCTCCAAAGACAACCAAAGCTGCCATCCGCTGTATGGAAGCAAAGCCTATGAAATCTTGCTATAGTCGTTTCTTACTTGTGATGAAGGTGGCATGTTGGGGATTTGATAGTTCGTCCTTTGCCCTACAGTTTTGATGCAAGAGTACATTTAGAGGATACCTTTATAAGCTGGAATAACTTCAACTTATCATATTAGTTAAAAACAATTTCCTAGACAATTATTTGAAAACTGTAAGTAATGCCTTTTTCAGTAAACGTATTTGTAAATAATATCGGAGCTGCATTCAACAAAACATCGAATTTTGGATGTAGGAGCATCTTCGTTTCTATAAAATGTTCAAAATGGAAACTAATAATTTTTTCTATAGAAGACAAAATACTGAAAAGATAGCTGAGATCACATCATAAGACTTACTACTGCTGCAAACTTTGTCGTTGAAAGACAAAATACTGAAAATATAGGATTTCTAATTATCATTACTTGTGAAAAGGTTAAAGAACATGATCAGAATTACCCCATAATGCCGCATTGCTAGATGAGCTACTAGCAGAAGAGATCGGTCCACCAGTGTTGAAGCTGAAAGGATGCTGTAGGTTATTCTGAAACCCATGCCTGGTATTAGGAGCCGATGATCCCCCACGACTAAACTGTTGAATAGGCTGTTGGCCCAAACGACTTGAAGCATTATGATTCATGTGTGGCAGAAACGGCCTTGACATAGAGTGATCATAAACAGGCGGACGACCAGCAGTTTGTGAAAATGCTTGTGAGGGTGCAATTGGCCTGAATTATATCATTATTAAGCTCCACATTAACAGTATCAACAAACAAGAGTGGTAAACAAGGATAGAAGAGGCACACAATAAGTATTAAGAGAAAACATAACTGATGGGATAAGAAAGTAGTAGAATTTCAGAAAACAAGCACCGAAAAAATAAGGAATAAAAGAAGAAAAGAGAGACAGCACATCACCAAGGCAAAATGTACCTTTGAACAAAATTTGTCGAACTTCCACGAAAATCATGGTTGAATCCGCCAACTCCACTAAATGCTTCTTCTGATGCAGGAGGTTGATTAATGTTTAATCTGTAATTAAACTCGGATGCAATAGAGCTACCATCAAAACCATCATCTTCCAGCAGCAGGTCATCACTACAAGGAAAGCAAAACATCAGTTACATTAGAATTGTGCAGAGTGCCTAAACTCAAAACGCATGACCAATGTTACTGATAGATGCATCGGTATCACCAATTATGTCCAACTAATTTGATGAAACTAACATGAATACAATATGGAAAAATGCACACACAGATAGTGAACTAGTGATGACCACTAGACATTTATCATTAGTTTCTACTGATAGTGAACTAGCGATGCCATGCAACACATACATGTGACATGTGTTAGATAAGGTGCTCCAACTTAGCTTATGTTTGGTGGAAAACCTTTTACATATAACTCTCAAGGTATTAGCATAACCACCTTATACCTTATGAGCACCATTCAAACTTGAAGTATGTCTCAACAAAAAACATACCTAATACTTGCAATTATTAGCATATGCGAGAGCATTATTTAGTTGTATTTTTCTTCAACATTACCTTCAGTAGATTATTACAAAGTCATCAAACTAGTTTGAAAAGTCGAAATATATATCTGAAAGAGCAACAAAATATTCTATTTTAGCAAATAGAATATTTTCAACATTACACGCTCCTGAATACTTTATTATCCATGTTGAAAATCAGCAAAATGCAGATTACATAATTCCATACTGTCTTAACTGAAAAACTAACATTTTTTGCTTACCTGTAATGTGGGTCCCAGTCACCAGGATCGGGCAATGAAAGTCCACTCCCATGCTGGTCAACAGCAGTCCCCATGTTATGTGAGAACTGAGTTGTTGGACCATGTGAAAAGGAACTTGTTAATGGGAAATTCCCAGTACCAATAGAAGTACTTCCTCCGGCTGGCCTCCAATTCATCAAATTTGAGCTTGAGGACATGTGTGGTGGAATACTACTAGGTACATGTCTAGTGTTGTCTGATGGAATGGAGCCAATACCATCGGAGCCCTGACCCTGCCAATTGGAAGACGATGGACCCTCTTGAGATGGCATGCTTGCAGAAGAATATCCCCAATTTCTTCTAGTGAACTGGCTAGCTGCAACCCCTTTGCCTAATGGTGATCCCTGAAAGCAGCTTCTTGCAGGGGAGGTGGAGTCATAATGTCCTGGAGAGCCTGAAATATGGGTATAAGAGCTTGGTGGAGTGTGCTGTGAAGGACTGGTTCCAAGAGGTAATGGTGCAAAGCCTGCAGTGGATGGACTAGCACCAAGTCCTTGTGAGCGATGCATCATCCTACGCCTAGCATCAGGGCTAGATCCTACCATTGTGACTCCTTGTGCATATATATTCATCCCCGATGGACCACCAGGTGAATAATGTGCAAATGTATTAGAATTGTCCCCCCAGCTTCCATGGCTACTGTTGAAGCCAGTACAATCACCATAACTACCATAACTTCCTATACTACCATAGCTACTACCATGCGAATATGGTGCCATCTGGAAAAGTGAGCTAGATTGCATTGTTACATTCCTTCCTGAAGTCTGAGCAACGAAGTATTTAGAAGTAGGAGAATGCAAGAGTTCAAATGAATTAGTAATTTTGCATAGTAAATGCAACCAAGTAGAATCAGTAGGCTTACATTTGGGGAGAGACCAGCCGCGAACCAATTGCCTCCACCCGGATGATGGTCCACATTAAAATTGTGTGAAACAGACTGCACAATAAAGTCAATATGAGGATCAAAATCAGACAAATTAAGTGCAAGGAAGTGTCATGAACCTAATCTACTGCACTGTCTATGATCCACTGGAACTATAAATTTTAACCAATGGCATAAGAATATTAGGCAGCCACTCATTGAATACCGCTTGCATGAGAGAGCTTTTAATGCAAATTAGGATCACAAGACAAGCAAGAAAGGGCAAAGTACAGGATAGTAGAAGTGCAAATATTAAACCAAGAGGATCTTCTGGTAGCATCCAGATAGTAGGCTAGATCCTTTTCATAACCTATACACAGTTATTCTATAAAGCAGATCCAATATAGCAAGCCCATCTGTGTAGGTCCCGCAACACCAAATTGAAGAGTTTGTAACATGAGTGCTTGTTTATTCCTTAAATCAAATAAATTAGGTCACTAATATACTGGGTAAATAAAAAGCATGCAGAGAAAATAAAAGTCATTGAATCGATCACCTACTGTTGGATAATCATGAAGGGCCTTCTTGACAGTTCAAACCCTTATACCTAGGAAATCCTTCTTCACTTGCCCTCTATTCCTTCCAAAACAGGGCATTTCCCAATTCTTCTTGGTACTAGTCTTCTATAACTTAAATTACAATAGAAGTAGTGCCACATATTGTGACTTAATGCTTTTCTAGTTTGAAAAAATATTTATTTCTAATTATTGGAAACCATAATTTAACAGTTTAAAAGATAATATTGTTATTCCCTATCCTATTTAATTGTTGTAATTATCAACTTTATTGATTAAAGGTTGGGTAATTTTGATAATCAAAAAAACATTTATCAAAAATTTAAATTGATAACTTAGATAGATAAATTTGTTTTAATGTAAGAGGATAGAATTTCGCTTATATTGTTATAGATCCACGTCATACAGTCATACTTATCCAGAAGTTTACATTAAAATTTTCAAATAATATCTTGTCAATAATTTTTTTTCTACAAACTTTCTGTAAATATATTTTATTATCAATAACAGTATTAATATCAAATTTGTAGACACAATTTATATATGTAAACCATCCTTGTAAAAATTTATATGATACATGTGTAATATGCAGGGACATACGAGTTGTCACTACAGTAGTGCATATTTGATAGCAAATATTCTTTTTCAACAAGGTTTAACAAAAGTCAAGCATCTTCAATATCAAATTTATCAACCAATCACTTTACCATATATGGAGTCTCTTTGGGGGGATTGTAAGGACCTGTAAATGGCTCCCCTGTAAGGAAAGGATGCTTTGAGGCCTGCAGGTAACTAGTCAAAGTTAGAATTAATTACAAAAATCCTAAAAACAGGAAAGAAAAAAAATGTTCTTCTTGAGATTTGAAAAGAACCTGTAATGGTGACCACCTCTTAGCAGGATCAAACTCAACAAGTCCCTTTACAAAATCAATGAGAGCTATTCGCATTTTCTTTTCTGTAGCATACAAGTAGAAATATGTCAGTATCATATCTCTCTTCTTTTGCAGGACAGATAATCCCATTTAACAGCAAGTATGAAGATCTTGGTACTAAGCCTCAAAAGTTAACAAACACATGTTACTGACCCTTTAATATGTCTTCTGCAGATAGATGTTTCCTGTGGGGGTAAGTGGTAACAGTCTCTTCAAAATCCATATAATTGAAATACTCTTTCCCAATCAGAGGTTTTTTCTTCTCCCTCTGTCAAACAAAATAACAGCACCGAACAATGGTGATTGAGTATATGCATATGTATCACATGGAAGAAGGATCAGTATGATTAGACTTACAGCTTCATACTCTTCTGCTGTTAATGCCTGGTAATTATTTCTGCCGCCACTTGAAATGTCACGACCAACATCACTAACGTTCCCCACATACTTAAAGAACTTATTTGTATTTTTTGCATTCTTTAGCATATAATCTGGGGGTTGCCCCCTGCAAATTTGGGAGCATAAAAAGGAGGTAAAACATAAATAAAATAATTTAATAGAACCTCCACAAGGACTGTGAAGGGAGGACCACAATTGTACAGCACTTCATCTAGCAGACAAAAAGCAAGAATCAGATGCATTATCAAGAACTGAGCATATTCAAATGTCACTTCATATGGGTTTATCATCACTAATTACCAGAACGGGTCGTAATAGTGTCATATTAAATATGTTTTCAGTGACTGTTCTATAACACATGCTCTATCAAATGGAGGAAGAGATGCAATCCTTGGAAGGTGGAAATAGGAAACACAAAATCAAGTAAAGCAACAAAGAGTAAGATATGAAAGCAGAAGACGATCTTGCCAGAAGAAAGAATACACAAACTAACTAGCCCCGCGATGCAAAAGGAAGCATGGTGAAATATCATGGCCAATAAGTATGCAGCCATAAGAGTAAAATACGAAAATGACTTATTACGAGATATAATAAGAATCACAAGCATCAGTTTCATTCAATATCTAAAGGCACAAGGCAGTAGCCACTATTTTATGGACAAGGCTTTAAAGAGGCATTTTGTTCGTCAAAATCCTGTCTTATCCCCATATCAGCAGAGCTTTTTTGACCTTATTTTATCGTCTTTAAAACATCATCTCAATAAAGTTCTCTTACCTACAGAAAATACTGAATATTTACAAATAAAAAAACTCAGATGGTTAAACTGGAGAACAAGCAGGCATACCCAAGCATCTTGATCATCCTCCTCAGGAGATCAAATTCTGATGAACCTGGGAACAAAGGGAGACCTAGAAACAACTCAGCAACAATGCATCCAAATGACCACATATCAATGGCAGTGGAATATCTAAGAGACAGTTAAGGATCTTTCATAACATTATGCAAATACCCACAAGAAAAGTTCTAAGAGAAGTCTTAAGGCATCACTAGAAGTATAAAGATGTCAAAAAATATTCCAAGCAGAGACGGTTTAAACGAGCAGTTCCTGTAGCACTCAAAGGACAAGAGACTTCACAAGTATGAGAGCAAACTATTCCCATCATTTGGACGAGAATTTTTCTTTCCATGTAGGTCTACCCAACAACTGGTATGCATGTTCAATTGGATATGATGGAGTGATGAACATGCTGAATGAATATTATCAGAAATAGATTCAGAGATGCAATGTGCACAACCCGTGATGCATGTTATTTAATACCAGATTTGATAACACCACAGATCATTAGTAGGAACGAAAGAGCAGCCTCAATCCCCCACCACATCAATATTGTACAACTCACACAACAACAACTGTGATAATACTGCACCCAACAGTAGGAAAAAAAAGGTCGAATAATCTCCACATACACCCAATAAGAACATAAAAAATAGAACGTTGATTATTTCAGCATAGATGAGACAAGTTGCATAAGAGAGACATGAGCCTATGAGTTGTTCATAAGGATACTGATAGCCAAGGAGAACTTCAGGAGATCTGTAATAACGACTCTGCAGCTCAGACACAAAGATATAATAATGTAAGGAGCTATTGATGTTAAAATATCATATATCAAAGAATGACCAGGCAGAAACATGCCTGAATATAGGAATAAACAGTTCGATTCTCCATGCAAGCCGATCCAAAATCTATGATCTTCACTGCTGGCGGTTTTACACTGTTGATTTTAACATGATGAAGTTCAGGCAATAAATTGATCCAGCAATATTTGAGTTTGGAAAATAATAACCTTACCTTGTAGACAAGAGAATGTTCTCTGGCTTTAGATCACAGTGAATTATACAAGCATCTTTCATCAGTGTTAATCCACACAGAATCTGTTAAACAAAATGGCATTATATTTGAGTCAAGTGACACTATAACACAAAAAAAAAATGTCGCGGAATGTGCAAGCAAATATAAGAAAGTGCAGCACCTGCTTTGAGAACAACTGCACAATGTTTAACGATAATCCTCCAAAATCATTGAGTTTTATAAGCTCATACCTGTAAAGATGTAGTCAACTCATGCAAGCCCACACAAATATGCAAAACATGAAAATGCTGAAACTTAATATTACGGAACTCACAAGTTTGTATCAAGCAACTCGAATGAGATGCACAAGTGACGCTGAAATACAAAATGATCATAAATGCGAACAATGTGGTGCTTATCTTCAGGATCGAACTTCGTATTCAACTGAAATTAAAAAGATTTGGAATTAGTTCTTTCAGGAACCCAAGGCACATATCACATAACCAAATTGAGAATCAGCTGAATGAACATACCGTCGTTAAAATCGAGACTTCAACCAACGATTGTTGATAATAAGCTGGATGATTCTTAATGATTTTGAGAGCAACAAAACTGTTAGTTTCTGGCACCCAGCACTTGGCAACCTGCCCAAATGTGCCATGTCCAAGGACGTCTTTCACAATATACCTGCAGACAAGTAAGATAATACTACTGTCATGCAGAAGACAGATAGTTGATGTATAGATGTAACACAAGACCAAAAAATAATTTTTTTGAGATACAAATACAATTCATTATGAATATTAAGATAATACTAATGTTAAGCAGAGAACGCGAAATTATACATATAGATGCGGCACAAGACAAGAATGAGAATTTATGTAATATGACTAGTACCATCAAAAAATTCAGAGGCAATTTTATATAACACTTAGCAGATTGAGAAAAATTAACAGCATAGAGACATCATTCCACACAACAAAATTATCTCTCTAGTGACAATAACAAGCATCTAAGCTGCATTAAGCAATTGCAACTTGAAAGTCAGTTGTAGCGATATCTTTAAGAACTGCACATGTGGAACTGAATACTTTCTATAATAACTCTTCGATATTTGTACAGGAGTTTGGCATGATGTGAAACAGATTTGCCAAGTAACATGAGTTTTACGAGTGAAGATAGGTGTAATCATCAGTTTCTTCATCGTCAGTAGGCAAACATTGCCTTATCTCTTCTTGGAAAAGGATTTAGCACACTTGGTTTGGCTTGTAGGTTCTGTCTTTAGGTGACTAATGACTTCTACAGATCTTGAGAGATAGCAGATTATGTAAAGGTGTGCTCTGTTGTTGAATAGGATTCATGTGATCTTTGTTAATCAGGAAGTTCATTTAAAAAATATAAAGGATTAGACTGCAAAGTTAACTTCACACCAGGCTTGTGCAATAGGTGTCACACTCTCAGGAAGCTACCAGCTGGAGGCCTTTAGTATATTTTTTAAGACCTTGTAAGTTCAAGGAGTGAGAAGAAAAGAAATCTGATGGTGCACAAGTGTGTCATTTCTAATTATTATGGAACAAGTTCTCTCTCTTCAAGTACCCAATGATGGTTGGTTGAATTCTTCACCTCCGGGGTGTATACATAAGAAGTTTAAGGTATCTCTTGCATAGACCTTGCTAATGTCATTGACATTTTTCAGCAAAGTATTCTTCCATTTCTGACTTGTTTTCATGTTTATGAAGAGCTTCAATGATTTTTAAGAGAAGAATTCATATGCAAATGAGATTACATGTCATCCTAAGAAGAACCTAAAGCTAAAAATAACAAAGTATCAAGTTGTTTTTTGGTCAAAACAAATATTGAAACCCAAGCTCTATCTGTAAGAAGATTTTATAATCAAGAGAAACAAAGGCAGATAAGATTCAAATGCAGGGTTGGAGGGAGGGATGAATCAAACCTTAGATGCCTTTGTGAATTGACCAAGACATAATTCACAAACAGAATCAGATCTGAGTTTGCATTATCATGCCCATCATTAAGCACCCCATCCGCAGGAGTTGTCAAAAACCTCTTTGGATATAGTTCTTCTGCATACTTAAATTCAGGGTTGCATGTTTGATATGTTTCAATCAAACCCTTGGTAAATCTTGCAACCAACTACAAAGAGCAAAGGCTACAAGTCAGCATGAAAACAGTATATACTACTTTAGAATCAGCAATGCCCATATGTGTATAGATTGACTATAATATTAAACGAACATTCCATGGATCAAAGGAAACACCCTAAAACGACACTAATAAGGAATCAACCATGTACAAGAAAACCAGCCAATCAGCTCAGATAGACAAAAAAACTGTTTTCCTGACCTGAATCTTAATTGTGGCTTTTATACTGATCTTCAGTATCCCACTTCACAGCAAATCCAATAGAACATTCTTTACATCCATCTATTTCAAGCACATGTAATAAACAATATACATATACACAATGCATCTCAACCCTTACCACTCCCCTTCAGAATTTGTGTTCGGATATTTGGTTTGCTTCATTATATGTCCCCTCTTGTCAAATTTGAATAATTAGTTTTTTAAATAAAGAAGCTTTTGAGAGTACTATTATGTATGATAACATTACACCTTAAAGATTATCTTTTACTAACACATTATCAATTGAGAGAGTTTAAATAAGGCAATGAACAGGTAAATCCGTTCACTTTCATTATCTAGAACTAGAAGTGAACAGTTTGTGTACTTTATGCAAAGAAGATTAGAAATTGGGGAAAGTGCTCTCTTATTGCATAGCATCTGGAATTTTTGGCATAATATCTGCCGACCACCAATTTCTAGCAGTCAGTTGAATCCTCTTTCTTCTATTCAAGGAGAACTTGATAGTAAAAAAAGGATTCCCACTGTGTGTCAATCTTGCTCAATCTCACAACTTCTCAGTGTGAATTTTACCCATCGTACATTCATAATCAGACAAACTCTTAATGGGGTGCCTAAAAAAACATAGAGTCAATATACATCTCTCCAAGCATGAACCTGACCTACTTTCTTCCTTAAATTTGGCCAGAGTCCACAATAACAGTCCTCCAAAGACAATCATTACTTTTTGATGGGCCAACAGTCGAACAACCAAAACTGTCTGGGAAAAGCTGCTCCACAGACCATTTCCTGTTTTACTCCCAATAAATATTCTCCTTGTGTTCAAATCATGATCAAACCTTTCCTATGAGAACCAAAACTGTCTGTTCATGTTCCACCAAAACAACTGCTTCTATTTCCTTTAGCATGTTACACATCCTTACCTAAGTAACTTTTCAACATTTACTGCATAACCACACCACTATCTATCAGAACTGCAGCCTGCTTACGCAACTTCCTCCAATTGGAACAAGTCTAAAACCCTCTTTAAAACTCAACATAAAAGCTAGAACCCCAGTCAAGTGCTTGCATGCGGAATTTTAATTGATGAGAATAGATTTCTTCTTATTTGATCTTGTGAACTAACTTTGGCTTTTTTCACTCGTGTCCTTAGTCTTCAATCAGGATTGTCCAACAGGTCTCACACACTTCAAATACAAGATACATAAGAATACAATAAACAAGTGGTCTTTCTAAAGGTAACCAATGTAGTTGATCACTTAACCACATCTTCTTACTACCTTCACTATTTTGATTCGAATTTCCACATATCCCTTATCAGAATGTCTGATAAAAGATAACTATGATATACTAGCTTTTCCTTACTAATAATATTCTTCATTTTCCTCCCCCTCAACTGTTCAACAAAAAGAAGCACTAGATCTTCCCCAACCTAGCACCAACGTAAATCTAGAATTCAAGGATGAAGCCTTTCCCCTGGAATAATACTACAATTAAATGATTAAATTCATATGAAAATATTAAAAAAAATATACAACTATAGTTGTAAGGCAAGGTGAATGACTCAAGAAATAAATAGAACCCAAAAAATGAAAAGGCTTGCAGTGCATGATATAGATTGTTTTTCTAAAATCACCTTTTCTTGTGATCGGATCATAAAATGTCTAGCCTTTCAAACAAGACAAATTTCAGTCCACCATTGACAAATTCGGAAGCAATATACAATGAACAAAAGCTGCTAAATTATCAGAGCATAGACCAACTCAATGATTTTTAAACTTGCTAGTTAGTTGACCTTTAACTACATCCATGATCCAATCTATGTTTCTCAAAGACAAAGTCAAGTTCCAGCATCCTAGTTGGGGAGCCGAATGTTCCAATCATAGAAAACAAAGGAAGCAAAAACTTACAGGTCTTCGAACAACACCTCGCAAAGCTCTACCCTTGCGATTGGAATCCGGGAGTGGCGGATAAGGATGGAAAACCAGCTGACTCGGAACCCAGCAAGCCTGCACGGCTATTGACTGCGATGAAGATGGCGAATCATCACCTTCCTCGCACGGTGGCTTAACCTCTTCGTCCATCACAACCCACCGCACGAGCAGCTACCTTTAACTTACGTATACTAATGATAGAAACTAGCGAAAGCTTTATGGCAATCCCGACATGAGTCAAACTTGCAGAGGGGGGCAAATCGGCCACCCTAACGAAATCATAACCAGAAAATAATCGATATTCCAGATGAATCAAGTCCCATCCTTGTCTAGATGAGAACAAAGAATGCAAAAAAACCTGCTTCCTTAACACAACATTTGATCAAATCGTACAACAAAATTGAAATACGAAAGCAAAGTAGAGGAATTACGGGAAGTAGGAGGAGGAGAAGAGTCGAAAGTCTAGGTCGAGCTTGCTCAATCGAAGAACAATAACACGAAAGCGAAACGGAAAGAATGAATCGAAAAGCGGAGAAAAGAAAACCTAGGGATCAATAATTGAAGCAATAAACAAAGGTAGGGGGATTGAAATGATCGATCGGAGAATGATGATAAATAGTAAAACAAGTAAAAGAAACGAAAACCTCAAATCCCCAGAGCTAGAGAAGAAGATGATGAAGGTGGACGAGATTGAGGGGAAGAGGAGAGAGAAAGAGAGTTTTGGGTTTGTGATTTTGGGGTTTCTTGTTTCTTTTAAATTTTTCTATCTTACGAGGCAATGAACGGGGACGGATGACTCGCGCTGCGCAATGCAACTGTCAAGCGGAGGCTCGGGCTATCATTGTATTGTATTTATCTCTAGTTTTAGCTCAATTTTAACATTTACACTACTCTCTTATTATGGGCCCTTTGGGTTTAGGTCAAACTTTCCATCCAAATACAACCTCATCTAACCATTTGTAATTTAGTTCGTCTCCTCATAATTGAGATAATATATAAAAGTTGACTATGGTGTTAAATGCACGGCGTAAAATTGTTGGCGTAAAACTGACGCGTATTGAGATTGTGTGTCACTATCAAACGTTTTATTTTGTTAAAATTTTTATGTCAGATACGCGGTCTTACGTAAATTATACATTTAATAATTTTGATGTAATTTATTTAACAACCAAAAATTAATGAAATTTTAACACGTTTTTATCAAAAAAAAAATTGTATAAGAACCAATTTATTATAAATGATTAAATGGCATTAACATTAGGCATGGGTCCTAAACCGCCGTTTAGATTTAGGAACCGTCCTAAACTGAAAAAAACCAAACCGGCGGTTTATATCAAACCTAATCTGCCGGTTTGTTGGGCGGCTTGTTAAATATAAGAAAATAAAAATTGGTAAACCGGTTTGGTAAAAATAAATAATAAAAATTAAAATAAATCAACCGGCGCCGGTTTAGGTTTGTCAAAATGACATATCTAAACCGTCGACCGGCCAAACCGGCAAACCTAGACCATCGATTTGGCCAAACTGGCGGTTTGGACCGGTTTGAAAATCGTCGGTTCGACGGTTTGTCCTAAACCGGGCCATGACTAATTAACAACCACATAAAAATTCTCCATTTAATTAGCAAAAAAATAATATTAGTAAATAAATTAAAATATAGACGACAAATGTTAAAAAACATCTAGATTCTTATCACAGGCTAGATTCTTATCACAGGCTAATGACATTCTACTAGCATAATCATGGATCTCATTAATAACAATATGGGATTTTCACAAAGTAATTCTTTTGGATTGATTTGAGATACGGACATATAATCAAAATTTAAAAATTATATTTGAAAAATATTAAAAAAAAATCAGCGATAAGTTCGATTAAAGAAAAAATGAAGTGTCTGTTTGGTGAGAGTGGTGAAATGAAATCGGTTAAAGGGAAGGAAACAAAATGGAATTGTTATGTTTCTTTCACGTGTTAAAAGATCTTTAACATTCTATTTTAGTCACTTAACAAACAATTTATGATTGATTAGAAATTACTCTATTGTCGGAAATGATTCTTACCGATTGTAAACGGGCTTAAAGTTTCAATCAAAGATAATATTGTGATTGTAGTTGAAGACTTACATCACCTTTTACACTCACAAGTAAACAATGTATATTAAATCGTAACCGAAAAGAGGATAGGAAAGTTATTAATGTCATGATCATTCATAGAAACGTAACCGTAACTGTTGTTTTTTAAATACCGGTTACAATTCCAATGAATGAATCGGCAGTTTCAAAACCTTAGTCTACAGAGTGTATTTTACTAAAAAGTAGGTCACTTGGCCCTTCGAGTTTGGAGTTTATTTAAACAAATTATAAATATACAAAGTTATTATTATTATTATTATTATTATTATTATTATTATTATTAATAAAACCGAAGGTAAAACACATTACAAGCCGTTGGATGGGAGCCGACTAACAAGTTGGGCTCCACATCCCTTCTGAATGGTAAACACAATCCTAGTCAGAATAAAACAAGTACTCCTACTATATCCGGGCAACTCTTTAGCAACCGAGCCCAACCTTTTAAGAAGTTCGACCGCGTCGTCCCCCAAGTCGCCAAACGTGGAAAAGGAAAAGGGAAGAAAGTGATACCCCATGGAGCTACAAACGTCCGCATACTTCTTTCTCTTGTTATCTGCAGCGACCCTCACAGCTTTACCTGGGATGAAACTAGAAAGACCAGATGAAGAGAAAGGAGAAGTGTCAGTGATGTCGACACATGTGTCTTTGCCCTGAAACCAATTATAAAAAAGGATGTCGGCGGGGCGCAACTCCCCACCACCACCATCAACCATACCAGTGTTATTATTATTATTATTATTATTATGAAGGAAAACACGTTACACGCCGGTGGAAGGGAGCCAACTAACAAGTTGGGTTCCGCAACCCTTTTGAATGGTAAACGCAATCCTAGTCAAAATAAAGTAAGTACTCCTACTATATTCAGGTAGCTCTTTAGCAATCGAGCTCAATCTTCTAAGTAGCTCCACCGCGTCATCACCCAAATCACCAAACGTGGAAAAGGAAAAGGGAAGAAAATGATATCCCTTGGAGCTACAAACGTCCGCATACTTCTTTCTCTTGTTATCTGCAACGACCCTCACAGCTTTACCTGGGATGAAACTAGAAAGACCAGATGAAGAGAAAGGAGAAGTGTAAGTGATGTCGACACATGTGTCTTTGCCCTGAAACCAATTATAAAAAAGGATGTCGGCGGGGCGCAACTCCCCACCACCACCATCAACCATACCAGTGTTAAATTCCTTTCGAACAAAAATCCCAACCTTAAGACACTCGTCAAAAATGACATTACGGACCATGTGTATGCCGGTGCTTGATACCAACCTGCGCTGCACAAGCAAGAGCATGGTCACCCCAAGCGTCCAGAATACCTTTCTCACAAGCAGGGCACTTGGAACCCTCTCTAAACATCTCAATGCCAAGGCGGTACTTAACAACGGACCGGAAGGTGGCCGGGTTCATAACCTGACCAAGACCAGAAACCGGGGCCGCTTTAAGCCACTCCTGAGCCAAGGGTAACCTCAGGTTTGCAATTAAGGCCTTCTGCCTAATCGAAAGGTCAAAGTCTCTAAGAAAACACTTATACACGATATTGTAATAACCACCAGCCAATTTCTTCATTAAATGGGGGGCTGGGCGCATCACACTCATGTCCAAGTCGTAGTCTTTATAGAAATTGACCCAACTATCAACAACAGTCTCAAAAGCAACACCATCGCCTGAAATACCAGAACGACTCAAGATCTGATCCTGCAAGCCACGGGTTTGAGATCTCGAAGCCAGGAAGGCAAAGTGCAGAGTATCAGCACAAGAAAGGATGCCAAGCCCTCCATCACTAATCGGCAAAGTAGAAAGACGCCACTTAAGAGGGCCAAATCCAGCCCCTCCCGCGGTAACAATCTGCTCGACCGAACAACGTAAGGCGTAATCAAAGACCCTCATAGCCTCAGAAAAGTGAGAGGGGGGAGTAGTCCGCATCGCGAAGTAAAGCCGTGACACACCAGAACAGGCTCGAAGAAGCAATAACTCGCACTGTGCGTCCCCCAAACTCATAATGACCCCCATCAAGGACTTGGTTTTCTCAACCCTCATAAGAGCCACCCGAGAACAAAAGGCCGGGTTAAGGCTAACAGCATCACCCAAAAGCTTCACACCACCGAGCGGCCTAACAATATGCTCAGGAAAGACACCGGGCTCACAACTACGTGGATCAACCTTCGGCCAAAAGATTTCCGTTTTACCAATGTTAAGGTGAAGGCCTAAAGCGGGACCTTCCATCCTGATGATGTCAAGCGCCTTACTAACCATCAGGGTATCACCAATCAACATCCCATCATCAAGGTACCAAGCATTAAGCTTCAACCGGCAACCATCCGAAATTTTCCGGATAAGGGGGTGGAGAACCAACGAGAAAAGTAGCGGACCAAGAGGGTCCCCTGCTGAACCCCTTGACAAGAATAAAGGACATGCTCCCCATAATAAAGACGAGCAGGGTGGGCATAGCAGAACTCAGCCCAAGAGGAAATAGCGGGGCAGACCTGTCGGACCTGAGAAATCATAGAAGTGCGATCAACGAGATTAAAAGCGTTCTTGAAATCGACCAGAAGCATGGAGAGACTATCATCATCTCCCTGAGATTCCACAAACCGATTGACCGCATGCAAAACCGCTTCCCCACCACCAGAAACCCCAACCCCGAACTAAGCATCCTCAAAGTAAGGTCCAAGGGACTTACCAATAGTAGAAGCAACAACTTTAGAAACAAGACGCCTCCAAATAGAGCCAACAACGATAGGGCAAATACCGCCGCCCGGTTTAAGGAGGGGCGTGAGCGGAGCACTCGCAATGCACTCACTAAGGGAGTTCGGGCAACAACCTCTAAGGAAAAGGTTGACAACCCCAGAAATCGACTCAATCAGCTCGTCAGCAATAGCAACAGCACCTCCACCAAGGGCATCCAACAAGTGTTGGGCCCGCAAACCATCCCTACCACAAGAAGTGCCTTTAGAAAAACTCCTAATCCTATCAAGAACCAAACTCTTATTAACTTGAAGAGTATCTCCGAATCTCACCGGAGAAGGTATGAAAGGAGGCGGGGAAGGCGGGTGCATATCCAAGAGCCCACGGAGAGTGTCCTCAGACATGGGAGCAATACCCGAGGAGGTGAGGATACGAATGGCAGCCGCAAAGTGACCATCACTAACTTTCCTTTTACATTGCTTCATATTAACCTCAGCTTGGTTATCATCAGCATCCCTGGAGCGAGAATCCAACACATGAGACATAAGCTCCTCAACAAGACACATAATACCTCCCGGTTCCTTCCACAACCGAGTGGCTCTAACAATACTTTCGGTCTGCAAACTCTGCTTCATACCCGACCGGTTTTCAGAACAAGAGCTGGGCTTATACCGATGGAGGATACAACGAGGTAAATTTTCGGTGTATCCTCCATCGGTATATAGTTAAAGGTTTAAGATGTCTATGTATCCCATTGGTTTAACACGGAATCAAATTCTCATACACTTAAGTTCTAACTAGTGTAATACTTGTGACATGCACGAATATATTTAATGAAATTTTAATTTAAAAATAGACATATCTATATTTAATATTTTAGAATATTATTTACAAACAAAATTAATAAAAAAATATATGAAACCATTAATGGTTGGGCAAATTTGGTTAGTAGGCTATTTAGAGAAACAGTGATAGTAACTAGGCTTTTTTGTTTTTCAATTAAGTAAATATACCCCTCTCTTATTTTTTTTTACCTTCAAACCTTCTCCATCATCTTGTTTTCTTCTTTCTTTGAATGCTTTTTAAAAACTGAATTTCTTTTTTTATTTTCTTTTATTAATTTTTTTGTCTTTTTTATTTTCTTTATTTTTTATTTATTTTCTAGAATGAAGAATTTTTTCACACACCGGAATTATCACATACCGGAATTATCACATACCGGAATTTCCACATACCGAAATTTCACATACCGGAATTTTCACATACCGGACCGGAATTTTACATACCGGAATTATCACATACCGGAATTATCACATACCGGAATTTCCACATACCGAAATTTCACATACCGGAATTTTCACATACCGGACCGGAATTTTGCATACCGGAATTATCACATACCGGAATTATCACATACCGGATTTTCACATACCGGAATTTTCACATACCATAATTTTCACAAACCGGAATTTCACATACCGGATTTTCACATACCGGAATTATCACATACCGGATTTTCACATACCGGAATTTCACATACCAGAATTTCACATACCGGACATTTACATACCGAAATTTACATACCGGAATGAATTTTTAATTGTCTAATATTTAATTTTGCAAATTTTAGGGGGCTCGTTGTAATTTTGCATTTTTTTTATTGTAATTTGCGTATATGATGACGGTTTGCAAAAATGGGTCCATCACCGTCTCTTTTGGTTTCCAAAAGACTTGTTCTTATTCCCATTTGACAATGACAAATTGACAAGACGTGGAGGAGTTGAGCATTATTTGAGTGGAGAATTATATGTTAAAATTGTCTCAAAATAAAAATATTATGTAAACAAAAATAAATAGCGGACGGAAAGCACAAGGATCAAGTGCTGATTGTGCCGCTAGTTTTAATTCAGAAATTTCTGGAATGAAATTTCTAGTATGAACTTTTCGTATGAAATTTCTGGTATGAAAAATTCTGGTATGAAAAAATTCTAGTATTAAATAAATTATGGTATGAAAAAATTCTGGTATGAAATTTCTGGTATGAACTTTTCGTATGATAATTTTTGGTATGAAAATTCTGGTATGAAAATTCTGGTATGAGAATTTCCGGTATGAGAAATTCAGTTCAGAAAATAAAAAATAAAATAAAAAATAAATAAAAAAAGGCAAGAAAAATAATAAAAGAAAACAAATTTAGTAATTAAAAATTAAAAATTATACTTATATAACAAATAACAAACATAATTTATTCTTTCTTTATAATAGAAGGGTGAATAATTTTTACCTACTATTAAATGAAAGTGGTAAAAAATTTGGGTATATTTTCTTAAACAAAAACTAAAAAAAGCCTAGTATATCAAATTCTCCCAATTATTTTTGGGTAAATTTGGTAAGTAGGCTGTTTTAAGTTTATTGTATAGTAAGTAGGCTTTTTTATTTTCTTATTAGGTTAATATACCCAAAAAATTTTTTTTACCGTTCAAATAGGCTTTGCCAATTAGGATTATGATCTCTTTCTGGTTCTTCTCTTCTGTCGCCTCTTCTGCAATTCTCTCTTCCTTATCTCTCGCAGCCAATCTTCCATGCTTCTCCTCTTCTTTCCCCATCTCCATCTAACCGAATCATCTCTCCTATCTTGAAGATCCCCTCATTCACAGCACAACCGTTTTAAACCCGTATCTCGCTCTCTCTTATCTCACATATCCCTAAACTATGTAACCCTTTCGCCGCTGCTAAACTCCACCCCGTGCACGATCGATTTCAGAGGCCTAAACAACCCAGTCGAAAGCGAAGCTCTTCGCCAGTAGAAACGACGATTCACGGACTAGGCGTTACCGGCGACTGGCGACTGCACTACCGGATTCGACGAGGTGAGTCTTTGTTCTCCCTACCTTCTCTTCTACAATACCTTCGCTGCTGAACGGAGATCTCGTTATACAAAGCTGCCTTAGCACTAGGAATCGCGAATCAGCTTACAAACATCCTTAGAGATGTCGGAGAAGAGAAGTACATTTGTAATAACTAACTGCATGCTTCATGGTATTTATATTAAAGTGCATGTAAATATGTTTATTTATCTATCAATGCAAGAAGAGGGTGAGTTTACCTGCCGCAGGACGAGCTGGCAGCAGTGGGGCTCTCGGATGAAGACATATTTACCGGGAGAGTGAGTGATAAGTTGAGGAGTTTCATGAAGCAGCAGATCAAGAGGGCTCGGATGTTCTTTTCTGAGGCGGAACAAGGCGTTATTGATCTCTACTCAACTAGTAGATGGCCAGTAAGTTAGAACATTTCTCTTTGATAAGTGGATAGTTTATACCAATGTTATGGTATTGAGATTGAAATTGTTATTGTTGTCTGTTGAATTTACTTAATCTCAGACAACCCTTATTACCGTCTTTGTTAATGCAGCAAGTCATTGGATTGGATTGGATTGGATTGTATTTTCTGGTATGATTATTTTGGTATGAGTTTTCATACCAGAAAACTCATACCAGAATTTTCTAGTATAAATTTTTTATACCAGATAAATTCTGGTATGAGTTTTCTGGTATGAATTTTCATACAAGAAAATTCTGGTATGAAATTTCATACCTGAAAATTCTTGTATGAATTTTCATACCAGAAAACTCATACTAGAAAAAAAATATGGTATGAAAAAATATGGTATGAAAAAATTCTGGTATGAGAAAATTCTGGTATGAAAAATTTTCTGGTATGAAAAATTTTCTGGTATGAGAAATAAAAAAAATAAAGAAAATAAAAAAGAAATAAATAAAGAAAATAAAAAAAGAAAAAAAAAACAAATCAGTAATTAAAATTTAAAATGTACACTTATATAGAAAATAACACACAACGATTATTCCTTTTTTATAAATAAAAGGGGTTAATAATTTTTACCTACTATTAAATGAAAGTGGTAAAAAATTTGGGGTACATTTTCTTAAACAAAAACTCAAAAAGGCCTAGTATATCAAATTCTCCCTTAATGGTTTATGCATGTAATTATATACTATTATTTATAAAATAAAGATATTTGATGTATAACAAAGATAAAGTGAGTTGGAAGATAATATTATAAGAGAAAGTAAAAGATAATAAAAACAGAAATGGATATTTTAAATAAAAGATAGTTTACATGTTCTTAATAAAAAAAGGTCTTAAATGAAACTGAACGTTAAAACGACCCGTGATGAAATGCATTGTAAAAGGACACCTGAGCTTAAGGGTTTTTTAAATATTAATATATATATATATATATATATATATATATAGATCGTTAGTTTATATAATTTTTTAAATAATTTTTTTTTAAAATGAGAAAATCCAAAATCTTTGTAGATAGAGCCAACCACCAGTTCCCAACCATGGGGTGAATGGAATCCGATACATAAATCAGTTAATAAAAGAATAGAAAATGCTTTTATTGTATCGCTTAGATTATATAGGAATTCCTGAACCCAAGAGTTAAGAATAATAAGTTCTTTATTACCTATAATGGAATAACCACTTAGAATAATGAAACAGATTATATTGGTCGAGAAGGACAAAATTGTATGGATACAATGTTCTTTGTGCAGCTTGATCAATTGAGTCGTTTCGTTATGGATTCCTATACGAAGCCCTTTTAGTTGTCTCTCCGGGTATTCCTTTATCATATCGTCTAACAGTAGGAGTTCCTCTAATTCTATGAATTTTTCTAGAAGAGTCTTTTCTGTAATATCACTCAAAAAAGTTTCGGATTGCTTGGTATTCCACAAATTAGTAACCCAATATTCCATACTTTTTTGAAATGTTAGAAAGCTCCACCAGGGTAAAAAGACTATAGATACAAGAAATAGAAGGGGAATAAATGCTTTTTTTTTTTGCCATTTTTTTTTAGGAAATTGTTAAAATTTAATAAAGGGGTCTCATTCGTCGACTCTATGCGATCTAATATTTTATTTTTTACTAAAACGAATTCTAGTCCAAGGTATCGAATCATTGTTTTTTTTTTGTGATTCGATAATGAGTCCTTGATAATTTGGAAGAATCTTGCAAAAATGCAGAAATCGAATAAGAGTCCACTTCAAAATTGGTTAAATTCGAAGCAATTCCTTCCTTTCGATAAATCCCCGAAAACCCGCTTTAGTTTTAGTTAATGAATTCAAATTTTGAGACAAAAAACTATCCAAATATCGCAAAAAAATCCCCTGACTATCATAGCACAAAAAGAATTGAGAGAATTTGCTGAATGTGATGATCAAAACGGGGTAGCAAAATGTTGGGTCATTCAGTAAAGAAGAGAA
>BSUD01000008.1:112753820-112870728 GCA_033239045.1 Fagopyrum esculentum
TTTTGATCCCGAAAATTTCTACAATAAATTGGGTAGGTCGCTAGTATAGTTCCCTATCCACGATTCTGCTATTTACTGGAATATTGGAGGACCTTCCTCCCTTGGATGGGTAGAAAGAGTCAGTACGATTTGGAATGCTTATGCTCAAAGTACCAAACATTCTAATTGGATTAATATCAGTAGACCCTTTTTTCAGTCATTCATTCATTGAATGATAAATCACGACAAGTGATGGGGATACGCGAGTTAAATGACGAAAGATCCAATATTTCAAAATTGTATCTAGAATCACTGGAAAAGTTGAAACAAGGCCAGATACAATTTGATCGTTATGGGAAAATCCAAAATCTTTGTAGATAGAGCCAACCACCAGTTCCCAACCATGGGGTGAATGGAATCCGATACATAAATCAGTTAATAAAAGAATAGAAAATGCTTTTATTGTATCGCTTAGATTATATAGGAATTCCTGAACCCAAGAGTTAAGAATAATAAGTTCTTTATTACCTATAATGGAATAACCACTTAGAATAATGAAACAGATTATATTGGTCGAGAAGGACAAAATTGTATGGATACAATGTTCTTTGTGCAGCTTGATCAATTGAGTCGTTTCGTTATGGATTCCTATACGAAGCCCTTTTAGTTGTCTCTCCGGGTATTCCTTTATCATATCGTCTAACAGTAGGAGTTCCTCTAATTCTATGAATTTTTCTAGAAGAGTCTTTTCTGTAATATCACTCAAAAAAGTTTCGGATTGCTTGGTATTCCACAAATTAGTAACCCAATATTCCATACTTTTTTGAAATGTTAGAAAGCTCCACCAGGATAAAAAGACTATAGATACAAGAAATAGAAGGGGAATAAATGCTTTTTTTTTGCCATATTTTTTTTAGGAAAGTGTTTTGAAATTGCATGTGACAAAAAGAACAAAAAAATAACACGTGGCATTAAAGGCTTCTACTTTATTATTAGTATATAGATATATATTTTAACAATAATAGTGTAATATTATTTACGTATATATTAAACAATAAAATTGAACATCTAGATTCTAGATGAACAATTTTTTTCTTAATGTACATATGCAAAACAATAACCACTTAATTTGAATATAAATAGTTTAATTATAATGTTTAAATTTTATTGTATTAGTTAAAAAAAGACAAAAGATCGGATAGTGGATTAATATTAGTAAATATATTTATTGTATGTTTGGTAAGTATATATTATTATGTACCATGTGAGATAATTATTTTAATATATAAGTTGTAAACTATAAATCTATACATATCTAAAAAAATCAAAATTACATAAAAATGACATGTGTCATCGAATTGATAAGAAAGTGATACATATGATACGTATGACGAAGTGCTTTGACTTTAATAGTTGTATATAGATATCAATTAAATGAATCGATAAGTAATTATTTATCAGTTTTGATAAAATATTGAATAAAACTTTAAATATATTTATTCATAAAAAATTGAGGCATAATTGTGTTTAATAAATATGAATATTTTTGAGTTACTAAATAATTGAACGGTCTATAAATTATTATTAAATTATTACGCTAAAGTAATTGTTTAAAAAGGTTTGTAAAACAAACAATATCTCATGGAATTTTTTATTTATTTAAATCTTTGATTCCTGGATGGTCAGAATTATTTATTTTAAACTAATCCTGAGATTAAGAAAATTGTTTTGGTGGGGATACAAAAGTATTTATTTGTAAACTAATCCTAATATTAAGAAAAATATTTTTGTTTAAATCGTTATTTGTAAACAAATATCCAAATACCGTTGGACATAGATTTTTTTAAAATAAAAATATAAAATTTTTCGATTCAATCCTTCAGTTTTTAATTTAACTAATTTAAATAATTTATTAAATATTTAATTTTTGGACGGACACGTGGCAAAAATACATCTCCCTTAATATAGATATTAGTGTAGTTCCCATGCTTTGCACGGATTTTATTTTAAATATAATATAAAATATATTTTTTAAATGTATTTTTCTAAATATTATTATTGAAAAGTACATTTTTATGATAAATGTAATATATTATAATTTTTTATAATTTAAAATAAAAGTTAAAAATAAAATTTATCAAATCTATTATATTAGGAAAGAAATACATGAGATTTATTTTATTAGAATTAAAATATATTTAGTTTATAAAGATATCAAATAATTATATATTGTCTTTTTAGATTAGTATGATTTTAATTTTATCTTGACTTATAAGATAAAAATAACTACATTGTAGTTAATGAAGTATATATATTTAACTATTAAAATAAATATAATAGATAAAATATTAATAGTAAAATGTAAATTATAAGAAAATGACATGTGTTATCCAATGTATAAGAAAATAACACGTTTTATCCAATGTATAAAAAAATGACACGTGGCTTCGAAATATTTTGCTTTTAATATAGTATATATAGATATATAGATATAGATATATATAAATGCTAATCATCATTACACATATTAATTACATCAATAAAATTGTTTATATATAAGATATTATTTTCTGAATTGTATGATTTTAACACATATAGTATAACGTAGAAATTTGGTAAGTATATATATTACGTATTATAGGATGGTTATTATAATAGGTAGGATGTCAACTATATATGTATATATTTTTTCCGAAAAATCAAAATTACGAAAAAATGACATGGCAACGAAGAGTTTAGGAAGTGACACATAGGATTAAGTGATTAGACTTTAATATAGTATATAGATATAGATTAAAAGAAAAGTAGTCACCCTTAGTATGTACAATTTTAATATACTACTAAAGTATTATATTTAAAAAATAAGGAAATAAAATCTATTATTTACACCTTTTTTATTTTAAAAAATATATTAACTGATAGAAGTTTAATAAAAATAATCTCTTCAATTTTTTAATAAAATTAAAATATATTAGCATCTATACATAAATTAAAAAGTATGTTTAGTATAGATAAATATATGTATAACTATATATATAAAGTTATTTTGGTATAATTTTTATCATAGAATAATAAATCTATTAGTAAAATTTTAACTATGTTTATGTATATGTGTAGATATATAAAAAGACATGTATGATAAGTAGATAAATATAACTTCTATTATAGAATAATTATACAATTACATTATTGACTAATTTAAATATGGTAAATATATATATAATTTTTTTTTAAAAAAATCAAAATTCTAAGAAAATGACACGTGGCATTATATAAGCTAGAATGAACTACGTTGAAGGAAATGCTTTGGCTTTAATATTGTATATAGATATATAGATTTCTACTCTCTTAGACAGTGGTTATGTTGACCTAGCAAAAGTGTAGAGATTATGACGCACAATTGTCTTCATATGACGTTGATTGTTACTATTGTTATCGAGCTAACTATATAAGGATCCGGAGTTTCTTTGCGTAAACATTTATTTAGAGATTATGACACACAATTGTATTCAATTAAGATTTTACATGAATTTTTGCATTTTGAAAGTCTATGGGTATTTATAGATTTTTAAAAGTCCATATAAATCTTTTGGTATTCAATTAAGATTTTAAATTTTCCATAAAATTCCTATGGTATTTAAAAGTTTCTTGATTTTAAAAGAATCTATTATTTCATTGATTTTGTATGATTTTCTATTACTTATATAATAACATAAACCCTAAAGAAGTCTTCTCTCAGCACATAAGATTTTCACGTCAAACTACAACACAAAAGAACCCTAACGGCCAAATCAACGTTTTTGAGCATTTTCGAGTGCTTGGGCTCGGTGCATCGTCGGAGGTTAGTTCTTTCTCGTGTTTTCCGTCATGTTGATTGTTTTCTTGCTCGTTTGTGCCATTTTCCCATCATGTGCCATGTCTAGAATTGCTTTTTTTTTTTTTGCTTGACTATTGATTTTTGCGCTATAAATTGAATCGGGTGACTCAAACTGTGAAAAACCTCATGCTCAGACGCCCTCTTCTTCAATCTATGAATTCCAATTTTGCCCTCTATAATTATAACCTCTAAACAGTGGTGATGACGATATAAATACTCAATTAGTTTCTTCCCACTATAATTATAACCGAACGCATCCTTGAGCCTTTTTTTCTTTACGATGAAGATTTACCTTTGGTCAGTGGTGGTGACGCCACCCTGCAACAACCATAAGCATATGAACTCATCGCAAGGTTTCTTTTTTTCATCTCTTCAAAGAGAGTATGCACTTTCTCCGACTCTTCAGTTGTTAGAGCCAGATTCATGAGTTGTTGAAAGTCAAACTTGATACATAGTTCAACTCCTCCATTTTTTTAACAAGCTCGGATGCTTTATCTGTCAATTTCTGAGTATAATAGCAGTTTAGAAGAGCTCCATAAGTGTACAAATTCTTCTCCTCGGAATCGAGGCTCTCAATGTAACACCCCAAATTTTGAGAACTCGGGAAGCTACTGGTTAGGACCTCACAATGGGTCCCGACCTTAGTTTGACAACAATTTTACTTGGATCTTACAACAAGGCACAAAAGTATTTAAAACATTTGAAAACTTTAAACAATATATACATGGAGAATGCATCAGCCTTACAAGAAAAGATACTAAAACGACGCATATTAAGAACAGAAGACATTCCCGTCCCCAACTAAATGAGTACGTGTACCCGACTGACCATTTCCTCCGGATCTCTCTACAACTGTCTTAACCTGCAAGGCATCTACAAGCGGTATAAAACCGTTAGCTAATATTCTATGCATAAGGATTAAGGTAAAAGCACAAACACACCACATACACAATTAACATGCAACACTCAATCCTTTTATTATCTTTAATTAGGTGATAGGTTATTACTAATGATACTTATTTTGTGTCACGAGGGATTCCCAAACCTCGCCCCTGTCCCCGTTTACCAACTCGGTTGCCTGTCAAAGGAGGCAAGTGTGTCAGCACACTTTTTAGGTGATTAGAAGTCTAAGACTTCTAAGATAGTAGGTCTTAATAGAACGGAATTGATTACATTATTAATTTATGGTAAAATGACTATTTTACCCTTGGTCTCGAAACTTCCAAAAACTCCCTAATTCATGCCTAAACTCTTATTTGAGACTAAAGAGTCATATTCTAACTCCTAAAGATGAGTTTGGTTACAAACTCGCAATTTACCCATTTCCCTATTTTCGGAAAGATCGTTAAGGCCCAACTTCGACTTCAAATATAAAATTTGAATAATCTTATAAAAAATCCGAAATAATTCCCTACATCATCTATGATATCTCATCTACTCCTAGGAGCAAGAATTTCTTAAAACTGTTCAACCATCACTTCTACAAAAATTTCCAAAGTTGGTTACAACACTTAACAAACAACACACTGTCTTAACTTCGAAAAAAAATCATAACTCCTAAACTACTCGCTGGATTTATCCCAAATTTTGATATGTTCTACTATAAAATCTTATCTATAATATATCCAAAATTCAGCAGCAAAGGAGATCAAAAGCCTATTCAAAACCTTCTCACAAAACTGCATTACATGCTGTTTTTCTCAACATTCAGCACATTACAAAAACTGCATGAGGAGTTAATTTTGCAACGTCATAACTCTCAAACCGTAACTTAGATTCTTCCCAAATTTTAGTATGATCTACTATGTACTACTGAATACAACATATCCAAAATTCAGAAATAAAGGAGGTGTCTAACATACCCAAATAAGGACTCGAAAATGCCTGCTTATCACTTCATTAAAACTCGGAAAACAACATGCATCTTTACTGCTCCTCTATGGGTATTCTGGGTAGATTTAGGAGACATAAAAGGTACTCATTAGGCATGAATTACATGGACTGAAGTGTAAGCAAGAGAAAGGTATCAACCTACTTCATGTAAGCTTAAGGGCACAACTACTCCCCTACCTTCAAGAACATATACATTGCAACAGAAGAAGCAAAAGGATGGCTTACTTCGGCTGCACTAGGGAGGACAAACTTTGCTGACGCCGGAAACCGGAGGGCGCAGAAGGGAGCTTGACTCTCGATTTTGACCCAGACAGGAGGATCTTCCTTGATTTCGGCAGTCATTGCTGGCGTCTAAGGAGAGAGGTTACTCGTCCTTGCTGATGTGCCGAAGGCAGTGGTCCAGGGGGTCTTCTACTCGTCATCAACTGCTGTTGTACGTGCTTCTTGAAGGAGTGGTCCATCGGCAAAGGAGTAGAGCCTGCTCGTCGATTATGAAGGTTCGTTGCACAAGAAGGAAAGAGTCTAGCGACTACTGCTCGTCCGACACACGACTGCGCAGGAATGAGGCTCGTCAAACTGCTTGTCTGCGATGATTGTATGCAGATGTACCTGGTTGCAGCAGAGAGGATCCCGATTCACAACAGCGTCTAAGGCTCCCACATGCACTGAGCGATGGAGGCAAGATCTGGCGCTGTGGTTGCTCTCGGAATCGCGCAAGGACGGAAGGCAATCAGATCCTGGAGATTACCTAAGGCGTGCATCAAGGGAAATAGAAGGAAAGAAATCTGGAATGAATGCGGACGTGAGGTAGATGTTGTACGTGTAATTGATACGTCAGAAACGGCTCACACAAGGAAGGCGTTACAGAAGAGATCGTGAAGATAGGAGAGAGAGTATTCCTGATTGTTGGGCTGACTCGAGGACACAACTCCTGGGCTAGACTTGAGGCATGGATTCTGGGCTGGCGGGATTCTTGGGCTGGCGTGGAGCAGTAGCAAGAAAACTGGGCTGAAACACCACTGTTGGGCTGCTTGTGTTACTCTAGAAATGGCTGGCTGAAAACAAGACGAAAAGGGGTTGAGATTGTCAAGAAAGGGTGGCTGAGGTTGTCAAGACTTGTCAAAACATGCCATGGCTTTGTCAAGCCCATGCATGGCTTTGTCATGATCTTGTCATAACTCGTCTTGGTCTCGTCAAAAGGATGTCATGACTTTGTCGAGGACATGTCATTATATAAATTAGGGTTTGATAGATTAGGGTTTGATATAAAATTCTATCATTTTATGTGAATTAAATTCTACATAAAATAATAAAATTTGTGGAGTATGAAATACTAGATAGAGCGGAAAACAATCAACGGATCAAAATCCGATTTGATACGGATTTAAATGGAACAAAAATTCCGGATATTACATCAGTACCCCCTTAGAATAAGTTTCGTCCCGAAACTTAGAACAAGGTATTTAATCAGATAACTTCCATAAATAAACTTGTATATCCTAGTCTCACTAAATTTCAAATTTTGTTTTCTAAACTCCTCTAACCCTATCAAAGCGTAACGAAAAAAATTCGGTCGTTACATCAGATCCCCCTCAAAATAAATTTCGTCCCGAAACTTAGGGTAAGACAATCCTGATCGGCTTTTAAGGCACCAACTAGGTGTGTTTGATCACTATTCAAAAGTCTCGTCGTTTTCACATCTAAGTATCCCGCTCATCAAGGTTACCAATAGAACACATCACTAACTAAACACTCAATCATGAAATAAACAAGCAGTCAAACAATATCACACATACAAGGCCAAACCCTAACTCGTCACTCCCGAGGTTACAACTATCGCTACATAGGTCTTGGAAATGTTACGTCTCTTACTATTCCCAATCTTAGGTAGCCTTATCGGCTCTTCATAAAACCACTGAATCTTAAATCTTTTCCGGTACTTAGATCACAAGCGTCTGCTACCACGTTCTAGAGTGGTTACCGGATATCTCACCGGTATCATCCGGCTCAACTGTCTGATCCTCTAATCTGATGACCTCACTCGTGTCTGGTAGGTATCTTTCCAACTGAAATTCTCAAACTCATTTCCAAAACTTAGTCTCCATGGAAAACTGGAGCTACACCCTCCAATAGGGTTATGAATACTAGTCCATCAATCATTTCTAAACCACTTTAAAACTTCAAGTGGTTGCCTTACACAACTCACTTCCAAATCCTTTGATGACCTTACGGAAAATAATCTATTCAACTTTCTTCCCTTCATTATGACCACTTGCTTCCGGCATTCTAAAAAGGTTCTGACTACCCACTAAGGCCAAAGGTCTTGGACATCCACCAACACTTTACCAAGTGCCTAATGTGTAATAACCGAAAATTTTGAACCCCGTTAATATTAAATTTAACCGGTTCAAACCCGTAAATCCTTATCCTTAAAATAAGAATAAAACGAGATTTAATTTCTATTATTTTGTGCGACCTTATTCGCATAAAATAATGAAAATTTTAACCGGAATTAATACCGTAATTATTCCCGCAAGTTATCCTTCGATCCGGCGTTTAACGAGTTCGTTAGCCTTGTTTTAATGTGAGAGCAAGCCGGATCTGGGCCACCACTAGGCCCAGTTACCTTCATACCAGCCCATTTACTTAAGCCTAATCCTAACCCTTATTCTTTTAATCCTACGCTTAACCTAACCCTCCTCCCTAATAGTTGCTGCACCTCTCAGTACGTACCTCCCTAATAGTGGCCGCTTCCGTCGAACGGAACAACTGCTTGCCTCGCCGCCGCCGACGGAGTAAGGGACCGTTGGTGCAGCCGCCTGGAGCCGACGGGACAGTCGCAAAGGTACAATCGTGTTTCTCTTGCTTTCCTTCTCGGAACCGCGTTACTCCTTCTCTCCGCCGAGTCCCTGTGGCCTTGGACCGACGCCAGCAGTGCTCCTCCTCCTCCCTTGCTATAGTGGACCAACCGACGCCAGCAGTGCTCCTCCTCCTCCCTTGCTGCAGTGGACCAGTCGAGACAGCACAAAGTTGTCTTTCGCTACAACCGACAGTATCGAGCCTGGACGGGTGATGCAACGTGGGGAAGAAGGACATCGAGCCAGCTACAACCAGACATCCACCTCATTGGACCGTACCGAACCAAGGGTCACCTTCGAGTGCGAGACGAGTAGTGTGGACGAGTAAGTCACCCTCCTCGGCTTTACTGTTATACGTACTTAGATGTATAAATTAGTCCAGACTGTACAAGCATATATATATATATATATATATATATAAGAGTGTATATAAGTACGTATGTATAAATTAGTGCAGAATGTGCAAAGAATGTATAAGTATGTGCACTTAGGTGAAGAAATAGTATCAGTAGGTATATTTATATATATACAGAGGGACCTGAGCACAATAAGCATGTTACTTAGATAAGAGTTAATGCCGAGTGGTTATATAAGTTGTATATATAGTTGTAGGAATTGTAAAATATACATAAATATATATATGTAGCAGTTTACGTATGTACTCTTATATAAAATTGGAGTTGGAAGAGTGAGTACATATAATTATGAATATACGTATGTACTCTTATATAAAATTGGAGTTGGAAGAGTGAGTACATATAATTATGAATAGGTGTAGGGGACGTGTATGTGTATATTGAGATATAAGAAAGGGTTAAGTGTAGGTTTATATATAAGTACGAGTTGAGAGTTATGAAATTATGTAGCTATATTTAAATATTGAGTAATTACGGAACTATACGAGCTGAAGGAAAAGCTAGAGTATGTACATACGTATTTATACATGTAGAAGGGTAGAGTGGTAATCGGGAAAGAGGAGGAGGGTTGTTCTTTCAGGAGTGGTTTCGAGTTTTAACTCATAACTTATAAGAACTGTCAAAGAGAAACAATTTATGGAAAACAAGTTCTAAAAGAAATTAGTAGATTTCAAGAATAAACTTTGAGAATTTTCGGCACTAAGGGTAAAATGGTCTTTTACCGTAAGAGAGCTTTTTCCGTAATTCCTTTGCATGAGGTTGGACATATGGATGTAATTTTGATCCACATGCCTTATTTGACAGGCGTTTGGGTTACCACGGGTTCGGTCGAGTTGAGATTTGAGAAAACGATTTTGATCAAGGTAAGTCCTTGCGACTTACTTAGCTGGTTTTTGGATATTAGTTGGGTGATAATGGTTGTGTGTGTGCAATGTGTGTTATAATAAAAATAACTTGTTAGGACGACCGTGGTTGTTATGTGTTAAGGCCCAAGTGTATGTATAACGGGCCGTGATATCACTGCCCAGCTCTGCCAGGAGACTGGGAGGTTCTCTATACCCAGACCATCCAGGTACACGGTGAGATGCATCGGATCCACTCCTGATGGGTACACGGGGGCGGAGGCGAGGTTTGGGAATCCTTCGTGTCACAAAATAAGTATCATTAGAGTGAATGACTTAATTGAAGATAATGGTTGTTTTGTTGTGTTTTTAGTTTTACTGCAGGTTAGAACATCAGCTGAGTGATCCGGAAGTAGTGGTCAGCCGGGTCTCCGTACTCTTTGGAGTAGGGGTTTGGGTTGTTGCTTTGTTGTCTTTCTTTTGGTTAAGACAGTTGTTCGCTTCTTTTGTGTAAGTACTTTAGGCTGCTAGTCAGTGTTGCATTCATTACCTTAAAAAATACTATTTTTTTGAATTTCGTTTTTTTTTATTTGTGTCTTGTTGCAAGATCCTAGTGATATTGTTGTCAAACTGAGGTCGGAACCCACTGTGAGGTTCTAACCAGTAATGTCCCGAGTTCTGAGAATTCGGGGTGTTACAACATGGTATCAGAGCTCTAGGTTGGCAACAATGACACTTGAAATCTTCTGAAAGACCGAATAAGTTTTAAGAAGAACCCGAAAAGGGGTATGAGTTTTAAAAAGAGAATTTTTGGTTTTTAAATGCATGCATAGTCTGGTTGGGAATAGAAAAGTACGGCTGACCACCACTACTACCGCGGATCTCAGTTTACTTAGTATGGACTTTAGGTTTTACGGTAATTGGACTTTTAGCTTGTTTATAAAGATATGTTATATAGATAGGTATATGCCGAAGATTAGTAGAAATTGTAGTCATGTTATGTCCTTAACGGAGATAACATAATGAGTTTCTCACCCCTTGGACACATCTAAGTAGTTTTGAAGGGTGTCAACGTGAGGATTAGTATGCACATCTTATGTGCATTAGGGTAGACGAACGTCGGACAACTCCTTCGAGCTTGTTGAGGAACGTCGAGACGGAAAAATGAAGACTCAAAGACAACACCAATTACGATGACAAGAAGAAAATCCCGAATCAACTCAACGGGATCAAATGAAGGATATACAAGAGAGTAGTTCCGGAGAAGCAAGAGATGATCGCCAACTAGGGAATTGAGAAAGACAATGGAGAGACTCTTTCAAGTTGTGTAAAGTGACTTCACAAACAAAGAGGATGACGTCGAAAATTTGCCATAGACATGAAAGTCAAAAGGGAGATATAATAGCAATCAAGAAAAGGGATATAAAATTTAAACTCACTGACAGACTAGGAAGTGAATGTTGATGCCAAAAGCAAGGCGAAATATGATCACTGTCAACAAGCTAATTGCCACCACAATTCAGATTGATAACCGAGACAGTCAAAAGTATGGAAGTCAACACGAGATACATTATCCATCCAAATAGAAAGAATTAAAGAGCTGCAACTTGGAAGCTTACGCATTGCCAAAAAGGGAAAGGTGGATCTCACCAACGTAGAAGTGGAGTGATCTCGTAGAACACAGGAGAATTTTGACATAGACCGGGATACAACAATAACCAACTTCTGTAAAGGCAGCATTACAAGCAACACCCAAGGAAAAAGAGTGTGTGAGAAGAGTATTGGTGAACCCGAGGGACCCCAATAACTTCTCATTCAAAAGGAATTTAAGCTAACAACACTACAAGTTCATAATAGAGAACCGCAAATAGACGATAACTCAGGTAAAAGAATCACGGAGATGTACCTGCAAGCTACCCTAGAAGGATTGAAAAGTCTGTTGATGGAAGAAGAATGATACAATTGGACTCGTAAGAGTATAACAATCTTACAAAAGTGTAGATTGTAGGAGGAGCTAAAGAAGAATAAACAGAGAGACTGAAGGAGATATATTTCACCAAGTATATCAAGCCTCAAAAGAGATGGAAAAAAAAAAGTAAGTCTATGATGTGGTAGAAGGTCAACTACATCCTACTTGGACAACTTAAAAGTTACATGTGCGGGTTAACTAGTGATGGTTAGTTAACCGATAAGAAGAATAACCACAGGGTTATAAAAGAATTTTATCGACATCTAGTGAATTTCTTTCGGAGATCCACGACGAAAATGGTGAAGTTAAATCAATACAAGTACTAGTAGCCTGGATGATAACGTTAAATGAGTTCAATATGATAACTCTAATAAAGAAATTTAAGAGCAGCTCTTGACGGTCGGTAATGACCCTTGAAGATAGTAATGGTGAAAAGGGAATTGTTGGGAGTAGTTACTTACTACTGACTACGAAAGATACATATCAGAGTTAGAATGAACCCTGTAAGAAGAACTAGAAGACTAAGAGGAAGTAGATGATTGGAAACATGTCCTATGTCTTAGCATTCCACACAAGTAAGACTGTCTAGATTGACAGGGAAAACCCTTGTGATTAAAGATGTGACATAGAATAATTGGAAATTCCGAGGCGGCACAAAAATAAGGAGTATGATGTAAAGCCTTGGTGAAATGTGTGGTCGAGTTGTGAGGTGATTGCAGATAGAGTCTACAGGTCGACTAAAACAGACATGAGAAGGAGTAAAAGTGAAAGACTAAAGGTTGTTATATGGATCCAGGACACCAATAAGATGGTTACCGAAGGGACTAAAGAGTGTTATTTAAGGAGAAATGGAGGTACTCCATGGAAAATTCAGCTGGACTGATGACCTAAGAGTTGATGAAAGTAATAAGACCAACCAACGCAGTTGTAAAGTGTGTACGAGAAAACTCAAAGGGATTTAACTATCTGACGGGGTGTAAATATCAAAGAAGGTAAAGCGACATGAGTATAAGGAAGACATAATAAATGCGATGCGAGAAATTTGATTGGTGGGAAAATCATATGCACCTAATGTGTTGTATACAAATGGTATCATTGGATGTTTAATAACAATCATACCAACGGTCTGATGACACTATGATGAATTTAGTGTAAACCAAGTGTATAACTTATTCAGTGAGAAGGAAAGTCAGGTATCAAAATTTCGGGTTATGATAAATTTTAAATAAAGTTTTGAGATGAGGATGTCCTTAGGAAATCTAGGCAAGAGTACAAAGCAACTGAAGTTCCAACACAAAATGGGTAGTAATGATCAACAGACAGTTAGAGACCGATGCAGAGAAGAAAAATGTATAAGACGAGTCACCTAGTAGAAGAGTTCACAAGACAAGCTTGTAAGGCCAAAAGAGATAAAATGTCGACCCGGATATGAGGGTCTAAGGTGCATGGAAGGGATACCTACAATGGAGTGTAGATGCAAATGTAGACTTTACAAGTGTGGAGCAGTTTTAACCTCCTAAAAAATATAGGAATTTGAAAGAAATCGCAATGTCGGTATCAAAGAGTTGAAGCCCTGTAGCGGAAACAAAGGAGTATCATGAAGGCAATGTTGCCGGTAACACTAGAGAAGGAATGTATATATAAGAACGGCCTTGGCGGACTCGAAAGTTCAAGGTAACCCCAATTATCACGGGACCTAAGTCATCAAAACCGACGGTCCGTGCAAGGGGAACTGCAAGGGGATGATAACTAAAATTATCAGAACTACAACGACACTTACCAGCTATCGTTGAAGACTTGGAATAACTATTTAGGTCAAGATGAGTGACCCAGTTGAGCTCGAGAAGTAGAGTTAGCCTAAGGAAACAGAAGTGTGGAATAGAAAACGAATTAGTGAAGCATGAAAGGATTAATCGAGCAGATGATGCTCACCAAGAATTTAACGCCAGTATAGGTATGAGAAGAGCAGGTCCGGAATATTGAGATAAGTCAATTATAGAGTGACTGACATCAACTGAGGACGTATAAGTGATGGTTGGTATTGACGAGCAGGTACCGTTAAGAAGAGATATTAGTGACTGCAAATTTAAGAGATAATTTTACTGATGACTTGGAGGAATCCCCAAGTAGGCAACGACAACTTTTTGGGGTGATCTAAAAATACAGAGAGAATCGGTTAGAGGTTGCTTACTAGTTGGTTAAGAACAACCTACGGTTGAATAAGAGAATAAGAGTCTGTTTGAAGAGGATCTTGCTAGTATTAGAAGGGAAGTATAGGCGGGAGTTGGGTAAATCATGTTGACCCCTTAGAAAGATGTCATTGTGACTAATGGGTGTTATACCAGAAGCGTGGTAGGCCCATAACTCACAGATGAAGAAAATCAATGCTGGGATAACTATGATTTCAAGTTAAGGAATTAGAGAACTATATGAAAAGGTCCACTTGGGAGTGTGATTTGTTTGAGTTATATAAATTTAAAAGCTTGACAAGAAGTAGGTGAAAATCCACTAATTAAGAAACGATCCGATTAGGTCACATTGAGGAAAACGAGCCAAGCAGTTTGTATTACAAAGAGCATTAGGCACTTATTAAAGTGCCGACAGAAGTTTAAGATGATTATTTCAGAATCGATAGTCGGGAACTTTCGAAAGGAAAAAGCAGGTGCGCCAATGGAAGGAAAAGTTTGGTAGAGTTATCAAATGAGCTGGAAGTAAGTTTAGGAAACAAACCGTTGAGAGAGCACCTACCAAAACCGAGACACGTCGTTAGCCATGAGATCTGATAGTTGAGCCCGATCATACTTTTGTAGAGTACCCAATAGCTGTCTTGGAGCGCAGTACTAGACGTCTGCGGTCCAAGGAGATACCTATGTTGAGGATCCCGTGGTCTAGACGAGGAGCTGATGAGGCCACTTGGGAGACCGAGGAGTGTATTAGACGTAATTATCCCGAGTTCTTTGCGGGTTTAGAGATTACTTCTGTATCGACGAGTTAGTACTCGGATGTTATGTTGTTTGACCTTTCAGGTTCTTATATCGGATTGAGTGATTATGTTATATGTGATGGATGTCTGATTATGATGGTTGAGTAGTTGCATGGTAGAAAATGGTAAATTTTTGGAAACTAATTATACAAACATATGAACAGGTATATTATCCTAAGTTTCGGGACGAAACTTCTTTTAAGAGGGCACTGATGTAATAACCGAAAATTTTGAACCCCGTTAATATTAAATTTAACCGGTTCAAACCCATAAATCCTTATCCTTAAAATAAGAATAAAACGAGATTTAATTTCTATTATTTTGTGCGACCTTAATTCGCATAAAATAATGAAAATTTTAACCGGAATTAATACCGTAATTATTCCCGCAAGTTATCCTTCGATCCAGTGTTTAACGAGTTCGTTAGCCTTGTTTTAATGTGAGAGCAAGCCGGATCTGGGCCACCACTAGGCCCAATTACCTTCATACCAGCCCATTTACTTAAGCCTAATCCTAACCCTAATTCTTTTAATCCTACGCTTAACCTAACCCTCCTCCCTAATAGTTGCTGCACCTCTCAGTACGTACCTCCCCATCGAATTACCGCACCCAGTTTCAATCGAAGAGAACATCGCTAGTGGCCGCTGCCGTCGAACGGAACAACTGCTTGCCTCGCCGACGACGACGGAGTAAGGGACCGTTGGTGCAGCCGCCTGGAGCCGACGGGACAGTCGCAAAGGTACAATCGTGTTTCTCTTGCTTTCCTTCTCGGAACCGCGTTACTCCTTCTCTCCGCCGAGTCCCTGTGGCCTTGGACCGACGCCAGCAGTGCTCCTCCTCCTCCCTTGCTGCAGTGGACCAGTCGAGATAGCACAAAGTTGTCTTCCGCTACAACCAGCAGTATCGAGCCTGGACGGGTGATGCAACGTGGGAAAGAAGGACATCGAGCCAGCTACAACCTCTGCGACAACCACCTCATTGGACCGTACCGAACCAAGGGTCACCTTCGAGTGTGAGACGAGTAGTGTGGACGAGTAAGTAACCCTCCTCGGCTTTACTGTTATACGTACTTAGATGTATAAATTAGTCCAGACTGTACAAGCATATATATATATATATATATATATATATATATATATATATATATATATATAAGAGTGTATATAAGTACGTATGTATAAATTAGTGCAGAATGTGTATCAGTAGGTATATTTATATATATACAGAGGGACCTGAGCACAGTAAGCATGTTACTTAGATAAGAGTTAATGCCGAGTGGTTATATAAGTTGTATATATAGCTGTAGGAATTGTAAAATATACATAAATATATATATATATGTAGCAGTGTACGTATGTACTCTTATATAAAATTGGAGTTGGAAGAGTTAGTACATATAATTATGAATATACGTATGTACTCTTATATAAAATTGGAGTTGGAAGAGTGAGTACATATAATTATGAATAGGTGTGGGGGACGTGTATGTGTATATTGAGATATAAGAAGGGTTAAGTGTAGGTTTATATATAAGTACGAGTTGAGAGTTATGAAATTATGTAGCTATATTTAAATACTGAGTAATTACGGAACTATACGAGCTGAAGGAAAAGCTAGAGTATGTACATATGTATTTATACATGTAGAAGGGTAGAGTGGTAATCGGGAAAGAGGAGGAGGGTTGTTCTTTGAGGAGTGGTTTCGAGTTTTAACTCATAACTTATAAGAACCGTCAGAGAGAAACAATTTATGGAAAACACGTTCTAAAAGAAATTAGTAGATTTCAAGAATAAACTTTGAGAATTTTCGGCACTAAGGGTAAAATGGTCTTTTACCGTAAGAGAGCTTTTTTCGTAATTCCTTTGCATGAGGTTGGACATATGGATGTGATTTTGATCCACATGCCTTATTTGACAGGCGTTTGGGTTACCACGGGTTCGGTCGAGTTGAGATTTGAGAAAACGATTTTGATCAAGGTAAGTCCTTGCGACTTACTTAGCTGGTTTCTGGATATTAGTTGGGTGATAATGGTTGTGTGTGTTGTTCGCCCCTAGAGGTGTGTGCAAATAAGCTTTAAATTTATAAAACTAGAATCAAGCAAGCGAACCCGCAGTGTACGGATCGACGTAGCTAAGCAAGAATTCCAGAGTATCGAACACAGGGATTTGGGTGGAACGAACTCAGTTGCAGGTTATCAAGCAAGTAAATATGTGGAGCTTTGCAAATTATTGGGAAAACAACAATCCTAAAGATCCAGGTATCCAGCTGTGGCAATCGATTCAAGATATACTAAATGATATAAAGACAGAGTTGAGATATGCAAAGGTATACTAATGTAAGGTAATCGTACGGTTGAGGTTCCAAAAACCTTATATAACTCACCTAAAAGACACTCCCTATACAGGTTGTTGAGACTCAATATAGAAAGGTTCTAAAGACAAGGATTAGCATCAAATACCCAAACCTATAATCTAAAGATCAAGACTAACTTATCCGATTGAGGTTGTTGAGGCTCACAATCGAGGTAGAGGTTGTTGAGGCTTCACTACCACATAGAAAAGACAAGTCTAAATTAAGCTAAAGCAAATCTTTAACTTTGGATTAAGGTAAAAGCAAGCTCGTAAACTTAAGGAAATTACGGTTGGATCTTGAGATTCCACGGTCGTGGAACTCAAGAACAGCCCGTAATTTAGGGTTGTCGGCGATAATTCTCTAACTCTCAGGGTCTAATCTGTTTGCGATCGATCTATCATCATCTAAGCCACAACTATCAACCCTTCACCTTAGAATTGTTAAGGGTTTTTAGCCAATAACAGTCATATTGATATTAATTCAAGAATTAAAAGACAAAAGATGGGAACTTTCAAGAACTATCAATAATCTTCAAATGAATCTCAGAATCACAGTCAAGAACAAGTGTTTATCAAGAGATTCAAAACGGAATAAGCAATCACAATCTTAGGAAAGAAAAGAAACGGGATGTCAATCCGATCCTAAATCAAACCTAAGCAAGAAGAGGAATCTTCTTGCAAAATCCTCCAAGAACTTCGATCTTCCACAAACGCGAAGATCACAAACAGCAACTCTCCAATTACGAACCTTGATCTTCAATGAGATCTCCAAAATTACCTCCAAGATGAGGGTTTGTGCGTTGCTAAAATGTGAATTGTAAGCGTGCGTTTTTGCCGCTAAACTAGGGTTGAAGGGTCGTAAGCGAGGTGACGGAATCTTGCTTCATCTGTCTTTTTATAATGTAGGGCAAAGTGTCGGCCCGGCCCAATCTTCAAAAGATCATGGCTTCGAAACATGGCGAAAAGATTCGCCAAGATCACGGTCGTGGAAGATTCCACGACCGTAATTTAGGGCGTGGAAACTACTACGGTTAGTTCCACGGCCGTAGAATCCCCTGGAATGAACATCAAATTTTGACTCTGAATCCACGGCCGTAATTTAGGGCAAGAACGTGGTTTGTGGTACGGCCGTGTTTTAGGGCGTAATCAAGAATGTGATTCTTCCCTAACTCGTGCATTCTTCAATCTAAGACTCCAAAATGCTTCAAAAAGTGTCCTCGACTATGGACACATCAACTCAACTCTCCTTTGCTTGATTCCGTTCGGAAATAGCTCCAAATCACCTATAATCAACATAGAACTCGTGTAGACATCCATATTGACAATATAGGTAATACTAGCTCACATATGCACAAAGCTCAATCAAAGACTATCAATATGAATCAAATACGATTAGAAAACGTGCCTAAAATATCACAATATTTCATGCTAACAAATAACCCCATACTTGGCACTTGCTTGTCCCTAAGCAAGGTCTTTCAAAAAGCTTTAAACAAGAGTTAGGATGAAATATGTGTACCTTCTTTTGGATGAAAGTGACTTCTAAAGAATAGATCATTCTCAAATCTTGCTTCAATCGTTTTTCAAACTTTCACACACTTAATTAGAGAGTAAAAGGCAAAGAAAACTCATGAATCAATTTAACTTCCAAACAAGCATTATAACCTTCAAATATTATCAAAATCAATCATAAGAACTTCAATTTAGATCACCGAGCCATATAACATTCTTTTGATCTTAAGGACTTTCAAAGAAAAGGTCTAGAGTATGGAAGGGAAGGGAAACTTTAAGGGAGAGTGGTGCATAAATCCGGGAAAGTGGACAACTACCTTCTTCTTCTTTTGCGGTTTCCGCAACACTTCACTTAGAGCTTCGCTCTCTCCTTTTCATTTTTCGACTTTACTTTTGGAGTTATGGACAGAGGTGCACAAAAACCGAAGCCTAGGAGATTGACGTTTCTCAAAATTGCAAGAGATGCCTCAAACCCTTAGCGCACATACCATAATCCGCTAGGAATATCGCTCAATCCGACTTTGGCAAGACACAAACACCCGGCTATGTGAATGGTGCCGAGTTACTCATCGTCATGATTGACTTCCCCAAACCTATAATTTCTTTCTATTCAATTGATTGCAAATATATGCTCTCATGGCCCTCCCACATCAAACATGCCTTTTTCTCATTCACTTTCCAAGTTCCCGGATGGGTAAGGGAGGCTAATATTTCAATGAGGAGTTAGATGATCAAAGAAAGAAGAAAGAAAGTATCGAATTGCCTTAATCATTTCAACAAGAAGTATAGGAACTTATAATGTGATTTCAACTTCAATTTCTTACATGATTTAGGTAACATTTTCACATTATACAACTTGCAAAAGAGGTAAAATTCATTCATTCAATTTCTTTTCGAATTACCATCCTTTCAAGCATGCAATTGTTATCAACTCAATTCGCAAGTAGTGATTATCATGGAAATCATATCGATTCGTTAGAAGCATCAAATTTTCAAAATTTTTCAATTTTTATGGGTTTTTTTAAAGTTCTTTTTCATGCAATGCAAGAATGAAACGTGTAACATATGATGAACATGCAATGATAGTCTCGGAATGAAAGCAACATATAGAGTAGAGTTATTACAAACATTTAGTACATCCCACCCCATACTTAGGACGAACATTGTCCCTAATGTTCACAAGAAAGAACAAAAGAAAGAAAAGAAAAAGAAACTCACAAATGGTGGCGGGAATGTCTAAAAACGAGCGGTCCGGTCATCAATCACTGCGGCGCCGGTGGAGGTGGGAATGGAGAGAAACTCGGATCATAGAACCGCCCAAACTGCTGGCGGTAGACGTCCCTCATCATGTGGTCAAGGTCGTCTAAGCGTCCGTCTCTAGCATCCGCCCGGATCTCTAATGCTCCGACTCTCTCTGAAAGTCCGGTAGCCCAATCCGGCATCCTCTCATACCATCCCGGGGCGTGATCATACCATGTGGGGGCATCGGCTGGTGCTGGTGCTGGTGGTGGCGGTGGTGCTGCTGGCTGCGTCGTGGACCAAGGAGGAGGTGTGCTGTACCAAGTGGGAGGTGTAGTCATCCACGTGGGCCTCTCGCTCACACTGGCGCGGCGAGATGACGAGCCTGAAGCTCTAGCTGGGCGTGGAGAGCGCCTAGGTACATCCGGGGCCGCCTCCGGCTGATCCGGAAACGTGCCGAACTCCTGCTCTGCTCCTCCACCACTCTCGTACTGCTCTCCCATGTCCTCCTCATCCTCAGCCGGTGGTGGAACGTAAGGGGGAGCTACAAGCCTGTTCGCATGCATCGCAGCGAACGTCTCCTTCCAATTGTGGCGTCCCGCCACAATGGAATACTCTGGCAGCCACTCAATACCCCTGCCTGTCCTACTCTCCCAGGGCATGCCCGCATAAGGCGGACCTCTATGTGTGGGGAAGATGAGTCCCCTAACCATGAATGCATGTAGTCCTAGAGGTACAGCGGGTATGCGGGTGCAGGCTGAAAAATCTACACCAAAGCTCCTAGCTATGTGGGTCACTATCCCACCATATCCAATGTTCCCCTTCGCTTTATTCTTGAGTTTACTCATCGTCGCCGCCAAAAGAGTAGCGCAATCTGCGCGGCATCCATGAAGCATAGCGTAAAGAAGGAATAGCTCATCCGTCTTGATCTTTTGGGGCGTCTCCGTCCTAGGAAAGAGACACTCCGAAAGAACGCGGTGAGCTATCTTCAAGGCTAGATGGTACATCAATCTAGCCTTGGTATCAGCTGGATGCCAACGGTCCTCGTCGGCGTAGATCATAGCCACTTCCTCCCAAAAATCCTTGGCGGAAACGCTTCTAGGGAGTCGACCGTTGTAGGTCTCATGGAACCCAAAGATGGTCCCGAATTCAACAATGCTCAAATGGTAGTCTCTGTTCATGAGACGGAAGGAGACGGTCCTATCAACATGGCTGTGCTCGAAAGACGTCACAACCTCTCGGGTGATCTCCTCATAAGCGTCTTCACGAATGTTCGTGAAGACAAGCAATCCGGCTCTATCCAAGAGCCATGTAAGGTCATCTACTATGTTGAGAGGATGTAGATCCTCCAACAACAAATATCTAGGACCTATCACTGTCCTCTTCTCTATTTTCTCAAATGTAGCTATGTGGTTTTCGTGTATGGTCGGGATGCTAGGAGGAGGGGGTGAAGATGGAGGTGAAGGTGATGATGGTGGTGAGGGAGATGAGGGTGGTGGTGCCCTAGAGGTTGAGGGGTTGCCCTTTCTTTTCTTGTTTTGCTCCCCTTTCTTTTCCTTAATCCTTCCCGACATCCACCTTACAAAATCCATTTCTGTTCAAAATTACGGGCTGTTCTTCAGAAACCACGGCCGTGGAACCTCCAGAGACCGTAATTCGACACAGAATCTTGTGAATCTCAGCAAATTCACCAAATTTCACCACAACAAGCAGTCCTAATCTAATTCCTTCCAATCCTTGTCAGTTCTTCCTAAAAATCTATAGCAAAAACGTACCAAATCCGCGAGAATCGAAGAGAAAGAAATAACCTCTTTTTCGGATTGAAAAATCCAAAATGCGGGTTTGTTGATCGTTTTCCACTCGATTCGTTGCTTGGATCTGTTCTTGGTTGGATTTGCTGCAGATTAGAGCGAAGAATCGTTGAAAACGATTAAAGAACGAAGATTTGGGAGAGGCTGCGGGTTTTCGGTATTTAGGGCGTGGAATTGGGGAGGAATTGTGGTGTTTTTGTGATGAAGTGTGGCTTTATACTCGCAGGCAAATTTTCAAAAATCACGGTCTATCGGGGCATTCCACGGCCGTGGAAGTGTACGGACCCGTGGTTTTGGTGATTTTTCATAGGCCTTTGAGAATTACGGCCACTGTAGCTATGACGACCGTAATTTAGACCGTGGAACCTTCTGTAAAGCTTCAAAGTCCAAATTTCGTCACTTCTCTTTGACATTATCCTCCCTTTCTCCCTTTCCATCGATCCTACAACCAAAAACACGAATATACCGGAAGAAATCGAGGCATAACAAAGCAAAAACTTCTATTCTAAGCTAAACTATGAATCGAAAACAAAAACGAAAATGCAATACCTTGGGTTGCCTCCCAAGAAGCGCTTTGTTTAAGGTCCGTAGCTAGACCAATCTTGCACTTATTCGAGTGCGGTAGGTGCAAACTCCTCAGCTTGGAGTTCCGGTGAGTACTTCTTGAGTCGTTGGCCGTTCACCTTAAAACTTCCGCTAGCTTCACCCCATACTTCAACTGCACCATGGGGGAAAATACGCTTAATTAGAAAAGGTCCAGTCCAACGAGATTTTAACTTACCTGGAAAGAGGCGAAGTCTCGAATTGAAGAGGAGAACTTGATCTCCTTCTTGGAAGTCCTTTGGAATGATATGCTTATCATGCCAACGCTTTGCTCTTTCCTTGTAGATCTTAGCGTTTTCATAGGCGTTCAAACGGAGTTCATCCAGCTCGTTGATGTCTAGGAGACGCTTCTCTCCCGCTTCCTTCATGCCGAAATTCAGCCATTTGATAGCCCAAAACGCTTTGTGCTCTAGCTCTACCGGCAAATGACAAGACTTCCCATACACAAGGTTGTATGGTGTGGTTCCTATGGGAGTCTTGTATGCGGTCCGGTATGCCCATAATGCATCATCTAGTTTCAAGGACCAATCCTTCCTAGTCCTTGAAACCGTCTTCTCTAGAATTCCCTTGATCTCCCTATTTGAGATCTCAACTTGTCCACTCGTTTGTGGATGGTAAGGGGTGGCGATCTTGTGAGTAACCCCATACTTGGTTAGAAGAGCTTCAAAGCGACGGGCTATGAAGTGAGAACCTCCATCACTAATGATCGTCCTTGGCGTCCCGAATCGCGGAAAGATGGTCTTGTTGAAGAACTTAACCACCACCATGGCATCATTCGTGGGAGAGGCAATTGCTTCGACCCATCTAGAGACGTAGTCTACCGCCAATAGTATGTATTGGTTTCCACAAGAAGAAGGGAATGGTCCCATGAAATCGACTCCCCAAACGTCGAAAATCTCCACCTCTTGGATGTTGTTGAGGGGCATCTCGTTCCTTCTAGAGATATTGCCTGTTCTTTGACAAGCATCGCAACAAGAAACAAAGGATTGCACATCTTTAAATAAAGTAGGCCAATAGAATCCAGATTGCAATACCTTTGCGCTAGTTTTGTTCGAACTAGCATGTCCTCCACAAGGTAGTGAATGACAATGACGGATGACACTTTGCATCTCATCTTCCGGCACACATCGCCGGATGATGCCATCCGGACCTCTCTTAAAGAGGAGAGGCTCGTTCCAATGGTATTCCCGGACGTCCTTGAAGAACTTCTTCCTTTGTGCGTATGACAGTCCGGGTGGTATCTCCTGGCAAACCAAATAGTTAACAAAATCAGCAAACCATGGTTCGTTACCTTTGGAGACTACCTTGATACACTCCTCTATGATATGTAGGTGTTCATCCGGAAAGGAGTCATCAATGGGTAAATGGTCGTCCTCTAGATGTGTTAGACGACTCAAATGATCCGCAACAGAATTTTCTGAGCCTTTCTTGTCGCGGATCTCAAGATCGAATTCCTGTAGGAGAAGAATCCATCTAATCAGCCTTGGCTTCACATCTTTCTTTGCAAGGAGGTATCGGATCGTAGCATGATCCGTGTAGACAATCACCTTTGCACCTACAAGATAAGAGCGAAACTTGTCAATAGCGTAGACAATGGCTAGAAATTCTTTTTCCGTAGTGGCGTAGTTGAGCTGGGCTTCGTCTAGCGTCTTGCTAGCGTAGTATATGGCGTGGGTTCGTCCTTCCTTTCGTTGCCAAAGAACAGCTCCAATGGCTACGTCACTAGCATCACACATAATCTCGAAAGGGAGAGTCCAATCCGGGGGTTGGATAATGGGTGCTGAAATCAGAGCTTGCCGAATGGTGTTGAATGCATCTAGACATTCCTGTGAAAACTCAAAAACTGCATCCTTCATCAATAGATTAGTGAGAGGTTTTGATATCTTAGAAAAGTCCTGAATGAAACGTCTATAAAATCCAGCATGTCCTAGGAAACTTCTTATTCCCTTCACCGAAATTGGGGGAGGAAGTTTCTCTATGGTCTCTATTTTAGCTTTGTCTACCTCTATCCCTCTACTAGAGACTAAGTGACCTAACACGATTCCTTCCTTAACCATGAATTGACACTTCTCCCAATTAAGAACTAGGTTAGTGTCTTCACATCTTTGCAAAACAAGAGAAAGGTTAGAAAGACAATCGTTAAAAGAGGAACCATAAACGGAGAAGTCGTCCATGAAGACTTCCATGATTTCCTCTACGTATTCGGAGAAGATGGCCATCATGCACCGTTGAAAGGTGGCTGGGGCGTTGCAAAGCCCGAACGACATTCTCCTATAAGCGAACGTACCCCAAGGGCACGTGAATGTGGTCTTCTCTTGATCATCCGGGTGTATCGGGATCTGAAAGAAGCCACTATAACCGTCAAGGTAGCAAAAGTATGAATGTTGTGCTAACCTTTCAAGCATTTGATCGATGAATGGCAATGGAAAGTGATCCTTCCGCGTTGCATTGTTGAGCTTGCGGTAGTCTATGCACATTCGCCATCCAGTTACGGTTCGGGTAGGAATGAGTTCGTTGTTCTTATTGGTGATGACCGTCATTCCTCCCTTCTTTGGAACTACTTGAACTGGGCTCACCCACTTGCTATCGGAGATAGGATAGATGATACCTGCATCAAGAAGTTTAAGAATTTCCTTCTTGACAACCTCCTTCATGGTCGGATTCAACCGCCTTTGAGGTTGTCTTGAAGTTCTAAAGTCCTCCTCCATTAGTATCTTGTGCATGCATAGGGAGGGTTTAATTCCTACTAAGTCCTCAATAGTATAGCCTATGGCTTTTCTATGTTTCCTAAGGACAATCATGAGCTGTTCATGTTCATCTATGCTTAATTCGGAACTAACGATAACCGGGAAGGTGGAATTAGATCCAAGAAAAGCGTACCTTAGATGAGTAGGAAGTGGTTTAAGTTCCATTGCTTTCGGAGCTTCCAATGATCCTTGAGGAGCTTCCGATGTTTCCTTAGAAGTTTCTAAGGATGTTGAATGGTTTGGAGAAGAATTAGAAGAAGTTGAAGAAGTATGCCGATCGCCCTTTTCCACGGTCAAAATTACGGTTTCCTCTGGTGTTCCACGGCCGTAATATCCTCTGGAATGGAGGTTGATTTTGGTCATGGAATCCACGGTCGTGGAATACAGAGTATGACCGTGGATTCGAGTATTCTCAGCCTCATCGTGGAGTTTCTCAAACTCCACTTCATGCATCTCTTCTTGTGCTTCTAAGGCTTCAATTTCCTCTTTGCACTCTTCTTCTTCTCCTACATCGGTTAGACTCATAGTAATAACCTTTTGTAAGGGATCGTTAAAGAGAATCGCACTTACCTCCTCCCTAGATAAACCTTCTTCGTCTTGGACATTGTAAATATCCTCATCAAAGATTGGCTCCTTCACTAGAGTGGAAAGAATGAACTCTACTTTCTCTTCCCCAATATCAAAAGCGAGTCTCCCATTCTTGCAATCGACCATGCAGCCGGAAGTTGCAAGAAATGGCCTTCCGAGTATGATCGGGACCGGACTATCTGCAGGAATGTCAAGTACGACAAAATCAATGGGGACAAAGAACTTGCCTAGCTTGACTGGGACGTCTTCTACAATGCCGACGGGACGAGTAATGGATCGATCCGCCATGTATAACGTCATCTTCACTGGTTTAGGGTCGCCTAAACCGATCTTCCTGCACAATGCAAGTGGTATGATGCTCACACTTGCTCCCAAGTCACATAAAGCGTCATATGTGACCTCTCCCACTCCAATGGGAATGCAAAATGACCCCGGATCCTTCAGCTTTGGGGGCATTTTCTCCTTCATAGTCTTGATGAGATCCGAAGAATCCGAACTCATCTTGACCTCTCCAAAATCTTCTAGCTTCCTCTTGTTAGAGAGGAGCTCCTTCAAGAACTTGCCATAAGCCGGCATACCTACAATAGCATCAATGAAAGGTATATTAATATGCAGTTTGCTCATGAGTTCTATGAACTTACCGAATTGCTTGTCTAGGCGCGCTCGCGCTCTAGATTGAGGGAACGGTAGGGGAGGTTTGAAAGCTGGAGGGGGAACATAGACGTCCTCCTTCTCCTTCCCCTTTTCTTTGCCTTTCTCTACGGGGACTTCAACGAACGTAGGCTGCGGATCGGTGGTAGTCACTCCGCTCCTAGTTGTAATCGCCATTACCCTTCCCTTAGGGTTGTCCTCCGTCTTTCCTGGAAGTTTCCCTTGATTTCTAGGAACTTCCTCCGCATGGTTGAACATTTGATTTTCCAAAACCTTTTGAGCTTTGTCAACCTTAGAAATTTGATCATCAACCTTGATGATGCGGTTCTCCAACCCTTGAAGCTTTCCCAAGATTGTTTCCAACATGGGATCCGGCTTCTCCTTTCCCGTATTGTTTCCTCCATTTGATGATTGCCCCTGCTTTTCAAAGGAGTAGAGGAAGAAGAGGGTGGAGTTAGTGAATTGGAATTGGAAGGATAGGAATTACCGGAATTTTGTTGATTGGAGCGCCAATTGTTGTTGTTCGAACCCCGATTGTTGTTCCAATTGTTGTTATTCCGGTTGTTGTTGTTTCCATTCCAATTGTTGTTCCGGTTATTGTTCCGGTTATTGTTGTTGCGGTTGGTGTTATCACCGCCGTTGTTGTTGCCCAAATAGACAACATCCTTCTCTTGTTGCTTTGGGAAGTTGGTTTTGATAGTCTCCTTCAACTCTTTAATCTCATTGTTGAGGGAGAAAATCTGATTTTGAGCTTCATGTGTGAGCTTTGCTCCTTGCTCCACACGATTTCCCTCCACTTTCCGGTGGGAATACTTCTCTATGACTCTTGCTTGCTTCTCAATGAAGTCCCAAGCGTCATCTTCTCTCATGTCCATGAACGTTCCGCATGAGAGGGATTGGAGGTTGAATTGCGTTCCCGCATCCAGCCCCTTGTAGTAAATTTCCAGCAAGGCAAGCTTGGATATGCCATGATGAGGGCAATCCAAGAGCAAATCCTGAAACCTTTCCCAAGATTGAAACAAACTTTCGTTAGGTCTCATAGAAAAAGCATTAATCTTACCTCTAAGTTCCGCCGTTTTGGAGGGCGGAAAGAACTTGGTGAGAAACTCTGCGGAGAGGTCTTCCCACGTTTCTAGTTTCCCACTAGGAAGAGCTTGGTACCAAGATAGCGCTTTCCCTTTCAAAGAGAAGAAGAAAGGTTTGAGCTTATAGCTGTTGGTAGTAGCGCTCTTTGGTCTCATCGTCTCCATCATACACTCAAAGTTTTGCAAGTGTTGGTGTGGAGATTCAGCGCTTGTACCGCCAAACTGGCTTTGGCGAACAAGAGTGATAACTTGAGGGTTGAAGCTAAACCCTTGTACATCTTCAGCATCAAAGTTCACACCTAAGCGGCGTGGTTGTTGTGTTGGATCCATCCGCTGGCCAAGAGTTCTCGGCTCATTATCCACACGTTCGACCCTCGCATTCCTAGGTGGAATGCGGCGGTTAGCAGCTCCTTGTGGATTGAAAGGATTTATGTTGATCGTGGGATCAATCTCTTCTAACGGAGGCATGGAAGAATCACTATCATCGGTGGATGAGTGGTTTCTTCTTCTAGACCTTGTTCTCCTTTTCGAGGACTTCTTGTCCACCTTATTTTCAAGATCGCTCATCTTTATCCTCATTTGGACGAGCATGTCTTGTAGACCGTTAACTTGAGATTGATGACGATCCATCTCATCCTGGAGGAGAGTCTCATTCCATCGGAGTTGAGCTTCCTTCTCCGCCAACTCAGTTTGAAGATCGCGTTCGTTCTCTTGAGCCATCCTCTTTTCCTTGCGTCTTTGTCTCAAGGTTTTCTCTAGCTCTTGATCAAGAGGTAAGAGATCTTCGGTGTTCCTAGACCTGCGCATGCACTCAAAGAAAAATCAAATAACGAGAGCAAGCTCCCAAGCTTGACAACCGGCTACCGGATTCGGACGAAGCCAAATCCCCGGCAACGGCGCCAAAAACTTGTTCGCCCCTAGAGGTGTGTGCAAATAAGCTTTAAATTTATAAAACTAGAATCAAGCAAGCGAACCCGCAGTGTACGGATCGATATAGTTAAGCAAGAATTCCAGAGTATCGAACACAGGGATTTGGGTGGAACGAACTCGATTGCAGGTTATCAAGCGGTGAATATGAGAGTTTTGCAAATATTGGGAAAACAACAATCCTAAAGATCCAGGTATCCAGCTGTGGCAATCGATTCAAGATATACTAAATGATATAAAGACAGAGTTGAGATATGCAAAGGTATACTAATGTAAGGTAATCGTACGGTTGAGGTTCCAAAAACCTTATGTAACTCACCCAAAAGACACTCCCTATACAGGTTGTTGAGACTCAATATAGAAAGGTTCTAAAGACAAGGATTAGCATCAAATACCCAAACCTATAATCTAAAGTTCAAGACTAGCTTATCCGATTGAGGTTGTTGAGGCTCACAATCGAGGTAGAGGTTGTTGAGGCTTCACTACCACCTACAAAAGACAAGTCTAAACTAAGTTAAAGCAAATCTTTAACTTTGGATCAAGGTAAAAGCAGGCTCGTAAACTTAGGGAATTACGGTTGGATCTTGAGATTCCACGGTCGTGGAACTCAAGAACAGCCCGTAATTTAGGGTTTATCGGCGACAATTCTCTAACTCTCAGGGTCTAATCTGTTTGCGATCGATCTATCATCATCTAAGCCACAACTATCAACCCTTCACCTTAGAATTGTTAAGGGTTTTATAGCATCAATGAAAGGTATATTAATATGCAGTTTGCTCATGAGTTCTATGAACTTACCGAATTGCTTGTCTAGGCGCGCTCGCGCTCTAGATTGAGGGAATGGTAGGGGAGGTTTGAAAGCTGGAGGGGGAACATAGACGTCCTCCTTCTCCTTCCCCTTTTCTTTTCCTTTCTCTACGGGGACTTCAACAAACGTAGGCTGCGGATCGGTGGTAGTCACTCCGCTCCTAGTTGTAATCGCCATTACCCTTCCCTTAGGGTTGTCCTCCGTCTTTCCTGGAAGTTTCCCTTGATTTCTAGGAACTTCCTCCGCATGGTTGAACATTTGATTTTCTAAAACCTTTTGAGCTTTGTCAACCTTAGAAATTTGATCATCAACCTTGATGATGCGGTTCTCCAACCCTTGAAGCTTTCCCAAGATCGTTTCCAACATGGGATCCGGCTTTTCCTTTCCCGTATTGTTTCCTCCATTTGATGATTGCCCCTGGCTTTTCAAAGGAGTAGAGGAAGAAGAGGGTGGAGTTAGTGAATTGGAATTGGAAGGATAGGAGTTACCGGAATTTTGTTGATTGGAGCGCCAATTGTTGTTGTTCGAACCCCGATTGTTGTTCCAATTGTTGTTGTTCCGGTTGTTGTTGTTTCCATTCCAATTGTTATTCCGGTTATTGTTCCGGTTATTGTTGTTGCGGTTGGTGTTATCACCGCCGTTGTTGTTGCCCAAATAGCCAACATCCTTCTCTTGTTGCTTTGGGAAGTTGGTCTTGATAGCCTCCTTCAACTCTTTGATCTCATTGTTGAGGGAGAAAATCTGAGTTTGAGCTTCATGTGTGAGCTTCGCTCCTTGCTCCACACGATTTCCCTCCACTTTCCGGTGGGAATACTTCTCTATGACTCTTGCTTGCTTCTCAATGAAGTCCCAAGCGTCATCTTCTCTCATGTCCATGAACGTTCCGCATGAGAGGGATTGGAGGTTGAATTGTGTTCCCGCATCCAGCCCCTTGTAGTAAATTTCCAGCAAGGCAAGCTTGGATATGCCATGATGAGGGCAATCCAAGAGCAAATCCTGAAACCTTTCCCAAGATTGAAACAAACTTTCGTTAGGTCTCATAGAAAAAGCATTAATCTTACCTCTAAGTTCCGCCGTTTTGGAGGGCGGAAAGAACTTGGTGAGAAACTCTGCGGAGAGGTCTTCCCACGTTTCTAGTTTCCCACTAGGAAGAGCTTGGTACCAAGATAGCGCTTTCCCTTTCAAAGAGAAAAAGAAAGGTTTGAGCTTATAGCTGTTGGTAGTAGCGCTCTTTGGTCTCATCGTCTCCATCATACACTCAAAGTTTTGCAAGTGTTGGTGTGGAGATTCAGCGCTTGTACCGCCAAACTGGCTTTGGCGAACAAGAGTGATAACTTGAGGGTTGAAGCTAAACCCTTGTACATCTTCAGCATCAAAGTTCACACCTAAGCGGCGTGGTTGTTGTGTTGGATCCATCCGCTGGCCAAGAGTTCTCGGCTCATTATCCACACGTTCGACCCTCGCATTCCTAGGTGGAATGCGGCGGTTAGCAGCTCCTTGTGGATTGAAAGGATTTATGTTGATCGTGGGATCAATCTCTTCTAACGGAGGCATGGAAGAATCACTATCATCGGTGGATGAGTGGTTTCTTCTTCTAGACCTTGTTCTCCTTCTCGAGGACTTCTTGCCCACCTTATTTTCAAGATCGCTCATCTTTATCTTCATTTGGGCGATCATGTCTTGTAGACCGTTAACTTGAGATTGATGACGATCCATCTCATCCGGGAGGAGAGTCTCATTCCATCGGAGTTGAGCTTCCTTCTCTGCCAACTCAGTTTGAAGATCGCGTTCGTTCTCTTGAGCCATCCTCTTTTCCTTGCGTCTTTGTCTCAAGGTTTTCTCTAGCTCTTGATCAAGAGGTAAGAGATCTTCGGTGTTCCTAGACCTGCGCATGCACTCAAAGAAAAATCAAATAACGAGAGCAAGCTCCCAAGCTTGACAACCGGCTACCGGATTCGGACGAAGCCAAATCCCCGGCAACGGCGCCAAAAACTTGTTCGCCCCTAGAGGTGTGTGCAAATAAGCTTTAAATTTATAAAACTAGAATCAAGCAAGCGAACCCGCAGTGTACGGATCGACGTAGTTAAGCAAGAATTCCAGAGTATCGAACACAGGGATTTGGGTGGAACGAACTCAGTTGCAGGTTATCAAGCAAGTAAATATGTGGAGCTTTGCAAATTATTGGGAAAACAACAATCCTAAAGATCCAGGTATCCAGCTGTGGCAATCGATTCAAGATATACTAAATGATATAAAGACAGAGTTGAGATATGCAAAGGTATACTAATGTAAGGTAATCGTACGGTTGAGGTTCCAAAAACCTTATATAACTCACCTAAAAGACACTCCCTATACAGGTTGTTGAGGCTCAATATAGAAAGGTTCTAAAGACAAGGATTAGCATCAAATACCCAAACCTATAATCTAAAGATCAAGACTAACTTATCCGATTGAGGTTGTTGAGGCTCACAATCGAGGTAGAGGTTGTTGAGGCTTCACTACCACCTAGAAAAGACAAGTCTAAATTAAGCTAAAGCAAATCTTTAACTTTGGATTAAGGTAAAAGCAAGCTCGTAAACTTAAGGAAATTACGGTTGGATCTTGAGATTCCACGGTCGTGGAACTCAAGAACAGCCCGTAATTTAGGGTTGTCGGCGATAATTCTCTAACTCTCAGGGTCTAATCTGTTTGCGATCGATCTATCATCATCTAAGCCACAACTATCAACCCTTCACCTTAGAATTGTTAAGGGTTTTTAGCCAATAACAGTCATATTGATATTAATTCAAGAATTAAAAGACAAAAGATGGGAACTTTCAAGAACTATCAATAATCTTCAAATGAATCTCAGAATCACAGTCAAGAACAAGTGTTTATCAAGAGATTCAAAACGGAATAAGCAATCACAATCTTAGGAAAGAAAAGAAACGGGATGTCAATCCGATCCTAAATCAAACCTAAGCAAGAAGAGGAATCTTCTTGCAAAATCCTCCAAGAACTTCAATCTTCCACAAACGCGAAGATCACAAACAGCAACTCTCCAATTACGAACCTTGATCTTCAATGAGATCTCCAAAATTACCTCCAAGATGAGGGGTTGTGCGTTGCTAAAATGTGAATTGTAAGCGTGCGTTTTTGCCGCTAAACTAGGGTTGAAGGGTCGTAAGCGAGGTGACGGAATCTTGCTTCATCTGTCTTTTTATAATGTAGGGCAAAGTGTCGGCCCGGCCCAATCTTCAAAAGATCATGGCTTCGAAACATGGCGAAAAGATTCGCCAAGATCACGGTCGTGGAAGATTCCACGACCGTAATTTAGGGCGTGGAAACTACTACGGTTAGTTCCACGGCCGTAGAATCCCCTGGAATGAACATCAAATTTTGACTCTGAATCCACGGCCGTAATTTAGGGCAAGAACGTGGTTTGTGGTACGGCCATGTTTTAGGGCGTAATCAAGAACGTGATTCTTCCCTAACTCGTGCATTCTTCAATCTAAGACTCCAAAATGCTTCAAAAAGTGTCCTCGACTATGGACACATCAACTCAACTCTCCTTTGCTTGATTCCGTTCGGAAATAGCTCCAAATCACCTATAATCAACATAGAACTCGTGTAGACATCCATATTGACAATATAGGTAATACTAGCTCACTGATAGCATGAATTATAGTCTATATTTTGGGGTTTGTTTAGACGTTTTATCTTTCATAATCTGCATGTTTGTATGTACATTATGTGATTTTACTACCATTTCATCTACCTTTGCGAGAATCGAGGTCTACACCTAGTTTCGTTGTAATTGCAGGTAATATGGTACGTATTGCATCAAAAAGGAGCAAAAGGAGTCAAGAGTCATTTGGAGCTACATTGAGGAGCAAAAAGGAATCCTTCAGGAAGCATAGCCATGGATTAAAGATTTACTTTGGACCAGTTTTTGAGAGATTCTACACTCAGTTATGATCACCTCGGTTGCCCAGAGATTCATCTCGACCGAGGCGATCCAGAGACACCGACTCGACCGAGGCGAACACCTAGGACGCGGCGAGAATATTTTATTCTTGGCTGAGATCTTTTAAAATTGGAAAGTGATCTTATATTTTTGGGCTGAGCTTCTAGAAGGAAGGAGATATGCAGAATCATATATTTTACCTATATTTATGGGATAATATCTTCTTAAGATTTCTTATCTTTGGAGGGTTATTTTTCCTATAAAAAGGATTGGATTTTCCACAAATCCGAGCATGCTTAGAGGCTGCATACACCACAAACATCCGCTTACAGTTAGAACATCCCGCTATCAGCGCAGCAGCCGCATCATACTCCAATTTGGGAGAGAGTTGAAGAACCTTTTTGAAGGTTGAAGGAAGATTTGAAGACTATAGCTTTATAGCTTTTTGGAGGGTTTTGTAAGATTGTCTTCAATTCCTTTCCTTGATTGTCTTGTCTTGTTGGATTATTATCCAAGGAACGATTTTTGTGTGATATTTGATTCAGTTATTGAAGTGTTTTCATTAAATTCTTCTTTGTTCAAATATTCACCTTCTTCCCATATATTTAATACTTTCATTATGATGATGAGTGGCTAATTTCCTTGTGTGATTCTAGGGTGATTGGCTGAAGGTTGTGGGAAAAACAATGATAGAATGATCTTAATCACAGTAGGATCCTGAAAGTTCGAGTCTTTAACCTTAACCCTAAGCATCTCGTTCAGTCGATGAACATCTCGGCCGGGGTGGAAACTGGCTGACCGAGGTGGCTTATCCGATCCTTAACTGAGAGTTAATGTGTTAGAGTTTGCCAAATCCTATTCTTATTATACCTTTCTGGTTCAAAGCAAGCTTAGGATGAGACTTACCCGGTAATTCCTTAGTTTGTATACCAACGATCATAAGTGTAGGTAATAAAGGCTTGTCCTTTATTGGGGTTTGAGTGTGCTTCCATCCCATCTTTGTGAGTTAGCCTGAGACTTACCCGGTAAAGGTTGATTCTATTCCCTTAGATGGTGTGTTAGTTTGAGGTTATAGTTCTTTATCTTAATTCCTTGAGACTTACCCGGTAATAGGAGTTACGGTTTTGGGATTAGTGTGTAGTGAGACTTACCCGGTGATCTACTCCACTTTAGAAACACCTTCCCCATGCAAAAATCTCAGCTTTGTCCGCTTATCTATAGATCTTGAGTTGGAACCACAACTAGATGCTTTAATCCCTAGAATTGCATGTTTGCTTATTTGACATCTTATTCATCTTTGATTGTATACTTGCTCTTGTGGTTAGCATCAACACTAGCATACCGTATTGGACTTTGTTTCACTAAGTCCCTGTGATCGACCCCTGGAATTTTCTTGCTTTTACTACGATTGACCCGTACACTGCGGGTTCGCATCCTTGTTTTAAGCTTAAGTCTAGGGTTATAAATTTAAAGCTTGCACACACCGTTTGGAGCGAACAAGTTTTTGGACGAGGAAGGATTGGTCCATGAAATTAGACGATGCTCTTTGGGCATACAGGACCGCATTCAAGACTCCCATAGGCACCACCCCTTATAACTTGGTGTATGGGAAATCTTGCCATTTGCCCGTTGAGTTGGAGCACAAAGCGTATTGGGCTATCAAATGGTTGAACTTTGACATTAAGGAGGCTGGTGAGAAGCGACTATTGGAACTTAACGAGCTGGAAGAGCTGCGTTTGAACGCCTATGAGAATGCCAAGATCTACAAGGAAAGGACGAAGAGATGGCATGACAAGCGTATCGTTCCAAAGGAGCTTAACGAAGGAGATTTAGTTCTACTCTTCAACTCCCGCCTCCGTCTTTTTCCAGGTAAGTTGAAATCTAGATGGACCGGACCTTACGTTGTGAAACATGTTTTCCCTCATGGTGCAGTTGAGATATGGGGCGAAACTAGCGGAAGCTTCAAGGTCAACGGTCATAGACTTAAGAAGTACCAACCGGAAACGCCGGTTGAGGAGGTCGCACCGATCTACCTCGTTTGAGACGCACCATGGTCCAGCTAGCGACCTTAAATCAAGCGCTTCTTGGGAGGCAACCCAAGGTATTGCTTTCTTTCCCGTTTTCTAGTCTAGTTTAGATAGTTTTTGTTTTTGCTTTGCTTTGCTTTGTTTTTGGGTTTTTGGACAGACAACAGGAAGGAGCACTCCAGGAAAGGGAGAAGTTCGAGATTCTGAGGAAGAAAGAAGCACCTCGGTCACTGTCAGAACACCTCGACCGAGTTGATTCTTGAAGCAACCGAGGCGACTAGGGTTTCTGCAGAACCGCCTCGGTCCGTACCACCTCGGTCCAGTCGAGACCATCTCGACCGAGGTGACAGCAGATCTCGCGACGGTATAAAAAGCGAAAATTACTTTTCACTTTTTATTTTTCACCCATTTCGACCGCGGCGACAGAGCACCTCGTTCTCTCTCGTTTCTCGCTCTTTTCCGACGATTTCTGTTCCAAAACTGCAATTAAAGGGAAGAGGAGTCGATTGCAACAACAGATCTGCAAGAAATCTGAGCATTTTCGACCGAAACGAGATGAGTTCAGATAGGATACTAGCCCTTAGAGACAGAGCAGCACACCGACGGATTGATGACCTGACAGATCAGGTTATCGACACTTATGCTGCACTTTCTTTGGATATCCGGGAGATGCAGGAGCGGCAGCATCATCAGCACATGATGGCTCAGCTACAGTTCCAGCATGTCATGGGCTATCCCTATGACCCTACTTTGTACCCTTACATTCCACCACCACCACCGGATCAGGACTTCTGAGGAGCTGCAGGATTTTTATTTATTTTATTTTTATGCAGTTCGGCTCTTTATCCGGTGAGTCCTCCTTTCTTTCAGACTTTTATTACACCCACTGGGACAGTGTGTCTCAAGTATGGGGTAGTTGATGTATTATCTGACTTATTTGACTTATGATGTATTATTCGACTTATGATGTATCGGATATTTTCATATTCATGCTTTATCTGCATTTATATGTTTATCTGAGATTGCATGCATACTTACAGGTTATTTGATTGAGAAAAACGTCGAAACCGAAAAAAAAATGGTTTTAAAAAAAATTTTTGACCTCGACCGGGACAGTTCTGGCAAAACGAGGTGTTTCACCTCGGTTGAACCAAGAACACCTCGACCGAGGTGGGCGTAACAGAAAATTTTCGAAAACGATTTTGTGTTACTTATCTGGATATGATCTCAGTGAAGATTTTGTTTACCGACTGGATTTAAATTCTTTATATGTTTGAAATGTTTTATGATATGTTTAAGTTGCTAAATGCTTTGTTTGAAATTATTGGCATGTTTAATACTTTATTTTTATCCAAATTATGTTGAATTTGAAGGTTGACACCGCAGCATAAGTTCTCTCACGTTCTTCTTGGAAAGACCAAGGCAATTCATTCTTCTTCTTCTTCTTCTTCTTGATCATGCTTAGCCCCTCATATACATTTTGCCTCCCTTTACCTATCCGGGAATTTGGAAGCAAGCAAAGTGGTGAAAGCAAGTTAAAAGTTGAGAAGTGGCTGAAAGTGAAAGTCTTAGAAAGCAATAATAGGTTTGGGGAAGTCAATCATGAAGATGAGTAACTCGGCACCATTCACATAGCCGGGTGTTTGTGTCTTGCCAAAGTCGGATTGAGCGATATTCCTAACGGGTCATGGTATGTGCATCAAGGGTTTGAGGCATCTCGAGAAATTGATGATTGCGGATTTCCTAGGCTTCGGTTATTGTGCACCTCTGTCCATGCATCCCAAAAAGTAAAGTAAAAAGAAAAAAAAAGTGTGAAATAAGCAAAGCTTATTGGTGGAAGATGTTGCAAGTCAAAGTGAAAGTGAAGTTCATCCTTTTCCCGGATTCTAGCACCACATTACCTTACATTCATCCCTACCCTACACGTTTCTTGACCTTTTCTTTTGGGAAGCCCTTGAGACCTTGAGCTTGTTGATTGACTTAGCGGTTTAAATCGGATTATACATGATTAATTTTGATAATTATGATTTATTATGCATTCTATGATTTTATGCAAAGATGAACAACTTTCCTATATTTATAAAATGTTTTGATCATATTGAGTTTTTAATTTCCAGGAAGTACTCTCTTAGAGTGATCTATGATAGTTTCACACCATAAAATGTTTTTGAAAGACTTTTCATTGATTTTCTTGACTATTAATCCATTCTATCTTGATTTCTATATGAGGAACTTGCTTAGGGACAAGCAAGGGCTAAGTATGGGGTATTTTGATAGCATGAATTATAGTCTATATTTTGGGGTTTGTTTGGACGTTTTATCTTTCATAATCTGCATGTTTGTATGTACATTATGTGATTTTACTACCATTTCATCTACCTTTGCGAGAATCGAGGTCTACACCTAGTTTCGTTGTAATTGCAGGTAATATGGTACGTTTTGCATCAAAAAGGAGCAAAAGGAGTCAAGAGTCATTTGGAGCTACATTGAGGAGCAAAAAGGAATCCTTCAGGAAGCATAGCCATGGATTAAAGATTTACTTTGGACCAGTTTTGAGAGATTCTACATTCAGTTATGAGTCACCTCGGTTGACCAGAGATTCATCTCGACCGAGGCGATCCAGAGACGCCGACTCGACCGAGGCGAACACCTAGGACGCGGCGAGAATATTTTATTCTTGGCTGAGATCTTTTAAAATTGGAAAGTGATCTTATATTTTTGGGCTGAGCTTCTAGAAGGAAGGAGATATGCAGAATCATATATTTTACCTATATTTATGGGATAATATCTTCTTAAGATTTCTTATCTTTGGAGGGTTATTTTTCCTATAAAAAGGATTGGATTTTCCACAAATCCGATCATGCTTAGAGGCTGCAAGCCCGCTTACAATCCGATTACAGCTGAGGACACGCAGCATCCTACTCCAATTTGGGAGTTGTTGAAGAACCTTTTTTGAAGGGTGAAGGAAGATTTGAAGACTATAGCTTTATAGCTTTTTGGAGGGTTTTGTAAGATTGTCTTCAATTCCTTTCCTTGTTGTTTTGTCTTGTTGGATCATTATCCAAGGAACGATTTTTGTGTGATATTTGATTCAGTTATTGAAGTGTTTTCATTAAATTCTTCTTGTTCAAATATTCACCTTCTTCCCATATATTTAATACTTTCATTATGATGATGAGTGGCTAATTTCCTTGTGTGATTCTAGGGTGATTGGCTGAAGGTTGTGGGAAAAACAATGATAGAATGATCTTAATCACAGTAGGATCCTGAAAGTTCGAGTCTTTAACCTTAACCCTAAGCATCTCGTTCAGTCGATGAACATCTCGGCCGGGGTGGAAACTGGCTGACCGAGGTGGCTTATCCGATCCTTAACTGAGAGTTAATGTGTTAGAGTTTGCCAAATCCTATTCTTATTATACCGTTCTGGTTCAAAGCAAGCTTAGGATGAGACTTACCCGGTAATTCCTTAGTTTGTATACTAACGATCATAAGTGTAGGTAATAAAGGCTTGTCCTTTATTGGGGTTTGAGTGTGCTTCCATCCCATCTTTGTGAGTTAGCCTGAGACTTACCCGGTAAAGGTTGATTCTATTCCCTTAGATGGTGTGTTAGTTTGAGGCAATAGTTCTTTATCTTAATTCCTTGAGACTTACTCGGTAATAGGAGTTACGGTTTGGGATTAGTGTGTAGTGAGACTTACCCGGTGATCTACTCCACTTTAGAAACACCTTCCCCATGCAAAAATCTCAGCTTTGTCCGCTTATCTATAGATCTTGAGTTGGAACCACAACTAGATGCTTTAATCCCTAGAATTGCATGTTTGCTTATTTGACATCTTATTCATCTTTGATTGTATACTTGCTCTTGTGGTTAGCATCAACACTAGCATACCGTATTGGACTTTGTTTCACTAAGTCCCTGTGATCGACCCCTGGAATTTTCTTGCTTTTACTACGATTGACCCGTACACTGCGGGTTCGCATCCTTGTTTTAAGCTTAAGTCTAGGGTTATAAATTTAAAGCTTGCACTCACCGTTTGGAGCGAACAAGTTTTTGGCGCCGTTGCCGGGGACTTGGTCTAGACCGAGCCGGTACGGTTTGCTCTTGGGGCATTTGCCCCGTGTTGTCTTACCACTCTACTTGAGTGACTTTTGCAGGTTCTTTCTTAGGTATATGCGAAGAACCCGCACTGGGAAGGAAATCGTTCCTTACGATCCCGAACCAGAAAAGACATACAAACGACGCTTAAGAGAAGCGAAGATGGCCCAACAAGACGATCACGATCTTTTGGCCCAATTGAGAGAGACGCAGGAGCAGCTACGTCTCAGTAAAGAAGAACTAAGGCAGGAAAAAGAAGAGAATCAGGCCAGGAATGCAGCAATCGAAGCTGAGATTGCAGCAATTCGGAACCAGATTCAACCTCGACCGATGCAGGATCCAGTAATTGATCCTCGACCGAGGCAAGTCCCAGTTCCTGACGCCCCGGCCGATGTGCATCCACTTCGGATGCCAGTCCGAGATGTTCTTCTTGCAGGAATTCCACAAACCCTAGGTCAAAGGATGGACCCTAATCAACAGCTGAGGCGTCCAGGAGTGAACCTAGGAGATCCAGCGGACCATGACTACGAACTTCGACCACAAGTTCTAGCGATGATTCGCCAATGTCAATTCGGAGGGCTAGAGAAGGAGTCGCCGCATCAACATCTTCAAAACTACGAGATCTTGATGGAGACCTTGCGACCTCCCAGAATTGAAAATAACAACTACAAGCTAAGACCTTTCTACTTTTCTCTTAAAGATAGAGCTCTTACTTGGTATCAATCTCTTCCTGCAGGAAAGATCAGCACATGGGAAGAGATGACTACGGAATTCTTGACCAAATTCTTTCCCCCCTCAAAGACTGCTGAAATGAGAGGGAAGATCAATGCTTTCATCATGAAGGACAAGGAGAGTTTGTCCAAATCATGGGAGCGGTTCAAGGATATCCTTTTGGATTGCCCACATCATGGGATTCCAAAGATCGAGTTGTTGGAGATCTACTTCAAAGGGCTGGACGGAAACACCCAGTTTAATCTCCAACTACTCTCCGCCGGCACATTTATGGATATGGCGGTTGACGAGGCTTGGGATTTCATTGAGAAGCAAGCCTTGCACATGGAGAAGTACACCCACCAAGGAGCTGAAGGTGGAGTTAAAAGAGTCAACTTTCAAGAGACTCAAACCAACAACAACCAATTCACGTCCTTGAAGAACGACGTGAAGCAATTGAAGGAGCTATTGATGGCTCAAACTAAGCAGGAAGAGCAAGGGCAAAGGAACAACAACAACTACAACAAGAACGGGTACCGTAACAACAACAACGGACCCCGAAACAACAACTACAACAACAATAGAGGATCCAATAGCAACAATTGGAGAGCGAATAATAACCAAAACAACGGTAACAATTATTCAAACTCCAACTCTAATGATTCCTCTAACCCTTTCCTCTCTCCTCCTTCTTCTTCTTCTACTCCATTGAAGAGCCAAGGGCAAGGATCAAGTTCGTCTCAGCCGGAAAAGAAGGACGCAGTCCTGGAGGCAATCTTGATCAAGCTTAGTGCTATGGAGAATTCTATGACTTCATTTTCGAGGGCCCAAAAGTCCTTCGAACAACAACTGGCTAATAGGGCAAATGAAGCGCCAAGAGATCCAGGGAAGCTTCCAGCAAAGACGGAAACTAACCCTAAGGGCCAGTGCATGGCCATCACGACGAGGAGTGGACTCAAAACCACAGATCCAGTACCTCGCTCGACGCAGACCACCTCGGTCCAGATCCAGTCGAAGAACACCTCGACCGAGATGCCAACCGAGGCGGTGCAACAGAAAGCAGGAGGAACAACTGAAGCCTATGTTCCACCTCCTGCATATAAACCACCACTTCCATTCCCCCAGTCCAGAGCCAGAGCACATCTTGACAAGCACTTTGGTAAGTTCCTTGACTTGATGAATAAGCTCCATATTAATATCCCTTTCCTTGATGCTATTTTAGGTATGCCCGCCTACGGGAAGTTCTTAAAAGAAATCCTATCAAGGAAGAGGAAGCTGGAGGATGTTGGTGAAGTTAGGATGACATCTAAGTCTTCGGAGCTTATAAAGATCATGAAAGAGAAGATGCCACCTAAGTTGAGAGATCCCGGCTCATTTTGCATTCCCATTCAAGTTGGGGATGTCACTTGTGAAGCCCTATGTGATCTAGGAGCCAGCGTGAGCATCATTCCGCTGGAGCTATGCATTAAGATCGGTCTTGGAGAGCCCAAGCCGGTCAAGATTCGACTTTACATGGCGGATCGCTCCATCACCCATCCCGTGGGCATTTTGGAAGACGTTCCGGTCAAGTTAGGTAACTTCTATCTACCCATAGATTTTGTCGTACTTGACATTCCCGCAGATTATCCTGTTCCTATCATTCTCGGGAGGCCATTTCTAGCAACTTCGGGTTGCAATGTGGATTGCAAGAACGCCAAGTTGAAATTCAACGTTGGTGGCGATGAGGTGGAGTTCGCACTACTTGCAGCCATGAAGGGGGAGCAACTAACTGATGATATCTTCAACATCTACGATGAAGAAGAATCAAGAGAATTGGTGAGCTCTATCCTTATTAATGATCCACTCGAAAGAGTTATAAGCTTCAGTTTAATGGAGGAAGGTATAGATGCTTCTTGTGATGCAGATATACGGAGCTTGAAAGCACTGGAAGAGGATCCAGGAGCCATGACTGAGAAGCTGATCCAGGAAACGAAGATTTCCAGCCTCGGATCCAGTAGCAGTACCTCGACCGAGGCACTTTCTGGACTGAGCGAGGCGTCTGAAGAACACCTCGGTCAACGCCTTTGCGCCTCGACCGAGGTCGACAGAGAGACGATTCAAACTGAGACTACACATAGTCCAGTTTCTGACACCACTTCACTGGAAAGAGGAAGCACAGATCCCTCCCAGAAAGCACCCCCAGTTGTGGAGCTTAAACAACTCCCTAGTCACTTGAGGTATATCTTTCTTGGGCCGGATTCTACTTATCCCGTTATTGCTAGTGCTTCCCTCTCCAATTCTGAATTATCTAAGCTAATGCATGTCCTGAGAAAGCATCGGAAAGCCATAGGCTACACCACGGACGATCTTATTGGCATTAACCCTTCTTTCTGCATGCATAGAATTCTAATGGAAGATAATCATAAGACTTCACGGGAACCTCAAAGACGGTTAAATCCGATCATGAAAGAGGTTGTGAAGAAGGAAGTTCTTAAGTTGTTGGATGCAGGTATTATTTATCCTATCTCGGACAGCAAGTGGGTTAGCCCGGTGCATGTCGTCCCGAAGAAAGGAGGGATGACCGTTGTGACGAATAAGAACAACGAGTTGATCCCAACAAGGACCGTTACGGGCTGGAGAGTTTGCATCGACTATAGGAAGCTGAACACGGCTACTAGGAAAGATCATTTTCCGCTTCCCTTCATTGATCAAATGCTCGAACGGTTGGCCCAGCATTCACACTTTTGCTACTTGGACGGCTATAGTGGATTCTTCCAGATTCCTATCCATCCGGATGATCAGGAGAAGACCACTTTCACATGTCCTTGGGGGACGTTTGCCTATCGGAGGATGCCATTCGGGTTGTGCAATGCACCAGCTACCTTCCAGCGATGCATGATGGCCATCTTCTCCGAGTACATAGAGGAGATCATGGAGGTATTTATGGATGATTTTTCTGTATATGGTTCCTCTTTTGATGATTGCCTATCTAACCTTTCTCTAGTACTTAAAAGATGTGAAGACACTAACCTTGTTTTGAATTGGGAGAAGTGTCATTTTATGGTTAATGAAGGCATTGTGCTAGGACACCTCGTTTCTAATCGAGGTATTGAGGTCGATCGAGCTAAGATCGAGACTATTGAGAAGCTCCCTCCTCCTTGTTCTGTTAAAGGTGTGAGGAGTTTTCTCGGGCATGCAGGTTTCTACAGGAGATTCATCAAGGACTTCTCCAAGATTTCTAAACCTCTAACTAACCTCTTGAATAAAGATGTTGTTTTTGAGTTTTCGCAGGAGTGTCTTGATGCTTTTTACAGGATTAAGGAAGCGTTGATCTCCGCTCCCATTATCCAACCTCCTGACTGGACCTTGCCCTTTGAGGTCATGTGTGACGCTAGCGATGTAGCCGTAGGAGCGGTGCTTGGGCAAAAGAAGGATGGACGGACCACCGCCATTTACTATGCTAGCAAGACGCTAGATGTAGCACAACGCAACTACGCTACCACTGAGAAGGAGTTATTGGCGGTTGTATATGCTTTCGAGAAGTTTCGTTCCTATCTAGTAGGGGCGAAAGTCATTGTCTACACCGACCACGCAGCCATTCGTTACTTGTTGGCTAAAAAAGATGCAAAGCCGCGCCTTATTCGATGGATTCTCTTGCTCCAGGAGTTTGACCTAGAGATCCGCGATAAGAAGGGATCCGAGAATTCAGTTGCGGATCACCTCAGCCGGTTACCGGAATCCTCCCGCGAGACGGATAGCCCACCCATAAACGATTCATTCCCCGACGAGCACTTGCACGTTTTGGAGCGTTTGATGGACTTACTTACTTCACCCCACGATGGAGGTGAAGTATGGGGTGAGGGAACCTCCTACCTCGTTTGAGACGCATCATGGTCCAGCTAGCGACCTTAAATCAAGCGCTTCTTGGGAGGCAACCCAAGGTATTGCTTTCTTCTCCCTTTTCTAGTTTAGTTTAGATAGTTGCTTTGTTTTTGTTTTCCTCTAGACAACAACCAGGTATTCCAAAAGGAAGGATCACAGTTCAGGAGCTACACTAGAAGAACGAAGTTTCGAGAAGTTGAGGAAACGAGCTTTACTGAGATACATCTCGGGGACTGTCAGAACACCTCGACCGAGATGTACTTCGCCAACCGAGATGGTCTTATCTGGGAGCTGTTTCTTACTTCTTCATGCAGTTTAGCTATGTTCGGTGCGTATCCTGTCCTTAGACTTATTTCGACCCACTGGGACAGTGTGTCCCAAGTGTGGGGTGTTTATGTAATATTTGATATTTTATGCTTCAGTTGCTTCTACATGTTTATCTGAGATTTCATGCATACTTACAGGTTATTTGATTGAGAAAAACGTCGAAACCGAAAAAAAAAGGGTTTTAAAAAAAAAATTTTTGACCTCGACCGGGACAGTTCTGGCAAAACGAGGTGTTTCACCTCGGTTGAACCAAGAACATCTCGACCGAGGCGGGTTAACTGAGAGTTTTCGAAAACGATTTTTGTGTTACTTATCTGGATATGATCTCAGTGAAGATTTTGTTTACCGACTGGATTTAAATTCTTTATATGTTTGAAATGTTTTATGATATGTTTAAGTTGCTAAATGCTTTGTTTGAAATTATTGGCATGTTTAATACCTTATTTTTATCCAAATTATGTTGAATTTGAAGGTTGACACCGCAGCATAAGTTCTCTCACGTTCTTCTTGGAAAGACCAAGGCAATTCATTCTTCTTCTTCTTCTTCTTCTTGATCATGCTTAGCCCCTCATATACATATTGCCTCCCTTTACCTATCCGGGAATTTGGAAGCAAGCGAAGTGGTGAAAGCAAGTGGAGTTAAAGTTGAGAAGTGGCTGGAAGTGAAAGTGTTAGAAAGCAATAATAGGTTTGGGGAAGTCAATCATGAAGATGAGTAACTCGGCACCATTCACATAGCCGGGTGTTTGTGTCTTGCCAAAGTCGGATTGAGCGATATTCCTAACGGGTCATGGTATGTGCATCAAGGGTTTGATGCATCTCAAGAAATTGATGATTGCGGATCTCCTAGGCTTCGGTTATTGTGCACCTCTGTCCATGCATCCCAAAAAGTAAAGTAAAAAAGTGTGAAATAAGCAAAGCTTATTGCTGGAAGATGTTGCAAGTCAAAGTGAAAGTGAAGTTCATCCTTTTTCCCGGATTCTAGCACCACATTACCTTACATACATCCCTACCCTACACGTTTCTTGACCTTTTCTTTTGGGAAGCCCTTGAGACCTGGAGCTTGTTGATTGACTTAGTGGTTTAAACTGGATTATACATGATTAATTTTGATAATTATGACTTATTATGCATTCTATGATTTTATGCAAAGATGAACAACTTTCCTATATTTATAAAATGTTTTGATCATATTGAGTTTTTAATTTCCAGGAAGTACTCTCTTAGAGTGATCTATGATAGTTGCACACCATAAAAATATTTTTGAAGGACTTCTCATTGATTTTCTTGACTTATAATCCATTCTATCTTAATTTCTATATGAGGAACTTGCTTAGGGACAAGCAAGGGCTAAGTATGGGGTATTTTGATAGCATGAATTATAGTCTATATTTTGGGGTTTGTTTGGACGTTTTATCTTTCATAATCTGCATGTTTGTATGTGCATTATGTGATTTTACTACCATTTCATCCACCCTTGCGAGAATCGAGGTCTACACCTAGTTTCGTTGTAATTGCAGGTAATATGGTACGTTTTGCATCAAAAAGGAGCAAAAGGAGTCACGAGTCATTTGGAGCTACATCCAGGGAGCATAGCCATGGATTAAAGATTTACTTTGGAACAAATTCGAGAGATTTCACATTCTGTCGTGAGTCACCTCGGTTGACCATTGATTCACCTCGACCGAGGTGATCCAGAGACACCGACTCGACCGAGGCGAACACCTAGGAAGCGGCGAGAGTATTTTATTCATGGAAGAGATCTTTTAAATTTGGAAAGTGATCTTATATTTTTGGGTTTGGCTCCTGGAAGGAAGGAGATATGCAGAATATATATTTTACCTATTTTTATGGGATAATATCTTTCTAAGATATTTTATCTTTGGAGAGTTTATTTTCCTATAAAAAGGGTTGGATTTCCACAAATCCAACATCCCGCTTACCCTGAAAAACCCGCTTACAGTTGGAGGCCGCTATCACCCCACACACGCAGCAGCAGCAGCATACTCCAATTTGGGAGTTTTCGAATAACCTTTTTGAAGGTTGAAGGAAGATTGAAGACCATAGCTTTTATAGCTTTATTGAAGGGTTTTGTAAGATTGTCTTCAATTCCCTCAATTGTTGTCTTGTCTTTTTGGATTATTATCCAAGGAACGCTTTGTTGTGATATTTGATTCAGTTAATGAAGTCTTTTCATTAAATTCTTCTTTGTTCAAATATTCACCTTCTTCCCATATATTTTAATACTTTCATTATGATGATGAGTGGCTAATTTCCTTGTGTGATTCTAGAGTGATTAGCTGAAGGTTGTGGGAAAGACAATGATAGAATAATCTTAGATTCCAGTAGGATCCTGAAAGTTCGAGTCTTTAGCCTTAACCCTAAGCATCTCGTTCGGTTGATGAACATCTCGGCCGGGGTGGAATTCTTCTGACCGAGGTGACTTATCCGACCTAAAACAGAAAGTTAAGTGTTAGAGTTTGCTAAATCCTATTCTTATTACACCTTCCTGGTTCAATGCAAGCTTAGGATGAGACTTACCCGGTAATTCCTTAGTTTGTGTACCTACGATCATAAGTGTAGGTAATAAAGGTTTATCCTTTATTGGGGTTTGAGTGTGCTTCCATCCCATCTTTGTGAGTTAGCCTGAGACTTACCCGGTAAAGGTTGATTCTATTCCCTTAGATGGTGTGTTAGTTTGAGGTTATAGTTCTTTATCTTGATTCCTTGAGACTTACCCGGTAATAGGAGTTACGGTTTAGAATTAGTGTGTAGTGAGACTTAACCGGTGATCTACTCCATTTTAGAAACACCTTCCCCACGCAAAAATCTCAGCTTTGTCCGCTTATCTATAGATCTTGAGTTGGAACCACAACTAGACGCTTTAATCCCTAGAATTGCGTGTTTGCTTTATTTGACATCTTATTCATCTTTGATTGTGTTAATTGCTCTTGTGGTTAGCATTGACATTAGCACACCGTATTGACTTTGTTTCACCGAGTCCCTGTGATCGACCCCTGGAATTTTCTTGCTTTTACTACGATTGACCCGTACACTGCGGTTCGCATCCTTGTTTTAAGCTTAAGTCTAGGGTTATAAATTTAAAGCTTGCACACACTGTTTGGAGCGAACAAGTTTTTGGCGCCGTTGCCGGGTTCAGCTTCCTGTAGTCGATGCAAACTCTCCACCCCGTAACGGTCCTTGTTGGGATTAACTCGTTGTTCTTATTCGTCACAACGGTCATCCCTCCTTTCTTCGGAACGACATGAACCGGGCTAACCCACTTGCTATCCGAGATAGGATAGATAATACCTGCATCCAACAACTTAAGAACTTCCTTCTTCACAACCTCTTTCATGGTCGGATTTAACCGTCTTTGAGGTTCCCGTGAAGTCTTATGATTATCTTCCATTAAAATTCTATGCATGCAGAAAGAAGGGTTAATGCCAATAAGATCATCCGTGGTGTAACCTATGGCTTTTCGATGTTTTCTCAGGACATGCATTAGCTTAGATAATTCAGAATCGGAGAGGGAAGCACTAGCAATAACGGGATAAGTAGAATCCGGCCCAAGAAAGATATACCTCAAGTGACTAGGGAGTTGTTTAAGCTCCACAACTGGGGGTGCTTTCTGAGAGGGATCTGTGCTTCCTCTTTCCAGTGGAGTGGTGTCAGAAACTGGATTAAATGCAATCTCAGTTTGAATCGTCTCGCTGTCGACCTCGGTCGAGGCGCAAAGGCGTTGACCGAGGTGTTCTTCAGACGCCTCGCTCAGTCCAGAAAGTGCCTCGGTCGAGGTACTGCTACTGGATCCGAGGCTGGAAATCTTCGTTTCCTGGATCAGCTTCTCAGTTGTAGCTCCTGGATCTTCTTCCAGTGCTTTTAAACTCCGTATATCTGCATCACAAGAAGCATCTATACCTTCCTCCATTAAACTGAAGCTAATAACTCTTTCGAGTGGATCGTTAATAAGGATAGAGCTCACCAATTCTCTTGATTCTTCTTCATCGTAGATGTTGAAGATATCATCAGTTAGTTGCTCCCCCTTCATGGCTGCAAGTAGTGCGAACTCCACCTCATCGCCACCAACGTTGAATTTCAACTTGGCGTTCTTGCAATCCACATTGCAACCCGAAGTTGCTAGAAATGGCCTCCCGAGAATGATAGGAACAGGATAATCTGCGGGAATGTCAAGTACGACAAAATCTATGGGTAGATAGAAGTTACCTAACTTGACCGGAACGTCTTCCAAAATGCCCACGGGATGGGTGATGGAGCGATCCGCCATGTAAAGTCGAATCTTGACCGGCTTGGGCTCTCCAAGACCGATCTTAATGCATAGCTCCAGCGGAATGATGCTCACGCTGGCTCCTAGATCACATAGGGCTTCACAAGTGACATCCCCAACTTGAATGGGAATGCAAAATGAGCCGGGATCTCTCAACTTAGGTGGCATCTTCTCCTTCATGATCTTTATAAGCTCCGAAGACTTAGATGTCATCCTAACTTCACCAACATCCTCCAGCTTCCTCTTCCTTGATAGGATTTCTTTTAAGAACTTCCCGTAGGCGGGCATACCTAAAATAGCATCAAGGAAAGGGATATTAATATGGAGCTTATTCATCAAGTCAAGGAACTTACCAAAGTGCTTGTCAAGATGTGCTCTGGCTCTGGACTGGGGGAATGGAAGTGGTGGTTTATATGCAGGAGGTGGAACATAGGCTTCAGTTGTTCCTCCTGCTTTCTGTTGCACCGCCTCGGTTGGCATCTCGGTCGAGGTGTTCTTCGACTGGATCTGGACCGAGGTGGTCTGCGTCGAGCGAGGTACTGGATCTGTGGTTTTGAGTCCACTCCTCGTCGTGATGGCCATGCACTGGCCCTTAGGGTTAGTTTCCGTCTTTGCTGGAAGCTTCCCTGGATCTCTTGGCGCTTCATTCGCCTTATTAGCAAGTTGTTGTTCGAAGGATTTTTGGGCCCTCGAAAATGAAGTCATAGAATTCTCCATAGCACTAAGCTTGATCAAGATCGCCTCCAGGACTGCGTCCTTCTTTTCTGGCTGAGACGAACTTGATCCTTGCCCTTGGCTCTTCAATGGAGTAGAAGAAGAAGAAGGAGAAGAGAGGAAAGGGTTAGAGGAATCATTAGAGTTGGAGTTTGAATAATTGTTACCGTTGTTTTGGTTATTATTCGCTCTCCAATTGTTGCTATTGGATCCTCTATTGTTGTTGTAGTTGTTGTTTCGGGGTCCGTTGTTGTTGTTACGGTACCCGTTCTTGTTGTAGTTGTTGTTGTTCCTTTGCCCTTGCTCTTCCTGCTTAGTTTGAGCCATCAATAGCTCCTTCAATTGCTTCACGTCGTTCTTCAAGGACGTGAATTGGTTGTTGTTGGTTTGAGTCTCTTGAAAGTTGACTCTTTTAACTCCACCTTCAGCTCCTTGGTGGGTGTACTTCTCCATGTGCAAGGCTTGCTTCTCAATGAAATCCCAAGCCTCGTCAACCGCCATATCCATAAATGTGCCGGCGGAGAGTAGTTGGAGATTAAACTGGGTGTTTCCGTCCAGCCCTTTGAAGTAGATCTCCAACAACTCGATCTTTGGAATCCCATGATGTGGGCAATCCAAAAGGATATCCTTGAACCGCTCCCATGATTTGGACAAACTCTCCTTGTCTTTCATGATGAAAGCATTGATCTTCCCTCTCATTTCAGCAGTCTTTGAGGGGGGAAAGAATTTAGTCAAGAATTCCGTAGTCATCTCTTCCCATGTGCTGATCTTTCCTGCAGGAAGAGATTGATACCAAGTAAGAGCTCTATCTTTAAGAGAAAAGTAGAAAGGTCTTAGCTTGTAGTTGTTATTTTCAATTCTGGGAGGTCGCAAGGTCTCCATCAAGATCTCGTAGTTTTGAAGATGTTGATGCGGCGACTCCTTCTCTAGCCCTCCGAATTGACATTGGCGAATCATCGCTAGAACTTGTGGTCGAAGTTCGTAGTCATGGTCCGCTGGATCTCCTAGGTTCACTCCTGGACGCCTCAGCTGTTGATTAGGGTCCATCCTTTGACCTAGGGTTTGTGGAATTCCTGCAAGAAGAACATCTCGGACTGGCATCCGAAGTGGATGCACATCGGCCGGGGCGTCAGGAACTGGGACTTGCCTCGGTCGAGGATCAATTACTGGATCCTGCATCGGTCGAGGTTGAATCTGGTTCCGAATTGCTGCAATCTCAGCTTCGATTGCTGCATTCCTGGCCTGATTCTCTTCTTTTTCCTGCCTTAGTTCTTCTTTACTGAGACGTAGCTGCTCCTGCGTCTCTCTCAATTGGGCCAAAAGATCGTGATCGTCTTGTTGGGCCATCTTCGCTTCTCTTAAGCGTCGTTTGTATGTCTTTTCTGGTTCGGGATCGTAAGGAACGATTTCCTTTCCAGTGCGGGTTCTTCGCATATACCTAAGAAAGAACCTGCAAAAGTCACTCAAGTAGAGTGGTAAGACAACACGGGGCAAATGCCCCAAGAGCAAACCGTACCGGCTCGGTCTAGACCAAGTCCCCGGCAACGGCGCCAAAAACTTGTTCGCTCCAAACGGTGTGTGCAAGCTTTAAATTTATAACCCTAGACTTAAGCTTAAAACAAGGATGCGAACCCGCAGTGTACGGGTCAATCGTAGTAAAAGCAAGAAAATTCCAGGGGTCGATCACAGGGACTTAGTGAAACAAAGTCCAATACGGTATGCTAGTGTTGATGCTAACCACAAGAGCAAGTATACAATCAAAGATGAATAAGATGTCAAATAAGCAAACATGCAATTCTAGGGATTAAAGCATCTAGTTGTGGTTCCAACTCAAGATCTATAGGTAAGCGGACAAAGCTGAGATTTTTGCGTGGGGAAGGTGTTTCTAAAGTGGAGTAGATCACCGGGTAAGTCTCACTACACACTAATCCCAAACCGTAACTCCTATTACCGGGTAAGTCTCAAGGAATTAAGATAAAGAACTATTGCCTCAAACTAACACACCATCTAAGGGAATAGAATCAACCTTTACCGGGTAAGTCTCAGGCTAACTCACAAAGATGGGATGGAAGCACACTCAAACCCCAATAAAGGACAAGCCTTTATTACCTACACTTATGATCGTTGGTATACAAACTAAGGAATTACCGGGTAAGTCTCATCCTAAGCTTGCTTTGAACCAGAAAGGTGTAATAAGAATAGGATTTGGCAAACTCTAACACTTAACTCTCAGTTAAGGATCGGATAAGCCACCTCGGTCAGCCAGTTTCCACCCCGGCCGAGATGTTCATCTAAGCTTGCTTTGAACCAGTTTCCACCCTAGAATCACACATGCAATCTCAGATAACTCACAAAGATGGGATAGAATCATCCTTGTTTTAAGCTTTTGACTGCCTAGGGTTAGAGGCTGACCTTAGGAGGATGATAGCTACAGTCGGGCTGGATCAGTTTTCTGAGATCCGAGCCCCAGCCTACATAGAGCCGACACTAGAGTTCGTCAGCTCCTTCTCCTACCTACCCACAGAGGGATCTGTGAAGTACCGGCTGATGAGCCGGAACTTCATAGTTCCATTAGAGATATTCAGAGAGATTTTCAGCTTTCCTACCCCTACAGCCGTAGACTTCCCCTCCCGATCCGTAGCTAGGGAGTTTTGGGGTCAGATAGCCCACATCACCACTCACGCAGACAGATGGCGCCCTGGAGATTCCAGGGAGAAGGTCATCTTCCACCCAGCTTTCAGACTCGCCCACCGGATATTCAGCGAGATGCTTCTGGCGCGTACTGAGACGCCCCAGAAGATCAGACAGGGGGAGCTATTCTCACTATACTGCATGGTCACGGGAGGATACCCTGACTTTGGCTTGATGCTGGCAGAGGATCTGCACAGGATCAAGGCCAAAGGGAAGGGTGATATTTGCTGTGGAGGTCTAGTCACCCACATCGCCTCCTACCACGGGATGGATCTCAGTATCTGCACATTGGCGGCGGCTCCGAAGCCGCTGGGTCTGCAGGAGATGATCACGAGGCGGATTCTTGTTCCTCGTGGGCTGACTACACCGTATGTTGCCATGCCTTGGGAGCGGACAGCGCCTCAGGGCATCAGATGGTCTGCACAGTTTTCGGTCTTCGACCCGCATTTCTGGCAGGCTGCATGGGTCCCGCTGATGGAGGACTACAGAGAGGGAGCAGCTGCTGCTGCTGCAGCTGCTGAGGAGGCTGAGGAGGCTGATGAGGAGGATGATGACGAAACAGTTGAGGAGAGAGGAGGCGGCGTCCCGATGGACACAGGGACAGATACAGCTGGGACGAGCGCGCCTCCCATTATTGATTTGGATGAGGATGAGGAGGATACTGAGCCTGCACCTGCTGCACCTCCCGTTAGATCTACTAGACGTCGGACACGCCGTCACAGAGATGCAGAGGCTCATCGTCGGATCGACGAGTTGACAGAGCAGATGATAGATTCATATGCTGCCCTTACAGTAGACATGCATGAGAGGTTTGCCGCCCAGCACCGACACCTTGACAGCTGGACTCAGCAGATGTTGGAGGGGCAGCACTATCAGCGTAGGATGATGGAGCTACAGTTCCAGCAGACTATGGGCTATCCATTCGATCCGACCCAGTATCCTTATGTACCACCACCACCACCACCGGATCAGGACTTCTGAGGAGCTGCAGGATTTTATCTATTTTATTTTTATGCAGTTCGGCTCTTTATCCGGTGAGTCCTCCTTTCTTTCAGACTTTATTTACACCCACTGGGACAGTGTGTCTCAAGTATGGGGTATTTAGTTGATGTATTATCTGACTTATTCGACTCATGATGTATTATTTGACCTTTGATGTATTATTTACCGGATATTTTCATATTCATGCTTTATCTGCATTTATATGTTTATCTGAGATTGCATGCATACTTACAGGTTATTTGATGAGAAAAACGTCGAAACCGAAAAAAAAAAAAAAAAATGGTTTTAAAAAATTTTTTGACCTCGACCGGGACAGTTCTGGCAAAACGAGGTGTTTCACCTCGGTTGAACCAAGAACACCTCGACCGAGGTGGGCGTAACAGAAAATTTTCGAAAACGATTTTGTGTTACTTATCTGGATATGATCTCAGTGAAGATTTTGTTTACCGACTGGATTTAAATTCTTTATATGTTTGAAATGTTTTATGATATGTTTAAGTTGCTAAATGCTTTGTTTGAAATTATTGGCATGTTTAATACTTTATTTTTATCCAAATTATGTTGAATTTGAAGGTTGACACCGCAGCATAAGTTCTCTCACGTTCTTCTTGGAAAGACCAAGGCAATTCATTCTCTTCTTCTTCTTCTTCTTGATCATGCTTAGCCCCTCATATACATATTGCCTCCCTTTACCTATCCGGGAATTTGGAAGCAAGCGAAGTGGTGAAAGCAAGTCAAAAGTTGAGAAGTGGCTGAAAGTGAAAGTGTTAGAAAGCAATAATAGGTTTGGGGAAGTCAATCATGAAGATGAGTAACTCGGCACCATTCACATAGCCGGGTGTTTGTGTCTTGCCAAAGTCGGATTGAGCGATATTCCTAACGGGTCATGGTATGTGCATCAAGGGTTTGACGCATTTCAAGAAATTGATGATTGCGGATTTCCTAGGCTTCGGTTATTGTGCACCTCTGTCCATGCATCCCAAAAAGTAAAGTAAAAGAGAAAAAAAGTGTGAAATAAGCAAAGCTTATTGGTGGAAGGTGTTGCAAGTCAAAGTGAAAGTGAAGTACATCCTTTTCCCGGATTCTAGCACCACATTACCTTACATACATCCCTACCCTACACGTTTCTTGACCTTTCTTTTGGGAAGCCCTTGAGACCTTGAGCTTGTTGATTGACTTAGCGGTTTAAATCGGATTATACATGATTAATTTTGATAATTATGATTTATTATGCATTCTATGATTTTATGCAAAGATGAACAACTTTCCTATATTTATAAAATGTTTTGATCATATTGAGTTTTTAATTTCCAGGAAGTACTCTCTTAGAGTGATCTATGATAATTCCACACCATAAAAATGTTTTTGAAAGACTTTTCATTGATTTTCTTGACTTATAATCCATTCTATCTTGATTTCTATATGAGGAACTTGCTTAGGGACAAGCAAGGGCTAAGTATGGGGTATTTTGATAGCATGAATTATAGTCTATATTTTGGGGTTTGTTTGGACGTTTTATCTTTCATAATCTGCATGTTTGTATGTACATTATGTGATTTTACTACCATTTCATCTACCTTTGCGAGAATCGAGGTCTACACCTAGTTTCGTTGTAATTGCAGGTAATATGGTACGTATTGCATCAAAAAGGAGCAAAAGGAGTCAAGAGTCATTTGGAGCTACATTCAGGAAGCACAACCATGGATTAAGGATTTACTTTGGACCAGTTTTGAGAGATTCTACATTCAGTTATGATCACCTCGGTTGACCAGAGATTCATCTCGACCGAGGCGATCCAGAGACGCCGACTCGACCGAGGCGAACACCTAGGACGCGGCGAGAATATTTTATTCTTGGCTGAGATCTTTTAAAATTGGAAAGTGATCTTATATTTTTGGGCTGAGCTTCTGGAAGGAAGGAGATATGCAGAATCATATATTTTACCTATTTTTATGGGAATATATCTTCTTAAGATTTATTATCTTTGGAGGGTTATTTTTCCTATAAAAAGGATTGGATTTTCCACAAATCCGATCATGCTTAGAGGCTGCAAACATCCGCTTACAGTTAGAACATCACGCTATCAGCGCAGCAGCCGCATCCTACTCCAATTTGGGAGATTCGAAGAACCTTTTTGAAGGTTGAAGGAAGATTTGAAGACTATAGCTTTATAGCTTTTTGGAGGGTTTTGTAAGATTATCTTCAATTCCTTTCCTTGTTGTTTTGTCTTGTTGGATCATTATCCAAGGAACGATTTTGTGTGATATTTGATTCAGTTATTGAAGTGTTTTCATTAAATTCTTCTTTGTTCAAATATTCACCTTCTTCCCATATATTTAATACTTTCATTATGATGATGAGTGGCTAATTTCCTTGTGTGATTCTAGGGTGATTGGCTGAAGGTTGTGGGAAAAACAATGATAGAATAATCTTAATCCAGTAGGATCCTGAAAGTTCGAGTCTTTAACCTTAACCCTAAGCATCTCGTTCAGTCGATGAACATCTCGGCCGGGGTGGAAACTGGCTGACCGAGGTGGCTTATCCGATCCTTAACTGAGAGTTAATGTGTTAGAGTTTGCCAAATCCTATTCTTATTATACCTTTCTGGTTCAAAGCAAGCTTAGGATGAGACTTACCCGGTAATTCCTTAGTTTGTATACCAACGATCATAAGTGTAGGTAATAAAGGCTTGTCCTTTATTGGGGTTTGAGTGTGCTTCCATCCCATCTTTGTGAGTTAGCCTGAGACTTACCCGGTAAAGGTTGATTCTATTCCCTTAGATGGTGTGTTAGTTTGAGGCAATAATTCTTTATCTTAATTCCTTGAGACTTACCCGGTAATAGGAGTTACGGTTTGGGATTAGTGTGTAGTGAGACTTACCCGGTGATCTACTCCACTTTAGAAACACCTTCCCCATGCAATTATCTCAGCTTTGTCCGCTTATCTATAGATCTTGAGTTGGAACCACAACTAGATGCTTTAATCCCTAGAATTGCATGTTTGCTTATTTGACATCTTATTCATCTTTGATTGTATACTTGCTCTTGTGGTTAGCATCAACACTAGCATACCGTATTGGACTTTGTTTCACTAAGTCCCTGTGATCGACCCCTGGAATTTTCTTGCTTTTACTACGATTGACCCGTACACTGCGGGTTCGCATCCTTGTTTTAAGCTTAAGTCTAGGGTTATAAATTTAAAGCTTGCACACACCGTTTGGAGCGAACAAGTTTTTGGCGCCGTTGCCGGGGACTTGGTCTAGACCGAGCCGGTACGGTTTGCTTTTGGGGCACTTGCCCCCGTGATACTAACTACTCTTTCTATGAGTTTTGTAGTTTTCAGGATTTCCGATGACTACATTTGATCCAGCCTGGATAGCAAGACAAAGTGCTAGGGCGGACCATTATGAATACTTGGAGGAGAAGTACTCCTTCTATTGGTTCAACAATGAATGGGAAAGAGAAGAGGCCATTCAGCATGAACTTTCGATATGGGATGAGAAGAACGTTCCTAAAAACATTTATGAGCAACCTTTTGAAGACTCTCTCGAATCAAGATTGGAGAAGTTGATGAAGAAGGTGGAGGAGCTCAAGGAAAGCACCATATCCTATGCTAAGCCGGAAGAGGAGCATAAGGAAGTGTTGCACGTTCCAAGCATTCCTCTGGTCGGACCGGAAGCTTCTCCTGATGTTTTTGTGGAAGAGGAGGATGTGGAGGATCTCGATCCGACTGTTGAGACCTCGGCCGAGATGGAAGAAGAATCTGCAAAACCAGAAATGGAAGATGCAGAGAACCTTGGCCAAATTACTGAGATTGTGGTCAAGGTGGAAGAAAGACCAGCAGAACTGAGAGAGATTTCGTGGGTGGATTATCAACCCAACACGAAACTTGTCTCAAGCTTTGGAGAACTTTGCAAGGTACATTCTCCTACTTCATTTGAATTCCATATTAATATTTCTGAATTTTTCAGGAAGGCACCGGAGAGTTGGAGGTCTCTTCCGAAAGAACCTCCTAAGATCAAGATGAAACCTCTCTTGAAATTGTTGGAGGAAGATGCTCCTTGGATTATAAGGAGTGAAGTTAACAAGCGCTTCACCGCTAAGGCAACGAAGTGTTATTTGTTCAAGTATGGGGTCCCTCGCATGCTCAGGACCCTGTACCATCCCCAAGCTATAGATGGGGAAGCTGCTATGATTCTCGAGAAACTATTTTCTCGATCAAGGAAAGGATGGGACACGAGGAATGTCCCATTGAAGTGCAGGAAGCCTAGACGAATTCCGGTGAGAATCAAACCGTACAAGCTTGTACGTGGGAGATCTTACCATTTGCCGGTGAAGTTAGGAACCGGAACCTTCTTGGAAGATTTTTACGGATGTGATGAGCACTCCACGACATTCGAAGTGCATTAAGCAATCACATGCCGTATGGTCCAGCTAGCGACCTTAAATCAAGCGCTTCTTGGGAGGCAACCCAAGGTATTGCTTTCTTTCCCGTTTTCTAGTCTAGTTTAGATAGTTTTTGTTTTTGCTTTGCTTTGCTTTGCTTTGTTTTTGGCGTTCTGGACAGATAACAGGAAGGAGCACTCCAGGAAAGGGAGAAGTTCGAGATTCTGAGAAGAAAGAGGCACCTCGGTCACTGTCAGAACACCTCGACCGAGGATGATGGAGCTACAGTTCCAGCAGACTATGGGCTATCCATTCGATCCGACCCAGTATCCTTATGTACCACCACCACCACCACCGGATCAGGACTTCTGAGGAGCTGCAGGATTTTATCTATTTTATTTTTATGCAGTTCGGCTCTTTATCCGGTGAGTCCTCCTTTCTTTCAGACTTTATTTACACCCACTGGGACAGTGTGTCTCAAGTATGGGGTATTTAGTTGATGTATTATCTGACTTATTCGACTCATGATGTATTATTTGACCTTTGATGTATTATTTACCGGATATTTTCATATTCATGCTTTATCTGCATTTATATGTTTATCTGAGATTGCATGCATACTTACAGGTTATTTGATTGAGAAAAACGTCGAAACCGAAAAAAAAAAAATGGTTTTAAAAAATTTTTGACCTCGACCGGGACAGTTCTGGCAAAACGAGGTGTTTCACCTCGGTTGAACCAAGAACACCTCGACCGAGGTGGGCGTAACTGAGAGTTTTCGAAAACGATTTTTGTGTTACTTATCTGGATATGATCTCAGTGAAGATCTTGTTTACTGACTGGTTTTAAATTCTTTATATGTTTGAAATGTTTTATGATATGTTTAAGTTGCTAAATGCTTTGTTTGAAATTATTGGCATGTTTAATACTTTATTTTTATCCAAATTATGTTGAATTTGAAGGTTGACACCGCAGCATAAGTTCTCTCACGTTCTTCTTGGAAAGACCAAGGCAATTCATTCTTCTTCTTCCTCTTCTTCTTGATCATGCTTAGCCCCTCATATACATTTTGCCTCCCTTTACCTATCCGGGAATTTGGAAGCAAGCAAAGTGGTGAAAGCAAGTTAAAGTTAAGAAGTGGCTGAAAGCGAAAGTCTTAGAGAGCAATAATAGGTTTGGGGAAGTCAATCATGAAGATGAGTAACTCGGCACCATTCACATAGCCGGGTGTTTGTGTCTTGCCAAAGTCGGATTGAGCGATATTCCTAACGGATCATGGTATGTGCATCAAGGGTTTGATGCATCTCAAGAAATTGATGATTGCGGATTTCCTAGGCTTCGGTTATTGTGCACCTCTGTCCATGCATCCCAAAAAGTAAAGTAAAAAGAAAAAGTGTGAAATAAGCAAAGCTTATTGGTGGAAGATGTTGCAAGTCAAAGTGAAAGTGAAGTTCATCCTTTTCCCGGATTCTAGCACCACATTACCTTACATTCATCCCTACCCTACACGTTTCTTGACCTTTTCTTTTGGGAAGCCCTTGAGACCTTGAGCTTGTTGATTGACTTAGCGGTTTAAACCGGATTATACATGATTAATTTTGATAATTATGATTTATTATGCATTCTATGATTTTATGCAAAGATGAACAACTTTCCTATATTTATAAAATGTTTTGATCATATTGAGTTTTTAATTTCCAGGAAGTACTCTCTTAGAGTGATCTATGATAATTCCACACCATAAAAATGTTTTTGAAAGACTTTTCATTGATTTTCTTGACTTATAATCCATTCTATCTTGATTTCTATATGAGGAACTTGCTTAGGGACAAGCAAAGGCTAAGTATGGGGTATTTTGATAGCATGAATTATAGTCTATATTTTGGGTTTGTTTAGACGTTTTATCTTTCATAATCTGCATGTTTGTATGTACATTATGTGATTTTACTACCATTTCATCTACCTTTGCGAGAATCGAGGTCTACACCTAGTTTCGTTGTAATTGCAGGTAATATGGTACGTATTGCATCAAAAAGGAGCAAAAGGAGTCAAGAGTCATTTGGAGCTACATTCAGGAAGCATAGCCATGGATTAAAGATTTACTTTGGACCAGTTTTTGAGAGATTCTACACTCAGTTATGATCACCTCGGTTGCCCAGAGATTCATCTCGACCGAGGCGATCCAGAGACACCGACTCGACCGAGGCGAACACCTAGGACGCGGCGAGAATATTTTATTCTTGGCTGAGATCTTTTAAAATTGGAAAGTGATCTTATATTTTTGGGCTGAGCTTCTAGAAGGAAGGAGATATGCAGAATCATATATTTTACCTATATTTATGGGATAATATCTTCTTAAGATTTCTTATCTTTGGAGGGTTATTTTTCCTATAAAAAGGATTGGATTTTCCACAAATCCGAGCATGCTTAGAGGCTGCATACACCACAAACATCCGCTTACAGTTAGAACATCCCGCTATCAGCGCAGCAACCGCATCATACTCCAATTTGGGAGAGAGTTGAAGAACCTTTTTGAAGGTTGAAGGAAGATTTGAAGACTATAGCTTTATAGCTTTTTGGAGGGTTTTGTAAGATTGTCTTCAATTCCTTTCCTTGATTGTCTTGTCTTGTTGGATTATTATCCAAGGAACGATTTTTGTGTGATATTTGATTCAGTTATTGAAGTGTTTTCATTAAATTCTTCTTTGTTCAAATATTCACCTTCTTCCCATATATTTAATACTTTCATTATGATGATGAGTGGCTAATTTCCTTGTGTGATTCTAGGGTGATTGGCTGAAGGTTGTGGGAAAAACAATGATAGAATGATCTTAATCACAGTAGGATCCTGAAAGTTCGAGTCTTTAACCTTAACCCTAAGCATCTCGTTCAGTCGATGAACATCTCGGCCGGGGTGGAAACTGGCTGACCGAGGTGGCTTATCCGATCCTTAACTGAGAGTTAATGTGTTAGAGTTTGCCAAATCCTATTCTTATTATACCTTTCTGGTTCAAAGCAAGCTTAGGATGAGACTTACCCGGTAATTCCTTAGTTTGTATACTAACGATCATAAGTGTAGGTAATAAAGGCTTGTCCTTTATTGGGGTTTGAGTGTGCTTCCATCCCATCTTTGTGAGTTAGCCTGAGACTTACCCGGTAAAGGTTGATTCTATTCCCTTAGATGGTGTGTTAGTTTGAGGTTATAGTTCTTTATCTTAATTCCTTGAGACTTACCCGGTAATAGGAGTTACGGTTTGGGATTAGTGTGTAGTGAGACTTACCCGGTGATCTACTCCACTTTAGAAACACCTTCCCCATGCAAAAACCTCAGCTTTGTCCGCTTATCTATAGATCTTGAGTTGGAACCACAACTAGATGCTTTAATCCCTAGAATTGCATGTTTGCTTTATTTGACATCTTATTCATCTTTGATTGTATACTTGCTCTTGTGGTTAGCATCAACACTAGCATACCGTATTGGACTTTGTTTCACTAAGTCCCTGTGATCGACCCCTGGAATTTTCTTGCTTTTACTACGATTGACCCGTACACTGCGGGTTCGCATCCTTGTTTTAAGCTTAAGTCTAGGGTTATAAATTTAAAGCTTGCACACACCGTTTGGAGCGAACAAGTTTTTGGCGCCGTTGCCGGGGACTTGGTCTAGACCGAGCCGGTACGGTTTGCTTTCGGGGCGCTTGCCCCTATTGCTACTAACTACTCTTTCTATGAGTTTTGTAGTTTTCAGGATTTCTGATGGCTATGTTTGATCCAGCCTGGATAGCAAGACAAAGTGCTAGGGCAGATTATTATGAATACTTGGAGGAAAAGTACTCCTTCTATTGGTTCAACAATGAATGGGAAAGAGAAGAAGCCATTCAGCGTGAACTTGCGATATGGGATGAGAAGAATGTCCCTAGAAAGACTTATGAGCAACCTCTTGAAGACTCTCTCGAATCTAGGTTGGAGAAGTTGATGAAGAAGGTGACGGAGCTCAAGGAAAGCACCCTATCCTATGCTAAGCCAGAAGAGGAGCATAAGGAAGTGTTGCACGTTTCGAGCATACCTCCAGTCAAACCAGAAGTTTCTCCTGAAGCTTTTGAGGTAGAAGATGTGGAAGATCTCGATCTGACTGTTGAGACCTCGGTCAAGGTGGAAGTGACCTCGGTCGAGATGAAAGAAGAACTTGCCGAACCGGAAAAGGCAGATGCAAAAGACTTTGGCCAAATTACTGAGATTGTGGTCAAGGTGGAAGAAAGACCATCTGAACTGAGAGAGATTTCGTGTGTGGATTATCAACCCAGCATGAAACTTGTCTCAAACCTTGGAGAACTTTGCAAGGTACATTCTCCTACTTCATTTGAATTCCCTATTAATATTTCTGAATTTTTCAGGAAAGCACCGGAGAGTTGGAGGTCTCTTCCGAAAGAACCTCCTAAGATCAAGATGAAATCTCTCTTGAAATTGTTGGAGGAAGATGCTCCTTGGATTATAAGGAGTGAAGTTAACAAGCGCTTCACCGCTAAGGCAACGAAGTGTTATTTGTTCAAGTATGGGGTCCCTCGCATGCTCAGGACCCTGTACCATCCCCAAGCTATAGATGGGGAAGCTGCTATGATTCTCGAGAAACTATTTTTTCGATCAAGGAAAGGATGGGACGCAAGGCTAGATTATGTCCCATTGAAGTGCAGGAAGTCTAGAAGGATTCCGGTGAGAATCAAACCGTACAAGCTTGTACGTGGGAGATCTTACCATTTGCCGGTGAAATTAGGAACCGGAACCTTTTTGGAAGAATTTTATGATGGATGTGATGAGCACTCCATGGTGTTCAAGGTACATTGAGTAATTCTATGGAGAAGGGTCCAGCTAGCGACCTTAAACCAAGCGCTTCTTGGGAGGCAACCCAAGGTATTGCTTTCTTTCCCGTTTTCTAGTCTAGTTTAGATAGTTTTTGTTTTTGTTTTCCTCTAGACAACAACCAGGTATTCCAAAAGGAAGGATCACAGTTCAGGAGCTACACTGGAAGAACAAAATTTCGAGAAGTTGAGGAAACAAGCTTTACTGAGATACATCTCGGGTACTGTCAGAACACCTCGACCGATATGTGCTTCGCCAACCGAGATGGTCTTATCTGGGAGCTGTTTCTTACTTCTTCATGCAGTTTAGCTATGTTCGGTGAGTATCCTGTCCTTAGACTTATTCTGACCCACTGGGACAGTGTGTCTCAAGTATGGGGTGTTTGTATTATTTGACTTATTCGACTTGACGTTATTTGACCTTTGATGTATTATTTACCGGATATTTTCATATTCATGCTTTATCTGCATTTATATGTTTATCTGAGATTGCATGCATACTTACAGGTTATTTGATGAGAAAAACGTCGAAACCGAAAAAAAAAAAAAAAAATGGTTTTAAAAAATTTTTTGACCTCGACCGGGACAGTTCTGGCAAAACGAGGTGTTTCACCTCGGTTGAACCAAGAACACCTCGACCGAGGTGGGCTTAACAGAAAATTTTCGAAAACGATTTTGTGTTACTTATCTGGATATGATCTCAGTGAAGATTTTGTTTACCGACTGGATTTAAATTCTTTATATGTTTGAAATGTTTTATGATATGTTTAAGTTGCTAAATGCTTTGTTTGAAATTATTGGCATGTTTAATACTTTATTTTTATCCAAATTATGTTGAATTTGAAGGTTGACACCGCAGCATAAGTTCTCTCACGTTCTTCTTGGAAAGACCAAGGCAATTCATTCTTCTTCTTCTTCTTCTTCTTGATCATGCTTAGCCCCTCATATACATATTGCCTCCCTTTACCTATCCGGGAATTTGGAAGCAAGCGAAGTGGTGAAAGCAAGTCAAAAGTTGAGAAGTGGCTGAAAGTGAAAGTGTTAGAAAGCAATAATAGGTTTGGGGAAGTCAATCATGAAGATGAGTAACTCGGCACCATTCACATAGCCGGGTGTTTGTGTCTTGCCAAAGTCGGATTGAGCGATATTCCTAACGGGTCATGGTATGTGCATCAAGGGTTTGACGCATCTCAAGAAATTGATGATTGCGGATTTCCTAGGCTTCGGTTATTGTGCACCTCTGTCCATGCATCCCAAAAAGTAAAGTAAAAAAGAAAAAGTGTGAAATAAGCAAAGCTTATTGGTGGAAGATGTTGCAAGTCAAAGTGAAAGTGAAGTTCATCCTTTTCCCGGATTCTAGCACCACATTACCTTACATTCATCCCTACCCTACACGTTTCTTGACCTTTTCTTTTGGGAAGCCCTTGAGACCTTGAGCTTGTTGATTGACTTAGCGGTTTAAATCGGATTATACATGATTAATTTTGATAATTATGATTTATTATGCATTCTATGATTTTATGCAAAGATGAACAACTTTCCTATATTTATAAAATGTTTTGATCATATTGAGTTTTTAATTTCCAGGAAGTACTCTCTTAGAGTGATCTATGATAATTCCACACCATAAAAATGTTTTTGAAAGACTTTTCATTGATTTTCTTGACTTATAATCCATTCTATCTTGATTTCTATATGAGGAACTTGCTTAGGGACAAGCAAAGGCTAAGTATGGGGTATTTTGATAGCATGAATTATAGTCTATATTTTGGGGTTTGTTTAGACGTTTTATCTTTCATAATCTGCATGTTTGTATGTACATTATGTGATTTTACTACCATTTCATCTACCTTTGCGAGAATCGAGGTCTACACCTAGTTTCGTTGTAATTGCAGGTAATATGGTACGTATTGCATCAAAAAGGAGCAAAAGGAGTCAAGAGTCATTTGGAGCTACATTGAGGAGCAAAAAGGAATCCTTCAGGAAGCATAGCCATGGATTAAAGATTTACTTTGGACCAGTTTTTGAGAGATTCTACACTCAGTTATGATCACCTCGGTTGCCCAGAGATTCATCTCGACCGAGGCGATCCAGAGACACCGACTCGACCGAGGCGAACACCTAGGACGCGGCGAGAATATTTTATTCTTGGCTGAGATCTTTTAAAATTGGAAAGTGATCTTATATTTTTGGGCTGAGCTTCTAGAAGGAAGGAGATATGCAGAATCATATATTTTACCTATATTTATGGGATAATATCTTCTTAAGATTTCTTATCTTTGGAGGGTTATTTTTCCTATAAAAAGGATTGGATTTTCCACAAATCCGAGCATGCTTAGAGGCTGCATACACCAGAAACATCCGCTTACAGTTAGAACATCCCGCTATCAGCGCAGCAACCGCATCATACTCCAATTTGGGAGAGAGTTGAAGAACCTTTTTGAAGGTTGAAGGAAGATTTGAAGACTATAGCTTTATAGCTTTTTGGAGGGTTTTGTAAGATTGTCTTCAATTCCTTTCCTTGATTGTCTTGTCTTGTTGGATTATTATCCAAGGAACGATTTTTGTGTGATATTTGATTCAGTTATTGAAGTGTTTTCATTAAATTCTTCTTTGTTCAAATATTCACCTTCTTCCCATATATTTAATACTTTCATTATGATGATGAGTGGCTAATTTCCTTGTGTGATTCTAGGGTGATTGGCTGAAGGTTGTGGGAAAAACAATGATAGAATGATCTTAATCACAGTAGGATCCTGAAAGTTCGAGTCTTTAACCTTAACCCTAAGCATCTCGTTCAGTCGATGAACATCTCGGCCGGGGTGGAAACTGGCTGACCGAGGTGGCTTATCCGATCCTTAACTGAGAGTTAATGTGTTAGAGTTTGCCAAATCCTATTCTTATTATACCGTTCTGGTTCAAAGCAAGCTTAGGATGAGACTTACCCGGTAATTCCTTAGTTTGTATACTAACGATCATAAGTGTAGGTAATAAAGGCTTGTCCTTTATTGGGGTTTGAGTGTGCTTCCATCCCATCTTTGTGAGTTAGCCTGAGACTTACCCGGTAAAGGTTGATTCTATTCCCTTAGATGGTGTGTTAGTTTGAGGTTATAGTTCTTTATCTTAATTCCTTGAGACTTACCCGGTAATAGGAGTTACGGTTTTGGGATTAGTGTGTAGTGAGACTTACCCGGTGATCTACTCCACTTTAGAAACACCTTCCCCATGCAATTATCTCAGCTTTGTCCGCTTATCTATAGATCTTGAGTTGGAACCACAACTAGATGCTTTAATCCCTAGAATTGCATGTTTGCTTATTTGACATCTTATTCATCTTTGATTGTATACTTGCTCTTGTGGTTAGCATCAACACTAGCATACCGTATTGGACTTTGTTTCACTAAGTCCCTGTGATCGACCCCTGGAATTTTCTTGCTTTTACTACGATTGACCCGTACACTGCGGGTTCGCATCCTTGTTTTAAGCTTAAGTCTAGGGTTATAAATTTAAAGCTTGCACACACCGTTTGGAGCGAACACTCACATATGCACAAAGCTCAATCAAAGACTATCAATATGAATCAAATACGATTAGAAAACGTGCCTAAAATATCACAATATTTCATGCTAACATGTGTGCAATGTGTGTTATAATAAAAATAACTTGTTAGGACGACCGTGGTTGTTATGTGTTAAGGCCCAAGTGTATGTATAACGGGCCGTGACATCACTGCCCAGCTCTGCCAGGAGACTGGGAGGTTCTCTATACCCAGACCATCCAGGTACACGGTGAGATGCATCGGATCCACTCCTGATGGGTACACGGGGGCGGAGGCGAGGTTTGGGAATCCCTCGTGTCACAAAATAAGTATCATTAGAGTGAATGACTTAATTGAAGATAATAAATGGATTGTTTGAAAGCATGATGAGTGTTTATTATTTTATGTGTGTGTGTGTGCTATTATTATTCTCCTAATGTTTAGATAACTAGCTAATGGTTGTTTTGTTGTGTTTTTAGTTTTACTGCAGGTTAGAACAGCAGCTGAGTGATCCGGAAGTAGTGGTCAGCCGGGTCTCCGTACTCTTTAGAGTGGGGGTTTGGGTTGTTGCTTTGTTGTCTTTCTTTTGGTTAAGACAGTTGTTCGTTTCTTTTGTGTAAGTACTTTAGGCTGTTAGTCAGTGTTGCATTCATTACCTTAAAAAATACTATTTTTATGAATTTCGGTTTTTTTTATTTGTGTATTGTTGCAAGATCCTAGTGATATTGTTGTCAAACTGAGGTCGGAACCCACTGTGAGTTTCTAACCAGTAATGTCCCGAGTTCTGAGAATTCGGGGTGTTACATAATGCTCTTCGTACCACAACCCGCTTGGTCTTGTCTTTTAATATGACTCAATCATCTTATTCTTCAAGTCAGGAATCGTCACCTTTACCTTTTTCCGGTCTAACACTCGAGACAACTAAAAATCAAATTTGGTGGTCATCCTCCTTGTTCACTTGACACTATTATATTATTTACAGATCTCTAATATATCGTTTGCTCAAACTTAGGTTTATCACGCATTTTCCAAGATCTCAAGTGACCTTGAATATGTCCGGAATGACGGTATTAGACACAAAGTGATCTTATATCACCATCATTTGATCATACATACTCGATAAATGCTAACACACCATCAACATTGAACTCTTGTATCCTCCACCTTTATCGGACTAATAATATCCCTCTAATTCAAAATGCAACTAGGCTCTGTTCCGACATAACATTACACCTAAAATCTACTCCGAGATTATGCTTTCTTTCAGCACGGTTACTAGGTTGCAAGTATACTCCTGTCGCTTCTCTTTCTTATGTATCTTTGACTCAGAATGGTAATTACTCACTTTGAGCTTTCTAGTGCAGACCATGCACAATACTTTTATTACATCGTTAATTCTTTTCTCAATTTATCAAGAAACTTACTCTAACGTACTTTGTTAGGTATAAAATTCCAAAACTACTTGCCTGACAACATGTAACAAAGCCATCGCTCTTCACTCGGATCCATAATAGGGTACCAGCCTCCTTCTTTTACCTCTGCATGCACATAAGTTTCCGTACAATATTTTCAGTAACCCCACATAGCCTATCTCACGTTCCTTCCAACTAGAATACATTTCACCAACTATCACCATCTCAAACTCGACACGACATCCATCAACACCCTTGAGCTTCTTGCTCTGTGGGTTAGGACCCACCACGCTTCCGCTGCGCTACTCTGGTTATTTTGTTGCCACCCCGTAATCATAAGGACGTGTTTTGTCAGTCCAAAATGATTAACCGGATGAAGTGCCAAGTACTTTCCTTACTTGTCTTCTTGAAATAAAATCCTGATTGCAAAACAACCATCTTCCATTTACCTCCTTATTTCTTTTAACACGGATCTAAACTACTAGACTCGACCGGAGTTTGATCTTAACCAACCAAGAAGTAACCTCTAACACGGTTCTCTTTACCTTTAGTTGTCTAAGAAGATTGTTGTTGCATACTTGAGGAAATCCACCCAGGCGTCGGTAAAACTACCCCATAAATCCATAGTCGCAATTATCTTTTCTTAACGGTATATAATCGTCAATACCAAACACTACTTGCACATCCTCAGTTGACGTCAGTCAGTCTATAGTTGACTCATCCCAGTATCCCGAACTTACTCTTCTCATATCCCGTCTGGCATTAAAATTCTTTGGTAAGCATCACCTACTCAATTAATCCTTTTATACTTCTTTAGTTTGTTCTATCTTTCACCCTTCCGCTTCCTTTGGGCTAACTCCATTTCTCTAGTCCGATTAGGTCATCCATCTGACATAAATAGTCGTTTCAAGTTTTCCACGATAGCTTGCAAGCGTCTTTGTAATTCTTATGGCCGTAATGATCATCCACTTGCAGTTCCTCTTGCATGGGCCGTCTGTGTTGATGGCTTAGGACCCGTGATAATTGGGGTTACCCTGGACTCTCGAGTCCAGCAAGGCCGTTCTCCCATACACATTTCTTTACTGGAGTTGGTGGTAATATCGCCTTCATGAAGCTCCGTTGACCTGCTACAGGCTTCCATTCTTTGGATATTCGCGTTGCGGTTTCTTTCAACTTATTATATCTCTGAAGAGGTCAAAACCTCCCCACGCTTGTGGGGTCTTCTTTTTCGCTTTTACACACAATTGTAGGTCTTCATTCCGTGCTCCTTAGATTCTCACACCCGGATTGACACTCTGCCTCTTCTGGTTTCTTATGCCCATAATGGTCTATGGGGCATCCGCCTTGATTGTAATGTCCTTGATTCCGCAATCTTGGTTGTACTCAGTTCTACTTGTCTTGTTCCAATATTATTATCTCTACTCCGCATTCTTGTAGTCTATTGCATGGTTCTTCTAATTCCGTCTCTCGGCCTCGTATGCCCGAGTTCCTTGTACGACCTTCTTTTTCTTCTAACTAAACTGACTTAGGAATTTCTTCCTCATCTGATTGTGCTTGTGGTAAAATTTATCTTCACAACTTTACTTCCTTGCTCACTTGTTCTTTGGATGATTTGTAAGGATCACCAAGAAGCCTACCCGAGTATAGTACTCAATTCAAGGTCCGATTCCATTGCCTCGTGTTGGAGATTCTTCGAGTCTGCAGTAGATTTATCACGAGGCAATAATCGCTTCGTGATATCACGACTAAAGGATAAAAAATATCCTTTAGGATACTAACAAACTAAGCATACACATGTATATAACATATAATAAGAAACATCATTAACAGTCTATATAATAACTCCTATCAATCCAAGTTGCAGAGATCCACGGAGAGCGATGGTGGTCCGACGTACTACTAACCCAACAACCCGACTATGCGTGTGTAAAACAGAAATCCATTTTGAAAACTTTAGATCCCTTTCGGGTTCTAGTTATTTTATACATTCGGTCTTTCAGAAGATTTCAAGTGCCATTGTTGCCAACCTGACTCTGATACCATATTGTAACACCCCAAATTCTAAGAACTCGGGGAGCTACTGGTTAGGACCTCACAATGGGTCCCGACCTTAGTTTGACAACAATTTTACTTGGATCTTACAATAAGGCACAAAAGTATTTAAAACATTTGAGAACTTTAAACAATATATACATGGAGAATGTATCAGCCTTACAAGAAAAGATACTAAAACGACGCATATGAAGAACATAAGACATTCCCGTCCCCAACTAAATGAGTACGTGGATCCGGCTGATCATTTCCTCCGGATCTCTCTAAAACTGTCTTAACCTGCAAGGCATCTACAAGCGGTATAAAACCGTTAGCTAATATTCTATGCATAAGGATAAAGGTAAAAGCACAAACACACCACATACACAATTAACATGCAACACTCAATCCTTTTATTATCTTTAATTAGGTGATAGGTTATTAATGATACTTATTTTGTGACACGAGGGATTCCCAAACCTCGCCCCTGTCCCCATTTACCAATGCGGAATGGTACTAATGCATCTGACCGTCTACCGGACTGGGCTGGTCGCAGGGAACCTCCTAGACTCTCGCAAGAGCTAGGCAGATGATGTCACGACCCGTTATCATACACTTGGGTCAATTACGTAAATAATAAAGTCAGCCTAATCCGGTTTCGTTGTTTATCATAACTAACAAACATGACTCATACACATTACACTCATACAAGAAGCCAGCTAAGTAAGTCCGTGGACTTACCTGAATCAGATCTCGATTCTCTTAATCCCAACTCAATCTGTAACTGTATAACTCGGTTGCCTGTCAAAGGAGGCAAGTGTGTCAGCATATGAACTCATCGGAAGGTTTCTTTTTTTCATCTCTTCAAAGAGAGTATGCACTTTCTCCGACTCTTCAGTTGTTAGAGCCAGATTCATGAGTTGTTGAAGGTCAAACTTGATACATAGTTCAACTCCTCCATTTTTTTAACAAGCTCGGATGCTTTATCTGTCAATTTCTGAGTATAATAGCAGTTTAGAAGAGCTCCATAAGTGTACAAATTCTTCTCCTCGGAATCGAGGCTCTCAATGTAACACCCCAAATTCTGAGAACTCGGGAAGCTACTGGTTAGGACCTCACAATGGGCCCCGACCTTAGTTTGACAACAATTTTACTTGGATCTTACAACAAGGCACAAAAGTATTTAAAACATTTGAAAACTTTAAACAATATATACATGGAGAATGTATCAGCCTTACAAGAAAAGATACTAAAACGACGCATATTAAGAACAGAAGACATTCCCGTTCCCAACTAAATGAGTACGTGTACCCGGCTGACCATTTCCTCCGGATCTCTCTACAACTGTCTTAACCTGCAAGGCATCTACAAGCGGTATAAAACCGTTAGCTAATATTCTATGCATAAGGATTAAGGTAAAAGCACAAACACACCACATACACAATCAACATGCAGCACTCAATCCTTTTATTATCTTTAATTAGGTGATAGGTTATTACTAATGATACTTATTTTGTGTCACGAGGGATTCCCAAACCTCGCCCCTGTCCCCGTTTACCAACTCGGTTGCCTGTCAAAGGAGGCAAGTGTGTCAGCACACTTTTTAGGTGATTAGAAGTCTAAGACTTCTAAGATAGTAGGTCTTAATAGAACGAAATTGATTACAATATTAATTTATGGTAAAATGACTATTTTACCCTTGGTCTCGAAACTTCCAAAAATTCCCTAATTCATGCCTAAACTCTTATTTGAGACTAAAGAGTCATATTCTAACTCCTAAAGATGAGTTTGGTTACAAACTCGCAATTTACCCATTTCCCTATTTTCGGAAAGATCGTTAAGGTCCAACTTCGGCTTCAAATATAAAATTTGAATAATCTTATAAAAATTCCGAAATAATTCCCTAGATCATCTATGATATCTCATCTACTCCTAGGAGCAAGAATTTCTTAAAACTGTTCAACCATCACTTCTACAAAAATTTCCAAAGTTGGTTACAACACTTAACAAACAACACACTGTCTTAACTTCGAAAAAAAATCATAACTCCTAAACTACTCGCTGGATTTATCCCAAATTTTGATATGTTCTACTATAAAATTTTATCTATAATATATCCAAAATTCAGCAGCAAAGGAGATCAAAAGCCTATTCAAAACCTTCTCACAAAACTGCATTACATGCTGTTTTTCTCAACATTCAGCACATTACAAAAACTGCATGAGGAGTTAATTTTGCAACGTCATAACTCTCAAACCGTAACTTAGATTCTTCCCAAATTTTTGTATGATCTACTATGTACTACTGAATACAACATATCCAAAATTCAGAAATAAAGGAGGTGTCTAACATACCCAAATAAGGACTCGAAAATGCCTGCTTATCACTTCATTAAAACTCGGAAAACAACATGCATCTTTACTGCTCCTCTATGGGTATTCTGGGTAGATTTAGGAGACATAAAAGGTACTCATTAGGCATGAATTACATGGACTGAAGTGTAAGCAAGAGAAAGGTATCAACCTACTCCATGTAAGCTTAAGGGCACAACTACTCCCCTACCTTCAAGAACATATACATTGCAACAGAAGAAGCAAAAGGATGGCTTACTTCGGCTGCACTAGGGAGGACAAACTTTGCTGACGCCGGAAACCGGAGGGCGCAGAAGGGACCTTGACTCTCGATTTTGACCCAGACAGGAGGAGCTTCCTTGATTTCGGCAGTCATTGCTGGCGTCTAAGGAGAGAGGTTACTCGTCCTTGCTGATGTGCCGAAGGCAGTGGTCCAGGGGGTCTTCTACTCATCATCCACTGCTACTGTACGTGCTGCTTGAAGGAGTGGTCCATCGGCAAAGGAGTAGAGCCTGCTCGTCGATTATGAAGGTTTGTTTCACAAGAAGGAAAGAGTCTAGCGACTACTGCTCGTCCGACACACGACTGCGCAAGAATGAGGCTCGTCAAACTGCTTGTCTGCGATGATTGTATGCAGATGTACCTGGTTGCAGCAGAGAGGATCTCGATTCACAGCAGCGTCTAAGGCTCCCACGTGCAGTGAGCGATGGAGGAAAGATCTGGCGCTGTGGTTGCTCTCAGAATCGCGCAAGGACGGAAGACAATCAAATCCTGGAGATTACCTAAGGCGTGCATCAAGGGAAATAGAAGGAAAGAAATCTAGAATGAATATGGACGTGAGGTAGATGTTGTACGTGTAATTGATACGTACGGCAGAAACGGCTCACACAAGGAAGGCGTTACAGAAGAGATCGTGAAGATAGGAGAGAGAGTATTCCTGCTTGCTGGGCTGACTCGAGGACACAGCTCCTGGGCTAGACTTGAGGCCTGGCTTCTGGGCTGGCGGGAATCCTGGGCTGGCGTGGAGCAGTAGCAAGAAAACTGGGCTGAAACACCAATGTTGGGCTGCTTGTGTTACTCTAGAAATGGCTGGTTGAAAACAAGAGGGAAAGGGGCTGAGATTGTCAAGAAAGGGTGGCTGAGGTTGTCAAGACTTGTCAAAACATGCCATGGCTTTGTCAAGCCCTTGCATGGCTTTGTCATGATCTTGTCATAACTCGTCACGGTCTCGTCTTGGTCTCGTCAAAAGAATGTCATGACTTTGTCGAGGACATGTCATGATATAAACTAGGCTTTGATAGATTAGGGTTTGATATAAAATTCTATCATTTTATGTGAATTAAATTCTACATAAAATGATAAAATTTGTGGAGTATGAAATACTAGACAGAACGGAAAACAATCAACGGATCGAAATCCAATTTGATACGGATTTAAACGGAACGAAAATTCCGGATATTACACTCAAAGAACTTCTCAGCCTCATCAATCCCCTTCGTTTTACAAATTATATCCATTCGTACTGCGTGGTCTTTGTGTGAGTAGTTGCCTGCAGCGGAGGTAAGCAAATTGACATTAAAAATCCATTGTTCTGTATTTGTGAACAACCTAACCTAACTAGTGAAGCCAAATTAAGATAAAATTAAAACTATAAACAACCTCAATTAATGAAGTTGATGAATCAATTTTGTAAAGAGAGTATCCTAGCGACGGTAGGAAACCCTAGAGTCGAAGAATTGGGTACTCGGTTGAGATGAAGGTTTGAGAGAGAGCGTGGCGAAAGGCCGTGCTTGACAAAAATTCCCTACCTAGTCCTTATATCATCGTCCTAAATTAATTAATCTTGTCCATCCATTCAAACACCTACATTATATTTACATCAACGAGACACACCTCAATTGAAAAGCCAAATTGAACAGAATTTGACAAAAGTTTCTCAAAGGAATGAATCAAAGAGTTACCTCTAGACAGTGGTGGCGGCGTTTGTACCTACGGAGTTCCTTAACTCTATCGAGATGGGAAGCTCGGTGGTGTGAACTGAGAAGCTGCGGTTTTAGGTTAGGGTTAAATTGGAAATTGGAAGCCTGTTTCAGTGTCCCCCTCTTTCTAGTTTTTAATTATCCTTCTTCTTAATTGATAGTTATATGTTAGTATATCAACTAATTAAAAAAATTTCTATATAAACTAGTCATATTACATGGGTGATTCTCAACAAGATGATTTCTTTTGATAATAGATAGTTGTATGTTATTTTTCTAGATGATTTCTTTTGATCATGGATAAGATGTTAGTATATCAACTAATTAAAATTTTGTTATATAAACTAGTCATACTACATAGGTGATTCTCAACAAGGTGGGAAAAAGGGGAGTTTACGACCAATGGACTAAGGAAGAGAGCAATGCACTATTAGAACTCATGGTTGATGCTGCCTCTCGTGGATGTCGTGACAATAGTAGAATTTTTACGAAGCAAACAATAGAAGAAAGGATACTTCCCGCTCTTACCAACAAACTTGATTGTCTTAAAACCTACAACAATTATCAAAGCCGATTGAAGTGGTTCAAAAAATGTTGGGCTTCTTACAATACTCTTTTCCGATTCAACTCTGGTTCTGGATTTGACTCAAACACAAAAAGTTCACCGCACCAAATGAATTTTGGGAAGATTACATAAAGGTGATCTTGGTAAAACCGTATTCCTTAGAACTCATGCATATTGAAACTTTGAAAATAATTACCTTGAATTTTTCTTTCTCTAAGTTCACCCTATCTATTCCAATTTTCGCTATGGATCATTTCCTAATTATGAAGACTTGGAATTTATTATAGGGAATGGTGTTGCTATTGGAAAAGGCTCGATTGGGTTAGGTAGTAATGTTACGGATGCCACGACATTAAACCATGATCCTAGAGGAGATATAAGCATAGAAAACTTGGTGTTTGATGCTCAGATTGAAGGGTTTGTGTTACCAACTCAAAATGAACCAACATTAAACTCTTCACAACCTCTAGGATCCCCTGAAGTTTTAGAGGTTCCCAAGAATGGAAGAAATGCAAATAAAAGAGGGAGAACCGAGTATGAAAGAAGTTCTAGCTCAAGTGGAAAAGCCTCTCAAGGTGCCGTTGTGGAACAACCTAAAAAACTAACGACCGCCTTTGAAGGAGTTTATAGCCTTTTGGAGAAAAGAGATGATCTCCTAGAGAAGAGAAGAGAGAGAGAGAGAGAGAGAGAGAGAGAGAGAGAGAGAGAGAATATACAACTTGGGATGCCATCATGGAGATTCCAATTTTAAATAAAGATGCTCGTTTGATGGCATTTGACTTGCTTAGCACCAAAACAAAAAAGGATGGCTTCTTGAAGATGACTCCTACACAACGAGAAACTTGGATACCCCGTAAGATGAAGGAATAACAAATCATCGTTTGATAGCTTTTGATATGCTATGTTTGTTTTGTTTTTGGTGATATGTAGAACTATTATGATTATCCATGATTTGAACTATAACATGACACTGAGATTGTAATATCCGGAAATTTTTAATTCCGTTTAGTCCGAGTCAAACCGGTTTTTCGATCCGTTGACCTATCCTAATTCTACCTAGGGTTATACTAATACATATTCTATCATTTTATGTACTCTTTTAGTGACATAAAATGATGAATTTTATCAAACTCTAATCTAAGTCGTAACGACACCTTTTGACGAGACCATGACAATCTTTTGACGAAGAAATGACGAGACCATGACGACGTTTGACGAGTTTAAGACGAAGCCATGACAAGTTATTGACAAGGCCATGACTAATCTTGACAAACCTTCAGCCATGCCTTTGCATATGTATTTCAGCCCACACAAATACTCAGCCCATTTCTCTTGCTTGTAATCAACCCGGACTGCCTGTACACACCAGCCAACATGCCCGTCGAGACACCGGCCCATCGAGCTGAAGCTTGCTTCCTCTCGTACGTGTGCTGAGCTGGAGCCAAGAGAGATCTTCAACGTGCAAGCCGCAAATCACGCAGTAGGGTTACGATTCCTTCCAATCTGCACGTCTACAGATCTTCTACCTTCCCAGCCGTTACACCTCCCCCTCTCCTTCGTGGCTGCATTCTTCGACCTTCTCCCCTGCGTCCCGACCTGCTGCAACCTGGGGTGACTCAACCTTCCTGTACACAGCCTCTACATAGGTGAGTCCTCCCCTCTTCCTTCTCCTATCTGTTACGGCTTTCCACACCAGTAACCAGCCTCTACACAAACCGCCTAGGACGTCAGCACCAGCCTCTGCACAGACCGCCTAGGACGCCAGCACCAGCCCCTGCACAGACCGCCTAGGACACCAGTACCAACCTCTGCGCTTGACGATCATCCACTGCACGCTTCACCGAAGTGTTGGGCTCCCTTCTGCAACCGTTTTAATCTAGGTAAGCAGCTCCTGGTGCACCCCTCTCTCTCATCATGCGTTAACCTTAATCAGTCCCTTTCTAAATCTGTTACAACCGCCCTTCACATCCGTCTTCTGCTACTGGTTCCAAGCCGAGTCTTCTTTAGGAGATCAACCACAATTTCGAGTCTCCACTGCTATGGGTAAGTAGCTGCAACTTACATCCTAGTACCATGGTGTTGTATAGGGTTTATGCAGTAGATTGTTGAGTAATGAAAAGCTTAGATAGGCAAGAGAACTAGGAAGAGACTAAAGGAATCAATAGGAGGAGAGAATCATCAAAATGGGTCAATAAGGCTCTTGTACTTTTGGGTTCTGTAGGTTTCGAACTGCTGACCTCTAAGTAGAAATAAAGGAAACATGTGCTGCCCTAGAGAATCGAAATCAGGACCTCTTGCACACCTTATATTCCAGCCTTGATCTGCTGACTTTAGGATCTAGTTTCGATACCTTAGATCGAGAATCCACCGTTGAATTTTTAATATGTTTTATATAGAAATATATAGTTTACTGTATTAAAATTTAAGAGAGAATTAACGGTCGGATTAGAAGTTATAAGGCCCGGAAGTAGAGCACTTGAGCTGTTTTTACAGCAGGGGAAAATTGACCAAGTATGGGAAATTTCAGTTTTTACCTCAACTTTGGAGATTTATGGGAGAATTATGGTTAAGCGTTTTTGAGAGATCTTTACACTATGGTTAGTAGGTATATCATAGAGGAGCTAGGATTTTATCTCGGGATTTTATATCCTTTTACAAGCCGTGTATATGAACCCAAAGTCGAACGGTAACGACTTTTGTGTAAACTATGAATGTTGAGAAACTCTTATAAATTCTTACCAAACCTTTCTATGAGAACTAGATTATGGACATAGGTTCTGAAAGAGAATATTAGAACTAAATGATAGACTTTTTGGGAATTTTCGGGACTAGGGGTAAAATAGTCTTTTTCCCTTAAGAGAGCCGTTTTCCGTAATCTCTCTTCATGAGATTGTACATCTTAGAAGTCTATAACTTCTAAGAGTTTAGAGACATGCCTTGTTTGACAGGCGTTTGAGTACCACGAGTACAGACCGAGTTGATATTTGATAGAGTGGGATTTGATTTAAGTAAGTCCTTGCGACTTACTTAGCTAGTTTCCGGATGTTAGTTGAGTGATAATAGTGGTGTGTGCAATGTGTGTTTATAATAATTTGATAGAACGACTGTTATTATTCTATTTGAAGGCCCAAGTGTATGTATAACGGGCGGTGACATCACTGCCCAGCTCTGATAGGAGATTGGGAGGTTCTCTATACCCAGACCATACAGGTACAAGGTGAGATGCATCGGATCCATTCTTGATGGTTACACGGGGGCGAAGGCGAGGTTTGGGAATCCCTCGTGTCACAAAATAAGTATCATTAGTAAGAGTGAATGACTTAAATGAAGATAATAAATGGATTGTTTGAAAGCATGATGAATGTTTACTTTTGCTATGTGTGTGTGCTATTATTGTTCTTCTAATGTTTAGATAGCTAGCTAATGGTTGTTCTGTTGTGGTTTTAGATTCACCGCAGGTTAGAGCGGCAGCTGAGTGATCCGGAAGTAGTGGTCAGCCGGGTCTCCGTACTCCTTAGAGTGGGGTTGGGATTGTTTGCTTTGTTGTTCTTTCATCTTGTTAATACAATGAGTTTGTTTCGTTGTTTAAGTACTATAGGTTGTTAGACGTTGTTGCATTCATCCCTTTAAAATACTAAATTTATGATTTTCGGTTTTTCTTATTTGTGTCTTGTTGCAAGATCCTAGTAATATTGTTGTCAAACCGAGGTCGGGACCCATTGTGAGGTCCTAACCAGTAATGCCCCGAGTTTTGAGAATTCGGGGTGTTACAACATGGTATTAGAGCTCTTGGTTGGCAACAATGACACTTGAAATCTTCTGAAAGACCGAATAAGTACTTGAGCAGAACCCGAAAGGGATCTGAGTTTTAAAAAGGAATTTTGGTTTTCAAATGCATGCATAGTCTAGTTGGAAATAGAAAGTACGGCTGACCACCACTACTACCGCGGATCTCAGTATGCTTAGTATGGACTTTAGGTTGTTACTCTCTTTGGACTTATTAGCTTAATTATAATGATAGGTGATGTAGATAAGCATATGCCGAAGATTAGTAGAATTTATAGTTATAGTATGCCCTTAACGGAGATAACAGTATGAGATCCTCATTCAGTTGACACACCTATGTATAATTGAAGGGTTTCAACGTAAGGATAAGTACGCTCGGCTTATGAGCATTAGGGTAGGCGAACGTCTGGACAACTCCGTCGAACTTGTTGAGGAACGTCGAGACGGAAAAGCGAAGATTAAAGGACAACACCAGCGACGATGACAAGAAGGGAATCCCGAGTCAACTCAGTAGGATCAAATGAAGAATGTACATGAGAGTAGTTCCGGAAAAGCGTTGGATGACCGGCAAGTATACAAATTGGAAGAGACAACCCATAGGTTCTTTCAAGTGTGGTGCAAGCAACGTTACAAACAAAGTGGATGCCTTCAGAAACACACATAGGCATTAAAGTCAAGGTAAAATATAGTAGCGATCAAGACAAGAGGCATTGAATCTAAGCCTACTGACGGACCAGAAGGTGAAAGTTTGAGGCTAGAAGCAGGGCGAAATAAGATCACTCTTGACAAGCTACTTGACACCACAATCAAGATAGGAAACCGAGACAATCATAAGCGTAGGAGTCAAGATGAGATACATTGTCCATCCCAATACGAAGAATCAAAGAGCCGCACAATGAAAGCTTACAGATTGTTAGAAAGTGGAAGGTAGATTTCATAAACATGGAGGTGAAGTGAATTTCCAGAAGACACGAGGTCCAAAGAATAGGGTTTTGACCCAGATATGAAGGACTAAAGGAGAACAAAGATGGAAATTTACAGTTGAGCTTAAGGACAAAAAAAAATATCATAACTATGGCGACATATTGACTTCTTCAAAGATACGAGAATTTGGAAAGAAGTCCCGACACATGTATTAAAGAGGGTAGAAGCCTTTAACGGAAATAACGGACTTTCATAAAGGCAATGATTACAAACAACGATAACGAAGAGAGAAAAGTAAGTGAGAATGATCTAGGTAGACTTAAGAGCCCAACGTGACCTCTCACTCAACACGGGACTCGGTTACCGACACCAACGGTTCATGCAGGAGAAACCGCAAGTGGATGGAAATTTAGATCCAAGGATTTACAAAGATACGTCTACAAGCTATCGGGAAAGAATTGATAAACCGCTATAGTTGGCATATGAGTAACACATCTGCACTCGGGCAAAGTGATCTAATAGAGAGAAAGAAAGGAATAGATCGTGGAAGGAGCTAAAGGTGTATACACGGATAACCTTGAATGAATAACTTTTCACCCAATATATCCACATCGAAGTAGATAGAAGAAAAGCAAGTCTATGATCTTGTAGAGGATCAACTACATACTATCTAGTAACAACTGAGGATGTACATATACGGGAGACTATGGATGACTAGTCGGCAGATAATAACAGTGGATTTATAAGAGAAACCGATTGATATATAGAGGATCTCTACAAGAGATCAACGGTGACAATGGTGAAGTTAAATCGATACAAGTATTAATACCCTTAATAGTAACATAGAACGAGTTCAAGCCAGTAGCTTTAAGTTAATGATAGCATGAATTATAGTCTATATTTTGGGGTTTGTTTGGACGTTTTATCTTTCATAATCTGCATGTTTGTATGTACATTATGTGATTTTACCACCATTTCATCTACCTTTGCGAGAATCGAGGTCTACACCTAGTTTCGTTGTAATTGCAGGTAATATGGTACGTTTTGCATCAAAAAGGAGCAAAAGGAGTCATGAGTCATTTGGAGCTACATCCAGGAAGCATAGCCATGAATTAAAGATTTACTTTGGACCAGTTTTGAGAGATTTCACATCCAGTTGTGAGTCACCTCGGTTGACCAGAGATTCATCTCGACCGAGGTGATCCAGAGAGGCCGACTCGACCGAGGCGAATACCTAGGACGCGGCGAGAATATTTTATTCTTGGATGAGATCTTTTAAATTTGGAAAGTGATCTTATATTTTTGGGCTTGGCTTCTGGAAGGAAGGAGAGGTGCAGAATATATATTTTACCTATATTTATGGGATAATATCTTCTTAAGATTTATTATCTTTGGAGGTTTATTTTCCTATAAAAAGGGTTGGATTTCCACAATTCCAACATCACGCTATGCCGTCGATCAGGGTTTACACACGCAGCAGCCGCAGCCTACTCCAAGTTGGGAGAATTGAAGAACCTTTTTGAAGGTTGAAGGAAGATTGAAGTCTATAGCTTTTATAGCTTTTTGAAGGGTTTTGTAAGATTGTCTTCAATTCCTTTCCTTGTTGTCTTGTCTTGTTGGATTATTATCCAAGGAACGCTTTGTTGTGATATTTGATTCAGTTATTGAAGTCTTTTCACTAAATTCTTCTTTGTTCAAATATTCACCTTCTTCTCTTACATTTAATACTTTCATAATGATGATGAGTGGCTAATTTCCTTGTGTGATTCTAGGGTGATTGGCTAAAGGTTGTGGGAAAAACAATGATAGAATAATCTTAGATTCCAGTAGGATCCTGAAAGTTCGAGTCTTTAACCCTAACCCTAAGCATCTCGTTCGGTTGATGAACATTTCGGCCGAGGTGGAAACTGGCTGACCGAGGTGACTTATCCGTCCTTAAACTGAGAGTTAAGTGTTAGAGTTTGCTAAATCCTATTCTTATTACACCTTTCTGGTCCAAAGCAAGCTTAGGATGAGACTTACCCGGTAATTCCTTAGTTTGTGTACCAACGATTATAAGTGTAGGTAATAAAGGTTTATCCTTTATTGGGGTTTGAGTGTGATTTCATCCCATCTTTGCGAGTTAGCCTGAGACTTACCCGGTAAAGGTTGATTCTATTCCCTTAGATGGTATGTTAGTTTGAGGATATAGTTCTTTATCTTGATTCCTTGAGACTTACCCGGTAATAGGAGTTACGGTTTAGGATTAGTGTGTAGTGAGACTTACCCGGTGATCTACTCCACTTTAGAAACACCTTCCCCAAGCAAAAATCTCAGCTTTGTCCGCTTATCTATAGATCTTGAGTTGGAACCACAACTAGATGCTTTAATCCCTAGAATTGCATGTTTGCTTTATTGACTTCTTATTCATCTTTGATTGTGTTAATCGCTCTTGTGGTTAGTATTGACATAAGCACACCGTATTGACTTTGTTTCACCGAGTCCCTGTGATCGACCCCTGGAATTTTCTTGCTTTTACTACGATTGACCCGTACACTGCGGGTTCGCATCCTTGTTTTAAGCTTAAGTCTAGGGTTATAAATTTAAAGCTTGCACACACCGTTTGGAGCGAACAAGTTTTTGGCGCCGTTGCCGGGGACTTGGTCTAGACCGAGCCGGTACGGTTTGCTCTTGGGGCATTTGCCCCGTTTTGTCTAACCACTCTACTTGAGTGACTTTTGCAGGTTCTTTCTTAGGTATATGCGAAGAACCCGCTCTGGGAAGGAAATCGTTCCTTACGATCCCGAACCAGAAAAGACATACAAGAGACGCTTAAGAGAAGCGAAGATGGCCCAACAAGACGATCACGATCTTGCGGCCCAATTGAGAGAGACGCAGGAGTTGCTACGTCTCAGTAAAGAAGAACTCATGCAAGAGAAAGAGGAGAATCGCACCAGAACTGCAGCAATCGAAGCTGAGATTGCTGCCATTCGGAACCAGATTCTACTTCGACCGATGCAGGATCCAGTAGTTGATCCTCGACCGAGGCAGATTCCAATACCTGACGCCCCGGCCGATGTACTTCCACCTCGGATACCAGTCCGAGATGTTCTTCTTGCAGGAATCCCACAAACCCTAGGTCAAAGGATGGACCCTAATCAACAGCTGAGGCGTCCAGGAGTGAACCTAGGAGATCCAGCGGATCATGATTACGAACTTCGACCGCAAGTTCTAGCCATGATTCGCCAATGTCAATTCGGGGGGCTAGAGAAGGAGTCGCCGCATCAACATCTTCAAAACTACGAGATCTTGATGGAAACCTTGCGACCTCCCAGAATTGAGAACAACAACTACAAGCTAAGACCTTTTTACTTTTCTTTAAAAGATAGAGCTCTTACTTGGTATCAATCTCTTCCTCCAGGAAAAATTAGCACATGGGAGGAGATGACTACGGAATTCTTGACCAAATTCTTTCCCCCCTCAAAGACCGCTGAAATGAGAGGGAAGATCAACGCTTTCATCATGAAGGACAAGGAGAGCTTGTCCAAATCTTGGGAGCGGTTCAAGGATATCCTTTTGGATTGCCCACATCATGGGATTCCGAAGATCGAGTTGTTGGAGATCTACTTCAAAGGGCTGGACGGAAGCACCCAGTTCAATCTCCAAATACTCTCCGCCGGTACATTCATGGACATGGCGGTTGACGAGGCTTGGGACTTCATTGAGAAGCAAGCCTTGCACATGGAGAAGTACACCCACCAAGGAGCTGAAGGTGGAGTTAAAAGAGTCAACTTTCAAGAGACTCAACCCAACAACAATCAACTCACGTCATTGAAGAATGACGTAAAGCAATTGAAGGAGCTCTTGATGGCTCAAACTAAGAAGGAAGAGCAAGGGCAAAGGTACAACAACAACAACAATAACGGGTACCGTAACAACAACAACGGACCCCGAAACAACAACTACAACAACAATAATAGAGGATCCAATAGCAACAACTGGAGGGCGAATAATCAAAACCACGGTAACAATTATTCAAACTCCAACTCTAATGATTCCTCTAATCCTTTCCTCTCTTCCCCTTCTTCTTCTTCTTCTACTCCATTGAAAAACCAAGGGCAAGGATCAAGTTCGTCTCAGCCGGAAAAGAAGGACGCAGTCCTGGAGGCAATCTTGATCAAGCTCAGTGCTATGGAGAATTCTATGACTTCATTTTCGAGGGCCCAAAAGTCCTTCGAACAACAACTTGCTAGTAGGGCGAATGAAGCGCCAAGAGATCCAGGGAAGCTTCCAGCAAAGACGGAAACTAACCCTAAGGGCCAGTGCATGGCCATCACGACGAGGAGTGGACTCAAAACTGCAGATCCAGTACCTCGCTCGACGCAGACCACCTCGGTCCAGATCCAGTCGAAGAACACCTCGACCGAGATGCCAACCGAGGCGGCGCAACAGAAAGCGGGAGGAACGACAGAAACCTATGTTCCACCTCCTGCATATAAGCCACCACTTCCATTCCCTCAATCCAGAGCCAGAGCACATCTAGACAAGCACTTTGGTAAGTTTCTTGACTTGATGAATAAACTACATATTAATATTCCTTTCCTTGATGCTATTCTAGGTATGCCCGCCTATGGGAAGTTCTTAAAAGAAATCTTATCAAGGAAGAGGAAGCTGGAGGATGTTGGTGAAGTTAGGATGACATCTAAATCTTCGGAGCTTATCAAGATCATGAAGGAAAAGATGCCACCTAAGTTGAGAGATCCCGGCTCATTTTGCATTCCCATTCAAGTTGGGGATGTCACTTGTGAAGCCCTTTGTGATCTAGGAGCCAGCGTGAGCATCATCCCGCTGGAGCTATGCACTAAGATCGGTCTTGGAGAGCCCAAGCCGGTCAAGATTCGACTTTACATGGCGGATCGCTCCATTACCCATCATGTGGGCATCTTGGAAGACGTTCCGGTCAAGTTAGGTAACTTCTATCTACCTATAGATTTTGTCGTACTTGACATTCCCGCAGATTATCCTGTTCCTATCATTCTCGGGAGGCCATTTCTAGCAACTTCGGGTTGCAACGTGGATTGCAAGAACGCCAAGTTGAAATTCAACGTTGGTGGCGATGAGGTGGAGTTCGCACTACTTGCAGCCATGAAGGGGGAGCAACTAACTGATGATATCTTCAACATCTACGATGAAGAAGAATCAAGAGAATTGGTGAGCTCTATCCTTATTAATGATCCACTCGAAAGAGTTATAAGCTTCAGTTTAATGGAGGAAGGTATAGATGCTTCTTGTGATGCAGATATACGGAGCTTAAAGGCACTAGAAGAAGATCCAGGAGCTATAACTGAGAAGCTGATCCAGGAAACGAAGATTTCCAGCCTCGGATCCAGTAGCAGTACCTCGACCGAGGCACCTTCTGGACTGAGCGAGGCGACCGAAGAACACCTCGGTCAACGCCTCTGCACCTCGACCGAGGTCGACAGCGAGACAATTCAAACTGAGATTGCATTTAGTCCAGTTTCTGACACCACTCCACTGGAAAGAGGAAGCACAGATCCCTCTCAGAAAGCACCCCCAGTTGTGGAGCTTAAACAACTCCCTAGCCACTTGAGGTACATCTTTCTTGGGCCGGATTCTACTTATCCCGTTATTGCTAGTGCTTCCCTCTCCGATTCTGAATTATCTAAGCTAATGCATGTCCTGAGAAAGCATCGAAAAGCCATAGGTTACACCACGGATGATCTTATTGGCATTAACCCTTCTTTCTGCATGCATAGAATTTTAATGGAAGATAATCATAAGACTTCACGGGAACCTCAAAGACGGTTAAATCCGATCATGAAGGAGGTTGTGAAGAAGGAAGTTCTTAAGTTGTTGGATGCAGGTATTATTTATCCTATCTCGGACAGCAAGTGGGTTAGCCCGGTGCATGTCGTTCCGAAGAAAGGAGGGATGACCGTTGTGACGAATAAGAACAACGAGTTAATCCCAACAAGGACCGTTACGGGCTAGAGAGTTTGCATCGACTATAGGAAGCTGAACACGGCAACTCGGAAGGATCATTTTCCGCTTCCTTTCATTGATCAAATGCTCGAACGGTTAGCCCAGCATTCACACTTCTGCTACTTGGACGGCTATAGTGGATTCTTCCAGATTCCTATCCATCCGGATGATCAGGAGAAAACCACTTTCACCTGTCCATGGGGGACGTTTGCCTATCGGAGGATGCCATTTGGATTGTGCAATGCACCCGCTACCTTCCAGCGATGCATGATGGCTATCTTTTCCGAGTACATAGAGGAGATCATGGAGGTATTTATGGATGATTTTTCTGTATATGGTTCCTCTTTTGATGATTGCCTATCTAACCTTTCTCTAGTGCTTAAAAGATGTGAGGACACTAACCTTGTTTTGAATTGGGAGAAGTGTCATTTTATGGTTAATGAAGGCATTGTGCTAGGACACCTCGTTTCTAATCGAGGTATTGAGGTCGATCGAGCTAAGATCGAGACTATTGAGAAACTCCCTCCTCCTTGTTCTGTTAAAGGTGTGAGGAGTTTTCTCGGGCATGCGGGTTTCTACAGGAGATTCATCAAGGACTTCTCCAAGATTTCTAAACCTCTAACAAACCTCTTGAATAAAGATGTTGTTTTTGAGTTTTCGCAGGAGTGTCTTGATGCTTTTTACAGGATTAAGGAAGCGTTGATCTCCGCTCCCATTATCCAGCCTCCTGATTGGACCTTACCCTTTGAGGTCATGTGTGACGCTAGTGATGTAGCCGTAGGAGCGGTGCTTGGACAGAAGAAGGATGGACGAACCACCGCCATCTACTATGCTAGCAAGACGCTAGATGAAGCACAACGCAACTACGCTACCACCGATAAAGAGTTATTGGCGGTTGTATATGCTTTCGAGAAGTTTCGTTCCTATCTAGTAGGGGCGAAAGTCATTGTCTACACCGACCATGCAGCCATTCGTTACTTGTTGGCTAAGAAAGATGCAAAGCCGCGCCTTATTCGATGGATTCTCTTGCTTCAAGAGTTTGACCTAGAGATCCGCGATAAGAAGGGATCCGAGAATTCAGTTGCGGATCACCTCAGCCGGCTACCGGAATCCTCCCGCGAGACGGATAGCCCACCCATAGACGATTCATTCCCCGACGAGCACTTACACGTCTTGGAGTGTTTGATGGATCTACTTACTTCACCCCACGATGGAGGTGAAGTATGGGGTGAGGGAACCTCCTACCTCGTTTGAGACGCATCATGGTCCAGCTAGCGACCTTAAATCAAGCGCTTCTTGGGAGGCAACCCAAGGTATTGCTCTTCTTTCCCGTTTTCTAGTCTAGCTTAGATAGTTTTTGTTTTTGCTTTGCTTTGCTTTGTTTTTGGCGTTCAGGACAGACAACAGGAAGGAGCACATCTGGAAGGACAGAAGTTCGAGATTCTGAGAAGACAGAAGCACCTCGGTCACTGTCAGAGCACCTCGACCGAGTTGATTCTTGAAGCAACCGAGGCGACTAGGGTTTCTGCAGAACCACCTCGGTCCATACCACCTCGGGCCAGTCGAGACCATCTCGACCGAGGTGACAGCAGATCCAGGAACGGTATAAATAGGGAAAAATTTTACTTTTCACTTTTTATTTACCCTCCTCGACCGCGGCGACAGATCCACCTCGCCTCCTTCGTTTCTCGCTCGTTTTCGAAGATTTCTGCTTCCAAACCGCGATTAAAGAGTAGAGGATCCGATTGCAACTACAGATCTGCAAGAAATTTGAGCGTTTCGACCGAAACGAGGTAAAAACGTTCGAAAACCCTAACTCGCTCGTTTACTGCAATTTGGGCTTTGGTTGCCCTTGATTCTGTTGAGGAAACCTTTAAGTACCCCTTAGGAAGCATTTGTAGTGATTATAGGGGGAAAAGAACTGAATTTCTGAGAGTTGGAATCGCGACTGTCTTCGCCTCGGTCCAGTCGTTCTGCACCTCGGTCGAGGTGATTCTTGGTATTTGTCAGTCGACCGAGGTAGTCTGACAGTGTGTTTTGAAGATGAGTTCAGATCGCCGTTTAGCTCTTAGAGATAGATCCTCCCCTTCCCCTTCTCCTTCCGCATCCCGTCCCTACCGCCCGGCCATCCACGAGAGATGCCGGGTAGACTATGAGAGGATAGCTAGCCGTCCAGTCATCGCACCACGATTTCTGGATGTGTCAGCTTTTGACTGCCTAGGGTTAGATGCTGACCTTAGGAGGATGATTGCTACAGTGGGGCTAGATCAGTTCACTGAGATCCGAGCCCCAGCCTACTTAGAGCCGACACTCGAGTTTGTTAGCTCCTTCTCCTACCTTCCCACAGAGCGGTCTGTGAAGTACCGGTTGATGAGCCAGAACTTCATAGTTCCTTTAGAGATTTGGAGAGAGATCTTTGGCTTTCCTGCCCCCACTGCTATAGACTTCCCCTCCCGATCCGTAGCTAGGGAGTTCTGGGGACAGATAGCCCACATTACTACACACGCAGATAGATGGCGCCCTGGAGATTCCAGGGAGAAGGTCATCTTTCACCCAGCCTTCAGACTTGCCCACAGGATCTTCAGTGAGACACTTCTGGCGCGTACGGAGACGCCCCAGAAGATCAGACAGGGTGAGCTCTTCAGCCTCTATTGCATGGTTACAGGAGGCTTCCTAGACTTTGGCTTGCTCCTAGCAGAGGATCTGCATAGGATCAAGGCCAAGGCGAAGGGAGATATTTGTTGTGGAGGTCTAGTCACCCACATCGCTACTTACCACGGGATGGACCTCAGCGTTTGCACGTTGGCGGCGGCTCCGAAGCCGCTGGGATTGCAGGAGATGATCACACGGAGGATTCTAGTTCCCCGTGGTTTGACCACTCCATACGTCGCCATGCCTTGGGAGCGGACTGCACCTCAGGGCATCAGATGGTCTGCACAGTTCTCTGTCTTCGATCCACATTTCTGGCAGACTGCTTGGGATACACTGATAGAGGATCACAGAGAGGCAGCAGCTGCCCCTGCTGCAGCTGCGGAGGAGGATGACGACGATGATGAGACAGTGGATGAGAGAGGAGGCGGCGTCCCGATGGACACAGGGACAGATACAGCTGGGACGAGCGCGCCGCCTATTATTGATTTAGATGATGAGGAGGACACTGAGCCGGCGCCAGCTGAGACTTCTCCGGTCCGACCTGCTAGACGCAGGAGGCGGGGAGTGAGGGATAGGGCTGCACACCGACGGATCGATGACCTGACGGATCAGGTTATCGACTCATATGCTGCACTTTTGCTGGATATCCGCGAGATGCAGGAGCGTCAGCATCATCAGCACATGATGGCTCAGCTACAGTTTGAGCGTATCATGGGCCATCCCTATGATCCGACTCAGTTCCCCTACATACCACCACCACCGCCGGATCAGGACTACTGAGGAGCTGCAGGGTTTCTTTATTATATTTTTTATGCAGTTCGGCTCTTATCCGGTGAGTTCTCCTGTTTTAGACTTTTATTATACCCACTGGGACAGTGTGTCTCAAGTATGGGGTATTTGTCTGTATTATTTGACTACGTGACTACTTGATGTATTCGATACTTTTGATGTATTTTATTGACCGGATATTTATATTTATGCTTCACTTCTGCATTTATATGTTTATCTGAGATTGCATGCATACTTACAGGTTATTTGATTGAGAAAAACGTCGAAACTGAAAAAAAATGGGGTATATAAAAATTTTTTTGACCTCGACCGGGGAGATTCTGGCCGAACGAGGTGATTCACCTCGGTTGAACCAAGAACACCTCGACCGAGGTGGGTTAACTGAGAGTTTTCGAAAACGATTTTGTGTTGCTTATCTGGATATGATCTCAGTGAAGATCTTGTTTACCTACTGGTTTTAAATTCTTTATGTGTTTGCAAGGTTTTATAATATGTTTAAGTTGCTAAATGCTTTGTTTAAAATTATTGGCATGTTTAATACTTTGTTTTTATCCAAATTATGTTGAATTTGAAGGTTGACACCGCAGGTTAAGTTCTCTCACTTTCTTCTTGGAAAGACCAAGGCAATTCATTCTCTCCTTCTTCTTCTTCTTAATCATGCTTAGCCCCTCATATACATTTTGCCTCCCTTTACCTATCCGGGAATTTGGAAGCAAGCAAAGTGGTGAAAGCAAGTTAAAATTGAGAAGTGGCTGGAAGTGAAAGTCTTAGAAAGCAATTATAGGTTTGGGGAAGTCAATCATGAAGATGAGTAACTCGGCACCATTCACATAGCCGGGTGTTTGTGTCTTGCCAAAGTCGGATTGAACGATATTCCTAACGGGTCATGGTATGTGCATCAAGGGTTTGATGCATCTCAAGAAATTGATGATTGCAGATTTCCTAGGCTTCGGTTATTGTGCACCTCTGTCCATGCATCCCAAAAAGTAAAGTAAAAGAGAAAAAGTGTGAAATAAGCAAAGCTTATTGGTGGAAGATGTTGCAAGTTAAAGTGAAAGTGAAGTTCATCCTTTTCCCGGATTCTAGCACCACATTACCTTACATACATCCCTACCCTACACGTTTCTTGACCTTTTCTTTTGGGAAGCCCTTGAGACCTTGAGCTTGCTGATTGACTTAGCGGTTTAAATTGGATTATACATGATTAATTTTGATAATTATGATTTATTATGCACTCTATGATTTTATGCAAAGATGAACAACTTTTCTATATTTATAAAATGTTTTGAGCATATTGAGTTTTTAAATTCTAGGAAGTACTCTCTTAGAGTGATCTATGATAGTTGCACACCATAAAATGTTTTTGAAAGGCTTTTTCATTGATTTTCTTGACTTATAATCCATTCTATCTTGTTTTCTATATGCGGAACTTGCTTGGGGACAAGCAAGGGCTAAGTATGGGGTATTTTGATAGCATGAATTATAGTCTATATTTTGGGGTTTGTTTGGACGTTTTATCTTTCATAATCTGCATGTTTGTATGTACATTATGTGATTTTACCACCATTTCATCTACCTTTGCGAGAATCGAGGTCTACACCTAGTTTCGTTGTAATTGCAGGTAATATGGTACGTTTTGCATCAAAAAGGAGCAAAAGGAGTCATGAGTCATTTGGAGCTACATCCAGGAAGCATAGCCATGAATTAAAGATTTACTTTGGACCAGTTTTGAGAGATTTCACATCCAGTTGTGAGTCACCTCGGTTGACCAGAGATTCATCTCGACCGAGGTGATCCAGAGAGGCCGACTCGACCGAGGCGAATACCTAGGACGCGGCGAGAATATTTTATTCTTGGATGAGATCTTTTAAATTTGGAAAGTGATCTTATATTTTTGGGCTTGGCTTCTGGAAGGAAGGAGAGGTGCAGAATATATATTTTACCTATATTTATGGGATAATATCTTCTTAAGATTTATTATCTTTGGAGGTTTATTTTCCTATAAAAAGGGTTGGATTTCCACAATTCCAACATCACGCTATACCGTCGATCAGGGTTTACACACGCAGCAGCCGCAGCCTACTCCAAGTTGGGAGAATTGAAGAACCTTTTTGAAGGTTGAAGGAAGATTGAAGTCTATAGCTTTTATAGCTTTTTGAAGGGTTTTGTAAGATTGTCTTCAATTCCTTTCCTTGTTGTCTTGTCTTGTTGGATTATTATCCAAGGAACGCTTTGTTGTGATATTTGATTCAGTTATTGAAGTCTTTTCATTAAATTCTTCTTTGTTCAAATATTCACCTTCTTCTCTTACATTTAATACTTTCATAATGATAATGAGTGGCTAATTTCCTTGTGTGATTCTAGGGTGATTGGCTAAAGGTTGTGGGAAAAACAATGATAGAATAATCTTAGATTCCAGTAGGATCCTGAAAGTTCGAGTCTTTAACCCTAACCCTAAGCATCTCGTTCGGTTGATGAACATTTCGGCCGAGGTGGAAACTGGCTGACCGAGGTGACTTATCCGTCCTTAAACTGAGAGTTAAGTGTTAGAGTTTGCTAAATCCTATTCTTATTACACCTTTCTGGTCCAAAGCAAGCTTAGGATGAGACTTACCCGGTAATTCCTTAGTTTGTGTACCAACGATTATAAGTATAGGTAATAAAGGTTTATCCTTTATTGGGGTTTGAGTGTGCTTTCATCCCATCTTTGCGAGTTAGCCTGAGACTTACCCGGTAAAGGTTGATTCTATTCCCTTAGATGGTATGTTAGTTTGAGGATATAGTTCTTTATCTTGATTCCTTGAGACTTACCCGGTAATAGGAGTTACGGTTTAGGATTAGTGTGTAGTGAGACTTACCCGGTGATCTACTCCACTTTAGAAACACCTTCCCCAAGCAAAAATCTCAGCTTTGTCCGCTTATCTATAGATCTTGAGTTGGAACCACAACTAGATGCTTTAATCCCTAGAATTGCATGTTTGCTTTATTGACTTCTTATTCATCTTTGATTGTGTTAATCGCTCTTGTGGTTAGTATTGACATAAGCACACCGTATTGACTTTGTTTCACCGAGTCCCTGTGATCGACCCCTGGAATTTTCTTGCTTTTACTACGATTGACCCGTACACTGCGGGTTCGCATCCTTGTTTTAAGCTTAAGTCTAGGGTTATAAATTTAAAGCTTGCACACACCGTTTGGAGCGAACAGTTAAGAAGTTAAGGAGAAGATTTGGACGGCTGGAAATGACCCCTTAAGTCATTAAAGAGATAAAGGAAAAGGTTGTGAGCAGTTGTCTGCCTACGAGCTAAGAAAAAGGGTGATCATAGTACGGATGGATGTGTAAAAAGGACTAGAAGAGTAAGAAGAAACTGGTGAATTGGATCATATCCTACGTCAATCAAGACAGAGGGTTCTTAACATTTCCACACAAATAAGAATGATGGTTCTCGATCCCCCGAGAGTTACAAAGAGAGATTTTGTGACTAAAGATGTAACACGGAATAACTAGAGTTAGAGAGGCGGCACAAACATAAAGATTTGGACTTTGTGCTGTGGTGGATTGTCTTGTCGAGTTGGGAGGTAGTTGTAGGTAGAGTATACATTTTGGGTTGAATAGACATGAGAAAGAGTAATATTAAATGACTGAAGGTTGTTATACGGATCCAAAATCACGCCAGTAAGATAGGTACCGAGAAGTGTTTATATAGGAGTTTAAGGAGGAATGGTGGTATTCCAATGCAAATTTGATTTAATCGTGATAACTCAATAATATGTAGATGGGTGAGAAGTTGTGTAACCGCAAAAAAAAACATAGTCCGTAAGACCATACGGAAAAAAAAAAACTCAAAGGGGTGTAACTATCATACGGGGTATGAAGACTTAGAGAAGATAAAGCGGCAGGAGTATAAGACTACCTAGTAAGATGTGAGTCGAGAGATCGGATTTTTGGAGGAAGTCACATACATGTGATGTTCCTATACAAGTGATATCAAGAGATGGTCAACAAAAGCCATGTATCAAAGAGTGAGTCTTGCTAAATTTAAATGAAGTGTGGAGATGAGGATGCGACTATGAAATCTATGCAAGAATTCCAGATAAGTGAGGTTTCAACACTGGATGAGTAGTAACGATCAACTGACGGTTAGAGACCGATTCGAACAAAGAAAATGTATGAGTTTAGTCACCTAGTAGAATAATTGACAAGACAAGCATAAGAGACCATCCTGTAGTTAGTATTATTGTTGTGATGTGTTTTGATGTGGGCGCATGACCGCACCTTAAGAATTGGGAGCTAAACAGAAAACTACATGTAAAGATGGTAAATAGGTTATGATAATGACTTGTAAGTCAATGTGATGTACTCCTAGGTTGGAGGTCAAAAGGATTGTTGAAGGATCGCCACATTGAGTAGTCCTAACGAGTAATAAGTGGAGTTTTGATAAGACATAAGTGAATTCCGGGAGGTTCTACAAACACACGTTTCAATCCTTTCAAGGAGACGTGATCGGGGAGTTAAGTTACTGAGGGGTTATCTAGACTAATTGTGAAACTGTACGGAGGTCAGGGACCATAGTTTGATATATATGGACGGTTTACCTCGGTTTTGAACAACCAGTACTCACGGGTAGAGTACCGGTCTTCCCTTTACTATAGTAAATCATCTATAGACAAAAGGTTTGTTTGAAGAGGATCTTGCCGTTATTAGAAGAGAAATTACATGAGAGAGTTTGGTAAATTATCATGACCAATGAAAGACGTCGTTATGATTAATGGGTGACAATAGATTGATCAGAGTAGAGCAGCGGAAGCATGGTGGGCCCATAACCCATAGAACATGAAACTCAATGTTATGTCCACTGTGCCCTCAAGTTAAGGAATCGTAGATCGATATGAAAATGTACGCATGGAGTGTGTTTTGGGTTATATCAAGTTGAAAGCCTGACCAAAGGCATATAATAATTCATTAACGGAGAGACGATCCGACTGAGTCATGTTAGAAAGACAAGACCAAACGAGTGGTCTTACATAGGACATCAGACACTTAGTAAAGTGCTGGGATATGAGTAAGATTATTACTATAGAAATTCTAGTCGGGATTTTTCCGAAAAATTAAAATCAAGGGAATTCAGCGGAAGGGATATGATCAAGTTCTTATTAGTTAGCGAGAGTCGTCAAAAGTGTTCAGAACTAAGTTAAGAAATGTATTCTTCTGAGATCCTAAAGTAGATTGAGAAGTTATTTATCAACCAGCACTCCTAACCAGAGTTCACAAGTAATAGTTAAGGGGCTACATATTAGATCCAGGACATGTCATCAAATATGAGAATTTGATAGTTGAGCCCGACCACACTTTTGTGGAGTACCTAGTAGCTGTCCAGGAACGCAGTACTAGACGTATGCGGTCCAAGGAGACACCGATACCGAGGATCCAGTGGTCTAGACGATCAGCCGATGAGGCCACTTGGGAGACAAAGGAGAGCATTAGACGTAGTTATCCCGAGTTCTTTCCGGAGTTAGCCGCTACCTCTGTACCGACGAGTTAGTACTCAGATGTTGTTTTGTTTGACCTTTATGATTTTATCTTGGATTGTGTGATTGTGTTCTCTTTTATGTATTGTCTGATTATGATGACTGAGTAGTTGCATTAAGAGAATAGATATAAAACTTAGTGAGACCAAGTCATACAAATCTATTACGGAAGTCGTTGATTAGATATCTTATTCTAACTTTCGGGACGAAACTTATTTTTAGGGGGTACTGATGTAATATCCGGAAAATTTTAATTCCGTTTAATCCGAGTCAAACCGGTTTTTCGATCCGTTGACCTATCCTAATTCTACCTAGGGTTATACTAATACATATTCTATCATTTTATGTACTCCTTTAGTGACATAAAATGATGAATTTTATCAAACCTTAATCTAAGTCGTAACGACACCTTTTGACGAGACCATGACAATCTTTTGACGAAGCTATGACGAGACCATGACGACGTTTGACGATTTTAAGATTAAGTCATGACAAGTTATTGACAAGGCCATGACTAACCTTGACAAACCTTCAGTCATGCCTTTGCATATGCATTTCAGCCCACACAAATACTCAACCCATTTCTCTTGCTTGTAATCAACCCGGACTGGCTGTACACACCAGCCAGCAGGCCCGTCGAGACACTGGCCCATTGAGCTGAAGCTTGCTTCCTCTCGTACGTGTGCTGAGCTGGAGCCAAGAGAGATCTTCAACGTGCAGGCCGCAAATCACGCAGTAGGGTTACGATTCCTTCCAATCTGCATGTCTGCGGATCTTCTACCTTCCCAGCCGTTACACCCCTCCCTCTCCTTCGTGGCTGCATTCTTCGACCTTCTCCCCTGCCTCCCGACCTGTTGCAACCTGGGGCGACTCAACCTTCCTGCACACAGCCTCTACATAGGTGAGTCCTTTCCTCTTCCTTCTCCTATCTATTACGGCTTTCCACACCATAACCAGCCTTTGCACAGACCGCCTAGGACGCCAGCACCAGCCTCTGCACACACCGCCTAGGACGCCAACACCAGCCCCTGCACAGACCGCCTAGGACGCCAGCACCAGCCTATGCGCTTGACGATCATCCACTGCACGCTTCACCGAAGTGCTGGGCTCCCTTCTGCAACCGTTTTAATCTAGGTAAGCAGCTCCTGGTGCACCCCTCTCTTTCATCATGCGTTAACCTTAATCAATCCCTTCCTAAATCTGTTGCAGCCGCCCTTCACATCTGTCTTCTACTACTGGTTCTAAGCCGAGTCTTCTTTAGGAGATCAACCACAATTTTGAGTCTCCACTGCTACGGGTAAGTAGCTGCACCTTCCATCCTAGTACCATGGTGTTGTATAGGGTTTATGCAGTAGATTGTTGAGTAATGAAAAGCTTGGATAGGCAAGAGAACTAAGAAGAGACTAAAGGAATCAGTAGGAGGAGAGAATCAACAAAATGGGTCAATAAGGCTCTTGTACTTTTGGGTTCTGTAGGTTTCGAACTGTTGACCTCTAGGTAGAAATAAAGGAAACATGTGCTGCCCTAGAGAATTGAAATAAGGACCTCCTGCGCACCTTATATTCCAGCCTTGATCTGCTGACTTTAGGATCTAGTTTCGATACCTTAGATCGAGAATCCACCGTTGAATTTTTAATATGTTTTATATAGAAATATATAGTTTACTATATTAAAATTTAAGAGAGAATTAACGGTCGGATTAGAAGTTATAAGGTCCGGAAGTAGAGCACTTGGGCTGTTTTTACAGCACGGGGAAAATTGACTAAGTATGGGAAATTTCAGCTTTTACCTCAACTTTGGAGATTTATGGGATAATTATGGTTAAGTGTTTTTGAGAGATCTTTACACTATGGTTAGCAGGTATATCATAGAGGAGCTAGGATTTTATCTCGGGATTTTATATCCTTTTCCAAGCCGTGTATATGAACCCAAAGTCGAACAGTAACGACTTTTGTGTAAACTATGAATGTTGAGAAACTCTTATAAATTCTTAACAAACCTTTCTATGAGAACTAGATTATGGACATAGGTTCTGAAAGAGAATATTAGAACTAAATGATAGACTTTTTGGGAATTTTCGGGACTAAGGGTAAAATAGTTTTTTTCCCTTAAGAGAGCCGTTTTCCGTAATCTCTCTTCATGAGATTGTACATCTTAGAAGTCTATAACTTCTAATAGTTTAGCGATGTGATTTTGATCCGCATGCCTTGTTTGACATGCGTTTGAGTACCACGAGTGCAGACCGAGTTGAGATTTGATAGAGTGGGATTTGATTCAAGTAAGTCCTTGCGACTTACTTAGCTAGTTTCTTGATGTTAGTTGAGTGATAATAGTGGTGTGTGTAATGTGTGTTTATAATAATAACTTGATAGGACGACTGTTATTATTCTATTTTAAGGCCCAAGTGTATGTATAACGGGCGGTGACATCACTGCCCTACTCTGATAGGAGACTGGGAGGTTCTCTATACCCAGGCCATACAGGTACAAGGTGAGATGCATCGGATCCATTCCTGATGGTTACACGGGGGCTGAGGCGAGGTTTGGGAATCTCTCGTGTCACAAAATAAGTATCATTAGTAAGAGTGAATGACTTAAATGAAGATAATAAATGGATTGTTTGAAAGCATGATGAGTGTTTGCTTTTGCTATGTGTGTGTGCTATTATTGTTCTTCTAATGTTTAGATAGCTTGCTAATGGTTGTTCTGTTGTGTTTTTAGATTCACCGCAAGTTAGAGCAGCAACTGAGTGATCCGGAAGTAGTGGTCAGCCGGGTCTCCGTACTCCTTAGAGTGGGGTTGGGATTGTTTGCTTTGTCGTTCTTTCATCTTGTTAAGACAGTGAGTTTGTTTCGTTGTTTAAGTACTATAGGTTGTTAGACGTTGTTGCATTCATCCCTTTAAAATACTAAATTTATGATTTTCATTTTTTCTTATTTGTGTCTTGTTGCAAGATCCTAGTAATATTGTTGTCAAACCGAGGTCGGGACCCATTGTGAGGTCCTAACTAGTAATGCTCCGAGTTTTGAGAATTCGGGATGTTACAGAGATTGCCTTTTATTTTATTATTATCTCGAGATTTGGTTTTGAATTTTTTATCTTACAATGTAGTGAATTATATGTTAACATGTCTACTATTTGATAATTAATTTTCAACACATGAAATCAAGTTTGGAAATGGTTCTTTTATTGGACGAAGAAGTTGTTGAAGAAGAAATGGATGAAGAAATGGAAGAGGAAATAGAAGAAGATATATATGAAACAATGAAGTACTTATTGACGATAATTCAAGCTATAATCATCCTATTAAAAGATAGCAGAATTATGATGCATCAACGTATTGAACCATCTCTTAAGAGAAGTTCGGTAACCCGAATGGATACTATTTTATACAAGATATGCTAAAGGGATATCCACATAGTTTTCGAGATTTACATAGAATGTATCCTGATGTGTTTCTAAAGTTGTGGGACATAATTAGACAAAGTACTCCTTTGGAAGATACAAGATATATTTGTGTTGAAGAAACGATGGCTACATTCTTGATTATTGTAGGGCACAATGATCGCTATTGTAATGTCTGTCAAAGATTTGGTCGCTCGCACTTTGCTACTAGTATCAACTTTCGCAAAACCTTGAAGGCTTTAAACACGATAGCACCACAAATGATGGTCAAGTCCGGAGGTGTGCCCTCTAAAATTAGGGAACATATAAGATTCTACCCTTATTTCAAGGTATGATTTGTGTTTAAAAGTTAAATTAGGAGATTGTTTTCTTTTTTCCATATACCTTACTCAAGTTGTTTGGATTTTGTTCTCTTAGGATTGTATTGGTGTTATTGATGGAACCCATATTCCCGCCATGGTAAAGGGTTGAGATGTAAGTAGCTACCGTACCCGTCATGGTACTCAATCTTAAAATATTTTGGCAGCTTGCAACTTCGATTTGGAATTCATGTATGTACTTAACGGATGGGAAGGCTCAGCACACGATTCAAAATTGCTAGCTGATGCATTATCAAGAAGAAATGGACTTGAAGTCCCTCAAGGTAGTTATATAGTACATATAATTTTCAAAAAAAAAATTTCATTGCTTTCGTCATGGTTATAACAAAAATATTATACTTGTAGGAAAATATTTTCTCGTGGATTGTGGATTTCCTAATCGACGTTAATTTTTAGCTCCATTACGCGGTGTACAATATCATTTAAAAGATTTTGGTTGTCAAGGTCGTCATCCGAAAAATGCTAGTGAGCTATTCAATCTCCGTCATGTATCAATGAGGAATGTGATTGAGAGACTATTTGGTATCTTTATATCGCGGTTTACAATTTTCAAAACCGCACCTACCAATAATTTGTGACACAAGCAGAGTTGGTTTTAGCTTGTGCCGGAATACACAATTTTCTTAGAAAAGAGTGTCGTTCAGATGAATTTCCGATTGAGCAACAAGATGTTCAACATGTAGGTGGTCACCAAGAAGGTGGTCAATCTTCACATGGAAGATGAAAGTGTTGAATTCCTTTCTCAAACCCAAAGACAACAAAGAGCGGATGCAAATGCTTGGAGACTACTATTGTCAATGCTATGTGGAATGATAGACCTGGAAATGATTATGATAATGATGGTGGTGAAAATGAAGAAGATAATAATGACGATCCAGACGATGAGGATCATGAAGAACACATGGAGGTTGAGAGTTATCAGTGTAATATCCAGAAATTTTATTCCGTTATTTCCGAGTCAAATCGGATTTCGAGCCGTTGACCTTTTTCCATTTTACCTAGTGTCACACCCCATCACAAATTATCATTTTATGTAAGCTTTGATTCACATAAAATGATGAAATTATATCAAGACCTAATATATGTATACATATATATATATATATATATATATATATATATATATATATATATATATATATATATATATATATATATATATCTATTTTATTGACAAACCCATGACAACTCTTGACAAACCATGACAAGGCCTTAACAAGTTTCTGCCCATTACTTTCCTTCTCTTGATTCAGCCCATGGCCATTTGTCTTTCAACATTGTTGGGACTTGAGGAGTATCATGGCCCGGCAGTGAGGAAGCCCAACCCTAAGGCTCCATATCAGCCTCATGCCCAACCAGCACGAGACCAGTCGGACGCGTCAACAATCAGGTGGAGGAGCGTTTCTCTTCCTTCCAAATCGTAACGCTCGGGGAAGATCTTCCTACGTTAATTTAGCCGGATATGCTGCTCTTTCTCTCTCCAACCTTCACGTCTGCCCGGATATGCTGCTCTTTCCCTCCCCAGCCTACGTCTGCCTCCCTCTTTCTTGGCTACATTCATCGGCCTTCAACTCATCAAACAGCCCCACTGCTCGCCGCCATCAGTTGCAACCGTAACCACCAAAACCATGTGCAGCCCAGGGTCTTCATCGCAGTAGTGGGTCGACCTCTGCATCAAGATCGACCGCCTGGTCTTCATCGCTGTAGTGGGTCATCATCGTAGCAGTTGGAACCCTTCTGTACACGTTGCAGATTGATCCTGGGAGTTTTGGTTTCTGCACGCAACCTTCTTCATAGGTGAGTCTCGATTACAATGTCCCTCTTACTCCCTTCCCTCCCTTGTCCGCATAGTTTCTGTAAGTAGAATAGTGAGTTACCCTCCCTCCTGTACTCCAGTGCTTATAGTGGTCGAAGAAGAGATAGTTGGACAGCCACTCCGTTATAGAAGGGAAGAGGACCTTGGCGCCAGATTGCAGTACTTCATTTTGCTTCCAATCCTAGGTAAGCAAGCTCTTACCTTGGCCTATGGATTATCATTTTTATAGGACTGAGTTCTTGATGTGAGAGTAGGTTAGAGTGTACTGTTATGTTGTTGATGAACTTAGGACCTTGGACCAGTAGGTAGGTTGGATTAGAAGAGTGTTGTCCAGAAGAACCAAAGGAAGAATGTAGTGCAAGTTGATTTTCTTACAGAAATTTTGGTGTGAAACTGCGAACTTTGAGCCTCTATTTCTATACTTTAGAAACATAATCCACCGTTCAAATTTTAGTATGATATAGAAGAATAGTTATATTGTGATGTATCAAAATTTGGGATCGATCCAACGGTCGGATCTAGATCCATAGGTGTCCAAAGTGGGCTGACTGTGCAGTTTGTGAAAAAACCCAAAATTTGGCTAAGTATAGAATTCTTGGATGTTTTAACCAACTTTAAGAATTTATGTAGGAGTTGTGGCTGGATAGTTTTGAGAGATATTTGCTCCTATGAGTAGCATGAATATCATAGATGACCTGGAGATTTATTTTGAAATTTTTATATTTTTATTCGGGCCTCGTATCTTAAGTCAAAGTCGGACCTTAGCGACTTTTTGTGAAAATCAAGAATTGTGTGTAACTCTTATAGATCTTTAGCGAACTATCCCTTGAGAGCTAGATTGTGGAAATAGGTTCCAAAGGAGAGTTTAAAACTAGGTTATAGAATATCTTGGAGCTTCGGGACCAGGGGTAGAATAGTCATTTTACCTTAGGAGGGCATCTTAGTAATTTCTCTTGATGAGATTGTACATCTTAGAAGTTATAGACTTCTAAAAATATGAGATGTATTTTGATCCACTTGCCTTGTATAACAAGCGATTGAGTTTCTACGGTTGTAGACCGAGTTGAGATTAAGAGAGTTGCGATTTGATTCAGGTAAGTCCTTGCGACTTAGTTGATTTCTAGATGTTGGCTGAATGATGATAGTGGTGCGTGTTGATTGTTTAATAATTATAACATGCATATGACGACCTTTATTATTTTATGGTCCAAGTGTATGTATAACGGGCGGTGACATCACTACCCAGCTCTGACAGAAGACTGGGAGGTTCTCTATACCCAGACCATACAAGTACAAGATGAGGTGCATCGGATCCATTCCTGATGGTTACACGGGGCGGAGGCGAGGTTTCGAAATCTCTCGTGTCACAAAATAAGTATCATTAGTAAGAATGAATGACCTAAATAAAGATAATAAAAATGGACTTCTCTGAAAACATGATTTGTGTTTAGTTTTGCTATTGTGTGTGTGTTATTCTCATTTATCTAACGTTTAGATAGCTAGCTAACGGTTGATTTATGTTGTTGTTTAGATTTAACGCATGTTAGAGCAACAGCTGAGTGATCCGGAAGTAGTGGTCAGCCGCGTCTCCGTACTCCCTAGAATGGGGTTGAGTTTTATATTGATGTTTCCTTATATTTTTATATTTTTATACGCTATCTTTATCCCTATAAGTATAGGTTAAAATATACATTTACGTACCTATATACATAAGTATATATATATACTATGGTACCCTACTCAAATGTCTAATATATATATATATATATATATATATATATATATATATATATATATATATATATATATATATATATATATATATATATATATACGTATATGTATATGTATATGTATATATACGTCCGTATACGGATTCCCTCATTCCTCAACACCGTCACTGTATCCATAAACCTACACTAACGTATATACATATACATATATATAGCTTCTTCCTACAGGTATATTACAGTAACGATTAGGAGAACCGAAAGAGAGGGCGGTAGGCTCACTTACTGCAGAACCGGTATCTTCGTCGGCCGAAACGTCTTCACCGGTTGCAAGGAGTCGGAGGCTGGCTGGCTCGCACCTGTTCGTACAGTCCGGTTAGATGGTTGCAGATCAGAACGTGTAGAGAGGAAGAGGAGGGATCGGCCGGAGTTGCTTACCTAGGGCGTCGCCGGCGGATAGGAGAGGCAGATGGAACAATGGTGGTCCGGGTGCAGTGATTGGCGTTCCGGCGTCCCTTCCTCCCTACTGCAGTGGCGGCGGTGGTGAGATCCGGAACAACGAGGCGCAGAGAAAGGCGGAAGAGGGAGGCAGCGATCTTACCGGAGTCAACAGAAGTCCCGTGCGCGCGTCTGGCGAGGTCCTGGTGGTCGGAAACGGCAGTGCGGTGGTGCTGTGGATACCGACAGTAGAAAGGGCGGAGTTACATCTTCGGACTCGAATAGAAACGGAGAAGGACGACGGAAGGAAGAAGGAGACGGTCTTACCAGCGTTACTGCGGCGAACGGCGGAAGCGGCTCGGTGGTGGAGGGAAGTGACCGGCCTGCTTACTGGTGGCTAATGCGATATACCGGAGGTGCGTAGAGGAGAAGGTCAGCAGATGCGGCGGATTAGTGTACTGATTAGGTTAGATTATTGGAATTAGTTTAGGTTAAATTATTGGAATTAGTTTAGGTTAAATTATTGGGCTTAGGGTAATGGGCCGACTGTTTGGCCCAATTGGAATTATTGAGCGGTTAGCTCATGAAATAATTGCGGAATTCGTAACTCGTGAATTTTGTGCGGGAATTTATATAATACGGAATTAAATTCCGTATTTATAAATTATAATTATTTTTATTTTAACAACGTAAAATTATTTTCGGTCATTTAATTTATCATTTTATGTGAATCTACGTCACATAAAATGATAGAACTAAACTCGTTTTATTTTACTTATTTATTTATTTACGATGGTCTCATCGGACTTTGTTTAATTCCACTTTACCGGAACTTAGAATTTTCGGTTATTACATCAGTGCCCCCTTAAAAGAAGTTTCGTCCCGAAACTTAGAATGTTCTTGTTACTCACACATTTCCTTCGGTATTTAATTTCCTCGACAATTTCATTTTCTACCATGCAACTACTCAACCATCACATAGACAAGTCTCACAAAAACAGAAACACTCGAATCAATATAAAAACCTAAAAAGTCAAACAACACAACATCCGAGTACTAACTCGTCAAATAGGAGTAACCTCTAACCCTGCAAAGAACTCGGGATAGTTACGTCTAATACTCTCTTCAGTCTCCCAAGTGGCCTCATCAGCTCCTCTCCTAGACCACTGGATCCTCAGCATAGGTATCTGCTTGGATCGCAGACGTCTGGCACTGCGCTCCAAGACAGCTACTGGATACTCTACAAATGTATGGTCAGGCTCAACTATCAGATCCTCATGGCTGATGACATGTCTCGGATCCGGAATGTACTCTCTCAACTGAGATACATGAAAGACCGGATGGACACTCTCTAGTCTCGGCGGTAGTGCTAGTCTGTAGGCCACCTCCCCAACTCTCTCTAAGATCTCAAAAGGTCCGACATATCGGGGACTCAGCTTCCCCTTAATGCCAAAACGCCTGACTCCTCTCGTAGGTGACACTCTCAACCACACCTGAGCACCCACTCTAAACTCCAAAGGTCGACGCCTTTTGTCGGCGTAGGACTTCTGACGACTCTGAGCTGCTAACATTCGCTCTCGGACTAGGGCAATCCGAGCGATGTCATCCTGTATCTGATCTGGAGCTACTCCATCAACTCTGCTAGGCTCATCCCAACATAATGGTGTACGACATCTCCGCCCGTACAAAGATTCATAAGGAGCCATCCCAATAGACGCGTGCCAGCTATTGTTATACGAAAACTCTACCAGTGGAAGATGATCTGGCCATACCTGACCCCAATCTAGTACACACGCCCGAAGCATGTCCTCTAAGGTCTGAATGGTCCTCTCAGACTGTCCGTCTGTCTGTGGATGATAGGCGGTGGTGAAGTGGAGACTCGTCCCCAAAGCAGTATGTACCTGCTGCCAAAACCTCGAGGTAAAACGTCCATCTCTGTCAGAGACGATAGTCCTCGGTATCCCATGGAGTCTCACAATGTGCCTGGTGAACTCCTCAGCCAGACGACTCACCGGCCACGTTTCCTTAATCGGAATGAAACGTGTTGTCTTCGTCAGGCGGTCTACCACTACCCAAATAGCATTAAATCCTCTGTTGAGTCTCAAACCAGTGACAAAATCCATAGATATATCCTCCCACTTCCACTATGGTACTGGAAGTGGGTGGAGCTCTCCTCCAGACCTACGGTGCTCAATCTTGACCTGCTGGCAGGTCGCGCACTGAGCTACATACCGAGTCACATCGGACTTCAAACCACCCCACCAGAAGAACCGTCTCACATCCTTGTACATCTTACTCGCTCCAGGATGTACTGAGTATGGGGTAGCATGAGCCTCACCTAGTATCCTCTGTCTCAACTCACTGTCTGACGGTACACAAACGCGATCTTGACGTCTCATCACTCCATCTGCACCAATAGTAAACTGTGGGGCCTCACCTCGAGACATCTTGTCTCGGATCCTGATCAAAGTAGGGCAAGTCTCCTGCTTCTGTCGGATCTCATCCAACAGATCAGGAAGTAACTCCATGGTAGACAACTGACCAGCGGTATCGGGAAACTGAACCTCTATCTCCAACCAAGCCAAGTCCCTCTGCAACTGTGGTTGTACTGTCAACCGGGCTATCGCCCTCTCTCTAGGCGTCTTCCGGCTCAAAGCATCAGCTACCACATTCGCCTTTCCGGGGTGGTAAAGGATCTCAAGGTCGAAGTCCTTGATCAACTCTAACCACCGCCTCTGGCGGTTATTCAACTCTCTCTGAGTGAATATGTACTTCAGACTCTTGTGGTCTGTAAAGATCTGACATGTCGCCCCATAGAGGTAGTGACGCCAGATCTTAAGAGCATGCACTACTGCAGCCAACTCTAGATCATGTGTCGGGTAGTTCTCTTCATACGTCTTCAACTGGCGAGACGCATAGGCTATGACCTTACCCCTCTGCATCAAAACACACCCCAAGCCCAGCTTGGATGCATCACTGTATACCACAAAGTCATCAATACCCTCAGGCTGTGCTAAAATCGGAGCGGACGTCAATCTCCTCTTCAGCTCCTCAAAACTCTGCTGACACGGCTCAGACCAGACAACCCGAGTGGTCTTCCTCAGAAGACAAGTAAGTGGTCGGGCAATCAAAGAGAACCCTTCTACAAACCGGCGGTAGTAACCTGCTAAACCCAGAAAGCTGCGAACCTCCTTAACATTCTTAGGAGGTTGCCAAGAAGATACTGACTCAATCTTCGCCGGATCGACCTTAATACCTTCAGCAGTCACCACGTGACCTAAGACAGCCACCTCTGACATCCAAAACTCACACTTGGATAGCTTAGCATACAACTGGCTATCCTGTAGAATCTGCAGTATTGTCCTCAAGTGTCCGGCATGCTCCTCTCGACTCCTAGAGTAGACTAGGATGTCGTCAATGAAGACCATTACAAACTGGTCTAAGAAGTCAATGAATATCCCATTCATCAACTCCATGAACACCGCTGGTGCATTAGTGAGCCCGAATGGCATCACTACGAACTCATAATGACCATACCTAGTCCGGAATGCCGTCTTAGGTATGTCCTGATCTCTCACCCTCAACTGGTGGTAACCTGACCTCAAGTCTATCCTCGAGAACACAGACGCTCCATGCAACTGGTCCAACAGGTCATCTATGCGTGGCAGTGGGTACTTGTTCTTGATGGTTACTTTGTTCAGCTCTCTGTAGTCTATGCACAGCCTCATCGATCCGTCCTTCTTCTTCACAAACAACACTGGTGCACCCCAAGGAGACACGCTAGGGCGTATGAAACCCTTCTCTGCTAGCTCCTCTAACTGCTTCTTCAGCTCAAGCAGCTCTATCGGTGTCATACGGTACGGGGCCTTCGAGATAGGTCTCGTGCCCGGCTCCAAGTCAATGCTGAAATCAACGCTCCTCTGTGGGGGTAGTCCTGGCAGGTCGTCACTGAATACCTCTGCAAACTCGCATGCAACAGGTATCTCCTCTATAGTCAGGCTCTTGCTTTCCTTCATGGCATAACACCAGAAGGCTTCGCAACCCTGCGCTATCAGTCTCGCTGCTCTCACTGCACTCATAATTGTACCTGACTTTCCGAGGTCCCACCCTCGGAATATTACTCTGTGGCCCTCCTCCGTGGCAACGGTCACTGTCCTCCTACCAATGTCTAAGACTGCTCCGTGTTTCCTCATCTAGTCTATCCCTAAAATGACATCCTCATGAGCTAAGGGCATGACTAGAAAATTGACTAGCCAGTCTCGATCTCCCATGCGAACAGGACATCCAAAGATCTCTCTAGTCCCTCTTACCTTACTCCCATCAGGTAAGCCTATCATAAAAGGTATCCCCTCTACAGTAGCTAAGGACAACCTATCTACGCATGCATCAGATATGAAGGAGTGTGTAGCACCCGTATCAAATAAAACTCGTACAGGTAAGTCATGAATCTGGATCGTACTTGTGGCAGTCGGTGCATCTGGCTGATCAGCATCTCTCAACTCAAACACTCGTGCCTGAGTTCCTCTAGTATCAGCCACACTACCACGTCCTCTGCCCCGACCTGATCCCTGCATAGAACTCTGTGGTGGTGTGTGTCCTGAAGCCCGGTAAGACTGCTGCTGACTAGGAGCTCTGTACTGCTGCTGCTGACTAGGAGTCCGGTACTGTGGCAGTCTCTGTACACTCCCTGATAAGCCTGCAGGAGAAGAACCTTGCTGAGATGGAGCCTTGCCCTGACGGCAGAAGGCAGCTCTATGTCCAATCTTACCGCACTGGAAGCAAGTTACTGCTGGCTTCGTGCAGTTTGATCGGATATGCCCATAGCTATTGCAGTTGTGGCACTGCAAGCCACCAGTTGAAGTCTGACCAGTAGCTGTATGACTCTGTCGCCCCTGAGTCTGTCCCCGTCCAAAAGCAGCTACTCCTGAACTACCACTAGCATAACCTGTCCTCTGCCGCTTATCCGGCATGTCTGACTGAGCAGCTCTCCTCAACACTGGTCTGTCTCTCTCATAAGCAGATGCTCTATCCTGATAGTTTGACAGAGTCTCACAGCGAAATCCTGCCAGATAGGAACGGGTACTCTCTCTCAATCTCCGTGAAAAGAGATAGACATGCTGCTCCTCAGAAGGTGCAGCTGGTCCAAGTAGTGTCAGTTCCTTCTGGAACTTCTTGATGGCAGCAGCGATCGGAATGTCCTCAAATCCAGCCTCAATGAAGTCCTGGAATCTCTCTCTCCTCAACGAAACAGGGCAGTATCTGTCTCTAACAATGCTCCTCATCTGCTCCCAACTGGTGACTCGACTACGCATGGTCCGCCACCAGGAATGAGCATCTCCAGTGAAGCAGGTCTGCACCAAATCTACCTGCCGATCCTCTGGGCAGCGTATTGCCTCTAACGCAGTCTCTACCTGCCCAATCCAGTGCTCCACCTCCAATCTTATCTCTCCATTATATGAGGGGACCTTCTGAGAGTTGAAAGCCTTCAACCACTCATCTGGCCTCGGTGCTCTAGTCCCAGTAGGCGCTCTATCAGCCACAACTCTCCTCTTAGGTACAGCTGGCACCTGAGGCACTTCCTGTGTCACCTGGACAGATCTAACCGGTACTGGTGGTACCTGGGTAAGTCTCTCTGTCCTAGCAGCCTCCTCCCTACGCTCAACGTAGGCTCGGTACTCTCTGTACTCAGTCGCTCCAATGGAAACACGTCCTGACTCTGTCGAACGTGCTCTCTGTGCTCTAGACCTAGCAACGGTCTCGTTCCTGACCTCAGGACCAACACTCTCTGCTACTTCCTCCACTTCAGCCTCTGGCATGATCACTGCTGGGGGATCCTCTCGTGGAGCTCGACCTCGACCTCGGGCTAGTGGGGGTCTACCTCCACGGCCGCGTCCTCTAACTGTAGGGGTCCTATCTCCCCTACCTGGTCCAGCTGGAGGGAGAGGTGGACGACCTCTGCCTCGACCAGTAGCTAGCGTAGCTCTAGTACGTGCCTTCTGCGCAAGAATAATAACTATAATTACTACTAGCTGAAAGTCCAAAAGTCCAACTACAGTAACCTAAAGTCCAACTAAGCATACTGAGATCCGCGGTAGTAGTGGTGGTCAGCCGTACTTTTCTATTCCCAACCAGACTATGCATGCATTTAAAACCAAAAATTTTCCTTTTAAACTCAGATCCCTTTTCGGATTCTGCTTAAAACTTATTCGGTCTTTCAGAAGATTTCAAGTGCCATTGTTGCCAACCTAGAGCTCTGATACCATGTTGTAACACCCCGAATTCTCAGAACTCGGAGTATTACTGGTTAGGACCTCACAATGGGTCCCGACCTCAGTTTGACAACAACATTACTAGGATCTTGCAACAAGACACAAATAAAGAAACCGAAATTCATAAAAGCCATGTTTTTAGAGTAATGAATGCAACACTGTCTAGCAGCCTACAGTACTTAAACAAAAGAAAAGAACAACTGTCTTAACCAAAAGAAAGGAAAGACAAAACAACCCCAACCCCGCTCTAAGGAGTACGGAGACCCGGCTGACCACTACTTCCAGATCACTCAGCTGCTGACCTAACCTGCGGTAAGTCTAAAACAACAACAAGAAGAACCGTTAGCTAGTTATCTAAATATTAGCAGAATAATAGCAGCACAAACACACCCAGATAAACATAAACACTCAGCATGCTTTCAAACAAGTCCGTTTTATTATCTTGCTTTAATTTACTCGTTCACTCTAGTGATACTTATTTTGTGACACGAGGGATTCCCAAACCTCGCCTCCGCCCCCGTGTAACCATCAGGAATGGATCCGATGCATCTCACCTTGTACCTGCATGGTCTGGGTATAGAGAACCTCCTAGTCTCCTGTCAGAGCTGGGCAGTGATGTCACGGCCCGTTATACATACACTTGGGCCTTAAACGTAATAATAACAGTCGTCCTAGCAAGTTATTATTATTAAATCACGCAATAGCACACACCACTACTATCACTCAACTAACACTCAAAAACTGGCTAAGTAAGTCGCAAGGACTTACCTGAGTAAAAATACTCTCTAACACGTCTCACACCGTCTGTACTCGTGGTAACTCAAATGCCTGTCAAATAAGGCAGGGGTATCAAAACACATCTCGCTGTCCAACCTCTTGCGAAGGAATTACGGAAAACAACTCTCTTATGGTAAAGACCATTTTACCTTTGGTATTGAAATTCTCAAAGTTTAAATTAGAAAACTATCCATCCCCTTTGATAGTTACACTAGTTATAAGTTACACTTCAAAACTCATCTAAGAACCAAAAACCCTCCTTACTCCTCTATTATTACTTTACTCTTCTAAAAAAATATGTATACCTAGGTACGTACTTTAACCTTCACTTCCATATCCCATTAAAAACCGTAACCATTCGGAAATTATATATTTATATATATATACATGCCATTTCCGCAACTCTCGTTCGTATGAGTAGATTTATATATATATCGATTCACATATATAACTTTACTTCACTTAGGTATACTTTTATTTTTATATAATATACATATACGTATGTTCATATACTCGGCATACACAATTCTTATATTTTTATACGCTATCTTTATCCCTATAAGTATAGGTTAAAATATACATTTACGTACCTATATACATAAGTATATATATATATACTATGGTACCCTACTCAAATGTCTAATATATATATATATATATATATATATATACGTATATGTATATGTATATGTATATATACGTCCGTATACGGATTCCCTCATTCCTCAACACCGTCACTGTATCCATAAACCTACACTAACGTATATACATATACATATATATAGCTTCTTCCTACAGGTATATTACAGTAACGATTAGGAGAACCGAAAGAGAGGGCGGTAGGCTCACTTACTGCAGAACCGGTATCTTCGTCGGCCGAAACGTCTTCACCGGTTGCAAGGAGTCGGAGGCTGGCTGGCTCGCACCTGTTCGTACAGTCCGGTTAGATGGTTGCAGATCAGAACGTGTAGAGAGGAAGAGGAGGGATCGGCCGGAGTTGCTTACCTAGGGCGTCGCCGGCGGATAGGAGAGGCAGATGGAACAATGGTGGTCCGGGTGCAGTGATTGGCGTTCCGGCGTCCCTTCCTCCCTACTGCAGTGGCGGCGGTGGTGAGATCCGGAACAACGAGGCGCAGAGAAAGGCGGAAGAGGGAGGCAGCGATCTTACCGGAGTCAACAGAAGTCCCGTGCGCGCGTCTGGCGAGGTCCTGGTGGTCGGAAACGGCAGTGCGGTGGTGCTGTGGATACCGACAGTAGAAAGGGCGGAGTTACATCTTCGGACTCGAATAGAAACGGAGAAGGACGACGGAAGGAAGAAGGAGACGGTCTTACCAGCGTTACTGCGGCGAACGGCGGAAGCGGCTCGGTGGTGGAGGGAAGTGACCGGCCTGCTTACTGGTGGCTACTGCGATATACCGGAGGTGCGTAGAGGAGAAGGTCAGCAGATGCGGCGGATTAGTGTACTGATTAGGTTAGATTATTGGAATTAGTTTAGGTTAAATTATTGGAATTAGTTTAGGTTAAATTATTGGGCTTAGGGTAATGGGCCGACTGTTTGGCCCAATTGGAATTATTGAGCGGTTAGCTCATGAAATAATTGCGGAATTCGTAACTCGTGAATTTTGTGCGGGAATTTATATAATACGGAATTAAATTCCGTATTTATAAATTATAATTATTTTTATTTTAACAACGTAAAATTATTTTCGGTCATTTAATTTATCATTTTATGTGAATCTACGTCACATAAAATGATAGAACTAAACTCGTTTTATTTTACTTATTTATTTATTTACGATGGTCTCATCGGACTTTGTTTAATTCCACATTACCGGAACTTAGAATTTTCGGTTATTACATATGAGGTCACAACCCAAGCATGCTAGGTCCAACTCCTAGTCTCAAAGATCATCGTAAGATCGTACCAAATATAACTCAACAAAGCTCATAAATCATCCCACGAACCTAGGGTTCAAGGCCACTATTTGGCATTCATTATAAGTTATGCTAGATCCAACCTAGCATGATATACTACCACTGAACATAACTAGATCGAGGAAGAAGGTACTCACACGAGGTCAAAGGCGGAAGACGATCTACGGATGTCGAATGCGGATTCGTTGGGCCTTTATCGGGGCGCTTCCGAACCTAACACCAAACTAAACAAATTTATTTTATACGTTAAATTTGAACGTAATAAAACATATATAAATCTAAGGAAAACTCGTTTTGAAAACCAAGGTTAAAAACCGTTAAATTTTCCGGGGCAATATATACAATTATGTAAACATGGGTCATAAAACAAAATTAAATCTTTGGTCCATAATCCAAAATTAATACAATAAAGGCCACAATTGATAATTTGTAAAATTTGGGTCATAAACTGTAATAATAAATATGGCCCATATATGTAATTAATTTCTACAGGGGTATAACTGTTAATTTCCGAAAACCTGGGTAAAATATGTAAATACAATGTATAGGTTACAACCTATAATTAACCAAAATATGAGGGGCCCGAGTTAATATACCCTAAAACACAACATAACTGGTGGTTGGGGAAGAAGAAGCAGACGGCGGCTAGGCGGAACAAGGGACGAGGTGGCGACCGGCGAGCTCTCTAGTGGGTCTGGATGTCTGACGAGCCGACGTTGGTTCTAGCTTTGGTGGAGAGAGAGAGAGAGAGAGAGAGAGAGGAGGGTGGTGCTCCAAGCTTCGATCTCCGGCAGGGGGAGGACGATGGTGTCGACAACGGCACTTCCGACGTCGCCTAGTGGGAAGGTTGCCCTTGTCGGCGGTGGAGAGAAGAAAAGAAGCAAAGGGCGTCAGCGTCGGCGTGCAGTGCTGAGGAGGTCCAATTCAGGTTACGGGAGGCAGAGGGAGAGACAGATAGAAGTAGGGGTGAGATTGAGAGGGAGTGAGATTGGGAGGAGTAGGAGACATAGGGAAGGGCGAGGGGTCGGGAGGGTCTCACTAGTTGGGGAAGGAAGAGAGAGAGGGAAAAAAGGAGAAAGAAAAAGAGAAAAGAAAGAAAAAAAGAAGAAGAAAAGAGTAAACAGGGGATCCGGCCAAAAGCGTTCGGAATGGGATTTTCGAATCGGAAAACTTTCCTGACTTTTTCCAAAAATAGTAATACGGATATGTGAACGTATCCAAAATATAAATATACTCGGAAAGATATTTTACGCCGTAAAAATACTTTTAATAAAAATATTTAAGCTAATAAATTATCGATAAAAGTAGGACCAACCAAATATCAAAAACGCGCCTAATAAATGGGGCGTTTCATCAGATTCCCTAAAAATAAGTTTCGTCCCAAAACTTGCTAAACGCCGAATTTCTCAGCCCCTAAGGCCGAGGTATAAACTCTAAAACTAAGAAGGCTTAAACCTTCTAACCTATACTCACATTCTACTCCAACTACCACCGCAAGATATATCAGGTTATATACCGCACAAGGCACATAAAAAAATTACATATATGGAACACTCAACAAAGAAGGAACGGGAACTCACTCGTCGATCCTACATGTGTATCTAACTCAACGTTGAACTCTGGGTAATTCCTATGGATACTATCATCTGTCTCCCAGGTAGCCTCATCGGCTCCTCGTCTCGACCACTACACTCTCATCGTTAACGCTTCATTTTCCCAAATTGATGTATCGATATCAAGCCGAGATCATTGAATTTTACCAACGATATCTCTTTGTTTTCAATTGCTTAGTCTTACGATAGAGAATATGCGCCGGTTCTCTTCATAATTACCACTTTCCTTAACTCGACATGTTGGAGGTCCAATCATTCCGATAATCTCAATTGGTCCCACATTACGAGGGCTTGACTTTCCTCTCGGCTCTTTCTCAATGCATCAGTATCATTTTTTTTCTCTTTGATTGCCTCTACACAGAAGGTTGAACTTCTAAATTGGTCCCGCTAAACCGAACTTTGATGCTTCATCTTCTCAATGTTGTTGCAAGTTCCAAGTAATGAAGGGAGTACTTTAATCCACACTGATTCTACTAATAAGGCATGTATGTCGTTACTTCTCCCTTTGCATTAGTACTTAACCAAGACCTTGTCGTTGAGAATCCACACTGATTCTACTAATAAGGCATGTATGGCATCACTATAGGCTCATGTAGACATGCATTGTAAGGAATGTTGTTCTTGCAATATCTTCTTCTCGGGTCCTCGGTTGGTAGTAACCGGGCCTCAAAACAATCTTAGAAGATATACCGACCTTTCCAACCGACCGAGTAGGTCATCTATCTAGGTATGAGGTATCTATTATTCACCTTTATCTTGTTCAGCTCACGGTAATCGATGTTCAAACGGAGAGAACCGTCTCTCTTTTTTGCAAACAACACTGATGTTCTTCATAATAACTTTAAATCAAGAGTTTAAGATATAACCTCATATGACCTTCAAACCAAGAGTTCAAGATAACGTTTGGTATTTTCCATGGTGGTGCATTGGTTCTAATGAACCCTTATCGACAAGATCTTGTAGTTATTTCTTCAATTGCTTCCTCAATCCGCGTATCTTTTACAAATTTCATTCTATAAGGCGTCTTTAAAATCGAGTTGAGCCAAGCTCGACCTTAGTGGAAAAATCCACATTCCGACGTAGTGGTGATGACATGAATTATATGTCATTATAATCATGCATATTGTGGAGGTTTTACCTCAATTTACCTTGTATTTGGATAGATTTGTGTACCTTTAAGGTTTATTTCATTTATATTCCGGAAATAGAGGTCTACATTAGTTGTGGTTGAATTATAGGTGAATTCGGTGGAATTGGAAGCAAAAGTGGAGCAAAGAGTATCTAAGGTAAATAAGGAAGCTTAAGGAACCTTAGAGGAGTCATGAAGAGAAAAGGAAGTGTGTAAAAGGGTCACTAAAGGAAGGAAGGAAACAAGTCAAGAGACGAGCACTTTCTGTTGAAAAAAATCGAGTCATTTACAAGATAAATCGGACGATTTTCCACACAAAAATCGAACGGTTTTTATTGCATTAAATCGCACGATTTTCCTTCAGCTTTCGCCTAAAAATATTACGATCCAAAGTCCATCACTTGTGGGCCTGAGAAGTGATATGCCAAGCGGCCCATTGGCGAGAAAGTATACATTGGAACCCTAGGAACAAAAATGGGGAGTTCGCAATGTGGAAAATTTACAGGATTTTACGGGATTGAAGGTTCTTGGAGAGAGGATTGAAGGAAAGAAACAAGAAGTCAAGAATCAAGAAGTTTGTGAGATCTTTTGTTTCCCTTCTGATTCTTGTGATTTGTGAACACATTATTGAGTATTTTGAGAGATTCTTTGAAAGATTTTAAGGTTAGATTACAGATTCGGAGATTATTTGGTTTTTATTCAAAGTTCGAGTTTTATTTGGTTTTATTCATTCAATCTTGAGTTTGATTTGAATATGAAAATGGTTGGCTAAAAACCTTGTGATTTTGGGGAGAATAGTTGATGATTGAGGCTTAGATGATGATAGACTGAACTCATTTAACCATTTGGACCATGAGAGTTGAGATTTAACTTTGCGACTACAGGAAAATCGACATGTTTCTAAGGGAAATCGACCGATTTGGGTGAAGAACAGAGCGATTTATTCGTCTGACGATCTTTAATTGATTTATCCTTTAATCAAAGTTAACCCTTGTCTAAATCCTAACCTTGCTTAACCTTTTTAACCCCTATTCAAGTATAAGAAGAGACTTCATCATTGATTCTTCATTTGATAGTCAAAGTTTATAAGATTTGGGTAATAGAGAGACTCAATATTCTCTATTAAGGTTTGAGTGTGCTTTCCATCTTTACCTTTGAGAGTCATATCCTTGGGTTTTGGGTGGTTAGTTTGAGTGTTAATCTTATCTTTAGACCTTTCTATATTGCAGCCTCAACAACCTTTATAGAGAGAGCATTTGGGTTAGACATATAGGTTTTGGAACTTCGTCGTACGATACCTTCCTTTGAAACACATAACCTTGGCAACGCCAACTCTGTCCTTTGATCTTTAGAAGTGTCTTGAATTGAAAGCCACAGTCGGATGCTTGAATCCTTGGAATCATTTGTCTCCTTATTAATTACAAAAGCTTTTGCATTTTTCCAGATAATTTGAAATCGATTTTATTATCACCAAATCCCTGAGTTCGACTCTGGAATTTCTTGCCTTACTACAGCTGATCCGTACACTGCGGATTCGCTTTTGCATAAGTTCTAGATATAAATTTAAGACTTTGACGCACAAACTTTTGAGCGAACAAGTGGACTCCGTGATATCTCGGGTTCCGTCTTTTCTTCTCCCATCACATAACATAATAACCGACACAACCTTGTCTTAACACTTGACATGTGGTTATGGTACTAATGATCCACCCCGATTTGTTAGGGTGACATCCTTCAAACGCATGTATTGCTCTATCTTTAGCTACAATGTTGACCGTCCTCTTTCAAAGATCCTTCATCTCTTGAACTCGAGAGACTTGCTCGAGTCTTCTGACTCTTGGGGCCTTGGTTAAGCATTATTTCAGCTTAATCCCCCCTTTTTCACTTTGAAGGAATGCCTGATCTCGCATATATGCTCAACCATGAAGGTCCTAACTACAAGACTTAATCACGCCTTATAATAAATCGATCTTATCTTCTTCGCTTTCTCTGACATCCCAACATATTGGAGGAATTATTGGTATTCTACATAAGCTTGCATCATTCCTTCGAGTAGGTGTAGAACTTACTTCATTTCCTTATGCAACGTCAATCCGACCGTAGAGGTTCTAACCTCAATCTTTCATATACTTCTCGTACGTCTCATGTCAACATCAAACTTCAAAACTTCGGTCTTCTCTTACTCTTGTTGTTCACCTTATGCATCTCTTGGTATTCCATGACCAACTTCACAACTGTACCAGTATGCCCCGTGGAGAACGCTACGCGAAATTCCCCAACCACAATCATTGAAAGATCCACTCATTACTTCATCAAGCACTAACATCATAAACTCTAAGCTTGCAGTGTTGCCCTAATCTAGGTCCCCCTTTCACGTCATAGCCATCGTGGCTCTTCTGTGTGAGTTTGAAACATTTGACTCAGCTTTTTCTCGCTAAAACATACCATCCATTTCATTAGAATGAAGATATTATGCATCCTCATTATATACTCCCATTTACGTACAGCAACAATGGAAACTTCACCTTCCTATTTGTTCTTATAGTCCTCTTTACCATGATCAAACTTTAAAAGATCTGATCCGTGTCATCTTCCCATATGTCAACTCCATGACCTAAGAAGGTCGCAAATGGTCGTTACATTCTCTCCCTAAGAGGCCTTCTACAATTACCTGCTTCGAAACCATTAAATGCTACATGATTAAGAGATTTTCACTTCTATTGATACACCATTTTACTGGTGACATTGAATCACCGAAAATACTCCAAGTTGTTGTTATCGTCCCTTTATAATCCCATAGTCTGGGTTACTCTTCCCATCTATACTCATCAATAGACAACCCACACATGTGCTTTCTTGAATACCACGATTAGCTTATAGCTGACCTTTTCCAAGGTCAACGACTTACTTTATACTTAGAAAGACGAAGAAAAGCGATCCCTTCCTAATTCAACAGTCCATAAGCCTTCTACTTAGTCTCGTCCTTTGAATGAGCCTTCAAGGGATAACAAAGGGTGTACTTCTAACTCTACCTTACGATCTAGAGATATTGTATGCTTTAAATGTCAAGGTAGAGGTCACTACATGTGAGATTTTTCTAATAAACGGGTTTTATTTATAAATCAACAAGAGAAATATGAAAGTGAAGAAATGAACATGATCATACACATATCAATGCATTGCATGAGCATGATAACAATAGTGATAGTGATTGTGAATATGAGCATGGTGAATCATTAATTGCTAGACGCACATTGCATGCTAAAATTGCTTCATGTGAGGACAATCAACGTGAAAACATTTCTCATACTAGATGTCTTGTTCAAAGAAAATTTTGTAATATGATTATTTATGGTGGTAGTTGTTGCAACATTGCTAGTGAGGAATTGATCACTAAGTTGCAAATCACTACTTTCTATCATCCTCGACCTTATAAGTTGCATTGGATGTGATTGTGGAGAATTGAAATTTAACAAACAAGCTCGAATTGCGTTTAACTTAGGAAAATATGAAGATATTATTGTTTGTGATGCTGTGCTTATGCAAGCATGTCATATTTTGTTAGGCCGCCCTTGGCAATTTCATAGGAAGGTTACGCATAGAGGTGTTGCCGGTTCCTAAACCGGCGGTTTAGGTTTAGGAACCGGCGGTTTAGGTTTGGCAAAAGCCAAACCTAAACCTAAACCGGCCAAGGAGGAACCGCCGGTTTAGGTTTAACCTAAACCGGCGGTTTGCCAAACCGCCAAACCGCCGGTTTGGCGGTTTGGCACATGACTTTTAAAAAAAAAAAAAAAAATGTATATATATATATATATAAGTAATATAATATATATGTATA
>BSUD01000008.1:112871860-112899992 GCA_033239045.1 Fagopyrum esculentum
AAAAAAAAAAAAATTAAACCTCCAACGGCTATTATAGCCGTTGGAGTTCAAATTGTTGCAAAGAGACGTTGGCTTTTGCCAACGTCTCTTTTTTTTGGCCAAACCGCCGGTTTGGCCAAAAAAAATTAAAAAAAAAAATAAAAAATATGCTCAAACCGGCGGTTAACCACCGGTCTGAACCGCCGGTTTAGGTTTGGTGTTGAACCAAACCTAAACCTAAACCTCGAACCCCCGGTTCAACCAAACCGGCAAACCTAAACCGCCGGTTTGGTCAAACCGGCGGTTTGAGCCGGTTCACAAACCGCCGGTTCGGCGGTTTGGTTTGAACCGGTAACACCACTAGTTACGCATGATGGTATTTCTAATAAATATTCATTTGAGTTTAATGGAAGGCAATCACTCTTAAACCTATGACGCCTTTGCAGATTGCTGAGCATTACAACAAGAAGAAGGACAAATGCAAGGAAAAGGAACAAGAAATCACTCTCAGAGAAGAAAACTCGACCAGGTTTTCAAAATCTCGCCGAAATTTGACGGCCAAACCCGATCCGATGAGAAATCTCAGCCCGATCATGGAAATCTCGGCCGAGATTCCTGTAATCCGCCCGATATTCCTTCTATGGGGCATCAACGAACACTTATATCATCCAAAATGGAGTTTCTTGACGATTATGTTCCATTAGATCTGTCTTTATTGAGTCTATGCAAAAGCCTACTGACTTTAAGTGATGAAGTGAAAGTTGTTTTGCCTTCAAATATTTTAGAGGCTTTAGATGAGTATAAAGATGTATTTCCAGATATGATTCCTGCAGTTCTTCCACCTTTTTGAGGCATTGAGCATCGAATTCACTTCATTCCAAGTTCGTCCATTCCTAATTGCCCAACTTATAGAATGAGTCCGCAGGAAAGCCAAGAAATACAAGATCAAGTGCAAGACCTTTTGAACAAAGGTTACATACGAGAGAGTTTGAGTCCTTGTGTGGTTCCAATACTGTTGGTGCCCAAGATGGATAACACTTGGAGGATATGTGTTGATTGTCGAGCAATCAATAACATCACTATCAAGTACCGTCATCCCATTTTCCGATTAGATGACATCTTACACGAGTTTAGCGGATCCACCTTGTTCTCCAAGATCGATCTCAAGAGAGAATATCATCAAATTCGGATGGGGGAAGGAGATGAATGGGAGACAACATTCAAGACCAAGTTTGGACTTTATGAGTGGCTAATTATGCGTTTTGGTTTGACTAACGCTCCTATCACTTTTATGAGGTTAATGAATTATGTCTTACACCATTTTATCATATTGTTTGTGGTTGTCTATTTTGACGACATTCTCATATATAGCAAATCCATTGAGGAACATGAAGAACACCTAAGGGAAGTACTTGGAACTCTTAGATCTGAATCTTTATATGCTAATATTAAGAAATGTGAGTTTAGTACTGATCAAGTTATTTTCATTGGATTTGTAGTAAGCACAAGAGGTCTTGAAGTTGACAAGGAAAAGATCAAGGCCATCCAAGAATGGCCTACACCTATCACCGCCGGACAAGTGTGATCTTTCCATGGATTAGCCACGTTCTATAGGCATTTTATAAAGGATTTTAGCACCATCGCATCCCCTCTCACACATCTCACGAACAAGCAAATAGCATTTGAGTGGGGAGAAGCGCAAGAGAAAGCATTTACGGAACTAAAGAGACAACTATCGAACACACCTCTTCTTGCACTTTCGGATTTCACCAAGCCATTCAAAGTAGAGTGTGATGCTTCAGGTATTGGTATTTGAGGAGTACTCATGCCAGAAGGTAAGCCTTTAGCCTACTTTATTCAAAAGTTAAAGGGTCCAGGCTTGAATTATTCAACCTATGACAAGGAATTATATGCTTTATTTCGAGTTTTCATGGCATGGCAACATTAACTTTGGCCTAATGAATTCATCCTTAGAACTGACCGTGAGCCTTTGAAGCATTTTCGAAGTCAAGATAAGTTGGACATGGAGACATGGATGATGGATGGAGTTCATTGAGACTTTTCCTTATATTATCAAACACAAGAAGGGAAAGGATAATGTTGCAGTGGATGCCCTTTCCAGAAGGTACACGTTGATCACAACCATGGATTCCAAGGTCGTAGGATTCCATTATATCAAAGAAATATAAGAGGATGATTCTGATTTTGGCAAAATTTACCTCTAGTGTAAATCTTGACCAACTGCCAGGAATCTCGGCCGAGATTTAGACCGAGATTTCCTTCAGTCGAGAGGTAAGTATTATCTTTTCGAAGGATTTCTATTCCATGAGGATAAAGTTGCATTCCTAGATGTTCTTTGAAATTATTAATAGTTGAGGAGGCTCATATAGGAGGATTAATGGGACATTTCAGAAGAGATAAGACTTAGCATATGCTTCATTCATATATCTTTTGGCCTCACATGTTGAAGGATGTTGAACACTTGATTAAGAGGTGTGTTATTTTCTTGAAAGCGAAATCAAGACTGAAGCCACACGGTTTGTATACTCTTTTACCTATTCCTACTTCACATTGGCTTGCCGTTAGTATGGATTTTGTTGTAGGATTAACAAGGACTAAGAAGGGGAGAGATTCCATCTTTGTGGTTGTAGACCGCTTTTCTAAAATAGTTCACTTTATTGCTTGCCATAAAGCTGATGATGCATATAATGTGGCTAACTTGTTCTTCAAGGAAGTTGTTAGGTTGCATGGAGTGTCACTGACTATTGTAAGTGATAGAGATATCAAGTTCCTCAACTTCTTTTTTAAGACACTTTGGGGAAAGCTAGGTACCAAGTTTTTGTTTTCAACTTCTAGTCATCCTCAAACGGATGGTCAAACGGAGGTAATAAATAGAATTTTGACTACTATCTTAAGAGCTATTTTAAAGGATAATTTGAATGCTTGGGAATCTGTTTTGTCACATGTAGAATTTGCTTATAATCGTACCTTGCATTCATCTACTAATCTAACGCCTTTTGAGTGTGTCTATGGAGTGAATACTTTGACTCCCTTTGATTTTATACCGTTGCTTGTAGAGGAGCGAGTAGATTTCATTGCAGGAATACAGGTGGAGTTCATTAAGGAATTGCACGAGAAGACGCGCATAAGGCTGGAGCAAAAAGAAAAAACCGTCGCTTCAAAGACGAATCGGAATCACAAGGAGATGCTATTTAAACCCGGAGATCTAGTTTGGTTGCATCTAAGGAAGAGCGATTTCCGGACAAGAGGAAGTCTAAGCTGTCTCCAAGAGGAGATGAACCATTTAGAGTGAAGCGAAAAGTTGGTGACAATGCTTATGTCTTGGAACTTCCAACTGAGTATCGTCTAAGTCTCATCTTTAATGTCGGTGATTTGAGTCCTTACGAGCTTAGAGATGAGCATGTTGATGATTCGAGGATGAATATTTCTCAAGAAGGGGAGTCTGATGTGGGACCATCTCCAACACAGCATCAAGGACCAGTTACTAGATCAAAGACTAAAGCATTGAAGGACAAGCCAACAACACCTTCTTCGGATTCTATCATGGACGGAGCTATCACAAGGTTAAGAGCAAAGGCTATTCAAGATGAAGTTACGAGCATACTTATGACATGTACACTCAAGGAAACCCTACTCACTCTCAGGAGTCCTTTAGTGACATTATTGACTGTTATGGAAGAGTCAAGCCACGACCAAGAAGATCCATCAAGCATAGAAGAAGGCTAGAACGAAGAAAGAGAGAAGAAATCTCAGTCCACCTCCAGAAAAATTGGCCGAGACTTTCAACTGAGTTTTCTCTTCTGACACGCGCTTGAAGATCCGGCCATGATCTTTTATCTTTGGCAACTATATCTTTTAAATTCTGTTTCCTTAAAGCTCTCAGACTATCTTAAGGAATTGTTAGTTTTGATCCTATTTTTAGGATTATTATTTTTATATCTTTTAAAGATATCTTTCCTAGATTATCTTTCAAAAGGTATCTTTCTTAGTTTTCATAGTTTGATCTCCCTTATAAATAGCCTTAGTGGGGGAGATTGTTAGTTAGATTGGATTTGATATATTTCCACATATTGTGTGAACTTACGGCTTCGCTTATGAAGTTTGTATTTTATTCATTCCTATTCAATCAAAAAGAGAGCCTTTGATTGAATCGTTGTGAAGTCCTTGCTAGATTGTGCTTGTGTGTGTTAATCTTTCTGAAGGTTGGTGCTCCTAGTCAATACTAGTTCCTCATTGTGCTTGTCTTACTTAGAAGACTTGTGTAAGGGTAAAAAAGTGAGGGTTAAGGTAAGCTCTTCGTTCAGGGGTTTTGACACATCATTGGTCAAGGTTCTTTGCGGGAATTTTTTGGTTCTTATCTTCCTATGCTTATCATGTATCATTTCATAGTCATCTTATTTTCTTTCTATATCATCCACTTATCCATTTTCAGAGTTACCAGCAATCTCGCCATAATCTTCCCAAAATCTCGCCCGAGATTTCATAAAAATAGAACGAGATTTTTTCCAGTTAAGGACTTTCAATCTAGATCGGAAACTGCGGCTTAACCCCGCATCATGATTGTTTTAAAAGTGAAAAAAACTTATTCCTAAAAGAGAAATCAAGTGCTACAAGATAAAAATTTGTATGGTTCATGAAGAAGTATAAATTACGAAGAAAAGTGTGAAGTGACAATGCATTGAAGGTGTTTCGAGTTATAAAGATTCGGTACCATGGGTACTATTTTCCATTTTGACCTACTTTTTGGCCTATCAACATCAAGTTTTCAAGTCCTATATCCCCGTTGCACCTTTATAAAAGACCTCATGATATTTATCTTGCATTTTAGTTTTACTTGACATGTGGTGGAGTTTGAGAATGCTTGACAAGCCTATGGTATGATCTTTTCTTGTCTGTTGAGTTTGAGATCTTATTGATATATGCATAAACACATCTTGTGATATTGAGAGCAAACACATTATCCTTGAGCGGTTTGGATGGCTATGATTCTTTATTTGCCCTCTTACAACGTTTGATGATATGATTAATAGTTAGAGTTATTTGTTTTCCTCTTAGTTGAGACACTCATTTGTTCTTACACATAATGTGCATACGACATGATCTTACTCGAGGACGAGAAAGTGTTAGCATGGTGTATTTGATGAGTGTCAAATGTAACACTTTTTAGACCTTAGATTCATACATTTCATACCTTATTTGCTCTCTCATACATCACCATTTGTATAGAATGTTTTACTTTCTGTATTTTGGTATCTACCATGGCTTTTTTATCTTTCAGGCATTTGTGGTATCAATTATGCAAGAAATTCATCCTCCTTGAAGCCATAACTGAATAGAAGACCTTACACGAATGAGGAATTGCAACACATCCCTTGAATATACCTTAAAGTGAAGATCTATATTTTGAAGCAATAAAGAAACCAAACGTGAAACGGTCTTGAAGACCGTATGGTGGCCGTTTCGAGGACATCACCGTTGTAGAAGACTCCGACGAAGAACATTTTGAAGTCCAACCCAAATTGTCCATTACGACCTGGTGAAACGGTTTATGTACTACGTACGGTCGTTGGTATGCCGTTTGGTGGCCGTATGGTGATCGTTTCGACTACCAAATAGAAGGAAATCAAATCTTCAAATTTTAACTTTGTTTAGTTATATTTTGTGTAACCCTAGACTCCAAGATTTAACCCTATATATTCATATGTCAGTCGTAGGGTCAGAGAAACTAATTCATTCTGAATTAGGCATTACTCAAATTTCTCCTTATTCTAGCCGTCAAGTAGTTCTAGAGTAGATTTTAATTTTCCGCTTAAAGGTCCGTCGTGTTGTGCTGGAAGCAAAAAAAAGTGAGTTCGTTTATGCAGTTTCTATATTTAATAAATATTGTTTTGTATTCATTCATGTCCGGCTAATCTATCTCCTGATCTAAGAAAAGAACTTGGTTTTGAGAGTACTAGTTTATCAAAGCTTCGAGGATTTCTAACTATTGTAGAAAGTTCTGGTATTTATACCTTTCTAACTGAAGAGCCAAAAGTGAAGGTTGTTCTTGGTCTTTTCTGGATTTCTAAGTTTTTGATAGCATGAATTATAGTCTATATTTTGGGGTTTGTTTTGACGTTTTATCTTTCATAATCTGCATGTTTGTATGTACATTATGTAATTATATTACCATTTCATCTACCTTTGCGAGAATCGAGGTCTACACCTAATTTTGTTGTAATCGTAGGTAAAATGGCACGTTTTGCATCAAAAAGGAGCAAAAGGAGCTATGGAGTCATTGGAGCTACATTGAGGAACATAAGGAACCATCCAGGAAGCATAGCCATGGATTAAAGAATCACTTTGGACCAGTTTTGAGAGATTTCACATTCAGTTGTGATTCACCTCGGTTGATCACAGATTCATCTCGACCGAGGTGATCCAGAGAAGCCGACTCGACCGAGGCGAATACCTAGGACGCGGCGAGAATATTTTATTCTTGGCTGAGATCTTTTATATTTGGAAAGTGATCTTATATTTTTGGGCTTGACTCCTGGAAGGAAGAAGATATTATAGATCTTATATTTTACCTATTTTTATGGGAAGAGATCTTTCTAAGATATATTATCTTTGGAGGGTTATTTTCCTATAAAAAGGGTCGGATTTCCCACAAATCCGGGAGGCGGCATACATCTTGCATACAGTTGGAAATCCCGCATAGCACGCAGCAGACATACTCTAGTTGGGAGATTTGAAGAACCTTTTTGAAGGTTGAAGGAAGATTGAAGATATTAGCTTTTATAGCTTTTGGAGGGTTTTGTAAGATTGTCTTTGATTCCCTTCCTTGTTGTCTTCTCTTGTTGGATTGCTATCCAAGGAACGCTTTTGTTGTGATATTTGATTCAGTTATTGAAGTCTTTTCATTAAATTCTTCTTGTTCAAATATTCACCTTCTTCCCATATATTTGATTATTGCTTTCATGATGATGAGTGGCTAATTTCCTTGTGTGATTCTAGGGTGATTGGCTGAAGGTTGTGGGAAAAACAATGATAGAATAATCTTAGATTCCAGTAGGACCCTGAAAGTTCGAGTCTTTAACCTTAACCCTAAGCATCTCGCTCAGTCGATGAACATCTCGGCCGGGGTGGAATTCGGTTGACCGAGGTGACTTATCTGATCCGAAACTGAGAGTTAAGTGTTAAAGTTTGCCAAAATCCTATTCTTATTACACCTTTCCTGGTCCAATGCAAGCTTAGGATGAGACTTACCCGGTAATTCCTTAGTTTGTGTACCAACGATCATAAGTGTAGGTAATAAAGGTTTAACCTTTATTGGGGTTTGAGTGTGCTTCCATCCCATCTTTGTGAGTTAGCCTGAGTGTGACACCCCTAATTCATTTCTAGTTGATTACCAATTAATTAAACCTGTTTAAAACAATAAGCGGAAAAGCGGAAAACGTAAATTTTTAAAACTTTATCTTACGACCATATTCACAGCATATATACCTACTAACATACGTCATAAACTCCGTTTAACCAAAACACAACTGTTTTAAAACCATGCAAAACATCCTAGGCGGTAGCATCCCATAACAGCCCACCTGATATGATCTCAAATCCAGGTGTTGGGTCCAACGTCCTTGCCTTGGTTAGGCCGAGTCTGAGTAGCTGAAAAATATGTGGATATAACAACAATGAGCCACACGCTCAGTAAGGGTATACAAATCGCACTGTCCCAATATATATAAGTATCTAATATCCCGTCCCCAAAGGACACTCTATACCCTTCCTCACATTCCAAAGTCGATCAATGCATACATATCCACATTCACATATAATTCCACAACCATCCACATCACATTTCACATAAACATTCAAGCATGTTATCACACATCACATATAAACATATCATCTCATATCATCTCATCACATATAAATAATCATAACATAACATATAACATGCTAGACTCGATCGCATCGATGCATAGGTGATAATTAACTAACTAGCTCCAACTGATCGTACGATATATTTTCTCATTGCTTTCGTATTTCTTTTCTTTCTTTCTTTTTTTTCTTTCGGTTGGCCAACCCGATAGCGTCATAGGCCCCCTGTAGATCAGGTAGCGACCTCGGCCATCTTGTCCTAAGACCCCCTGTAGATCAGGTCGCGATCTTGGACTATTTTTCTTATCTTGAGGCCCCCTGTAGATCAGGTAGCGACCCCTGGCTGTTTTTCTTATCTCGAGGCCCCCTGTAGATCAGGTAGCGACCTCTGAGGCCCCCTGTAGATCAGGTAGCGACCTCGTCCCCCGGAAACCCGTGCGGGACCCAGTTGGGCTAATTAATCAATTACCATCCTATATTATCACTTTCATATCATAACTCAATTTCATGCTTTCATCATATTCTTTCATCATATTCTTTCCACTATCATCTCATGTACCTCATGCATGCTTTCATAAGGAATATCAAGTCATCATCATCGTCTCACTCATATACATATAAGCATGCATACAATCATAACAAACATATATATACACTCAAGCATGCATAAAATCATGGCATATTAAATACATAACATATATTAAGCAAGTGTAATTCATATACACTTACCTCGCAGGTAAGAACAATAAAACCTCGCAAACCAACTATTGAGTCCGTTTCCCACTCGGACTATCCTCCTTTCTCGTATTTGGATACACTCACAAAGAAGTAAGCTATAATTAAACCGAACCCTTCAACAACACCTGTTGAGAATATCATATTCCTCGTATTAAACTTCTCGCTTCAAACACCAGTTAAATTCATTCCTTTGAATTTAATTAGCTTATAGCATTTTCTAGAATCCCAATTTAATTAATTAACCTTTAATTAATTAATTAAATTTCGCCAGAACAACGTTTTGCCCGCGGGCAATTTCTGAACCCACCTGTCATCAAATCTCATCAAACAAACAGCCCATAATCACCAGAGTAAAGTAACGAGCATAATGGAATTTCCAATTATCCATTTTGACAAGCCTAAGGTCAATTTAGGCTAAATCGCAATTCGGAAAACGAATAAATTCATAACTTATTCGTTACTAACCCGATTGACGATCCGAAAGAAGATTCGGAATCACAACGACGCAGGATACGCTCGGACACCATCAAATTCACCGGAATCTGAGCGACGGAACCTCCCTAGTATCATATATGCTCGACCAGGCCTTCCCTTGCTCGGAAATGTAGAAACTCGGTACCAAAATGAAGAGAATGAAGAGAGGAATCCAAAAACTCAAACGGATTTGAAATCGGATTAGAAACGAAGAGTAGATCTGAGTTTGAAGGTTGAGAGAAATCAGAGCTTTTACGAGGAAACGTGAAAGAAAATGAATTAATAAACGATATTTCAGCTATTTATAGCGAAGACGATAATTATCCTTTAGCGGAGTCGATAATTATCCTTTTACCGATCCGAAAGCGGTTTAAGCCCCCTTCTCCAAACTTCTCGAAATTGGAATAATAAATCTGGAATATTGTATGGATAATTATTCCGCAATTGTCTCGAAAAACGCGTATTCCTAAGCCGTCTTTCTTAGCCGCTAAGAAACGAAATAGCGACTCTTTTGGCCGTTTTGCCTTTTTATGTTTTTTCATATCTAGGACATGTCCGATGTCCTGATCATTTCTCTCAACTGCATTTTTATTAATTGAAGCTCCTAAATGCTCCAAATAACACCGGATTGTAATATCATCTAGGAGCAAGTTACCTCGAGAGGTATCTCGTGTTAAAACGGATTTAATTCCTTAAAATTCTCGATTAGGTCATCTTCGATTTCTGACTGTTACAAATATCTCCCACTTTAAGAAATTTCGTCCCGAAATTTAAGAAAGGACGTAGAGCCAAATTCGTAGATATATCAAAAGGATGCACAACCGGATCACAATTTCTCGAGGTTTTTACTTAAAAAGGTAGGGGTTTTTCGCTCTCATATCTCGCTCGGTCTCCCATGTAGCCTCTCGAGCTGAATGATGTCCCCATCTGACCTTCACCATCGGAATCTCCTTGTTTCTCAATCTTCGAACTTGCCTGCCTAAAACCTCAACTGGTTCTTCTGGGTAGGACAAGTTCTCAGATACTTCTATCTCAGGTTCGGGAATGATATGACTAGGATCTGACCTATACCTCCGTAGCACTGATACGTGGAAGACATCATGCAATCTTGATAACTCAGGTGGTAACGCCAACCTATACGCAAGTGGTCCGATCTTCTCTAAGATCTCATATGGACCAATGTATCTCGGTGCTAACTTCCCATGCCTGCCAAATCTCATAACTCCCCTCCAAGGAGATACCTTCAAAAACACTCTATTGCCTATCCCATATGTCATCTCTCGTCTATGGCGATCAAAGTAGCTCTTATGACGATCTTGTGCTGCCTTCAAGCAGTGCTTTACTACTTGTACTTTCTCTATTGTTTGTTGTACAAGTTCAGGACCCTCTATCTGTCGCATGCCCTCAAAATCCCAACATACAGGTGTGCGACACTTCCTTCCATACAAGGCCTCGTAAGGGGCCATACCAATACTTGAATGAAAACTGTTATTATACGCAAATTCGAGCAATGGCAGGTTAGAATCCCAGTTACCTTTAAGCTCCAAAACACAAGATCTCAACATCTCCTCCAAGGTCTGAATCGTTCTCTCTGATTGTCCGTCTGTCTGAGGATGAAATGCCGTACTGAAATGCAATCTTGTACCTAAGGCAATTTGCAGACTTCCCCAGAAATGCGAGGTAAACCTCGGATCTCTATCGGATACAATCGATACAGGGACTCCGTGCAGTCGAACAATCTCTCTCACATACAACTCTGCCAGCTCATCCAAGGAGTTATCTTGTCTCATCGGTAAGAAGTGGGCAGATTTCGTCAATCTGTCTACAATCACCCATACCGTGTCATTCTTTCTGAAAGTCCTAGGAAGTCCAACCACAAAATCCATTGTAATCCGCTCCCACTTCCACTCAGGAACTGATAAAGATTGTAATTTTCCTGCCGGTGCTTGGTGTTCAGCTTTCACTTGCTGGCACACTAGACATCGAGCTACAAAATCAGCTACCTCTCGTCTCATCCTGGGCCACCAATAGATCTTCCTCAGGTCATTAAACATCTTCGTACTCCCAGGATGCATGGAATACCTCGAGGAGTGTGCCTCTTCAAGTAGCTTCTTCTTTAACTCCTCAATGTTGGGCACGCATATCCGTGTACCTCTGTATAACACTCCCTGATCAGACAACTGGAAGTGTGTAGTGGTAGCATCTCCCACTTTAGCTTTCAACTTCTTCAGTGTAGCATCCTCATCTTGTCTAGTTGAAATCTCATCGAGAATCAACGGTCTAACCTGAATGTTCGCTATCAACTCGGATCCTCTTACATCCATCTCTACTCTCATAACTCTGAGAGCTAATAGATGCTCAACTTTGTAGTTGACCTTACCACCTTGGTCACTGCTCTTTCTGCTGAGAGCGTCAGCTACCACATTCGCCTTTCCTGGATGGTACTCTATAGTGCAATCATAATCCTTGAGTAACTCCATCCATCTTCTCTGCCTCAGATTCAGATCCCTTTGAGTGGGAATATACTTCAGGCTTTTATGGTCGGTAAACACCGGAAATGTATCACCATAAAGATAGTGCCTCCAGGTCTTAAGAGCATGAACTATAGCAGCAAGCTCTAGGTCGTGTGTAGGGTAGTTCTGCTCATGAGGTCTCAACTGTCTAGATGTATAAGCTATTACCTTCCCTTCCTGCATTAGAACTCCTCCGAAGCCACTCCTAGATGCGTCGGTGTAAACCACAAAGTTACCCTTATCTGAGGGTACAGCCAGAATAGGGAACGTAGTCAATCTTTTCTTAAGTTCTTCAAAGCTCTCTTGACAACTGTTATCCCATATAAACTGCTGATTCTTCTTTAGCAAGTTAGTCAATGGGCGCGCGATAATCGAGAAGTTCTTTACAAACCTCCTGTAATAACCCGCCAGTCCTAAGAAGCTGCGAATCTCCGTAATGCTCTTCGGAATTTCCCATTCTGTAATAGCCTAGATCTTGGATGGATCAGGTTGTATACCATCTCGTGATATCACATGCCCTAGAAAGGCAATCTGATCCGTCCAAAACTCGCACTTGCTGAACTTCGCATACAATTGTCTCTCCCTCAAAATCCCTAAGATACGTCTCAGATGTTCTCTATGAGTATCTGCATCTCGGGAATATATCAAGATATCATCAATGAAGACCACGACAAACTGATCTAGATAAGGTTGGAAGATCGAGTTCATCAACGCCATGAATGCTGCAGGTGCATTCGTCAACCCAAAAGGCATAACTGTAAACTCATAGTGTCCATACCGAGTACGAAAAGCTATCTTCGGTATTGAATTCTCTGCTATCCTCAACTGCCAGTATCCCGATCGAAGGTCAATCTTTGAAAATATTATAGCACCCCTTAATTGATCAAGCAAGTCCTCTATCCTCGGTAAGGGATACTTGTTCTTGATTGTGATTTTGTTCAGCTGACGGTAGTCTATGCACAATCGTAAACTACCATCTTTCTTCTTCACAAAAAGCACTGGTGCGCCCCAAGGAGAAATACTCGAGCGTATAAAACCTTTCTCGAGCAACTCCTCTAGCTATTTTTTTAACTCCTCCAGCTCTAGCGGAGCCATCCTGTAAGGAGCAATTGATATAGGTGTTGTACCTGGTAATGCCTGAATCTCGAAATCTACCTCTCTACTCAGAGGTAAACCAGGTAAACCATCAAGGAAAACGTCATGAAATTATCTGACAACATCCACCTTAGATACTCCGGGACTAACAATAGTAGAATCTGACACACTAGCCAGATAAGCCTGACACCCTTCCCGAAGTAATCTAAAAGTTTTCACTGTAGATATAAGGCAAGCGGGAATCATATTCCTCTCACCGGTGAAAATCACCTCTCTTAACCCATCTACCTCCATGGCGACTTCCTTTGTATAACAATCCATCAAAGCTCTATGAGTGGATGATCAATCCATTACTAACATCACATCAAACTCTCTCAAGTAATCATCCCATGTCATTACAGGTGGCATACTACGGCCATTAGGGACCGTGTCCCACCAATCTCTAGATGCTTCATCAAGCAAGGATATATCATATTGTACACGTCTCTCATTAGCGTAGAGATCTCCATCTAGAATGGCACAGTGTTCCTCAATCACTCATCCACTACTAATGGATCAGTGGTCCCCTCAAACGGCTTATCTCCTTGGCGGCAAATCTTCTCAAAATTCTTGTCCATCTTTACTAGAATAATACCCGCTTGAGACATTGTTGTCTCTATTGTGGTATAACTTCTCTCAAGTATATCACTAAATTAGATATACCAGCCATATCCGATGGTGGTAGTGATACGGGCTAAATTGGCACCTTAGGGTGCTCCTGATCATTTCTACCCTGAGCATGTACACACTCAGTCGACCCTTTGGCTGTGCTCCGCCATCTAAAAGAAAAAGAAACTTTAAAAAGCTTTTCAGAAAACTTCCCACAACCCAAGCCAAGGAATCATATCCCTGCTCTGATACCAACCAAATGTGACACCCCTAATTCATTTCTAGTTGATTACCAATTAATTAACCCTGTTTAAAACAATAAGCGGAAAAGCGGAAAACGTAAATTTTTAAAACTTTATCTTACGACCATATTCACAGCATATATACCTACTAACATACGTCATAAACTCCGTTTAACCAAAACACAACTGTTTTAAAACCATGCAAAACATCCTAGGCGGTAGCATCCCATAACAGCCCACCTGATATGATCTCAAATCCAGGTGTTGGGTCCAACGTCCTTGCCTTGGTTAGGCCGAGTCTGAGTAGCTGAAAAATATGTGGATATAACAACAATGAGCCACACGCTCAGTAAGGGTATACAAATCGCACTGTCCCAATATATATAAGTATCTAATATCCCGTCCCCAAAGGACACTCTATACCCTTCCTCACATTCCAAAGTCGATCAATGCATACATATCCACATTCACATATAATTCCACAACCATCCACATCACATTTCACATAAACATTCAAGCATGTTATCACACATCACATATAAACATATCATCTCATATCATCTCATCACATATAAATAATCATAACATAACATATAACATGCTAGACTCGATCGCATCGATGCATAGGTGATAATTAACTAACTAGCTCCAACTGATCGTACGATATATTTTCTCATTGCTTTCGTATTTCTTTTCTTTCTTTCTTTTTTTTCTTTCGGTTGGCCAACCCGATAGCGTCATAGGCCCCCTGTAGATCAGGTAGCGACCTCGGCCATCTTGTCCTAAGACCCCCTGTAGATCAGGTCGCGATCTTGGACTATTTTTCTTATCTTGAGGCCCCCTGTAGATCAGGTAGCGACCCCTGGCTGTTTTTCTTATCTCGAGGCCCCCTGTAGATCAGGTAGCGACCTCTGAGGCCCCCTGTAGATCAGGTAGCGACCTCGTCCCCCGGAAACCCGTGCGGGACCCAGTTGGGCTAATTAATCAATTACCATCCTATATTATCACTTTCATATCATAACTCAATTTCATGCTTTCATCATATTCTTTCATCATATTCTTTCCACTATCATCTCATGTACCTCATGCATGCTTTCATAAGGAATATCAAGTCATCATCATCGTCTCACTCATATACATATAAGCATGCATACAATCATAACAAACATATATATACACTCAAGCATGCATAAAATCATGGCATATTAAATACATAACATATATTAAGCAAGTGTAATTCATATACACTTACCTCGCAGGTAAGAACAATAAAACCTCGCAAACCAACTATTGAGTCCGTTTCCCACTCGGACTATCCTCCTTTCTCGTATTTGGATACACTCACAAAGAAGTAAGCTATAATTAAACCGAACCCTTCAACAACACCTGTTGAGAATATCATATTCCTCGTATTAAACTTCTCGCTTCAAACACCAGTTAAATTCATTCCTTTGAATTTAATTAGCTTATAGCATTTTCTAGAATCCCAATTTAATTAATTAACCTTTAATTAATTAATTAAATTTCGCCAGAACAACGTTTTGCCCGCGGGCAATTTCTGAACCCACCTGTCATCAAATCTCATCAAACAAACAGCCCATAATCACCAGAGTAAAGTAACGAGCATAATGGAATTTCCAATTATCCATTTTGACAAGCCTAAGGTCAATTTAGGCTAAATCGCAATTCGGAAAACGAATAAATTCATAACTTATTCGTTACTAACCCGATTGACGATCCGAAAGAAGATTCGGAATCACAACGACGCAGGATACGCTCGGACACCATCAAATTCACCGGAATCTGAGCGACGGAACCTCCCTAGTATCATATATGCTCGACCAGGTCTTCCCTTGCTCGGAAATGTAGAAACTCGGTACCAAAATGAAGAGAATGAAGAGAGGAATCCAAAAACTCAAACGGATTTGAAATCGGATTAGAAACGAAGAGTAGATCTGAGTTTGAAGGTTGAGAGAAATCAGAGCTTTTACGAGGAAACGTGAAAGAAAATGAATTAATAAACGATATTTCAGCTATTTATAGCGAAGACGATAATTATCCTTTAGCGGAGTCGATAATTATCCTTTTACCGATCCGAAAGCGGTTTATGCCCCCTTCTCCAAACTTCTCGAAATTGGAATAATAAATCTGGAATATTGTATGGATAATTATTCCGCAATTGTCTCGAAAAACGCGTATTCCTAAGCCGTCTTTCTTAGCCGCTAAGAAACGAAATAGCGACTCTTTTGGCCGTTTTGCCTTTTTATGTTTTTTCATATCTAGGACATGTCCGATGTCCTGGTCATTTCTCTCAACTGCATTTTTATTAATTGAAGCTCCTAAATGCTCCAAATAACACCGGATTGTAATATCATCTAGGAGCAAGTTACCTCGAGAGGTATCTCGTGTTAAAACGGATTTAATTCCTTAAAATTCTCGATTAGGTCATCTTCGATTTCTGACTGTTACACTGAGACTTACCCGGTAAAGGTTGATTCTATTCCCTTAGATGGTGTGTTAGTTCGAGGTTATAATTCTTTATCTTAATTCCTTGAGACTTACCCGGTAATAGGAGTTACGGTTTGGGATTAGTGAGTAGTGAGACTTACCCGGTGATCTATTCCACTTTAGTAACATCTTCCCTATGCAAAAACCTCAGCTTTGTCCGCTTATCTTTAGATCTTGAGTTAGAACCACAACTAGATGCTTTAATCCCTAGAATTGCATGTTTGCTTATTTGACTTCTTATTCATCTTTGATTGTTTTAATTGCTCTTGTGGTTAGTAATTACGAGGCTTACCGTTATCGGACTTTGTTTCACTGAGTCCCTGTGATCGACCCCTGGAATTCCTTGCTTTTTACTACGATTGACCCGTACACTGCGGGTTCGCATCCTTGTTTTAAGCTTACGTCTAGGGTTATAAATTTAAAGCTTGCACACACCGTTTGGAGCGAACAGTTTTTAATGGGTTTTCTTATACTTGTCGAACCGTTGGATTGAGAGTCACGCGAGTTGAAAAGCACGGTATTTGTTTGTCTATGTCAAAGATTATTTTAGATGGTTACCTACAATTATTCATATAGAAATGTTTATGAGTCATATATATGCAACAATATCTTAATTCATTATAGTGGGGTTCTTGTTTCCTTAGATCGCTTCCATCATGCATTTGTTTATAGTTATTATTGCTTTTGTTTGCTACCATTGTTTCCTTATTGCTTTTTCTACTTCAAATAATAATTATTAGTATCATTCTAATCAGACACGGTCCCCAATATTTTAATACTCGAATATGTTACATCTGACCCCATGATACTTGTAGGGGAGTTTGTTGTTACCATTCGGTAAAACTTCCACGATCAAACTTTCACACATTGAACTTGGGTTGATCAACGTCTCCATGGTATATAATGAAATAGAGGAAATACCAGACTTGACTAAATTACCTTACCCATCACGTTGATCATCCATGATTTCTAACCAACTAACCGAGAGGATACTTTCTCAAGTAACAGAATAAACATGATGCTTGAAATTCCTTCGTGTATAATGGGAATACCTAAGTTCTTTCCTTAGTGACAAGTAGTCTAGGTATTGCTCACCCAGCTTAAATTAGGCTCCAAATCACCTCGAATATTATGAGACACAAAGATCTTATATTTATGAGCAATTACCTTCTGACCTGATGCAACATAAAAGCACTCCAAAATATCTTTAATCACTTGAAGTTGGTTAACAGACGCTGAAGCAAAAAGAAAGATATCATCCGCGAATAAAAGATGGGAAACATGGGGATTATCACGAGACAACTACATCGGCTTCTACATTCTCTCCCCATTGTCTTGTCAATCATATGGTCTACTCTCTCGAGACAAATCACAAATTGGTACGGTGAAATTGGATCCCCGTGTCTTACCCCTCTGGTCATAGGAAACGAACCAGTTCTCTCTCATTTCCACAATAAACTCATATTCTTGGTAGTGACACGAGCCACGACTCTATTAACCCAAATCCTTGGGATTCTAGCGTCCTTTATGGTTTCGTCAATGAACTCCCACCTTAACCGTTCGTATGCCTTTTCCAAATCAAATTTGAGAACCATATAGTCTTGACGTCCTTTTCTTGCCTTCATGGAATGGATAACTTCCTAAACAAGGACCATATTATCCGATATTAAATAGTTAGGAATAAAGATACTTTTCTTTGGGCTAATAGTGGTATTCATCAGTGGCTTAAGTCGGTTAACCATGATCTTTTTTTTTTGGTGTTTATCATGGTCTTATAAAGGACATTACAAAGACTAGTGGGGAAAGGTTGGTGGATACTTTCAGGTTTAGCAACCTTCCTAATTAGCACCACTAATGTATCGTTAACCAAGGAGATTCCCAGAGCAAATAAATGACAAAACAAGATCAACCAACAAAGATCCCATGACCATCATGTAGCAATAAGGATCAGATTTGGAAGAGAAGATGGGTTATATAACTTCTTGAAGAACTTCACAACCAACTTTTTGAGATTAGTTTTATCCAAGCACCAGGTTCCATCCTCACCCATCAACACTTCCATGTGATTACTTTGCCTTCTAATGATTGTAGAGAGATGGAAAAAGTTACGTATTTTGGTCTCCACACTTGAGCCATAATTATCTCGAGTTTTGCAACCATAAAATCTCCTCTTGAGAAATAACCTTTTCCATTTCAACATTTAACTCTATCTCCCTAGAAATGGCACTCTCCGAAACATCTTGGGCCAACTCCTCGTGTATAGAACACATCAGCCTTACAAGAGCATCATTTCTTGCTTGAGTATCTCCAACGACGTCCCTACTCCATCTTTTCAACACAATCCGAAGTTTGGAAAGTGCATATGGAACGGTTGCAACATGATCCCAAGCCGTCTCGATCATCGGTTTGACTCTAGGTGAGTAAGTGAAGCCTCCTGACGGTCTTGTTTTCGGGTCCTTCACACCTCTACCATCAAGGGATGGTAATAGAGGGTTATGGTCTGACAAAATCCGAGGAAGGTTCTTTACTATCGAATTCTCCCATTTCGATCTCCCTTTAGGATTCATACAAACACGGTCCAAGGATGTGGAAGTTTTAAAGCAAATAGTTCTAAACAACCTCATCCGCAAGGATAACAAGATCGGATACAGTATATTCGAGTGTCGAATTCACGTGGACCGCGTATGTTTGGATATATATGACACGAATCACACTAAGTAAAGGGAGAAGAGAAAGAGAAAAAGGACAGGAAAATTTGTCTTGGAAGGTTTAAGAGACCAAGAAAACAATTATTGTTGTTGTCAATACTAAGAAGGAAAGCGATCTAAGTAGCATGTATCACCACTACAATAAATGAAATATAACCATGTATATTAATGTAATTGAACATTGATCATCCAAATATGTAGGTAACCATCAAATATAGTCTTTGGCATAGACAAACGAAGACCGTTCTTTCCAACTTGATTGTGCCCTCAATTCGATGGCTATGTCAAGTATATAGGAAAATCCATTAAGAACTTAGAAGTCCAAAAAAGTCCAAGAAAATCCTCGTTTTTTGCGCATGAGCTAGAAAAGCTACAAAGACCGGAACTTTCTATGATAATTAGAAATCCGCGAGGTAAAGGTAAATTAGTACTCTCCAAATTAGGTTCTTTTCGATAAATCCAATAAAATAACTCGATTGTGGCACAAGCTCTTTTATCTATACCTATTATAAACACCATTTCTTTTGAAGGTAAATAAAAGATTAAGACAAAGCACTTTGAAAAGAAGCAAAATCGGCATATTACAATTCAACAATTCATATAAACATTCATATATCACCAAGTACAGGGTTTAGTCATCCCTTAGATCAAGGGGAATTAGCTACATAATAAAAGATAAGTTTTTCATAAATATCAAAGGTGAAAAGAACTTACATAGCAAAGAAAATGGAAATTTAACTCTATTGTGTCGCGGCGCAGACTTGGAACCCTGATCGGCCGCCCTACAGCGGGATGCGACAAACTCTCCTCTTGAACGCGGGATACCTCCAATTTGACCTAGAAAGGTCCATTTGTAATGTTTAGATTAAACGCTAGGGCAGACATAAGAAGTCCAATTCATAAACATAAGATAAGATAGGATAAAATATGATTTCGGCGTCTTAGTATACAAATACGGTTTTCAGGCTAATTATACAGTTTATGAGTAAATAATATACGGCTTTCAGGGCGTATAAGATTAATACATAACCGTATTTATGGTTTACACATAGGCCGTATTTCTCCTTTGCAACTGTTTGACGGTTTAGTAAATTTGACTTTCTCGTTGCTCTTGTTGCAACCACGAGACCCATGATTACTACTTCCGAAGATCTTTTGAAGATTTACAACTTTGCAGTTGACACGATTTTCTAAATCCAAAGGGAAGGTGGTCAAAATTGTGAATCTCTCAGAGGTCCTCATAAAATGGCAACCAACATCATGGCTCTTCAATTCTTCTTTCTCCAACATAAATCTACCTTCGAACTTTGATCTTCAGTCAATATAGATGTCTTCTATGTTGTGCTTGACCTCGGGGAAGATTGAGATCCGTACTCATGCATTCTTTCATCGTTCTTGGACATTTTTAACCTCGAACGCCTACAATACGAAACAAACCATTCTCTATAGGAACACAAAGTAGAACAAATGAAATATAAAATGCATGCATATGATGATGCAAAGGTTTTGTACTCATCGTCCAACCTCTTGAAAAATTTTGCTGCAACCGGAGAGTTTTCCTGGAGTCATCGGCCAAATAAAACCGACTTACGAGGTAGTATATTGGATCCACCTTGTCTCTCGGAGAGACCAATAATATTTAAAATCTCTTCCCATAATGGCAGTTTCCGAAAGGTGGACACAAGGTTTCCATGAGAGACACTCAGACACCCTCCCACCGGACAAGATTAGGGCATATGTAGATAGCATAAAGATGAAACTTGTTATCACCTTCTTCAATAATTAACCGCATGCATATACTATCTATTCATGGTGATAATCTTTACAGGACAAACCCTAGAGTCCCACAGGAGTCACATCCCTCTACTTGCTTTGCCCTTCAACCTCAACTCTCACTTAGGAATCAAACCAATATTAAAGCAAATTCCTTCAACAGTATCTCTAGCACAATGTGTCTCCAAAAGCACCACAAAACTTGACTTAAACTTCCTTAATAATTATCGTACTGATCTTCAGAAATTCGGTTTCATCGTTCCGAAGCAATTCCATAGTAGAACGGGACAATCCATTAACAATCAACGGATTCCGGTACCATCGACATACTTGATGATGCTTCTCCGAAATCTTTTGAGGTCTCCATATCCTCAACCTGCTGATCATCAACCAAAATGCGGCCATCGTGTCCTCTCCCCACCTTCTCTAACTGTGAAGATCATCATGTCTGGATTCATGATTCGCTATAACACTAGATTTACGGATGGGTATTGCCATATTGCTACTCGGGTTCGTCGTCACGAGCTCTAGGAATTCCTAGAGCTCGCCCTTGACCTCTTCCTGTGTTTCGTTTTAGTAACGTAACTTGCTCCTGAAATTTCTCTAGTGACCATGGGATGTCTTCCTTCTCTTGGTTGCCTGCTCGATAGCTAGTCTCCAGGGTAGGGACTAAATCCGGACGTTTGTTATGCTTGCTTGAACGTGGTTTCATAGGAACTGTCATCCATAGCCCATGTCCAAAGTCATCTGCAACTACCGGTTCAGCAACATTTTGGGCACTATCATCATTCACAGTGGTGTTCTCCGCATTCCCTTGCACTCGTTCTTGCCTCAGGTTGAACATTTCTCGGCCTTTCCGGACAGTGCGCGATGAGATGCCCATACGTACCACATCCATGACAAAATTGTATAGAGATTCTCGTACTCCAATTCAACCGCTTTCCATGCATCTAACAATAGGTCACCTTTTAAGGGTTGGAAGACAACTCCTTGTTATTGATTTTAATATCCTTTTTTTTAGGTGAAATTGATTTTAATATCCTTAATTACTCCTAATTACACCAATGTATGTTTATCCAATTGGCATCCTCATTTTCCCATAATGCTATAATCGTCAAATCAAATTGGCATCCGTTTTGTGGATATTTGGTATTTCATTCTTATAGATGAAAGGTGTGTGGTTAAGGTAAAAAGTCTAAAACACTCTCTTTTCAAAGTAAACCCTAAAACCCAAAATGCTAGGGATTTGTGTTTCATACCAAAACTTATAGCACGCTGCTAAGTAAACATCACGATCATATGAAAGTAATGTCAACGAGTTTACACATAGGGTGACCCTATCTCGATAACAACTCATTAAGTCCGGCTTATAAACAATATAATTAAGTCACACTCGAGGAATTTTTGGTACTATTATAAGCAGTCATAGGTGTTACATGAAATTATACTAATTTTGAATTTAATTATTCGTTTAAACAATTTTTTTTTAAAAATTTAAAAATACCAATCTAATAAAGAGAATCAAATATTTGTTTCGACTTATATATATCATTAAATTAAATTGTCGGAGAAACAAATTTGGTGTTCTTATGACTAAGTCATCATGCTTAACAAGATCTAAATTATTAACAACACTCTTTTAAGCACTATTGAATGAGCCGGTAAAAGGATGATATCTGTAATCGATCATGTGATAAGTTAGAATCTTTCATCAAATTATAATAAAGTGTCTCTTGATTGATCAATTAAAAAAGAACACGTATTAATTATAACTCTTAATTATAAATAACATATACCTTCAAATCTTACTTAGTTCATTTAATAAGAAATAATATCCAATAATATATACACGAATCTTCTCTTGGATTGTAATAAAAATCCTTTGAAACAATTTGGTTTATTAGGCTTTTTTGAGTTTTAGTTTTAGTAAATGTATCTCTTGAGAGAAGAGTGTTTAGAGTTTGAGAGAAAATATAAAAGGTTGGGGTCTTACCTAATTAAAAAACTAAATGGTCTAGTTACTAAAAGTAAAACTTAAAAAAGCCTATTAACCAAATTAGCCCAAAATCTTTTTATAGACCTAAAAAATTTTCGAAACAATTTGGTTTACTAGGCTTTTTCTAATTTTGTGTTTAGTAAATGTACCCCAGAAGAGAAGAGTGTGTAGAATTTGAGAATAAATACAAAAGGTTGGGGTATATTTACTTAATTGAAACATTAAAAAGTCTAGTTACTACTATAGTTTTTCAAAAAGGCCTAGTTATTAAAATTGCCCAAAATTTTCTTATCAGAAATCGACTAGTCCAAATAGTTACCATCAAACCTTTGTCAATCATATAAAAATATATTCTCAAGTAAACTGCAGTATATCTTTATATTTTATGTTTTCAAGATATATATGTGTTCAAAGTTTAATTTGAAAAGAAAATTCTACTAATAAAAAACAATTGCGAAGACAGAAAGATTTTGATTCGGTAGTTAGTACTCTTATGGTTTTTTGATTTTAGGATGAACTCACATCGTGCTTAAGCGGTATACTCACGATCATGTATTGTGCGTCGTGTACTCGTCTTTATATCGAAATTATTTGACCCACTATAATCTATTGCGTCATTAAAGTTATTTGAACATGTCCCGATTTACTCGTATTATCAACCTTACAATATTTAAAACGGAAGTCGTTAATCGTATGTCGTCGAGAGTCAACCAACTAATAGTGCTTGCAGGGACGTTTGAAGATGAGAATATATGGTTCTAATTATAATACCGTATCTACATGGACAATTTTGAATGGGAGGCTTCTTGTGGAGAGGGGGTGAAGAAATTTTTTTACATTATTTTTTTTGGGCAATTTTGGTAACTAGGCCTTTTTGAAAAACTATAGTAGTAACTAGGCTTTTTAATGTTTGAATTAAGTAAATATACCTCAACCTTTTGTATTTATTCTCAAACTCTACACACTCTTCTCTCAAGGGATACATTTACTAAACACAAAACTAGAAAAAGTATAAGTAAATCAAATTGTTTCTTCTTTTTTTTCTTTCTCTTTTTTTTTAAAGAAAAATGAACGCTTATACTAATAAAATGAACGCTTATACTAATAAAATGAACATTGTACTAAATATAAATTGAACATCTAAGTGAAAACAATAAATAAGGGTACGAAAAAATAATAAAATTTATCTTCACCTTTTCTCCACATGGAACCTCCTCACCGAACCATTATATACATGGTTAATAGGTTATTGTGTTGGCCTTGAACAAACGAGTGGATTCTCACAACTGAATTATTTTAATCAAAACTCCGAAACAAATAATTTTTTTTAAAAATTCTTTTTATAAGTCGTACATTTTTAAAAACACATACAAAAATCTAATGAATTAGTCTATCTCATGTGTGGATCCCCATACCATATACCCGAAATCTAATATGGTGAAGCTGCATGTACCGTCGAACAAAGGTGTGCATCCCACAACCGAGAAATTTAATCAAAACTCTACAAAAAAATAAAAAAATAAATAAAAAGCAAAATCTTTTCGTTATAAATTATAAGTCTTAATCTATACTTAAGACATATGTTAAAATAATTAAACTATAGTTTGTGATAATTTTCCAAGTCTAATATCCGGTATTTTTAATTACATTTTAAAACAGAAACATATATAAATAATTCAATCATCAAATTCTATATAATCAATTCCACATCAAAATCACTATCATAAATCTTCACATCACTTTCACGTGAAATTCAAAATTGCACTACGACATACATATAAACATACCTAAAAACTAGAAGGAAAAACCAAGCATTGTGCAAGAAATAATCGATCCACAATGGAACCGGAGAATAATCACACACTAAATATCAATCAATTATTACACGAAGCCTCTTTACACGGAGATGTGACTCTCTTACAAAACTTAATCCAAAGGGATACTCTTCTCTTATACAGATCTTCCGCCACCACCTCGCCACTCCATGTGGCTTGCAAGCTCGGCCACGTGCAATTCGTGTGGGAGCTTGTGAGTATAAACCCTAGCCTCGCGGATGAGTTGGATCCCAACGATAGATCGTCTCCTCTCCATGTTGCTTCTAGGAATGGCCATGTTGAGCTCGTGAGGAGCCTTGTCTCGGTTAGTCCTAGCATGTGTTTTGTGCGTGACGTGCATGGGATGAATCCGGTTCATGTCGCGGTTGTGAAGGGTCATCTTAACGTGCTTGATGAGTTCTTGAGGACCGTCCCCGTTGCCGCTAAGGAGCGGGTTGGGCTTGGAGGTGCGGAGAGTATAATGCACTTGTGTGTGAAACATAATCGGCTGGAGGCGTTGAGGATGGTGGTGACTGCCGTAGGTGACGCCGAGATGTTAAATGCAACTAATGGTGATGGTAATAACATCTTACACGTTGCCGTGGCCAATAAACAACTTGAGGTATTCTTCTTACTAATATATATAAAATATTTTTCTCTATTTACACATAATTTCTACATTTTACGATCACTTTTTTGTAGGTTCTTTAATGTGTTTTTATTGTAATGATATATATTGAGAACCGGAAAAATATATGATTATGTTTTTCTTAGTTGTGTATTAATTTTATAGCTATTTTGACATTTTCAAAAGTTTGACTTGGACTTAGTTGTGTATTTAGCATTCTAATTTTCAATTATTAACCAAATTTTATTAATTTTATCCTTCCTTTCAATAAATAATAAATCTTATTATCTTTTTATTTATGAAATTCTCTCCATTAGAAATTTATCTTTTTTGTTACAAACGTTCTTTCTTGTTTTATAAAAAACAATTTCAGTTCTGTAGTACTCTTTAAATATTCTTTGAGTAATTATGACCGCAATAAACCGAACCTAAAAATAATTTTCCTAAAATCTTAGACCGAAAATTGGATCTATAAAAGTAGTTTCGATTTAGACCTAAAACCGAAAATATAAATTATTGGAACCTAAAACCGAACTTATTGGGTCGGTTTCGGTTCTGTTCAGGTTTTGGACCTAAAAGGCATTTGTTAATAAATTTCTAACATAATTATAGGAACCGGCCCTTGTTTTTTTCGTAATAATTCAGTTTTTCGGTTTAACCATCAATTTTGTGGTTTTTATCTGAAAACTAACTTTTGAAAAATACAGACCTAAATCGAAGCTAAATTGTCGATTTTCGGTTCGATTTGAGCAAAACTACTCGGTTTAGTTCAATTCATTAAACCGAACCTAACTTGATCAGCCCTACTCGTATGCCCCGTGATTCCGGTGTTTGGAGTTTCACAAAACATCATTAACACTTCTCTAGTTCTCTTATCTAAGTAACTTACATAATCATACTTGTGCAGATTGTTCATTTCTTGCTCAATGACTGGAGAATAAATAGAAACACACCAAATTCAAAAGGCTTAACAAGCATGGACATATTTACACAAAGTCCCAAAGATCTCAACAACGATTACCAACTAAACCAAACCCTAAAACGCTTCAAAGTGTTACCATCAGAAGACATAAGAAAGGAAAAAGAAAAAGACAAGCTCTTCAATTTACTTGAGAACCAACGCAGTGCTCTCATGGTGGTCGCCTCCTTGATAGCCACCATGGCATTCCAAGCTGCAGTAAGCCCTCCCGGCGGATCTTGGCAAGACGATCAAAACGGACATATTGCCGGAACACCCATAATGGCTAATCGAAACAATCTCTTGTACAACGTTTTCGTTAGTCTCAATACCGTCGGATTGGTATCATCTATGACTAGTATACTCCTTCTCATTAGCGGCTTGCCTTGCCGGCGCTTCTTCGTCGCGGTCATCATGGTGACGATGTGGGCCGCCGTAACGGCTATGACTTCTGCTTATGGAGTCTCGTTGTATACTTTGAAGCCTAGTGAAGATGTGAGCGTAGCGAAGAACATTATTTCGAGCATTTTAGTTGTGTGGGTCTTTGTCATGGCTATACTTTTTCTAGGGCATGTTACTTTGTGGACAATAAGGTTTCTCAGATGTTGCGCTCCAAGGCGACGTACAGTATAACATAACCGGACATATTGTATGTGTTTGATTATAAGCATGTTTGATATGTTAAGAATTTAACATTGAAGGAATGATCTATGAATATTTGTAACTTTGACTATTTTTGTACAAAGCTATATCAATGCGTTTTGGCTGCTTCATTATATAGTGTTGTCTTCCTTTCCCTAAAATTGAGATTTGAGAACCTTTGTATCGTAATATTATCGGTAAATATCGTTATTCTTAATAATTTTCACTTAGGGCCCGTTTGGTTCCAACTCCGGAAACGGAAACGGAATGGAAACGAATTTAGTCCATATGTATATCCTTATTTAAGAAATTTTATGGAATCATTCCTTATGGTTTCATGCAAAATGCACTTCTCTCCCCACATTTTATAATCTCCTATAGGGTATCAAAAGTAATCAAATTCAACTCTAATTACTACAAACTATAAGGAATGATTCCAAAAACTTTCATGAACAAAAGTATGCATATGGACTAGATTCGTTTCCATTCTGTTTCCGATTCCGGAGTTCAAACCAAACGGGCCCTTATATTATTCGCTTTGGTTTTCACTTATATTATTCGCTTTGGTTAAGGTATAGAAAAGTTTTTTTTAAGTACGGTATTACGGAGTATTGTCTGTGTGACATGTCTCAACTTTTTTTTTACTTTTTTTTAATAAAGGACATTTTTTCGTTCAAATTTTTTTGTTAGTAAGTTTTCATATTATATTGCAATAATACTTCATATATTTTTCCAAATTATTTTCATAAGTTTAAGATATTGCATGTCTAGATAATATCAAATGTTTAAACTAATTAAATACTCAATTTGAAATACTAGTATGAATAATTTTGAACTAACAATATTATAATAAAAGTATTCTAATAACCATAGCTATAAAAATATACACTTTTATAATATTAGTTCAAATTTGTGTATCATTAGTTTGAACATTGTGTATTATTAGTTCAAATATGTTTTATTAGTTCAAACATGTACAAATAAAAATATGCATAAACATATAAATACTAAATCACCAAAATAATACATGAAATAACTACATAAAAGATCAAAACTTATAGTATTAAATTATGAATTGAGATAATAATTGTTATTCAAGCAGTTCACCGTTCCTTTCACCGATGCTTTCACATAAATCCCCACTTACTGCGATTTCTCAAGGAGTTGATTTCAAATAAGAAAAAGCTCCAAGAGTATGTAGCACTCACTTATTGCGATATCAATGCTATGGAGATTGGTAAGCTCCCAAGAAAACTAGGCGATCCTAGTACGTTCTATATTCCCATTCAAGTTAACACTATTTTCTTCTCCATATTATGTGATCTCGGAGCTAGCGTTAGCCTTTATCAATACTCATAGCCCAAAGGCCCGGTACCTAACTCTCTATATATATATGATCCTATGATTTCTATGTAACAACAAATCAACAATGAAATACAAATGAACAGAGCATATGCAAGGACCAACGTCCACCTTCACAAAATGACAAAAAAAGTAATTCCGGCATGCCTCTACAACGAGACACCCCCCCC
>BSUD01000008.1:112900180-112931253 GCA_033239045.1 Fagopyrum esculentum
GACCCCCCCCCCCCCCCCCACACACACACACCATCTTTGTCCCCTCCTTCATCCAACTACCCAATTCTACCGCTCTCCCTGGTTTTTCCAGTTTCATTAACATCAAGTTAACCTCCACAAATTACCTCCTCTGAAAGGCTCAAGTTGTCCCTGTACTTCGAGCTTGCAATCTTTATGGTCATGTTGATGACTCCATTTTTTACCCACCCTCTACATCGTCGACTCCAACTCAGGCTCAACTTGACTGGCTTGCAAAAGACCATCTCGTTCAAGCAATACTTACCTCCTCCCTCACTGAAGAAATTCTTACACAGGTTATTGATTGTTCTACCTCCAGGGTTGTCTACTCCACCTCCATGACCTTTACACCGCCAGATCCACCGCCCACATCCTCCAAACTCGACTTCAACTAGTGTCTCTGAAGCAAGGGAATGATTCTATCACCACATACCTCAACAAAGCAAAAACTCTAGTATCCTCCCTCCAAGCAGCAGGCCAGCCTGTGTTTGATTCCGAGTTTGCAGCTTCTCTCTTTGCCGGTCTTCCTAGTGAGTATGAACCTATTATTACTTCACTCAGTACCCAACCCTATCTACCCACTCCACATATGATTCTCTCCCACTTTCTAAACCATGAAGCTAGACTCCTCCATTCTTCCAACTCCATCATTATACCGAATATGTCAGCCAACTCTACTCACACCACAAACACTAGTGACCATCACACCTCCAACAACAACCGAGGTCGAGGTCGCTCCAACAGAGGTGGTAGAGGCAGGACCTCTAACTATCGGGGTGGTCACAATACCAACTCCGATCGGGGAGGTCACCTCAATCCCTCCTACACTTTTAGTGGATAGTAGGACAACAGTCCTACATGTCAAGTGTGTGCTAAACCAGGCCACATTGCTCTTCAGTGCTAACACAGGTTCAGCCATTCATATAAAGCCCCGGCGCCACAGTCGTTCTCTACAAACTTCACCTCCTCCAATTGGATACCCGACACTACTACAACTAATCACTTAAATCCATATGCAAACCACCTTCTATACGACGCTCCTCACTACCATGGCACTAATACGGTCTCTATCGGCGATGGCTTAACTTTGCCCATTCAGCATTACGGTTCCAACTCTTTTACCTCTTCTTTGTCACTTTCCTCTAATTTCTCCTCAAAAACTATTCTCCATGTTCCCTCTCTTAATCGGAATTTGCTTTCCGTTTGCCCAATTTTGTATTGACAATGGTGTCTTCTTTGAATTTCATCCTGACTGTTTTATTGTGAAGGACTGACAAACCCAGGCGACGCTTCTTCGAGGAACTATTGAGGACAGCATGCACGTTCTCCGGCTTGCTCCAATAAACCTCAGATCCAGGCTCATCTTACCTCCACCAACAATCTTCACCTCTAGCACTCAAGGTTTGGCCATCCTTCAATTCGTACCACTGTCATGATGTTACGCTCCATTACCATCACTTGCCCTAACTCCTCCACCGATCATTTTCGTTGTTCAGCGTGTTCCTAAGCCAAGGCCCAAAATATGGCCCACCATCCAACCTTGACACGTGAAGCCCATCTTTTTGGTTTACTCTTCATGGACCTTTGGGGCGCGGCCCATCTGGTTTCCTCTAGAGGTCACAAGTATTACATATCTATTTTGGATGATAATACCAATTATCTATGGCTTTTTCCATTACCTAATAAAAGTGCTACAACTTCTTATGTTCAAGCATTGATCCATTTCATTGAAAACTTTTTTACCACTAAGATAAAATATATACAAACTGATGGAGGCACCGAATTCAAACCATTGAAACCACTTTTTGCTCAACTTGGGATCAATCATAGAATCACTTGTCCTCATTCTCACCAATAAAATTGGAGTATTGAAATCCGTCATCGACGCATAGTGAATACCGGTTTATCCCTCCTTGCTCATTCATCCGTTCCATTAATGTTTTGGGATTATGCCTTTGAAACCGTTGTTTATCTCATTAATCGCCTACCTACCCAAACGTTACACAATTCATCACCCTTTCAATCCTTATTTCACAAACCTCTTGACCTCAAAGCTCTTCGGGTTTTTGGTTCTCTTTGCTCACATTCAACCCACATCACCCAGTTCCCCTCATCCCAGCATCTCTAACATCTTTTGGCCCATCAACTCACCAAATACAAACCCACCGCCTATTCCTGATGGGCCCAATCTCCCCTCTTTCTCAAAGCTCAATACTTCCACCTCAGTCACCCTTGAACATTAGTGATGGCCCATCTGCCACTGTCAATCCATCTCCCGACTCTCCCTCCCCAAAACCCATTTCATCTTCATCCCCATTGCCACCTCCTCTACATCGAGCCATTATAATCCGTGCCTAGAACCAAATCTTCAAACCCCTTGTTCGCACTGACGGGACAATTCCTTAGCCACCTCATTTGTCCTCCTCCACCAATCTTGTTCTTGAGGAACCCACATCCTTCACACAGGCCTCATCCTTCCCTAAATGGCGCAATGCCGTGTCTGAGGAGTTTCAAGCTTTGCTTTCCACAAAAATCTGGTCACTTGTCCCACCTAACTCAAACCTTAACCCTTTGGGTGTCAAATGGGTTTTCAAAACCAAGCGTAATGTTAATGGCACAATTGAGTGTCGAAAAACCCGATTAGTGGCCAAAGGTTTCCATCAAATCCATGGTGTCGACTTCTCTTCCACCATTCGTCTACTTTTTTCCCTTGTTGCCATGTCCAATTGGGTTGTCAAGCAGGTAGACATACAGAATGCTTTGCTCCAAGGTGAATTGACAAAAGATGTGTACATTACACAACCGTCTGGGGTTATTCATCCACAATTCCCTAATCATCTTTGTAAGTTACATAAATCTCTTTACGGGCTCAGGCAAGCTCCACGAGCTTGATTTTTCAAATTAAGTGACACTCTAATCAACATTGGCTTCACACCATCCAAGGCAGATTCTTCCTTATTTACTCATCGTTTCAAATATGATGTTGTTTTTGTCTTGATGTATGTTGATGACATACTGGTCATTGGTTCCACACCCCACATCACAAATCAATTATCGCCTCCCTTTCATTTGTATACCATGTCAAAGATCTAGGAAATCTTCACTTTTTCCTTGGTCTTGAAGTCACTCGTTCATCTTCTAGTTTTTTTCTTTCTCTTCACCGGTGGTTAGGGGGAACTGAGTCAAACCGGTGGTTAACCGCCGGTTTTGAGAACCAAATTGGCGGTTAACCGACGGTTTGAGGACCAAATCGACCGGTTTGGTCCATTTTAAAAAAATTACCCCAAACCTGCAGTTAAACCTAAACTGATAACCCACGATTTGATCAAACCGGCAAACCTAAACCGCCGGTTTGACGGTTTAGCCCAAACTAGATCCATGTCTAGACAACGTCTTTTTTTTTATTTAAACACTTACTATTTAAATTTTAAAATAATCCGTAACATGCCCTGAACAAAGTATATCCTAATACATTGGCGATTTCATACTAGTTTAATATATAAAAAAAATGGGAAGAGAAGACAAAAGAAAGGAAAGGGTGAACAAGGAGAGCGCAAATGGCAATCTCTTAGCCACTCATGCTTCTACTTCATATCTGCTTCAGCCAATTGGCTTCTATCCTCCCTATATCTCCAATTCCCTTTTATCTTTTTGTATCTTCACATGTTTACTTTGTAAATTTCTATCAATCCACCAAAATTCAACTGTTGTTTCTTCCAATCCCAAAATCCAGATATGGTATGACCAAAGCAAAATCAATTGCCTCCTCTTCCTTCGTATCGTGTGTTTTCCAGGTATATTTACCTTCAAACCCATCTTCTGTCTTTTCGCATTACACCAGATGTTCAGTTCGATCAAACTACCAAATTCATCCCCCACTTTGCTCAATGTATCATAATACTTATCTTGATGCCCGCTGTGTTTCCAGCCTAACAACTAACAAAGTATTGTTGTAGTACTGCTAATTGTTTTGGGGAAATAGGGCATTACAATGTCTTTGTTTCGAGTTCGTTCTGAGTAGAATGCTGATGAGTAAATATATGATACAGGAATCGATTGGAGAAATTGGCATCACTTTGTGCTACTAGCTATTACATTTTTATTAACACGTTTGGCGGTGTCAACATGATATGAGCTTATGATGGCAACTGCTACAGCTGTTGGACTTAGTAGTGCTGGCAAAAGGCGGCTGAGTTCGTCTTTCTGTTCTGAACTCAATGAGAGGTTTTCTTGTAGTGATCATCAGCATCAATCTTCTACAAGAAATGTTATAACAGCTAAGAAAACCTCCAACTACGCCTCTAGTTTTCAAGGGAACAGGCAAATAGAACCCGTCAAAGCCATTCTTTCTTCAAGTTTAACTGTAGTAGATACATGGGTTGATGAGAACCAATTGGGTTGCTTAGAAGAACAGAAAGAGACTTCTATGGATGCTCTTTTGTTGATTCAGAAGTCTATGTTTGAAAAGCAGTGGAAGTTGTCATTTGAACAGACGGATACAAATCTGCTAAGAGATAACCTTGTTGTTAAGAAGGTAAATATGAATGTCATTTCTTCAGGAACACCTGCAAGGTTACGGAGAATGAGAATCAAGAAAAGAGGTTCAAGCCAAAAGTGTTCAGGAGTTCAAGAAGGGAAGGAAAAGAAACTAATTAATGTCAGTCCTGACCTTATTCAGAATCGGTTGAAAGGTTATGTCAGAGGGGTGATGAGTGAAGAGTTGCTCACTCATGATGAAGTTGTGGAGTTGTCTAAGATTATAAAATCTGGTCTTGTTCTGGAGGATTGCAGATCAAGGTGAATCTTATTCCCCGTTTTTTCTATAATCTGATCATTTCTTAAGTAGTTTGCATCTATGTCAAAACATATCCTGCTACTCGTGTTTACTGTTTCGATTCATTGTACGAGTAAATCTACGTGGAATTTTCTAACTTACCCGCTACCTGGGAGAGTTTGTATGTGCTAGTAGCATGGGGATACTTGAGGTAGGATGCACACAGTAGTCAATAGCTTACCATGTTTTCCAAAATTCAAGTGCACACACATGATTCAACCACTCGATCAAGAGTATACATTATGCAATGATAGCTCCTTTTTGCACAAATAGTGACTTTTACTGTACTTATTTGTGCAAAATAAAGATTTACAATGTCCTTATAATGAATTATGGTATTGTGCCAAACAGACTGTTAGAAGCAAAGAAGTTCTGTACTGATGATGCCGACATATTAGCTTATGTCTCTGACATAATGAAAATCTCTTCTGGAAACCCTTCATTGATTACCTTGAATCTTTTTCTCCCCAAGATACAGAAGATAGAAACTAATATGCTTGGTTGGTGCAGAAATAGGTGACCTTAGATTCAAAAAAAAAGTTAGTCGATTTAAATTTAGAAGCGTCTGAGGTGCTCATGCTTGTACCTCAGGAGAAGTAGAAGCAGTATACGCTAACAAGAAAACTCAGAATGTCCAGCCCCCACTTTCCCTTCCCCATAAGAATGTCCTGGGCTACTGTACTATCTATAGATTATGTTTGAGAAAATTTTTAGAAATAAGAAGATCTTTGATTTTGTGTTAACAACTAAAACATATAAAAGGAATTGCATGATAATTGACCACATGTTCTTGATCTAACTTAGAGGAACCTTGTCAAGCTCTGAGCAACATATAGGAAAATTTATATGGCCATCCTTTGCTTGTGAAATTTCAAATTTACAGATCTCCATGCCTGAGCCTATAATTTCAATTTGGTATGAATTAAGATCCCTCATTGAAGATATCTGTTATGGAAATTTCAGACTGAAAGAACGATTAGGATGTGAGCCTTCTGAAGAACAAGTTGCATCATCCTTGAGGATAACTCGTGCAGAATTACAGTCAAAGCTACTTGAGTGCACTTTGGCAAGAGAGCGTCTATCTATGAGCAATGTCCGCTTGGTCATGTCAGTTGCACAAAAATATGATAATTTGGGTGCTGACATGGCTGATCTAGTTCAGGTGGTAGATGTTATATTAGTTTTTATTTGACATTTCATGTAATTTGAAGATTCAGCTCATCTGAATTCCCTTGAAATTCTTGTGTAGGGTGGCTTGATAGGACTACTCCGTGGAATTGAAAAGTTTGATTCCTCGAAAGGTTTCAAAATATCAACTTATGTTTACTGGTGGATTCGCCAAGTAAGTGAACTGGAGGTCATTTGCTCCTAGTGATGCAAACTTCCTTCAAATTATGGAAACCTCCTTGGAGAAAATTTCATCTTCCTCTATATATTATTTTTTGGATGCTTCAATCTTATCAAAAATCAGACCTTCTGATTCAACTGAATATATTATGATTGAATAAACTTTCTGTTGTTTTACAGGGTGTAACAAGAACATTGGCTGCAAATTCAAGAACTTTAAGATTGCCAAATTATTTGCATGAAAGATTAAGTTTAATACGGAATGCAAAAGTTAAACTGGGAAATAAAGGAATAACTCCTACGGTTGATGTGAGTTCCTTGCACATATGTTTCTTTCAGTTCTTCAGATGACTCTCTGTTCAAAGATGGCAAATATATGCACATTATCACACATATTTGTGCACTTTTATGCTCCTCATTTTTTCACAATAAAAGGGCTCTGATCCTCGCACGATCCTTGCTCATAATTGCATATAGTGAATCAAAGTGGCAATTTTTATGTTTTTTGCTATTATTTCTTCAACTTGCCGACTCTGGCGACCAGCATCTTTTCCTATCTGTGATCAATTGATGTGACTTGGTCAACTTGTTTCAGAGTATTGCTGAATTCTTAAACATTTCATCTAAGAAAATCAAGAATGCTACAGAGGTAAATAATATCATGGGACTCTTGGCTTTCTATCTCACATTTTCTTAGAACTTCTTCGTCAATAATCTTAGTTTTCTATGATGTATAGGCTAGTAGATCAGTGTTGTCGCTTGACAGGGCAGCCTTCCCTTCTATAAATGGTATCCCCGGAGAATCACTTCACAGTGTAAGTATGTTAAATCAACCTAAGATAATTTTTACCGCATAAAGTTCTCTTTATGCTCTAAACTGAAACTGTCATCAATCGGCTTTATCACAGTATGTCGCAGATAATCATGTGGAGAACAATCCATGGCATGGCGTTGACGAATTGGCACTCAAGGTAATACTCTTGCGCGGTTGTCTGTTTTCACTGATTCGATTCGTGAGTTGAAGTTGATCAAATAGGCTTTGAAATTGATAGATGCTTGAGCCAAAATTTGATGACAATATTATATTCTGTAACATTTAGGCTTTTCTACAATTCTGGTTATTGTAGGGTGAAGTAAACATGCTAATAAACACGACACTTAAAGAACGAGAAAGACAGATAGTTCGGCTTTACTATGGTCTGGACAATGAATGTCTAACATGGGAAGACATCAGCAAAAGGTAATCCACACACATGATGTTTTCTAGCCTAAGCTAGCTTTGCTGTGTTTTAGCTTAATAAAACTAGACATATTATGGACTTTTCTGTTTTGACAAATTCAGGATTGGCTTGTCTAGAGAAAGAGTAAGGCAGCTAGGTCTGATTTCCCTGGAGAAACTGAAGCATGCTGCGCGAAAGAAGAAGCTTGAGGCCATGGTGCTGAAACATTAAGCTGAAAATGAATGAACAGCAACATGAACTTGGAAATGTGAATTGTTGTGACTCATATTTTCTGAGATCAGTGTAGATTGAATTATAAGTTGGATAAGGTAGGCCTAAGAGGGTTTCACTCCACATGAGAAATGCAAATGCTGCATATATTATATTGCTGTAATTGACTCATAATTGAAGCATCATACCTTGTGAAACTTCTTGGGTCTTTCCCACAGGTAAATATATTTGAGTATTTTTGTTACAATGATGATATTGAGAATGTAACTTGATCTGTTTTGATTATCTAGCATTAGATTAGGTACTTGTGGTCCTTGTTAACTATTAATCAATATATAAATATAGAAACCAGTATAGATTAGGTAAGAGCAGCTGAAATTAAATTAGGAAATTAACTGAAAAGACCTGTTTGTTTATTATATTACATTACCCAAGTAAATACAAAACAGAACATGTAAACATGGACTTGGTCACCTAAAATTATTTTTATTTAACTAATACAAAATAATAAATTGAACTAATTTCAAAGCTGCTTGCTTAAATGAAGATCATAATATTGTTGGAATAGTTTTGTGAGAGGAAAATGTGTGACGTGTCCAAAGGTAAGTCAACAAGAAAACAAGATAGAAAAAAGAATACAGTAGTAGCCATCAGAGTCACAGTACCGCATTGAGTGTGGCATTATGCAAGTTGCAACATTTGTAAGATGACTAATTCTTTAAGTGGGTCAATCAAACACTGCCACATCACCAAGAAAACGAAAGCAAAAGAAGAAAAATACACAAACAAATAGAAACAACAAGAATGGAGAAGAAATTCAATAGTCTTTACTCATTATTATTACTATTTTATTTTGGGATTTATTTTAAAATATCACCCATTCACCTGTATTTTTAAAATTACACAAACCGTCCCTTTAGTTATAGAAAGTGTTGACAAGAGAAGTTAGCCAAGGTGCAGTACGAGGCGAGCCTAAATTTTGTACGAGCTTAAATATGTATTTGGCTTGTTTAGAAAATGAACAAGCTCGATTAGAACTTTTGTCGAGCCGAGTCTAAGTAGCTCGGCTAAAATAATACTCCTATAGTCCTATAGTTTTATTTTAGCCGAACGAGCCGAGCTTTATCCGAACGAGCCGAGCATTGAAAAGCTCAAGATTGACTCGTTTATAAACGAGTCGAGACCAAGTAGCTCGGCTAAAACAATGCTCATATAGTGTTATTTTATCCGAACGAGTCGAGCATTGACATGCTCAAGCTTGACTCGTTTATAAACGAGTCGAGACCAAGTAGCTCGGCTAAAATAATGCTCATATAGTGTAATTTTTGCCGAACGAGTCAAGCAGAGTCCAAGTAGCTCGGCTAAAATAATGTTCCTATAGTGTTATTTTAGCCGAACGAGTCGAGCCTAAATTTTGTACGAGCTTTAAAATGTGTTTGTATTCGGTTTGTTTAGAAAACGAACGAGCTCAAGCCGAGTTTTAAAGAGTCGAGTGCAAATCGAGCCTAAGTAATTTGTCTCATATTACAACCCTAAGCCATGTGGATAGTTTTGTATAGTTTTGGAAATACGATATGGTTCTATCAAAATAAGTGAAAAGAAAGGATGGTTATGTGAAATTAGTTGCATTGTATTGAATGGAAGAATAAAGGTGGAGGACGTCACTTCAGTTGAGAGTAGTTTTTTAGTGCCTTAACATAGACGCATCTGCATAATTAGGTTCGGAATCAAAACCAATGGCTTGGAATCCGTGTTAGACTTTTCTTTCTCCTCGAATTTATTTATCTTAAAATGTAATTATTATTCACAAATAAATGTAATTAATTTGCAATTTTGAAAAGTAAAATAAGGGGCATAATTTTGATTATTTTAATAAATAAAAAAATAGATATGTGTGCATTGTGTAATGGAGCTAGAAGATAAGCATGACCGCCATTGCCATATGCCACTCTCCGACCCTACCCACCACTTCATAGATAACAAACCTGTCCCTCTCTCTCTTTCTCTCTCTATGCTATCGTCTCAATTCACAAACCCTTTTTTCTCCAACTAGTTGCAGTACTTACTGATTCTATACACTAGATTCTTCTTCCTCTGCTCTCAACATGGTTAGAACATTCAATTCAATTCAATTCCCTATGAATTTGGTTGTTTTGTTTCTGGGTTTTCTAGATTTGAGCTCAAATTGAAATGGGTTTCTCTCGATTTTTGCAACAGGAGGCTGGATTTGGAGTTGATGAGAAGGAAAACAAATGGCCGCCATGGCTACGCCCTCTTCTTAGCACGAGCTTCTTTGTTCAGTGCAAAGTCCACGCTGATGCTCACAAGAGCGAATGCAATATGTATTGCTTGGATTGCAATAATGGAGCTCTTTGCTCTCTCTGTCTCGGTTCACACAAAGACCACAGAGCTATCCAGGTTTTTTAACTTTTGGAGGATTTGAGTTTGATCATTATTATCAAGTTCTTTTTTATGAGTTTGTGATTATTGTGAACAGATAAGGAGATCATCATACCATGATGTGATAAGGGTTTCAGAGATACAGAAACACTTGGATATAACAGGGATTCAGACTTATATAATCAATAGTGCAAGGATTGTGTTCTTGAATGAAAGACCTCAACCTAGGCCTGGTAAAGGTGTCACCAACACTTGTCTTGTTTGTGAGCGCAGTCTTCTTGACTCCTTCACTTTCTGCTCTCTTGGCTGCAAGGTAAATTTCGTTTTGCACTTGTTCAATTTGTGGCAATGGCCATTTGCTATGAACAAAATCAACAAAGTGTATTCTTTATGTATAAGAATAATGGGGTAAAATGACTCTTAGTACTCACACCATAAACTTATTTAAGTAAATATGTAAGTAAACTCGTCATTTCCATTTCCTTACCTTGTCTGATTCTATTCCGGTTTCATTTCACGGCTTCCGCCAAACGGGTATTAGGAGTACTTGTAGCATAAACTCCTTTAGTAAATGATGGGATGATGGGGGTGTTATTGAATGATGCTTGTTTCTGATAAAAGGTAAATGGGACATCAATGAGCTTCTGGAAGAGGAGGACACAGAAGATGGGCAATCCAGATTCACAGGAAGCATCACCCAAGAAGAGAATAAACAGCTTTTCACCATCGACACCTCCGAGGAGTGCCGGCGCGGCACCGACGGCGGGAGTTAGTCTCAGGACTGCTAGTGCTAAGAGGAGGAAGGGAATTCCTCACAGAGCTCCACTGGGAGCACTTGTTATAGAATACTAATGTAAGCAAAATATAGTGTACTATTGTGTTCTGGGTTACTAAAAGCAAAAATAAGCTGCTAAAGACCCTTTGAACTCCATGGCCATGGGAGGCCAATGGTGGTCTGCAATAGGGGTATAGAAGAAGGGAAACTGATATGTATAAATAGTAAGGATAATGTAAAACAGGTATATAATAGGTGTGATACAAAGAATCGTGTAGATATAGGAGGTTCCTTACTTCCTTGTAAATAGCAAGTAATGAATCAAGGAATGGGGGGGAGAGAGGATTGCTACTTATGCAGCTCCAGCCTCTATCAATGTATTTACTCAATAAATGTTGTAATGTTTCTTGTTTGATATGGTTATATGCTGTGTTGTCTATTTTTTTCTTCTTGATTCTTGATTTGGAAAGTGGAGATTGAGAATTCTAGTGCAAATCTACAGACTTGCATGATTTAAGCTTTTGCAGGGTTTGATAAATTTGGTATTCCACAAATAGCAACTACAAAGTGGCAGTGTCACTACCTGCACTAATACACTTTGTTTTTTTTGTTTTTTTTTTAGTAATGAAAAACGGTTTGAACCATTAGACGACGTGTTTAGACGAGTAGAAAGACCGCAAAAGATCAGACTGTCTAGTGCATCGAAAGACCGCAAAAGATCAGACCGTCTAGTGCATCGAAAGACCGTAAAAGATCAGACGGACTAACCGTCGTGAAGGGCAACACAGCAAAAGACCACAAAAGATCAGACGGACTAACCGACGTGAAGGGCAACAGCAAAGGGCAACAGCAAAGGAGAAAAAGATACACCAAAAGAAACCCGAAACCGAAAGCCAAAAAAATACACTAATACACTTTGTTGAAATATCAATATAAATAAGGAATTTAAGAAACAGATATCAGTAAAAAAAATAAGATGTCTTTCATCAACAGTTAACACCCACATAAAATGCAATTACATTACAATATATAGCCAAGCTTAGGATCACCACAACAAGCTCTAATCAACCCTGACACCTTCAAATTTTTTGCAAATATCATAAGAATAGAAACAGAAGAGATGGACTTGGGAAGTACAGTACACATAACATACAAATTCCTCTTGATTCTCAACATGAGGGAAATCACACACAACACGGTATAATAAAAAAGACATAATCTAACATCACATGAAACGCAAGCCCTTCTCATAATTCCTAGCTATCACTAACCTACTGAAATATTAATATCTTTCATTTTTTTTTAAGAAATAACATTTGTGATGCAATAATGGAAAAATATACTGCATGCTTTAGCTGAGAACCAACCTCCTATTTTTGGTTGCCGATGCCCTTCTTAAGGAGGTTGCCGAATTTGCGGTACAAAGGCCTCTTCTTCTTCTGTTGTTGGTCCTTTGATGGTGAGGTTCTATTGCTCTCGGATTGGACAGCATTCAACTGATCAAACCCATCTCCAACTTCAGCTTTGGTATCCACTTCACCATCAACAGATGCATGCTCTCCTTCTTTCTCCATGGAGAAGTCGTCAATCTTGCAGCTCTCCCACATCTTGGGCTCCAAATCTGCAGTATCACTTGCCACTTCCTCAGGATGCGCCATTTGTTTATCTTTGTGGACGTGCCCGTTCTCTTCTGAAAATTCTACAACCTTCGGAAGCATATCATAATCCTTTTCACTGTCGGAAAATTCACCGTTCTCTGTGGTATGTTTTCTAGCAGTGGCTTCTTCAAGCAACTTCGACAGCTCCTCGACCTTTTTGATATTAGCATCAGACAAAGCTCGGATCTGCTCATTTTGTTCAGTTAGAGTCTGTATCCGACTTTCCCTTTCTTGTAGATCGTTCTTAAGTGTCATCTCTTCGGCCTTTGCTTTATCAAGAGCTTCTTTTAAGCAAGTAGCCTCGGACATTGCTTCCTTTTCAGAATAAGCATGTTCCTCCTTTTCTCTGAGAAGACTCACCAATCTCAATATCTCCTTCTCCATTGAGGCCTTCCCTTCTTCCGATCTTTTCATAAGCTGAAGCTCCTTCTTCTCCCACTCGAGTTTGGAGTTTTCATATTGCACCTTGGACTTCTCTACCATATTTGAGAGATGCTTGATTTCATCTTTTGCATCATCAAGCATGGTTCCGTAATTGTCGTCAGTTGTTTTACGAGCCAACTTAGCTTCTTCGAATCTTCGAACAGAGCTCACCAGCTCAAGCTCCTTTTGCTGCCAGTCGGATTTGGAGGTCTCATATTCCATCTTAGATTGTTCAATCTCTGCACTCAAGGCAAGTTTCTCATCTTCTGCTGTTTTGATACAGTTAACCAGCTGCACCTCTTTTTGCTCCCACTCAAATTTCGCATTCTCGTGGTCTGCTTTTAGATGTTCAATAGTATCTTTCAACTGATCGATCTCACACTTTGCATCACTTAGCAGAGCTTCATTCTTCTCATTTGTTTCCTTCACAGTGAACCTCATATCCTCTATTTGCTGTTCAAACTCCAGTTTAGAATGTTCCATCGTACTCGTGAGATGATTAATCTCGCATTTAGCATCATCGAGCAGGGATTCATATTTCTCATTTGTTACTTTCAACATCGATTTCAGGTCTTCTTTTTGGTTCTCAAGCTCTTCACATTCAGATTGGCTCGAAAGCAGTTTCTCCTTCGCCTCCCTTGCTTCAACAGAAATTTCGTGAAGTGCTGAAGCTAAGCTTTCCATGGCCTTATTGATCTTTTCTTCCTCCTCTCTCATAGATTCTATCTCGTTTACGAGTTTCTTCTTCTCTTCTAAGAGCTCTTGAGAACTAGATGCTGCACGCTTCTCGTTCTCCAAAGCCTGTAAATTAATTTCCTTCACAGATTGAAGCTCGGATTTCAATAAAATGATTTCTTTGGCTGCAGCAGAAGCTTCTTCACGTGTTTTTTCGAGATTTTGTTCTGATTCTTCCAGATCCACCTTCACTTGCAGCTCCAGCGCCTCAACCTTGTTTTTCCACTCATCCAATAAATTGCAAGAATAGGATTCAGCCATTCTAGAAGCTTCCAGCTCAATGTTGAGTTGTTCATAGGATTCCTCTATCTGAAACAGCTTCTCCTCGAAGCCAATTGCCTTTTGATGCTCGTGCTTAAGAGATTCTAACTCCAACTTCAGTTGCTGTAAAGAATCCTCTTTCTGAACAAGATCCTCCTCAAAACCCTTTGTTTTTTCGAGCTCGTGTTTGAGAGAATCCAACTCTGACTTCAGCTGTTTATAGGATTCTTCCCTCTGAGAAAGCTCCTCCTCGAATCCTTTGGCCTTTTCAAGCTCTTGCTTGATAGATTCTAACTCCAACTTCAGCTGATGTAGTGATTCATCTTTCTGAATGAGATTCTCCTCAAAGCCATTGGCTTTTTCAAGCTCATGCTTCAGAGAGTCCACCTCTGACTTCAGCTGTTCATTAAATTCCTCCTTTAGAGAGAGCTGCTCCTCTAAGCTTTTGGCCTTTTCCATCTCTTGCTTAAGAGATTTTAACTCTGAATTCAAATGTTTGAAGGACTCCTCTTTCTGACACAGATTCTCCTCTAAGTCCTTTGCTTTCTCAAGCTCTCTTTTTATAGATTCATACTCCAACTCCAGCTGTAGACGGGATTCCTCTTTCTGAGCCACAATCTTCTCAAAACCCTTGGCTCTTTCGAGCTCTTCCTTGACAGAAGTTAACTCCAACTTTAGAAGTTCAAAGGATTCCTCTTTTTCAGCCAGATTCTTCTTAAAACCCTTGGCTATTTCAAGCTCTTGCTTGAGACAATCCAACTCTAAACTCAGCTCCATTGTAGTCGCACTTTCATTAGTTTCTGTCTTGATCGTTGAGTCACACAAACCTTTCACCCGAACCAACTCAGCTGACAGGAAGTCCACTTTCTCAGCTTGTATTTCGGCTATTTTGGTTGCTTCTTCAGCGTGAATAAGAGCTTGGTTCTTAGTATCAGTAACCATAGCCAGCTCTTGCTTGACCCTCTGGAGCTCCTCGCTGGTGGTCAACAAAGAGGTCATATCCATTGCATGTTGATTTCTAACCTGTTGAAGCTCTTGTTGCCACTCTTCCTCTTTCTTACTGACTGCATCAATCCCAACCTGGTCCAACTCAGCTGCCCAGAAATTTTCAACCTCTGAGCTCTCCTCAGCTTGCTTTTGAGCCACCACAGACTCTTGAAGCTTCTCATTGGCATTATTTGCCAACTTTCTCGCCTCCTCAAGTTCAACGAGGGCTTCTGCTTTCTCCTTTTCAACTAAAAGCAGCTTCTCCTTCGCCTTCTTCAATTCTTCTTGTGCAGCAGTTAGCTGGGCTTGCAGCTCTGAGGGTTTCAGAATCCGCGACTGGCCTTTCTGCAATTATCCGTAATGTGCATTAGAAAACTATAGAATGCATCATATATAACTCTTTGTAACAGAATCAACATCAACAAAGCCATTTCAAGAAGGAGAAAGCCGAACTTACATCCGGTGGGGTGGCAACCCTGGGGGAAGGACGAGCAATAATACTGGACTTGGATGTAACAGTTCGTGGAGAATGCTCAATTGAGGCCCTACGGCTCTGCAGAGGAGAGGGTGAATCAGTACTGAATTTGGAGGATGTCTTGCTTAGCTTTGCAATTCTCGGGGTGGTTGGCGTAGTCTTAGTGCCAGGAGTATCAGACAAAGTAGATCTGACCACAAATTTTAACAAAAGGTAATGTTACCGCACAATTTGAAGGGGGGAGCACACACATTTTCTAAATGAGGCAATTTATCGAACAAAATCTGAGCAACAACTAGAGCGACACAGATCTAAATCGAATTTGTTTAAATTCTCACAATTCTACACAATCTGAGCAACAACTAGTGTGAGACAGATCTAAATCGAATTTGTATAAATTCTCACAATTCCATCATTTTCAATGCAACACATATGCGTAGTAAATCTAGGCGTAGTATGAAAACCTAAAATCGGAAAGCCAGTTTTCACGTCCACTAAATCCCCAATCAACAGTAAAAAAATTCAAGCGGATAGAAATGGAGAACAGCGCTAAAAAAGTTGCGTTGTACAGTAACACGCAAACCGACAAACTGAACCAAAAACTCAGCCGATAGATCTTACAAGAACAAAGACTAAAACTGAGCAGCTTGAAGAAAAAAAAAAAAATTGTATAAGCAAGAAGAAATGAGTACTCACTTAGGCTTAGAAGCCATGGTCACCGAACAACGCGGCGATGAATCTCCTCTTTCGCAACTGTAGGCAAAATCAGATGAAGAAGAGAGTCGAAACCGAATGAAGAGGCGAGGGTTTTAGATATGAGGCGGCTGCTGAAGTGGTGCCATCGCAAGAGAAATCAATCGACAGAGAAGCAAGTGAGCTTTAGAAAAGAGGGTGAGAGACTACTGTGTCATGATTTATCATGCCATGGAGAAAAGGGAAAGGAGTCCATTTTCTCTTGAGATTTACTTTATTTTTTTTTTTGGTATTTTTAATTTGATATACGGAGAGTCCAGATTGGCCCCAGGAAGAGAACAACATGCGGAGTATTAATAGTATAAAATTATATTAGTAGTTTGCTCTGCTGCTCTCCTTATCCTAATGTATTATTTTAGGCTTTCCACGAGATGTTCACGTAAACTTGAAAGTTGCAATTAAAGAGTGAATTTCAAGTTTCCTTTCTTTTGCTCAGTTTTGCCGCAAATCCAGATGTAACCCCAATTTCAAATATTCGGCACGCTGGAATCGCAATTTGTAAATTGGATTCACCATTTTTAGGGCTTGTTTGGTAAATTAAGTATATTGATAGTTAGTTTAAGTTTTTTTTTGTTACATTTTTGTACCGGTCTGGCCATTGGTACCCATTTTTCTTTTTTTTAATAAAAAATATTTTAATATTTGTTTTAAATATAATTTTGTTTAAAAATAAAATATACTTTTATATTTATATATATATATATATATTAAATTTATTATAACTCTATTAAATATTTTATATTTATATTCAATATTTATAATATATATATATTTTTAATCCGCTGTAGACCACTGGTCCAGATTTTTTTACCCAATTAGATTTCCTCCTTTGTTCGTATATGTTTGAAGATGTCAATTTATATTAGATAATTAGAAGTAATTTTGACAAACTTTATCGTAAATTGTTAAAAGAAAAAACTACTCGGATTTTTTTAATTAGATTAAAAAATTCCTAAAAATTATAATAAAATTTCTCAAAAATATTATAAAATTTCACAGTTGAAAATTCAACAAATAACTGATATTGGGAGGATATCCCAACAATAGGCTACGTCTTATTCAACTGGGAGTTACTTATCAACCTTTCGAAAAAATCATTTTTATTTATCATCGATGAATAATAGCTTATTCAACCGGAGTTACTTATCAACCTTTCAAAAAAAACATTTTTATTTATCATCGATGAAGAATAGCTTTCTTTTACTACAACGTCATTTGTGGACGTTGATTTGAAGCTTTTGGTGATATAAGATTTCGACTACATGGTAAAAGTAATTAAACAATGTCAAATTTTCGGTCACTTTGATAATATTTTAAGAAGATTTATAATGAAACTCTTCAAATTTACACAAAAGCAATCAAAATTTATATTTCCCATCGTTTCATTACTTTCATATGCATTTAACGATAATGACGATCAAAAGACTATCTCATTGAATACGAGTTTTGTAAGTTTAATTGAGTTGCTTCATGATTAATCCTCTCTTGAGTACTGATGAGTGATTGTCTTTCGTTTGGTCTATAGTCAAAATAGAGAAAATTGACATCATGATTTTTTAAAATAAAAAATGGGTTCTCACTATTTAACTTATATGATCCATTTTAACTAAAGTTTTGTCTTGACTTACCAACCGATATTTTATTGTATATTTGTAGGAAATTTTAAGATTATATATATATATATATATATAGACACACACTCTTTTAGCATATATTAGTTAACATTTTGATTGAATAAAAAAAAATTCATCTAAGAAATTATCTAGCCTTTTAAAATTGACTAATAGAAATTATTAAATAATTATTATTTTTTCTCAAAATGTTAATTTATCGATGGTAGAAGGTATATCCGAAAAGTTATAAAACTTAAGGGCATAATCTTAAAACTGAAAATTTTTTGGACATAATCAAAAGAGTCTAAAATATAAGGGCACGATTCATAAATTTATAAATGAGCGAATATGAACACAATTTAAAATTAGGTTTAGCTTGTTTATAAAAAGTTGAGCTTGAGCATGTCAATGTTCGACTCATTTGACTAAAATAACACTAATAGATGGTGTATTAGTTGAACTACTTGACTCAAACTCATTGATTTTTTAAATGGGTCGAATATGAATATATTTTAAAGCTCGTTTAAAATTTAGGTTCGACTTAAATGAGTAGAGGTTAGACATGTGAAGGTTTGGATCGTATAATAGCCCTACCTCCCCCTCATGCAACAAAGCACTAACCTTTATCTTGACTATATATACTAAGTTCGTTACGTTGTCTTCTAGTTTCTTGTCATTGCATGAGTTTTGTTCTCGCTATGCTTAATAGGTTAAGATTAAGGCTAACCAACTTGGCTTTCACTAGTAAAGACAGCGAAGAGAAGCAAGACAATATGCGCAACTGTATAAGACGGTGGACAATAATGCCATCGATTGTACATCTACTTAGTTGTATCCTCTTTGTTTTGCTGTGGCCGGTGGAGAGACAACCAACCAAACAATTAATATTAATTATGACAACTTTAATAAAAATCTTTAATATATGTATATATATATATAGTATAGATCTTATGAGAACACCCTTAACGTGAGAACATGAAAACAGATTCGTAATTATTATTAGTTTTGTTACGAATGTGCCATATCGTTTAATGTATTATTCGTAGTTATTGTTGGTTGAGTGGATTATTCGTAGTTATTGTTGGATTCCTAATTATTATTATTCGTAGTTATTATTATTTTTGATATCTACTTTAAATCTCAACCCTTAATACTCACATCCAACGGTGTACGATTATTCTCACGTTAGGGGTATTCTCATGGGACCACACCCATATATATATATATATATATATATATATAACTAATATGTGAGTTTTTATTCCATCTTTTCATCTCCAAATCGCATTCTAATTTGGTAGCGGTTGTTAACCAAATGATTACTTAAGTTTCCCCTTCTTGTTTAGCTCAATTTCATTCTAAAACGACATTTAAAAGCTCACCAACCAGACAACCACATCTAAACTTTACCTCCCATGTGTAACTTCTAAGATTTTATCCTCAATTTCGTTCCTAAAATTTAATAATAAAAAAATAGCTTCATAAATTGATTAATAGTGGATTATTTGAACGTGGTGTGTGATTATAGAGAATATGAGGCTTAAATCCTGTTTTACTTCATTTTTACTTGAATTGATAACGGTAATAGCATGTTAGATGCCGGTTTGTTTGGCGACGATAGAATTTGTTGGTGACAATAGGATGTTGGTAGGCTGACCTCAAGAGGACGCCGATTTGTTTGGTGACAATAGGACGTCGGTAGGTTGACGTCCTATAGAGTTGGAAAGTAGATAATATGATGTGTTTTTTTTATTTTATACTCCGAAATACGGGAACGTCTTCCGTATTTTTCGACGATCACTTTCATCCATATATTCTCCAGTTTTGCCATTATCTCCAATATGAGTTTCATTTGTAACATCTTATTCATGTGTTTCTGTTTTTGTGATATCCACTATTCGGAGCTCGGAGCTTGTTTTATTCTACATATTTTTCTCAACTTAGGAGTGAGTGGTAGACTAAAAATAGTAGACCTGTTCAAATCCAGGCAGCCCGCCGGGCTGGATCCGGACAAGGCATTAGGTCCGACCGGGCCAAAAAGTCTAGCCCGTCAGCTTGGTAAATATATATATATATATATATATATATATATATATATATATATATATATATATATATATATATATATATATATATATATATATATATTATAGTATAATTATTATAAATATTAAGTATTAAAAAAAATATCTAGTATAAATTATAATAAATTAAATATATTTACATAAGATATCTAGTATAATTATAATTATTATAAATTTTAAGTATTAAAAAACGGGTACCCGTGAGCCCGGCCCACCCGCCGCCCGAGCCGGGTACGACACCCATTACAGACCCGGTAGCCGGGCCTAGCTCGGGTCCGGCTAAACGGACTCAATTTTTATAAAGTCTTACCCGATTCCGGCCCGGGCCCGGATATATGCAAGTCTAACTGGTAGTTTACCCAATTATTCTAACATATTATTCGCTTAAATTTAATTGAAAAAATTGGTGTAGAGAAGGCTTTTTTTGTATTATAGATACAATCTAGGCCTTCCATTTTCTAGCCAAAAAATAAAAGTAAATGAAATTAAAAATTCCTTAAATAAGAAAATCTATTTAAGGGCCTCTTATTAAGGAGATAAATAACTGACAAAAATTAAAAAAATAAACTAAATTAAAATGATAATTGAATATTAATTGAAGATATGGGAATCATCTTCATCTTCAACTTCCACTCTCAACTCCTTCCGAAAAATAAGTGCCATTGTTTCCGTGGAGATTCCTCAAACACAACTCCAACAACACTCTTCTTTTTCGTCTTCTTCGTCTTCAACCTGCAATCAGAGCATAATTCGTACATAAAATTTTCGGGATACGGTTTCTGAGCATAAATCGGAGCATAAATTTTGTACATAATTTTTACAGATAGTACAAATTCTGTACATAATTTTCACACACATCACAAATTTGTACATAATTTTCACAAACAACGCAAATCTCCACAAAAATTATGTATAGAATTTGTGTTGTTTGTGAAATTTATGTACAGAATTTGTGTTATGTGTGAAAATTACGTACATAATTTGTGTTGTCCGTAAAAATTATGTACAGAATTTGTGTTGTCTGTGAAAATTATGTACAAAATTTTCACACACAACACAAATACAGTTCAATCCACCCATGAAAAAAGGCGAAAAGGTTGAACAACAACCTGTATCATGATACATAATATGAAACACAAAACTCACCTTACAGATCTGGACGCAAAAAACAACAATCGTTGATTTGGGACGCTAAATTGAAGTAGATTGTAAAAACCGATCGCCCTTAAATCGAATGATATGCTTGTCGATTCCGATCCGAAACGATGTCTGTCAATTCATATACTAAAGTCACTAACAATCGCACAAAATTAAGGATTTTTGGATGACGATGATCAATTTTCTGTAAAAAAAATTTGTGGTTATCGCCCTAAAAAATGGTGGATATCGTGAACTTATAATGACATTGAAACAGGATATGTTGGTTGAAACTAATTCCTTAATTGTAGGGAACCAATCTCATTCTTATTTAATTAAAAAACAACCATATTAATTAAGGGAGCGAATCTTTTGAATTTTAAAACTAATTTCTTAGTTGTAGGAGACCACTCTCATTTTCCTTATTTAATTAAAACAATTAAGGAAGATAATCTTTTTAATTTTGAAAGTATATTCAATTATTATAGAATTTATGTTTTTGTAAATTTGCAAGGGGCCTAGCTAATCCTCATTGATACATAATTGCCTACTCAATCTACAATTATACAATAAAAGCCTACTTATCTCTTTTACTCAATTTAATTTAGTTCTTTTTTGTATACTTGTTGGTAGTAGAAAAATCTGCATAGTAAATTTTGGTTTGACATTAGATTCGCATTAATTAATATTGTTCTACTCTTCTAAGAGAGCGTTGATGTTTTTCATTTAGTTAGTACTTGCCTCGATTCGCTATAACGTTTTTAAGACAATTTTATTCACACTTCCATTAATGATCGGACATTTAAGGTATTTTATCCAAATAGTTAGTTATGATGATTCTCGTATTTAGATGAATTAGTCTTTATAAGGCCGAGTCAAATTTTTCGTGGTTTGGACGAAAGATTTATGGAAATTGACTTCTTGCCCTCGGATGCTACCATATTCAAGGATATCCTATATTTTATTGCTTGCTAATTCTTATGCTTTTACAAAGACAAAGACAATTATATCATCTACAAAAGGCTATGAAGGGGATATTCGTTCCTCCTTTTATTATCGAGAACAATTAATTTTTTATTTGATTACTTGGTTTTTGACTATTTCTAGTCTGCTCCAAGGTTAAAGAGCATCAATGACACAATATTGGGTCCCCTTAGTGTAGTCTCCTTCTTAGTTGTATTGGATTAGTATGATTACTGTTGATTACGATGAAATAGGATATCACAGAGATGCATTCTTTAATCCATCCGACAAATTTATTTAAGAAACCAAACTTTTGTAGACCGACTAGAATAAATGGTCACTATACTTTACCATATGATTTTTCCATATCAAGCTTTATAGTAATAAATCCTCCATTCCCTTTTTTTCTATTTGAACCCATGAAAGATTTTGGGGGGAATAAGGATGTTTTCGTGGACAAATCTATATTGGGTGATGTTCCTTGAAGATGGTGAATTAGTGTTGGTATGAACGTCTCTAAGTCGTTAGGAATTTTACATTTATTTTGTAAACGGTTGAACATAGACCGATAGGTCTAATGTTGTTAATAGTTTATGAGTTATATATTTTGGAAAATAAAGGTATAAATGTTTGATTTATTTGCATTAGAATGTTACTAATATATAATTTTTTTACCGCATGGATGTTGGACAACCCTATGCAGTAATTTTGAAAGAAGTCAACTAACATATCATCAAAACTTGAATATTTGTCACTTTCTACATCGAATATTGTCTTTTTAATATCTTGGTTAGTGAATGATTTAGTGAATTTTATATTTTCAAGTAAGCTATTTATATATATATATATATAAAAGATAACTGACTTGGAGAGGTAGTTGGTCAATCGACGAGCCACGGAGAGGTAACTGGTATCAATCCAACCAGTGAAAATCGGGTCTCCTCCAGATGGCGGGCTGCCCAATGATCATATGTGAGAGGATATGAAAGCCTAAATCCACGTCCGTTCGTCGGACGTACCTCATGGATGGGTGAGATCCGGGTAGAGGCACAGTTCGTATGTACCCAAACTATCGCAAGAACCGATCCGGCATGTACGTCTCCTCTATGTCGGATATTTGTATGATACCTCGATATCGAGAAACGCCAAACTCTCCCCCAAAATCAAGCACACGATCATCATACGGGGTAAAACGCACATCCTCTGCCCTCATCTGGTCCAACTGAGCTCGTAATTAGGGATGACAATGGATCGGGTGGTGGGTGGATGACCTTGTCCGCCACCCGATCCGCAAAAAAATCTCATCCACCCCACCCAACCCGCCACCCGCCAAACCCACCACCCGCATCCAACGGATGAAGCGGGTGGATCGTGTGATACTCGAGTGTTCTACACATTTCCTTTAAATCGATACTAAACTCGGATTCGAATGCGAAAAATTAATAATAATAAAAATAAATTCAATCCGAAAAATTCTTATCCATAAAAAATATAATAAATATAAATTCAACACAAATCATCCAAGTGAAAACATTACAAGAAGTGTTATAAGTTTAAGTTCTTGAAAAATAGAGAAATTTAGCAATACAAAACATACAATAAGATCATAATAGGAAGTGAACAAATGTACAAATTTTGCTAAACAATCAGTAAATCACCAATTTATAAATCAAAAGGGAATTAAAGATTACTAAACAAGTAAACAATCAATAAATTTATAACGGGTGTAAGCGGGTGAAACGGGTCGGATGGGTGGACGGATGATGGATCGGGTGATGGGTGGATGAAAGGTCCATCCGAATCCGACCCGCTTCATGTCGGGTTTTCACCCTTTTATTATGGATTGGGTTATCGGGTGTCTGTCGGGTTCGGATGAAATTGTCATCCCTACTTGTAATGCGTGTACTCTCTCTACGCTAATAGACGGAGTCTTCGGGACAGAAAGTCTCGAAGACCACCGTGCATGCCCTAGCAAATCCGGATCCTCCACAACTGCATATCCCAATGATGGAAAATATGCATAAATCCAAAATGTACAGATTTTTTTATTAATTTTAATTTTAACAATAAAGTTACGTTTTGTAAAGGAAAATATATATAAAACCACACCTGTAAAAGTGTAGTACATCCTCCCATCGTCGTCACCTTCTTCCTGATGGCGTCCCCCAAACTTCTGTAAAGAAAAGCAAGGGTCCCGATGCCCCAAACATACGCCTCTATCCTCACATGATCTCGTACTAGATCAATAAGTCATCCTTGCATCTTGTTGGTAGACTTGTCGACTATCAAAGTCGACGATATGAACAATAACAGATAAGCAGATGCAATAGCGTCATGTGAAGGCTCTGGAAGGTCCAACATCTAAGAGGCTCTAGTCCTAACAGTCTCGCAGAATAGTTGTCTAGTCTGACATCTAGCCTCATCAAGTGATATTCCAAGACGATGAACCAACCACTCATGTCAGACACTATCATCGATGGAAGTCAATAATGCATCTCCATCAACTGGTAGTCCCATAATAATCTGAACATCGTGCAACGCTATACCCATCTCCCCCACGGCATGTGAAATATGTTTGTCTTTAGGTGCCACATCTCGACAAACGCTGTAATCAAACAATGATCGACGCCGCCAAACTGTACGTCCTCCAAATTCGTGAGTCCGCTGCGTCTAGCCAAGCCAAACCACGAAAATGGGTCATCTAAATCTCGCTGTCACTCACGTAATCTACTAAGCGCGTCGAGTCTCCTAACAACTCTAATCACGAAGGAATCCATACCGGCCCATATAGTGCTAGCTCTATGGTCAGCATAGCCTGTGGGTGCATGAACTGATGCATCAACAGATGCATGAACTGATACATCTACAGGTGCATGAACTGATACCTCTACAAGTGCATCCACAGGTGCATGAACTGATGCCTTTATAGCTGCGTGAACGGATGCTGAGGCAAGTCTAACTCGTCGAGTTGTAGCCTCTCGACGGGCGGATGTTGTGACAAGTTTCGTCACTCTCTTCCTCTTCTCTCTAATGTTTCTCATCGCAAGCTGAATTTTTTTTAAACTTAAAATTTTAATTTTCTATTATATATATATATATATATATATATATATATATATATATATATATATTAAATTGTGCTATTATTATAATAATAAAATCGATAACAAACCTAGCAACTCTCGAAAATAATCCAATTTCAATTATTCTTACCTAACCGCATCTAACTAAAATATAAATTTACTTTTTAAATTCACATAATTATTTTTTCTATTATAATATTATATATATACACATATATATTACATTGTGCTATTATAACAATCATAAGATCGATAACAATACTAGTAACTCTAAAAAATAATTCAATTTCAATTATTACTAACTAACCGAACCTAGCTAAACTAACTAGTTTCAAGTCTAATGCAAAAAATACATAAACGATAAAAAAAAATAATATTAACTAGCCTCAAATCGATCCACAAGTGGTCTACTCCTAGAACTCCCGACATCTGAATCTCTCTCCCATTGTTGGACGTATCGAAGAAGAGAAGAAATGGATCGAAGAAGAGAAGAAATGGTTGAATAAGGATGGCACCGACGGCTACACTGACGTCTAGCCTCATCAAGTGATAACCCAAGACGATGAACCAACCAATCATGTCGGACACTGTCATCGACGGAAGTCAATAATGCATCTCCATCAACTGGTAGTCCCATAATAATCTGAACATCGTGCAACGCTATACCCATCTCCCCCACGGCATGTGAAATGTGTTTGTCTCTGGGTGCCACCTCTCGACAAACGCCGTAATCAAACAATGATTGGCGTTGCCAAACTGTACGTTCTCTAAATTCGTGAGTCCCCCGCGTCTAGCCAAGCCAAACCACGAACATGGGTCATCTAAATCTCGCCGTCACTCACGTAATCTACTAAGCGCGTCGAGTCTCCTAACAACTCTAATCACGGAGGAATCCATACCGGCCCATATAGCGCTAGCTTTGTGGTAATCATAGTGTGTGGGTGCATGAACTGATGCATCAACAGATTCATGAACTGATGCATCTACATGTGCATGAACTGATGCCTCTACAGATGCATCCACAGGTGCATGAACTGAAGCCTCTACAGGTGCCTGAACGGATGTTGAGGCAAGTCTAACTCGTCGAGCTGTAGCCTCTCGACGGGCGGATGTTGTGACAAGTCTCGTCGCTCTCTTCCTCTTCTCTCTAATGTTTCTCATCGCAAGCTGAATTTTTTTTAAACTCAAATTTGTATTTTTCTATTATAATATTATATATATATATATATATAATTGTGCTATTATTATAATGATAAAATCGATAACAAACCTAGCAACTCCCGAAAATAATCCAATTTCAATTATTCTTAACTAACCGCATCTAACTAAAATATAAATTCACTTTTTAAATTCACATCTTTATTTTTTCTATTATAATATTATATATATATATATATATATACACATATATATTACATTGTGCTATTATAACAATCATAAGATCGATAACAATACTAGTAACTCTCGAAAATAATTCAATTTCAATTATTCCTAACTAGCCGAACCTAGCTAAACTAACTAGTTTCAAGTCTAATGCAAAAAATACATAAACGATAAAAAAAATAATATCAACTAACCTCAAATCGATCCACAAGTGGTCTACTCCTAGAACTCCCGACATTTGAATCTCTCCCCATTGTTGGACGTATTGAAGAAGAGAAGAAATGGATTGAAGAAGATAAGAAATGGTTGAATAGGGATGACACCGACGACTGCAAAAAAACGAGGGCAAGAGGATAGGAGATGCAGCCTGCCTTCGCGCGCCTTGCCCTTATATAGGGCTGGCGCGCAGGCGGGCTGCGCCTGCACGTGGGCCTCGCGCAGGCCCACTGCGCGCCAGCCCGCGCAGGCACCTTGCGAGTGCGCGAGAGCCCATGCGCACTCGCAGGCCGCCTCCGCCGCGTCTTCCGTCGTCTTCGATTAACATCACTCTATTAATACTTGTCTAATAATTATTTCATAATTTATCGACAACTTTAAAATACAATCTTCATATATAAATTAGTGGTCAAGCTCGTGCTACACACGAATCAATTATATTTTTTTTTGTAAAATTAGGTGAGATGATAAATTTATGCATTGAAATTGTGTTTAGAGTTTATCATAATCTTTCTACAACCAAGTTTTATTAAAATGATTGTCATTCAAATTTCTTGATCACCATCATTAATTTTAAACTTTTCTCAATTCAATAATCAACCGGTGATGAACTAATGACTACTACACGTCTTTTACAAAATTTTAACACCTCACCACCACGATTAAAAGACTCTTTGTCATTATATTTTAGGTAACTTTAACTCCGAAACTAAGATATTAATCTGTTGAAAATGACGAGAAGTCATAGAAAATGATGATTCTACAAATATTAACACCTCCAATGGTTGATCCAATCTTATAAGATTCGGGTTTGATTTTGTCACCATAAAGACATTGATTCTTAGTTGTTTGAGATGATTCTTTGCCCAAGGTTTCTTTGAAATTTCACTCGGTTCTTCCATAATCGTAAAAGTGTTTTCAAGAAAATAGAGAGGTGAGAGAAAGATGTAGTATTCATATGAGATATTGTGAGAAGAATTTTGAATGGAAAAATTGTTTTGGTGTTGGGATTGGGGTTGGGGTTGGTGTTTATGTTTAGATAGACAATTTTTCTTTGACTGTGTTGTTTATTTTTTTTAGAATCAAATATAAAAAAAACAAACATAGCAATTCATATGTTCTATGTGCGGAGATGAAAGAGATAGTAAGATATACCTTTCAATTTGCTCATGCAATATAAACTATTGTTTATCCATGACTATTATCATTTGGAGATGGAAAAAACCATATATATGATCAAAAGTTGGCTCTACGAAATAGTCCGATTTGATTTCCGGTTTTAGGTTTTCAATTTCAATCCAAAATATCAATCACCTTCATAATATCTGTTCAGTTATAAATAAAAAAATTAATAAATTAAGGGAAATTTCGGATGGTACCCTCATGGTTTGGGGTTTTTCGGATTTTGTCCAACAATTTTTTTAAGTTCGGATGGTATCCTTAAGTTTTCGTTGTTTTCCGGATTTTGCCCAAATTCATTAAAAATTTCAAATTCCATTAAAAAATATAAAAGAAAATAAAGTAAAATTGAAAAATAAATCAAAATAGAAAGAATGATTTATTTATTTTAAAAATAAAATAAACAGTAATTTTTTTTAAAAAAATCAGTATTTTATATTAATTTAAAAATAAATCAATTAGATAATATTTTTGTAATAAATTGAATTATTTTTTTTTTAGATTTTGTTACAAAAATATTAATTCAATTTATCTATTTTTAAAATGAAATAAAACACTGATTTTTTTTTAATTTTGTAATTTATTTTAAATTAATATAAAATACTGATTTTTTTAAAAAAAATTTACTGTTTTTTTTATTTTTAAAATAAATAAATCATTCTTTCTATTTTTTATTTATTTTTCAATTTTACTTTATTTTCTTTTATATTTTAAATGGAATTTCAAATTTTTTAATGAATTTGGGCAAAATCCGGAAAACAACAAAAACTTAAGGGTACCATCCGAACTCGAAAAAACTGTTGGGCAAAATCCGAAAAACTCCAAACCACGAGGGTACCATCCAAAATTTCCCTAAAATTAAAGATAGTCCGGTCGATAGGTCCGCAGACCCGGATCGGATGATCATATTGACGCACCGGTTTATTCGTAATAAATTAATAAGCAACCGGGTTTACTGTCTACAGAGATCAGAGAAGAGCTTCAACCCTCCATCGAGATCTAACACACCGTTCAGTTCAATCATCAATCTGTGCTCCCATGGCGGGGAAGCATCACACTTCTTCCACTGCAAGGGACAGATCCCTCTACACTTCTCCTATCTTCATCTTCATTTTCTCCCTTCTTTCTCTCCTCTTCCTCATCTTCTTCTTCTCCTCATCGTCCTCCCCCACTTCTCTCTCATCTAGATCCTCTTCCACTGTTCCTAACCCTAATTTTGAATACTCCTTCGTCGCCTCCCTCGAGCAGTTCCTTACCAAGAAGCTCCCCCAGCTCCGTCGGACGAGGACGAAGGACGATACTGTGTCCGGCGCTATTAACGGCGATGAGAGTGTCAGGAGGCTCGATGATTCAATATGGAAGATGGAGAACGCGAGGATTTATGAGGACTCCTTATTTCCGGCTTCTTCCATTCCCATTAGGGTTTATGTTTATGAGATGCCGGATAAATTCACCTACGATCTGTTGTGGTTGTTTCGGAATTCTTACAAAGAGACTTATAACCTGACCTCTAATGGCAGCCCTGTGCATCGTTTGATTGAGCAGGCATCTTTCTCTCTCTAGCAGTTCAGTTTTTGTTGTACACTAAAATGTGCGATTTTGCTGAATTTTGATTGCAATACTGATATTTTTACTGTCTAAAAAAACAAGGTTATCGTGAATATGAACTCAGTTTATGCCTATACATCGCGTTTGAAGTTGCTTTAACAGGGATTCCATTTCTACCTTAATTGATTTGGAAATTTTGGTATTCTGAACCTAAGACTTACTTCATGTATATGCAGCATTCTATTGACTATTGGCTTTGGGCTGATCTTATTGCCCCCACTTCAGAACGGCTGTTGAAAAATGTTATTAGAGTTCATCAGCAGGAGGAGGCTGATCTGTTTTATGTTCCATTTTTTACCACCATTAGCTTCTTCTTACTGGAGAAACAGCAGTGCAAGGCACTTTATAGGGTGTGAGTGCTTCTCCATGGCTTATATTGTGTTTGGTTTCCGTCTTATACTATTCTAATTTTTCATGGATAATTGAAAGGTTAACTTCTAGAGGGTTGAGGGTTTTTGCATAAATTAGTGTACTTGATGAACTCATCAAGAGCCTCTTGGCATATTAATAGATCTGTTGCATTACTTATGTATAAGTCTGGTAGTCATGAGCTTGTTTATGTTTTGAGAAGACTGAAAAACAGTAGCTCATTTTTATGTGGAAATTTCTTGTTAGAAGACGTCTTTATGATAAAGCGACACTAAGTTCCGACTTACAGCTAAACATAACAGTGAACAGAATGGCCCATGATATCCAACTTTAAATTTCACAACTGTTTAGTTCCTCCCCTTTCTTCTGAAGAACATGCCATCTATTCTATCTTGTCTCATGTTCTCACGATATCCACCTTTTTAATTTCTATTCGAGGTTTAACTCATTTGTTTAGTTCATACACCTGTTTTCTGCAGAAAATTTTCAACTGGACCGTTGTGTTACTCCTTAGGATTTTAGTATTAAAGGATTAAGATTCAATTTTGACCGCGGAAAGGGACTGTTGATGATCAATTTCATCCATATGTGTCGACTGCAAAAACAATTTGATGCGCTGAAACATTTGTGTAGGAAGCTCTAAAATGGGTGACTGATCAACCTGCATGGAAGCGATCCGAAGGTAGAGACCATATCATTCCTGTCCATCATCCCTGGTCATTCAAGTCCGTTCGTAGATATGTGAAAAATGCAATTTGGCTACTGCCGGATATGGACTCTACAGGAAACTGGTTTGTTCTTTTGAGATCCAGTTGTCTATTTTAACCGAAACAGTATCCTATGTAATGCTTCCTTCTTGTGCTTAGGTACAAGCCAGGGCAGGTGTACCTGGAGAAAGACCTTATACTTCCTTATGTTGCGAATCTTGACTTCTGTGGTGCTCAGTGTATAAAGGAAAATCAATCAAAGAGAAAAACATTGTTATTCTTTCGTGGGAGGCTGAAAAGAAATGCTGTAAGAAATGCATAGTATCTTTCCATATAATGATAAAATGATCTATAATAATTTTTTGTTTCTGAAACAATACATGGAAGCTCGGGAAGGATAGTCTGGAGATAGATGAGATAAATGGCTGGATTTGTTTGTTGATTTGTGTTTTTCTATTTAGGTGTCAAGATTCTATCTTTTCTCATTCTCCATATAGTTTTTTTTTTTAATCATTATGGGCTTTGCTCGTTAGATGGAGCTACGATCTTGGTTTCCTTTGTGATCTTATAGCTAATCTGGAAAATTTTGTTATCATTGCATAAGATGCTTTTTT
>BSUD01000008.1:112931516-112978115 GCA_033239045.1 Fagopyrum esculentum
TTTTTCTATTCAATAATTCAGTAGAAATCAGTAGAATTATTTTCATTTCCAGCAATGTTTCTTTTCTTATTCTGGTAACATAATTTGATTAAGAAAGATATATTTATAATTTAAGGTCTTGTAGCTGCGTGTTAAGACATAGCTGTTGTCATGGTTAATATTGGTGGTACTATGAGTTAAATACTTATATGCTTATGTCCTGAGCCTGCATGTCCAGGGGGGGAAGATACGATCTAAACTAGTGGTTGAGCTTGCTGGTGCTGACGGTGTAGTTATGGAGGAAGGGACAGCTGGTGAGGCTGGAAAAGCTGCATCACAAGAGGGAATGCGCAAGTAAGATATATCTGTATTTCTTTTTGAAGCTCATAGGTTAGTGCAACCTTTACCTAGCACTTTGATCTGCCCTGTGTGCACAACTGGAAATGATCAATTGCCAATGTACTAAATTAACTGTGCTTGTTGTGTGCATATTAAATTACCATGGGGTCCATGATTATATTTGCAACTATTTCCACCAAAATAAAATATGTTAGCAACTATCTGTCCAGATGCAGTCTTCCCAACTAATTTAGGTAAAGCAAGTTTCATCAGAAGCCACATCTTACAAAACGTTTTCTTGCTTCAGGATTTGCTATATAAGCTTATACTTATCTGAACAATATCATGATTGTGATTTCATTTCATGAAAGCAATGATAATTATATTTACACTGATCCACTCCCTCAATAGAAGGTTGGGACATTTGACACTCTGAAGTTTGGTATCCTAGAACTCTAGAAGGAATGTAGTTGTATAGCTTTATGGAGTATTTTATAAGTATGAATTCTAAGTACGTATGCTATTGTTGGTTAGGTCCATATATTGTCTTAGTCCTGCTGGTGACACTCCATCATCTGCGAGGCTGTTTGATGCTATAGTCAGTGGGTGCATCCCTGTCATAGTCAGTGATGAACTGGAGCTTCCATTTGAGGGAATCATTGACTATCGAAAGGTACCTTATACGTTTTCCTTGATTTGCTGTAGTTGCATAAAGTAAGAAACTAAGCATGGTATACAGTCAAGGTTGTGGATGAGATTAGTAATCACCGAGGCTAGAATCATACACTAGTCTGTAAATTGCATACATAGTTCTCTTTGAGTAAGTCTCATATATCCAAGCTTAATAAAAAATATATGTTCACTGTTTGAGCGGCAAGAGTCCATTTTTGCCCATTTAGGTATTTGCCAAGTGAAATCAAATGCGTAAATGAACTAGATTTCTGGTAGTCATCCTATTGTCTCAAGTTCCCGATAAAAATCACTGTTGTTCCACTTGAATTCTGTTTTGCTGTAACAACTAATCTTTCGAGTTTTCACTTGATGGTGGATCCAGATGTCTCTGTTTGTCTCTTCTAGTGATGCCCTGCAGCCTGGATGGCTTTTGTCACATCTTAGAAGTATTAGCCTTTCTGAGATAAAGGAAAAGCAAATGCATTTGGCTAAGGTCTGTAGTATTTTCATTCCAGTTTCTTTTTGGTAATCCATTTAAAACTTGATCCACTGGTGAATAAATAACATTGTGTTCACCTGTCAGTATTCAAGGCATTTCCTATATTCAAGTCCAGCTCAACCATTAGGTCCTGAAGACTTGACATGGAGAATGGTTTGTTACTTCTAACAACTGCATTGCTAGTATCCATCTCCTAGTAAGTAGTAGGTAAGCAACTAAGTTGGTGTCATACTGAAAATTGTTGCAGATTGCTGGCAAGTTGGTGAATATTAAGCTTCATATCAGGCGGTCACAACGCGTGGTGAAGGAGTCACGAACCCTATGTAGTTGTGAATGCAGGCGTGCAAACCTTACTATAGTACACACGGCCCCATAGTTGTCTCGTTTTTACTCCCGTTGCTATTCTCCGGTTTTTACGCAACCTTAAAGTTAAGTCTCTTTATGTTGATATAGGTAGAAGAAAACACTTGTTATGCGTGTGAAAAGATCTGTGTAATTCAGTTTGTTGGAATCTTTTGAGCAAGGTCTTATTCCTGCAGGTATCAAATAATGTATTTTTTAGCATAGGCTAGCAAATGATAATACGAAACTCGTAGAGTAGGCTAGCTGACGTGTAAGATAGAGTTATCCACTTATCAAAATATTTTTGTGCAAGTCAAAATGTGGGGCTGGCCTATCCATAGTTCCATAACAGCTAGATCCGTGCCCTCAGAGAGGATCTAATTGTTTACCCATTCCGGCCGCACCCTTCTAGGCAAAGGCAAAGACAATTTAAGACACCTTCCGTCAATGTTGTTTTATATCTTACACATTTAGATTGGACTAAGGGCCCGTTTAGTTCTAACTCCGGGAACGAAAATGGAATGAAAACGAATTTAGTTCATATGTATATCATTATTCATGAAATTTTGTGGAATGATTCCTTGTGGATTAATGCAAAATGTATTTGTTTCTCCACATTTTGTTACCCTTCAAACCACAAGGAATGATTCCAAAAGCTTTCATGAACAATGATATGCGTATTGACTAGATTCGTTTCCATTCCGTTTCCGATTCCGGAGTTCAAACCAAACGGGCCCTAAATATATAAGTTTGGTTTAATACTCGTGATAACGCCAATTGTTTATATTGGAAGGGGAGACAATGTTATATTGTTATGTGTGCTTTATTTATTTATAATAGGAAAAGAAACAATGAATAAGTATTCATCGTAGAGCGAGTTAAACCGACCTCCAACATTCTCATGCAACAAATTCCAAACATCTTCCGATGCATCCACATGATACAAATTAATGTTAAAACCAGAAAATATAAACTAGTTATGTGTTCAACACCACTTTTTTTATCGTATACCCAACGAAACTGATGTTTTCTATTCTTTTTGAAGACATTAGGGATGAAAATAGGTAAAATTTTCACTCGTTCCGTTTCACCATTATAATTTTTATGGTTGACAGTTGATGAGTAAAATTGACAGGTACGGGTGAAATCAACCAATTGTTTCACTCGTTCCGTTTCACCATTATAATTTTTTAATAAAAACGAAAAATCCAAACTAAAAGAGCTACAACAATGTCCCTTTCCCAATTTCAAAACTTTGAAATCTCTTCACCACAGCTTCAAATCTTTGACACCTCAGTTCGGTGAGCCTCCAATCAAGTTAAGTCTTTCATTAAAAACCTTAGATTTTGCGTTTCTTTGAATCATTGTTATAATAGATGTTCATTTCAACGTCGGATAATATTTTGTAAAGTAGATTTGAATTCGTGTTATTTAAAAGTATAATTTATTCTATACTTTTAAAAGTCTAAAAACAAACAAAAAAAAAAACTATAAACTTTCGATGAGTGATGGATAGGTGGGTGCGGATAAAATGTTAAGCGGGTGGTGGACGGAGTGAGTGAGAATTAAAGCTAAGAATGATTGCTTATGATCCAAATCGAGGAGGTGAGCATTTTATCCGTCTATGATATACGTTGCTTATGATGTATCATCTATACAACATAGTTCAATCTAAACGGTAACTTAAGATTTACGATGTTGAGTGATTGTTTCCTTCGTCCATGAAAGACGAATTCATGCTCAAGTCATGAGCTTGTCAACAAATAGATAGAGATTGATTATATTCATAAAATAATGATGTAATCGTATTAATGAGTGTTTAACCTGAGGAATTCCAACTAAGGTTAGATTCGATGAGATTGCACCACATGGACGCAATAGCCGTTACTTAACGGAGAACCAGTCAGGTACACGTAGATAATTCATATTCAAACACGTTACACATGCATCAATCAATTATTTTCAATTTTAAGTACCCAAAAAACGTTCAATTATTGCTACATGCGACTGCCTGTGTAGTGCTTTTACCTTAAATATATATTTTATTACGTTTTCCACTGAATCACAACCATCTCAGGCATGGAAATGGCCTCCTTTTCCACATTTAAAAAAGAGATTAATATATATTTTTGGCTACTTCAATATATAGATGCTGATGTCGTGATCTATATTTTACACCATTTAATGTTTGACTAATTGACTATATACTTGTCGACGTCATTATACGTTCGTATTTCACATGTCATTGCTATTTTTTTTAAAAAAAGTTTTTGTTTGACTTTAAAATATAGACTATATTTCATTATTTCATATTGTATTAATTTTTAGCTTAAAGCCCCGACTTATTCATATTTATTTGTTCAATTGTGATATTGGGGTTTTTAAAAATTGTCTAAACAGTACCCTGACTAAACTTTAGTGTCCCATCGTTTAAACTATCAGAACGGTACATCATCTATTGAGTCTGACCAAAGATTAGTATCTGGATCACTGTTTACATGTTAAGTTTACATATCGGTATTGAATATCAGGGGCAAAATTGTCCACCTACCTTATACATAAAGCTTATAGTACTGCAGATTTTCAACACCGATCTGTTAACTTGACGTGTGAACAGTAATCTAGATACTAATCTTTGGTCGGACTCAATAGGAGAGGTACCGTTCTGATAATTTAAAAGACGGAAACTAAAGTTTAGTCAGCCTAAAAGATGGGGTACTGTTAACCAATTTTCTCTGTTAAATATGTATACATTGGGCCTTATTGGTATTTAGTATTCTACATGTTTGTGTTTAAGTTTAATTTTTGCATTTCATGTATTAAATACTCCTATTTTTTTGAAGTTAAGTGTGGGGTTAGTCTCTCTTATATAAAAAAAATTGCGTAAATATATTTTACGTAATTGAAATTACATTGAAGTTTGTTGTAAATCCAATAAGTAGATTTAAGGAAAGGGTCGAAAATCCAAATAAAATCCTATTTGATTGGTAGGAAATTTCTGTGCAGTTTCTTAGGAAATTGTCTCACATTTGTTGGCTTTGTCATGTCAAAAACAGAATCTATCGAATTGCTTAAGGACAAAGCCAATGCAACTTTTGGACCTATCCGCAGTTGAAAGGTACTTCAACGTACACTTAATTCATACGGATCTTCACTTTCCTTCTTTCAATCGCATCAACTTATAGGCCAAAATCATTTGTGAGAGTAAGGGTGTGTTTCGCTAGAATATAATGGAGCTTTCAAATTTTGATAAACTAATAGATATTTAATAGATAGTTTAATGTGTAGTTTATAGTTATATAGTGAACTATTTAACGAAAAAATTAAATGGATCTTATAAGTTAGTTGACAATGATTTTGGTGTTTTTTTCATATAGTATCGTGAAAATCTACTCATAGATATACTATTAATAGACCGTTGTTAGATTAGTTTATCAAACATTTATACGCCCAAAAACTAAAGAGATGTGTGAACTAAACTACATCTGAAATATTAAACGGATAACTGATGCGCATTGAGATTGCACATCAATAATACTGAAATTGTTCTCGCACGTTTAACTCTAGAGTTCTTTGTGCTCACTCGACAACTGAAAAAAAAGAAGTCTTGTTGACGTGGGTAGCAACTCAAATCCTTTAACTTAATCATAAATTCTCATTCAAATGATGCGGGATGATAATTTTGTGGGTTTATATATATATATATATATATATATATATATATACATGATGTGTGACGGACCTACTTTACATAGGCTAACGATCGTTGTTACAATTATTTAAAAAAAGTTTTTTAATTGCTAACGATCATTAGCTTGTTTTTTTTTTTCAAACTAACTATCATTAGAATAAGCTAAGATCGTTAGCTTACTTTTGTTTTTTTCCACTGGTTAACGATCGTTAATTACACAACTAACAACCATTAGACATTGAAAAAAAATGTTGGATGTAGTTAGAAACGTATAACAAAAAATCGATTGAAAGCATACATAATTATATTATTTTGTTTTATAATTACTAATCATTTATTAATAGCGAATCTTCTTATTGTGATCTATTGTCTCTCCTAGGATTGTCGATGATGTTCAATTAATTTGGAACGTTTGTTTATTAATCCAACAATTCATAGAGGTTCCTACTCCAGTTTGTAAGAGTGTTCTAACTTGATCTCAACCATATATATATAGGAATGAGTCTTACGGTGAAAAAAGAAATGATGTTTTTTTTTCCACTATAACAATCCTGCAGTATACATACTCGATCATTATAATGTTTTTTTTTGTGTGATTAGTCATTGTTAGTAGAGGAAAAAAAATGTAAGTAAAAGATTGTTAGCTATGTGCTAATGATCGTTAGCCTATGAAGTAGGTCCAATACACATCTACGATCGTTATCACAATTATTTTACACCGTTTGAATAAAAGCTAAAGATTTCTAACTTGTCTAATTGATAGTAGGGTTTATAAAAGCGTGTTTATAGAAAATGTAGCGGCTGTGTTAAAAAAGAGAGATACGTCGACGTACGTGAAAGCTTGGAGAGGTGAGCCAAGATATAAAGAAAGCAGGAAGCTTTGGTTGAGTAAATTCAATGGGAGACACCAAAAGAGGGTTATACAAAGACCAACATAGATGGACTGCATGCCACGGCACCGGGAGTCCATAGGAATAGCGTGGTGAGTGTCAACAAGCTTTGTAACCAACTTAGGGTTGTGCACAGATCCTAGACTCAGCTTTGTGGAATGTTTCATGGCGGCTGAGGAGTGTGGGTACAAGCGAGGTGAATAGGTGATTCTTAGAAAAGATTTACAACTAGTGGTCACACTCTTAAATAAATAAATGCCGTGGTGTCATACACGCGCAAGTTTGGTACAATAACAAGGTTTCCTTATAAGAGGGTTTTCTATCAAACTTTCACATATACCGAGAAACATAACGTTATGGATCATCTAACTAGTCTAACTTTTGGCTATAATATTGGTTTAATTGTATTATGATCCGTTAAAAGATGTTATAACTTTTCACACATGAGGGTCGGACTACCCCGGAATGATGACTATTTAACTATTTTTTTAGTATTAACAGAGTGCATCTAAAAACACCGATTATATCGGACCTCCTTTCAAAAGAAAAGAAACAATCGTGAACTATTAACAAAAATATAAGAAAATTAAAAGATATAAATTTTAAAAATTATTGGATCTTTTTGTGGCCATGCCGAAATAATCACTAATCAGATGTTGGTTTAAGATAAGAGTATTAATTATTAATTGTCTGAAACAAATTAGCTGTTTCAATGATTATATTCTATTATTTGATCCCCTTTAAAAATACAATATTTACAACTCATTCAAAAGCACCATGCCAGATCAATACGCTGTTTGTCTTATATTTTGAAATAAAATAATTTGATAGCCTATAATTGTTGCGGCTAACGTGATATATATGCCAGATCGATACGTTGTTTGTCTTAGGTGGTCTAATCCCATCTGCTATATAGAAGCTGATTTCTGTACCAATTTCATAATTTTTAGTAGTTTACTTTTGATTAAAAAGGTAAAAATATTATTTTAAAAAGTTGTAATTTTAAGATGGTTGAGCTACTTAAAGTACCGGGCTTGTTTGTTTGTTTATTCATAAATTAAAATTTATAATCTATGTGTATATTTGAAATATCATAAAACATTGTTTGTTTTAATAAATAAATTAGTATTAGTGTTTAAATGAAATATTTAGATTAACAAAAAGTATGTTTGAATAAAATAGTTTTCTGTAATTTATTATTTTTATTAATAATAAACCAATCAAATCTTTAAAATAATAATATACAAGAGTTATCTATACTAAAATTAAAATACAAACCCTTAAAGTAATCTGTTATTTGTTTTTTTAAAAATTAAAATATTACAAAAACTAATCATTTTTTTAAATATATCTTTCTACGTTCATTTTACGTTTATTATTTACTTTTATAAATCTTATATCTATTAAAACAGTCTCTTTTGTACATGTCAACCCCATATCTCTCAAAGCCCCAAAAATTTATTTTAAATAGTAATTTCAAAAAGTTAATATAAATTAAAAAATAAATTCTAAATTTTTATAAAAATATTTAGAATAAACATTTTTACGAAAATAAATTTTAATAATTAAAATTATACGTGAACATATTTTTTTTCCAGATATTTCAAAATATTTTAAACTCATCAAAACGGATAAATAATTACTTATCAATTCATATATATATAATATAATATATGCACAAGGTGCGGGTATTACACTAGTTATACTGTTATCTTATGCAATTTATCGCTATAATACATTATATATCTTTATTTTATAAATAAATAAATAATATTATATGATTATTAAATCACAAATCGTCTATATTTTATATTAAGTTTATTGGTAATATAGATTATATTATAAATTTATTAAATATAGATATTTTAAATAAATTATTTTTCTTTATTGATTTTAGTCTGTACATAGCAAGGATATTATACTGTTTATATAAACATTTTTACTAGTGTAATTCCCGTGTTTTGTACGAGTATTTTTTTTAAAAAATTAACGTAAAATATTAGTTATAATTATATTCTTTTGTTTATTATAATGTGATATATCGCAATTTTTGGTAATTTATAACTTAAGTTTGAGAAAAAATCTATTCAATCTAGTATATTTGGAAATGAATGTATAAGAAACAATTTATATATTAATATTAATATTTATTTAGCAAGTAGAAATTGGGTAGATATTGCCTTTTTAGATTAGTAATATTTTATTTCTCTTGATTTATACAGTAAAAATAGTAGATTTTAGTTAATAAAAAGTATAATAAAAATAAACAAATAAAAAATAATAAAGTATAAATTATAATAAAATGACATGTGTCATCCGGTATTTAAATGAATGGCACGTGAGTTTGCACTAATAATAATAACGCGTAAACAAGCACACAATCAACTTTATTCGACTATTACCAAGTATGAATCATGTGTGGAATAAATAAACAAATTGTGATTTGAAGATTTCAAATCTAAATAAATCCAAACCGTCCCCATAAACAAATGATATTCCGAAAAGCTTGATTCACAATAAATAAAAATATCATCACAATAATGCAATTACAATAATAGAACCTCACTTGCGGCAAATTTGATAACTTCACAAATTAGTTTGCCAATTCTCAGTAGTAATGAGTTCAATAATTGTAAGCTTAGTTATTGTAGGACTACACGAGTATAATTTTTAAAATTTATTGATATATAATTTTATAACATTTATATAAAACAACAAATTGATGTAACATAATAATTTTAATTAACTAATTCAAAAATTAATTAAAAATTCATTATAGTTTTAGATAAATAAAAATAGACTAACTTATACAATATTAGTTAAAGTTAATTTTAGTCGATTATTTATGAACATGATAAAGTTGAATAAAAAATTAATTAAAAATAGAAATAATTTTAAAAAAATAAAATATAAATATTAGAATAGAGAACATTTAAAAAGTTCAATTACAAAATTATCTTATATAGTTTTAAATAATATTGTTGAAAAAAGAAAATATAATAATTATATTATGATAATTTATATATTTGTTAAGTTAGTGAATATTTCGTAATTAATATTAGAACTATATGTTTATATGTTTATACGTTAAAGTTAGAATACTAAATTATTATTTCTATAGCTAAATGTGGGGGAAAAATTCAAAAAATAATAATAAGAATATTTTAAGAATATATTGAAGATTGCGGTAAGACTGAAAATGGAAACAATATATTTATTATCTACATTAATGATTTTTTAACTTATTTATAAATTAGTGTAATTATAAAATTAAAATGCATGAGAAAATGACATGTGTCAAGAAAGTCATGAGAATATGACACGTGAGACGAAGTGTTTTTACTTTAATATAGTATATAGATAAAAATATAGATATATAAAGACATGTTTGGTTAGTAGATAAATATAAGTTCTACAATAGGATATTTATTATATGGTAATTATGTATATATTATAAAAAATATCAAAAATTCTAAGAAAATGACATGTGGTATAATATAGTTTAGGAAGAATCACAATGAAGTAAATGCTTTGACTTTAATATAATATATAGATATTTTTTTGTAACACCCCAAGTTCTGGGAACTCGAAGCGCTACGGGCTAGGACTGCACAATGGGTCCCGACCCTCAGAGTAGCAACAGCAAACGGATCTTACAATAAGGCACAGACGAATGAAAACCAAAACTCGATATAAAACCAAGGGTTTAAACCAAACAAAACGGAAAGACTCGCAACCGAGTTCAAAACAAAAGGGAAACAACAAAAGAAACATAAACCCGATCTCGTCCTATAATGTACGGGAACCCTGGCTGACCACACCATCCAGATCACTCAGCAGCATCCTGAACCTGCGGAACATCTACAACGACGGTATAAACCGTTAGCTAACATTCTAAGTATAAGCAAGAGTGTAAGGGCACAAACACACATAAGGTAATGTAAACACATAGCATGCTTGCACACAACCGGTTATTATCTTTCATTGAGGTTATCCATTACTAATTCGAATTCTTTTGTCACACGAGAATCTCCCGAAACTCGCCTCCGCTTCCGTCTGCCAATAGGAATAGATCAGTACTATCTGTTACCTACGGGTCTGGGTCGCAAGAGCACATTTTAGTCTCCTGTAGAACTAGACAAGTGGTCACCGCCCGATTATAATACACTTGGGCCAGTTAAGGGTAATAAAGGGCGAATCCTATTTCCGATTATTCGTTATAACATGATAAACAACACAAACAAGCCAATACAATCCAACTAATACGCGGAATGAAGCTAAGTAAGTCCAAGGGACTTACCTCACACGAAGGTAAACCAAAAGATCAACAACAACTCAGGAGGAAGCTCAGTTTCCCTTAGGAAAGGAGTAAGGAAAGCCTGTGCGAACAAACAACACGGATCAGGAACGAAACGGCTGCTAGAAGTCTATAACTTCTAGTCTCAACGATCTCTAAGAGATCTACACATGCTAAGGCTCAACTTTAGTCTTACAACAACTCAAGAGACGACGAACAACCATAAGGACCCAAGGAAGGAGCGAGGAAAGGAAGGAAGGAAGCAACTCACCAAAGACGGGAGCTACTTTAGGGAAACCGCAGGGGCGGCTGAACAGATGCGCAGGGGCGGCTGAACAGATGCGCAGGGGCGGATGAACAGAGGTGCAGGGGCGTCTCTATGCAGGCGTAGGGGCGGCGGCGTGACAGGAAGCGCTGTCGGCTTTCTTCTTCGACAGAACTCGTAGCAAGGCAACCATAGCTCAAACTTTTGACTCCAACACGTCAAGGTTCAACTCCAAAGAGCCTGAGAACAACGAAGGGTCAACAACGGAACACTCCACAAGAATCAAGGCTCATGCTTGATCCTTGGAGAAAAAGAAAAGAGAAGAACGAAAGCAAGAAACCAAAACAGAAGGAGAAGGCATGCAGCGCTAAGGGAACGCGAGGAAGAATCATAAAAGATGCACTTACACGTTCAATGAAGTCGCGGGAAGCAAAAGACGGCTGCAACTCTCCAGGGTTGAAGATGATAGCATGGAACGGGAAAAAGGAGAGAAACAAGAGAATATATAGGAACGGGCTGGAAAGAAAAGCGGAAGGGCGTCTAGGGTTTAGAAAGAAGATAAGGAAACCGGCCCATAAGATAAAATATCGGATATTCTATCTATGGAAGTAAGATAAAAGAACGGAAGAAAAGATCGGCATGATCTGTCATAAATCCGCAGGGGCGGATCTCACAGCTGCAGGGGCGGCTGACCGCGGGGGCGGCCCTCTTCTCTGCAGGGGCGGTGAAGGCAAAAACCTAGGATCTTACATCAGATCCTCCTAAAAAGAAGTTTCATCCCGAAACTTGCAAAAGCTCACAAGCACAACACAAACAGAAACAGAAGTGAACTCATATATTCCCACTCGGGGCACGTAACTCAAAACGTCAAACAAAAGCGTAAGCAACGCAACAAGAGAAAACCAAACAACTGACTATGCTAAAGGTGCAACCAGCCCAGCGTAAAACTCCAGATAGTTTCTCTGGATACTATCCTCGCATCGACCACTGAATCTTCAACATCGGGATGTCCTTCGAACGCAAGCGTCTCATACTACGCTCTAAGACAGCCACCGGGTGCTCTACGAACGTGTGGTCTGGCTCGATCACTAGATCCTCATGACCGACAATGAGCCTCGGGTCCGGTATGTACTCCCGTAGCTGAGACACATGGAAGACTGGGTGAACACCCTCAAGTCTCAGTGGCAACGCAAGTCTGTATGCTGCCTCTTCCACTCGCTCAAGGATCTCGAACGGTCCAACATATCTGGGGCTCAACTTTCCCTTGACACCGAAACGTCTGACGCCTCGTGTCGGGGATACTCTCAACCAAACCTGAGCTCCAACTCTGAACTCCAGAGGTCTGCGCCTCTTATCTGCATAGGACTTCTGTTGACTCTGTGCTGCTAACACCCGCTCTCGGATCACTGCTACTTGAGCCATGTCATCCTATATCTACTCAGGTGCTACTCCGCTAGCACTACTCGGCTCATCCCAACACAACGATGTGCGACATCTCTGTCCGTATAAAGCCTCATAAGAAGTCATCCTGATCGATGCGTGCCAACTATTGTTGTACGAAAACTCCACTAAGGGTAGGTGATCTGGTCATACCTTCCCCCATTCTAACACGCAGGGTCTCAACATGTCCTCCAGAGTCTGGATGGTCCGCTCAGATTGACCATCGGTCTGAGGATGATAAGCGGTCGTGAACTGTAGACTCGTACCTAGGGCGGCATGAACTTGCTTCCAGAACCTAGAAGTGAACCGTCCGTATCTGACAGAGACAATAGTCCTAGGTACTCCATGAAGTCTCACTATCTGTCTGGTGAACTCCTCTGCTAACCGACTCACCGTCCACGTTTCCTTGATCGGAATGAAACGTGCGGTCTTCGTCAATCGATCCACTATCACCCAGATAACATCAAAGCCTCGACTCGATCTCAAACTGGTAACAAAATACATAGAGATGTCTTCCCACTTCCACTGAGGAATAGGAAGTGGGTGAAACTCGCCTCTTGGTCTATGATGCTCGATCTTGACCTGTTGACAGGTCGCACACTGAGCTACATATCTCATCACATCTGGCGTTTGATATCCTTATACATCTTACTCGCACCAGGGTGTACCGAATAAGGTGAAGAGTGAGCCTCTAGAAGGATCCTCTGTCTCAAATCCCGATCTGAAGGCACACAAACACGCTCTTAGCGTCTCAGAATTCCGTCAACACCAACTACAAACTGCGGCGCCTCTCCTCGAGACATCCGGTCTCGTATCTGTGTTAAAGTTGGGCAACTCTCCTGCTTCTGTCGGATTTCGGCCAACAGATCAGGTACTATCTCCAAGGTAGTCAGCTGGCTGTCGGAATCCGGGCAGTGGATATCCATCTCTAGCCATGCAAGGTCTCGCTGTAACTGTGGCTGAGCAGTCAGCCTAGCAATCGCCATTTCTCGGGGAGTCTTCCTACTAAGGGCATCTACTACCACATTAGCTTTCCCCGGGTGGTATAAAATCTCAAGATCAAAATCCTTGATCAACTCCAACCATTTGCGTTAGCGGTTATTCAAGTCCCGTTGAGTGAATATGTACTTCAGACTCTTATGGTCTGTGAGTATCTGACATGTAGCTCCGTACAGATAATGCCTCCAAATCTTCAAAGCATGAACCACAACAGCGAACTCAAGGTCATGGGTAGGGTAATTATCCTCGTACGTCTTGAGCTGTCTAGACGCGTAAGCAATCACCTTCCCCCTCTGCATTAGAACACATCCCAAGCCCAGCTTGGATGCGTCACTGTACACCACAAAATCCTCAATGCCCTCTGGCTGAGCTAGGATAGGAGCAGAGGTCAACCTCTTCTTCAGCTCCTCGAAGCTCTACAGGCACGACTCGAACCATACGAACGTCGTAGACTTCCTCAGCAAGGAAGTGAGCGGTCGGGCGATAACAGAAAAGCCCTCAACAAATCGCCGGTAGTAGCCTGCCAATCCTAAGAAGCTGCAAACTTCCTTGACGTTCTTAGGTGGCGACCAAGAGGCTACTGACTCAATCTTCATTGGATCTACCTTGATCCCTTCAGCTGAAACAATGTGACGAAGGAATACTACCTCGGACATCCAAAACTCGCACTTAGAGAGCTTGACGTACAACTCTCTATCTTGTAAGACCCGAAGAATAATCCTCAAGTGTCCAGCATGCTCCTCTTTACTGCGAGAGTAAACCAAAATGTCGTCGATAAAAACAACTACAAACTGGTCTAGGAAGTCGATGAAGATGCTGTTCATCAACTCCATGAAGACTGCGGGCGCGTTCGTAAGCCCGAATGGCATCACTACAAACTCGTAGTATCCATATCTGGTCCAAAAAGCCGTCTTAGCTACGTCTTGCTCTATCACCCTTAGCTGGTGATATCAAGATCTCATATCGATCCTCGAAAACACGGAAGCTCCATGCAGGTGATCCAAAAGATCGTCGATACGGGGCAAAGGGTACTTGTTTTTTTATCGTCACCTTGTTCAGCTCTCGGTAGTCGATACATAACCTCATTGACCCGTCTTTCTTCTTGACAAAGAGAATTGGTGCGCCCCAAGGAGATACACTAGGGCGGATGAAGCCTTTCTATACTAACTCCTCGAGCTGCTTCTTCAACTCAAGCATCTTGATAGGCGCCATACGATACGGAGATTTAGAGATCGGTCTCGTACCGGGCTCTAGCTCGATGCCAAAGTCTACACTCCTTTGTAGGGGTAAACTTGATGGCTCTCCAAAGACGTCCGCAAACTCGAAAGCTAATGGAATCTCCTCCAAAGCCGGACTCGTACTATCCTTCATGGCATAGCACCAAAAAGCCTCACATCCTTGACTAATAAGTCTTGCAGCTCGCACCGCACTGATGACTGTACCAGTCTTCCCGAGATCCCATCCTTGAAATATCTCCACATGGCCTTCATCTGTAGTGGTGTCGGTCCATCCAATCCATGCCTAGAATAGCTTCTTCATGTACTAAGTACATGATGAAGAAGTTAGCTTGCCAATCGTGACCTCCCTTCTAATAGGGCAATCGCGAACCTCTCGTGTACCTCGAATCTTACCCCCATCGGGTAATCCTATAAAGAAGGGTCTACCTTATACAGTAACTAAGGCCAATCTATCTACGCAAGCATCAGATATAAAAGAATGCGTAGCACCGGTATCGAAAAGAACTCGGACAAGAAAACCATTAATATAAATGGTACCTGTAGTTGCTGATGTTATTGGCTCTACAACACTCCTCAACTCATACGCCCTAGCTGAAGCATCTCTAGTGTCTGCAGATCCACCAACACGTCCTCTACCTCTCCCTGTCCCGGAGTGAAACCTTGAGAAACGGTAGAACCAGAAACTCTCTGATGCTGCTGCTGATACCGCGATCTCTGTCTTCCTCCAGCAACACTAGCAGGTGAAGAACCCTGTTGGGATAGCGCCTTGCCCTGACGGCAAAACGCAGCTCTATGTCCGGGCTTGCCGCAAGTAAAGCAGGCCACTGTTGGCTTTTTTCAATCTGCTCGGATGTGCCCAGCTACTCCGCAGTTATGACACTGTCGTGCTCTGTCAAAACTCTGCTGAAAACCAGAACGTCCAGGCGTCTGACTACGCCCAAAACCAGTTGCTCCAGCTCCAGCACTGGTTGATCTAGTCTTCTGTCTCTTCTCAGGACCTCCAGTCTGAGAAGCTCTCCTCTGACCCGGTCGGTCTCTCTCATAAGCAGAAGCTCTATCCTGATAATCCGTCAAAGACTCACAATGGAAACTAGTAAGATAAAAGCGTGTCGACTCTCTCAACCTTCGAGAGAAAAGGTAAACATGATGATCCTCCGGTGGTGCAAAAGGACCTAGTAATGCCAACTCGTCCAGAAACTTGAGGATTATCTCAGCAATAGGCAAATTCTTGAATCTAGCCTCAAGGATATCTTGAAGACGGTCTCTCCTCATAGCTGCAGGGTAGTAGCGATTCCTGATCACTGTCTTCATCTGCTCATAACTGGTGACCTTACTGCGAATGGTCCTCCACCAAGAATGAGCCTGATCCTTCAGCAACGTTTACGCTATGTTGACTCGACGTCCCTCGGGGAAACCGATAGCTTCCATAGTAGAATCAACCTGTCCTAGCCACCGCTTCACCTCCAAGCCAGTCCTTCCCACGAAGACGGGAACCTTCAACTGATCGAAAGCCTTCAACCAACTATCGGGCTTTGACTCATTTGCCTTAGCCGGGGCTCTAGCAACCTCAACAACTCCAGCAGGCGGGGCAACAACTTGTGTAACTCTCTGCAAAGCCTCAGCTGATCTCGCAGGAACTAATGGGACTGGTGTTGGTCCTCTAGTCCTGATAGCTTCCTCAACTCTTTGCACATAGTCGCGATATGCAGAAGCTTCGATAGACACTCGTGTGGACTCCGTCGATGGCGCCCTCTGTGCTCCGGACCTAGCAACAGTCCCATTTTCAATATCATGAACGATGCTCTCAGCAACCTTTTCAGCAAACGCCTCAGCGATAGGCGGATCGGCAGCTGGGGTTTGGCCCCGACCTCTAGCTAGTGGAGGTCTTCCTGCACGTCCTCATCCACGGACGGTAGGTGGAAGTGGTGGTCGACCCCTTCCTCGCCCTATAGTAGCGGTAGCCCTAGTGCGTACCATCTGCTATAAGGATAGATATATAGGACTATATATATAGCTATAAGGTCACGCTACAGCTAAAACACAAATCCAAGAAAAGCTCATATAATGGCCAACATAAAGAAACTATACTGCTGAGATCTACGGAGGTAGTGGTGGTCGCCCGTACATCTATCCCAGACCAATGGTTTGAAAACAAAACTTCCCTTTTGAAAACGTTAGATCCCTTGCGGGTTCTATTTTATTTATCCATCCGACCTGTAAAAGATTTCGAGTGCCATTGTTGCCAACCTAGAGCTCTGATACCATATTGTAACACTCCAAGTTCTGGGAACTCGAAGCGCTACGGGCTAGGACCACACAATGGGTCCCGACCCTCAGAGTAGCAACAGCAAACGAATCTTACAACAAGGCACAGACGAATGAAAACCAAAACTCGATATAAAACCAAAGGTTTAAACCAAACAAAACGGAAAAGACTCGCAGCCGAGTTCAAAACAAAAGGGAAACAACAAAAGAAATATAAATCCGATCCCGTCCTACAATGTACGGGAACCCCCACTGACCACACCATCCGGATCACTCAGCAGCATCCTGAACCTGCGGAACATCTACAACGATGGTATAAACCGTTAGCTAACATTCTAAGTATAAGCAAGAGTGTAAGGGCACAAACACACATATGGTAATGTAAACACATAACATGCTTGCACACAATCGGTTATTATCTTTCATTAAGGTTATCCATTACTAATTCGACTTCTTTTGTCACACGAGAATCTCCCAAAACTCGTCTCCGCTTCCGTCTGCCAATAGGAATAGATCAGTACTATCCGTTACCTACGGGTTTGGGTCGCAAGAGCACATTCTAGTCTCCTATAGAACTAGACAAGTGGTCATTGTCCGGTTATAATACACTTGGGCCAGCTAAGGGTAATAAAGGGTGAATCTTATTTCCGATTATTCGTTATAACATGATAAACAACACAAACAAGCCAATACAATCCAACTAATACGCGGAATGAAGCTAAGTAAGCCCAAGGGACTTACATCACACGAAGGTAAACCAAAAGATCAACAACAACTCAGGAGGAAGCTCAGTTTCCCTTAGGAAAGGAGCAAGGAAAGCCTGTGCGAACAAACAATACGGATCAGGAACGAAACGGCTGCTAGAAGTCTATACCTTCTAGTCTCAACGATCTCTAAGAGATCTACACATGCTAAGGGCTCAACCTTAGTCTTACAACAACTCAGGGGACAACGAACAACCACAAGGACCCAAGGAAGGAGCGAGGAAAGGAAGAAAGGAAGCAACTCACCAAAGACGGGAGCTACTGCAGGGAAACCGCAGGGGCGACTGAACAGATGCGCAGGGGCGGCTGAACAGAGGTGCAAGGGCGGCGGCGTGACAAAAAGCGCTGTCGGCTTTCTTCTTTGACAAAACTCGTAGCAAGGCAACCAAAGCTCGAACCTTTGACTCCAACACGTCAACGCTCAACTCCAAAGAGCCTGAGAACAACGAAGGGTCAACAACGGAACACTCCACAAGAATCAAGGCTCATGCTTGATCCTTGGAGAAAAAGAAAAGAGAAGAATGAAAGGAAGAAACCAAAACAGAAGGAGAAGGCATGCAGCGCTAAAGGAACGTGAGGAGGAATCATAAAAGATGCACTTACACGTTCAATGAAGTCGCGGGAAGCAAAAGACGGATGCAGCTCTCTAGGGTTGAAGATGATAGCAAGGAACGGGAAAAAGGGGAGAAAGAAGAGAATATATAAGAACGGGCTGGAAAGAAAAGAAGGAAGGGTGTCTAGGGTTTAGAAAGAAGATAAGGAAACCGGCTCATAAGATAAAATATTGAATATTCTATCTATGGAAGGAAGATAAAAGAACGGAAGAAAAGATCGGCATGATCTGTCGTAAATCCGCAGGGGCAAATCTCACAGCCGTAGGGGCGGCTGGCCGCGGGGGCGGCCCTCTTCTCTGCAGGGGCGGTGAAGGCAAAAACCTAGGATCTTACATTTTTTTCGTTTCAGTATTATGTTTCTGAGCATGGATAGTTATGAAGTGAAAAAGGAAAAAGTATGTAAAGGTAAGTAGTTAGTGATGTCATCATCTATTGGTGGATGACATGCTTATTGATAAGGACTTCGACTTCGTATGGAACTATTGCTCCTCTTGCAGGGTTGTATTGGCCTATTGTCACGAGTTTGTTTGCAATGTTGTTGACTTTCTTGAAAATACCTCGGATTTGAACCTGCATGAAACCGGTCAGAATAAGAGAAATGAATGAGATAAATAGGTCGGTTTTCCATTGGATTTTTAAATAATTTTGATCGAGTTGATAATCGTGAGATTATCTCATTCAGCTTCAATATTATTTAATGTCATTTTGTACGCTCTCATTAGTCATTTCCCAAAGGCAGATGCTTCCGCATGCTAGACAGATGTGTGTCCACATTGTCCATAGTCGTTTACTGATGTCAATGCATTATGGTCTTTCAACATGTAGCCAGATGCACACCGACCAATACTTAATATAGAGCTGTCGAAGTTAAGTTTGAAACTTCCCACCTTTAGTTTTGGCCAATGAATATTTCTAGTTTTCCCTTTGTCGTGTTTTTGTATCCCTTTTGACAGGGTTCTTGGAGTTGACTATGTCCTACTCATGAATTTGTCCAGTAACCAATTGTTTGATGTCGTTTAGAGCTTTATTATTAAAGATCTTTTGGTTCATCATGTGCCAAATGTTTCTCCGAGTAACAATTATTTATTTCATTGTCTTAACTTCCAATTTATCATGAAATGAGAGACAAGATTTTTGATTTTTTTTTGCAATATGTGTCTACATCGCTTAACTAATCTTGTAATCTTGGATTTTTGTGTCAATTATATTTTTGTTTGTGAATGGACATTTAAAGAATGTGTTTGACATGCTCATAAGGATGTTGACAAAGGACACCATTAACAAGAATATGAACTTTTTGCTTTTCAAGATTTTCTTTTATTGGGAGTCCATTTATGGACAATTTCCACTTGAAAGTTTTAATTTTGTGAATTATGTTCAAGTTTTGGATCCATGCGTTTTCGCACAGAACTATTCCTTTGGATTTATGGAGTAACACTAAGTCGGATTTGGTGGAGAACCAACTCTTTTCATTATGTGCCAAATAAAGTTTGTCTTGAATATTGCAAATAGGTAATGGATAGCTAAGAATATTTTAAATAATGGCTTGCGGGAGAAAAAATCTGAGGAGATTGTTTATCTTCTAATGGCTCCATTTGTCGTTCATAATGAAAGAGCTTAATATTTCACCCTCGTTTGTTAGATTTTTGTTAGAAACATAGAACTCAAGAGGTCGTTCAGATATCAAAGGATCATTCATAATATGATCGTTTGTCCACCCCCTATGTTCCACCTATATCCCTTTTCAAATTATAGATGTATACTCATTAGTCTTTTCCATCGTCATGACGTCTTTTTTTCCTATTTTGTAGCACCACCTACGGTTTTCCTTTTAGGTATTTCTCCTCGATAACCTTAACCCAAATGTTATCTGGTTCACCCATAATATTCTAGAGGAGTTTCATCTTAAGAGATTTGTTCATATCTTTTCTTTTTCCTGTACCAACACCTTCTACTTGCTTTGGTTCACAAATTTTATCTCAACTAATCAAGGGGTGATAAGGTGCTCATTTGTTTAAAAAGAAATGTATGTTGATTTGGTCTAGTTCCTTATGTGTGGATGTCGTGAGCATGAAACTTTGCGTGATGAACTTTAGTTTTGCATTAAGGTTGCTTTGAACAAGATTGTCCGTCCTTCATGGAAAGGGAAGCCGATTTCCATTTGGTTAGTTGTCTTGACCTTGCAATAACATCCTCAAAATAATTTTGTTCCTTCATCCATTGATGATTAGGCATCCTAGGTATTTCTCTAGGAAAACACAAAAGTGCAAAGGTTTTATTGTAGTCTTCTTTTGGTCGAGTTATCAATACTTGTGGTTTAGAAATCTGATTTGTGCTAGTTCACTTTTTGTCCCGATATTTGACAATAGTTAGATAGGATTTTAAGCACGATGATATTGTGGTTTTGGAAAAGGTTATAATATCGGCAACAAAATCAAGGAAAATAATCATTGATCCCGATCTTGTGATTAAGAAACCAATGATTTTCTGGTATTTGTTCATTACTTGCTTTTGAATATTCCTAGCTAGAACCTTGTCCCTAATTTGAAGAGGAGTGGTGATAGAGATCACCTTTTCCTCTTTTAGGGTGAAATAGGTTGGTAAGGTGCGGTCATCAGTTATTAGGATCTAATAGAAGATTGAGGATATACATTCTTCAATCCATCTTGTTAATTTTCTTGAGAAGCCAATTTTTCTTAGCACCATGATGTCATATACTCATGCATCATTTTGGTTGTTAGATTCATTCATTTCACGTCTCCTTTGATGTGTTTCCATTCATATAGTGTAGAACGCATTCATATTGCATATTATGGTGTCTACTTCAGTGTATCGTGTGATACGCCCCCGGATGGCGATGTCATCTGTGTTTCCGGCTAGAAAGACCCGACACCATTATGAAGACTATTAAGTATTTCAGTTATTTAATAATTGACTTTTTATATTCGGAACTTTAATTCCGGAACTTAATTCCGTGACTTAAATTCCGACCTTTCATATTTTAGGCTTTTGATTTACCGGAACTTAATTCTGGCTTTTAATTCCGTCATTTATGTTTTGACTCTTTGTATGGCCTCCATTCACTATATAAGGATGACTTGGCTAATTTGTAAGATATGTCTAAGTTGAATCCAAGTATTGTGAAGGAAAATCCTCTTACTTGGTTTAGGCATCACTTCTTCTTCAATCCTCTTAAAGTTCTTATCTTGGATCTAGTCTTTGATCCAAGTCTTTCAAACTCGAGGATCCTTTTCAAGGATCAACCGAACGCTTCCGTATCCATTTCTAAGCTTCCTCCGCTTAATTTCTACGTTTGATCCAACTCGAACGATCAAGAAGAAGTAGTTAAAGTTTCTCCTCGATCTAGATCACCCATATTTATATCATCGTGTTTTAGGCGTTCGAGGCCATTTATGGCACATTTATGCTGGAATAAAAGAGTTTGATATTTCCTAAGGTCAGGAGTTGTATTGGAGCATCATACATGACTAAGGATTGAGGGAGCAAGCAACACATCATACCTTGGGACACCCATAAGAAGTCCGGAATGCCAAGATTCGAGCTTATCGGGGAGAAGAGAGTGAGACGATGAGATGGGATCGACACAGGCACCTTGCTCGTGCCATGACCGTTTCACCCCGTCTTTGTCAGTCTCCTCCCATGTTGCTTTGCTTTTCATGAGTTGTTCTTGCCATGACCTGGACACTGGCAAATTGTTTGTGCCATGCCCATTCCGTCACTGTTTCATGACCGTTTTGTCTGCGTTGTTATTTTCGAAATAAGACTTGTGATCTTATCTTTTGTTGGGATTTTCCATATCTTCTTGGACCCGATTTTAGACTCTATATATTCTGCAGGTGTTAAATGAGGTTTGAGTTTGCTTCCGCATAAACCCTAGATAGTTTTTCCTTTCTACTCAGATTTTCCAAAAAAAACTTTTAGTGGCGAATTTATTAGGTTTGCTATTGGATTATTATTTATGAATTCAATTTCTATTCATTTTATTGCTTCTCTATTTTATCCATGTCTAGTTAGTTTTCTTGTGATCTAAGGATTGGTGGATCCCTATAATGCATTGATTTATTATTACTATATATGAACTATTGAACGGAAATCAACTTGGTTGTGTTTCGACTAGTGGCCTTATTCATCATACCCTTTTGTTGGCATATGTTGAGAAATAATGTTTTTCTTGGGAATAGAAGTATATAAGTTTTTTGCTATTGGGTGCTGATTTTATTGGACCTTTTAGGATTTAACTTGGTTTTGGGAAAGGCGTTTGTGTTTACCTCGATTATTCTTGATTTTCGTAGTTTAACGGGGTTTTGTTACCTTTTTGATTTTTTTGCGAGAGTGTGGTATTTTGGGCATCCTATTTGCTATATACTTATTGAGTTTAACTTTTACCTCTATAACTATGAGAGCGTCTTTGGGTTGTGCTGATCAAGATCTTTATACACAAAGATGTGGTAAATGATATCTTTGATGGTTACCTACATATTTGTTGATTGATGTTCATATACTTGGTTATATATTGATTTCATTATAGTGGTGATACAAATTCCTTAGATCGCTTGCTTTTATATATTTTCTTGAGATTATATGCTTGTTGCTTGTCCTCTTGACGAGTCATGAAACCATATTTGCAAACCGATAACTCTTCATTTACTCCTTCTTTCCCTCTTTTATCTTAGCATAAATGCCCATTGTCACATCTGATTCAAACGCAATTCCCGTGAATTTGACACTCGATAATGTAGTTGATCTCGTTGTACTTGAAAGTAGGTTTTAGCTTATCATACCGCCATGAGAAATGATATTTTACCCTATCATAGGTCTTTTCCACATCTACTTTAATTGTTGCATAACTTTCTCTTCCTTTCTTGGACCTAAAACCATGGAAGATTTCATGGGCTATAAGGTTGTTGTCATGAATTGATATATTTTCAGTGAAAGTACCTTGGAGAGGATAAATAAGTTTTGAGAGCACCCTTTTTAATCCAATTGTCAAGATTTTTGCAATAACTTTGTAGATTGTTGAGCATAGGCTTATGAGTCTATAATATGTTGTCAAAGAGGGATTATCAATCTTTGGGGTCAAAGTGATGAAAGTATGATTTACGTGTTTTATGATTCTTCTAATTCTATAAAAACTCTTGACTATTCACAAAGGGGCCTATAACGTGCCAATATTTTTGAAAGAAACCAACTAACATCTTGTAACACCCCCGAATTTTCAACCCGGAATGCTACGAATAAGGACCTCACAATGGGTTTTGACTCTAGCTTGCAACGACAAAAGTAGATCTTGCAACATGACACAATTTATAAAACTGAAAATACTTATAATGCGGAATTAAAATTATGCAATGAAACCATCAACCTTAATATCGAATAACACTAACATTCTAGCATAACAGTAATGGAGCGAAATACAACATAATAATACTCATTGTAACCCGATCCTAATAACTACGCAGACCTAGCTGACCACTCGCTCTGAATCACTTCATAAATTTTTATCATACATGTCGAAGATTGAGTCGGTAGCTTTGTAACATCCTCAGAAGAATGTTAAGGAGGTACGTAGTTTTCTTGGATTAGCAGGATATTACCGTTGATTGTAGAAGGGTTTTCAATGATAACTAGACCACTCACCAGGTTGTTGAAGAAGACTACCCGTTTTATCTGATATGTACACAAAACCAGCACCTCTACCGATCTTCCTTTGGTTACATTCACTCACCATCAAAGAAAAGTTTCCATCGATTCCATTGGTGCGGTATAGGTAAGAATATTCATTTGAGCGTTTCATTCTCATTAACCATGAAGTATTCTGCTATAGAGACCTTTCCCTCACTAGTTCATATGTATTATCTCGGTTATGTGTTTAAACGCCAAAGTTGAAAAAGTGAGTGGTAGAACCGAATAAGCAGTAGGTTATACATTTACCAGTAATTTCCTTTATATATTAAAGAAGTTAGATATGTGAATAGGTGACTGCGAGTAGTTTATATTTTTGTATATAAATCAAAAGGTGAGTTAAGTATTATTACTTTAGTATAACATTAGGTGTAAATAGTTATATAGTGGATTTGTTTTGTTTAATATTAAATTATGGATATTAGGTTAAAGTGAGATAGGTTGTTAAGTTGGGTCCATATTATATACCAGTTTAGTAATAAGCGGGTTTTTACTAGAGTTAAGTATTGAAAAATGTTATACGACATTGTTTAGATTTTGATTACATATTTTAAGTGTTTAGTTCGATTCGGGTGTGTTTTGGATGACTCACTTGCCCTAAATTGATTTGTCTTTTATTTTTCTTCGATTGAAGGTAAGACGTCGTGACTCACTTATTTGTCTTTTTCACTAGTTAGATTGTAATGTGATAGTGGTGTGTTCCCTTGTTTTCTTAATAACGGACTTGAATAGGGTGACGGTTGATGATCTTGTTTAAGACCCAAGTGTATGTATAACAGATCTTGACATCACTAACCCATATAGGTATAAGGTGAGATGTATAGAATCTACTCATATTAGTATACGGGAAAAGAGACGAGGGTCGAAGACTGCTCGTTCCAATGGTAATTTGAGTATAGTGTGTAAAACGTAATGAATATAATAAATTGAATATTGCAATGAATGCATGTTGTTGTATTTTTATTTTACTCATGTGTGTTTGTGTTCTCTATTTATCTGCTAAACTATTGTGGATTGTTAGCTAACGGTTTTGCCGTAAATGTCGATAGGTTTTGTCCAGGGTAAGGAAGCTATGAAGTGATTTCGAGTAGGTGGTCAGCCGGGTCTCCGTACTTGTTAGGATTGGGTGTTGCATTATCATTATTTTATGGATTAAAACAACATTATGATAGGATGCTAGATATACTTCTTAATAAGGTTGTCATTTTTTTTGGCATGACATTATTTTTCATACATTAAGTGTTTTGGTTTTTATTCATTTGCGTCGTGTTGCAAGATCTAGTTACAATGTTGTTAGCCTAAACCCGGGACCCATTGTGATATCCTAGCTAGTCGTATCATATTGTAACAACCTGAATTTTCAAATTTGGAATGCTACGAGCAAGGACCTCACAATGAGTCCTTACTCTAGCTTGACAACGACAAAAGTAGATCTTGCAACATGACACATTTATAAATTTGAAAATATTTTAATGCGAAAATAAAAAATCATGTTATGAAATTATCAGATTCAATATCGAATAACAACTAGCATTTGAGCATATCACTAGTCAAAACGGAATGCTACATGAGAACATAATAACTCAATCCTATTAAGTACACAGACCCGGCTGACCACCGCTCCAAATCACTCTATAACTTCTTACTTGGGTTGCAATCTATCAACAAAAACGGTAAAATTGTTAGCTAACAATCCTCATTACCATAGTGAATAAGTAGATAACACAAACACACATAAGTAAAATTAAAACACAACAACATGCATTCATTACAATATTCCATTTATTATCTTCATTAGGTTATACACACTATGCTCACCTTATCATTGACACAAAAGGTTTTCGACCCTCGCCTTTGTCCTCGTATACCAACGAAAGTGGATCCTATGCACCTCACCATATACATGTATGGTTAGTCGCAGAGAACATCCCCGACCCATGTCAAGGCGGGGCAGTGATGTCAATACCTGTTACACATACACTTGGGTTAATTAATATCATTGTACCGTAATCCTACTCAATTATGTAATTAACAAACCAAGAAACACATCACTATTACATTACAAGCTAGCCAATGAAAAGACTGCTAAGTAAGTCTCGCCCGGCCCGAAAATTTTGTCAATACCATTTCAAAAACTACACTTTTGATTTCTTAGTTTGTAAAGAGTTTGGTCACTTATGTGGTTTTCACGTCCGATATCTCATTTTGAATGACCCTTAAGTTGTTTGTGGAGTTCAAATATTTTATGGGAGTAGCTTTGAATTTAACTCCATAATCTACAGGGAATTCTTCGTAAATGTCTTCTTATCATTGTTCCGTTATTTTTTATAATTGAAGATATATTCTTATAGTTCCTTTTCATGTTGTTCTATAATAAAAGTTTGTGTTCGTATCTCTAAGGCTAAGTGATTTTGATTTAGCTCGTTGCATCAAATATATTTGTTGAGTTCAAACATTTTCTTTTTATATTTAGTCTATTAAATTTGTATATTTTCGTGGTGTAAAATCTCTGTAACCAAGATATTATATTATAGTTTTTTTTTTTGTTAGAAGATATTATGTTATAGTTATGATTATTTTCTTGAAATTATTCTTATTATAATGCTGAAATTTAATATTTTGGGTCCTCTTCCACCATATAATTAAGGGCTGTCTTTATAGTTAAAAGGTTGCCCCATTGCATGTTGCACATGAAGGAGCACTCAAATTCTTATAAGATCAAGGACAGATTGTATTTGTATCTCCTCGAATATCTCCATTATACGTACTAAAAATATGTGATAGAATTTTTTTAGTTATTTTGAAAAAAAAATTGTGAAAATAATTAATAAACAGAATTATTTAGAAGAAAACTAAATTTCAACTAAATTTTATTAATAGAAAGATAAATCATATGATAAAATTTAAGATTTTTAAATAAATACATAAAAACATTTTCTTCATTCATCCACTTGCATAAATTAAAAAAAAAAAAAGAGAGGTTAGTGTCACACTTTTAAAAAAGTTAAATATGACATTGACAATGCACTAGTATTTAGAAGAAAATGGATGCTAAAGATTAGTGTCGCAATTCTTATATGCATTTAATTTTAATTGTTTTCTTAGAGTCCATCCATTTATTGATAGACCTTTTTCTTCAAATTCTGATTTCAAAAATTTAAGATATTGGTTAGAAAAACTAATTAATAAACTTATTTAGCTGTATTTTTAGCATTTAGATATTAAAAATACAAAATATTTAATATCCTTATACTCCATCCGATTAAATATGTATAAGATATTTTAACTTTTAAAAATTGAACAAAGTATAAGACGTTTTACATTTTTTAGATGATATATTGGTGTGTTATGAGAATTATTATCAATTTATATTATTTTTTACTATTTACTATTTTGTGAAGGGTGATGATCAATAAATCAATGAACAAATAAACTCAAAAGTATATTTTTATTTATAAGTTTATTACAAAAATTGTATTGGATGTTAGAATGTATATTCCCGTAACTCATCTAGAAAGTATAAAACAATTTATATACTCGATCAATTTTTAGAGGCTAAAAATACATATGAGTCGATCGACATTTCAAAATAACAGATTTTTAGAAATTATTTAGACATTTCAAAATAATAGATTTTTTAGACGATATATTGGTTATTTAGACATAGATTATTCCGCACTATATCTTACTTAGTTGTCACTAACGTTGTTTTGCAGGTTTTCGGATTCAAGACCTTGAAATCATTTTCAAAACCCTTGAAAACCGGTTATGTCACAAAGAACACAAATCGATATCAAGACTTTAAAATTAGTTTCAAAGCCTTGAGTAGGTTTTTGCGAAAAGTTCTCATACTCTATTCAACTCATCCTTCTAGAGTATTAATATTCTTTATATTCACCTATACGGTTCTTCATACTCGATCATTTTTTAAAGGCTAAAAATGCATGTGTCGTTCGACATTTCAAAATAATAGATTTTAGAAATTATTTAGACATTTCAAAATAATAGATTATTTAGATGATATATTGGTTATTTAGACATAGATTATTTCGCACTATATCTTACTTAGTTGTAACTAAAGTTGTTTTGCAGGTTTTCGGATTACGAAAAGTTCGCATACTTTATTCCACCCATCTTTCTAGAGTATTTTTCTTTATATTCGCCTATACGGTTCTTCATACTCGATCGTTTTTTAAAGGCTAAAAATGCATGAGTCGTTCGACATATCAAAATAATGTTTTTTTGTAAGATATTATTATAGATAGATTATTTCTCTAGAAATACATTTGTTGGAGGGAGTACTTTTTTTTTTACTACTTTTTTAGTGATACTGATTTTTTTGTAGCATATTATTTTGAGCATTTGAGTCATTTTTATATCTATTTTATGTTGACTTGCAAATCATTATTTTCTATTTAATAAAAATAATCGGAAACGGATGAAATAAAATTTATAGTTTTCTGTAAAAAGCAAGGGTATTTTTGCCTTCCTATAAGATTTGGCATAATGTATGGAATATTCCAGTATGGGGGTAGGACATTCATAGATGTATCGTTTTATTTAATTTTGATCATATGAAAATTTATCTAATTTATTTAATATAACTATTTAACGAAGAAGCCTCATTAAATCAGATGACGACTCCACTCACAATATTTACTATTTCCTCAAAATTTAGATGATTATTTCCTAAGATATTTATATTATTCACTATCAATAATATTTCGTTTTTTTAATTTTAAATCAATTGATCTTTTTCCTTTTGGAATTCCTTTCTCACTCTACGTTCTCTTTCTACTTCTAGTTTGCTATAAAAGGGGGGAGGGAAACATTGTGTGCTCACACCCACCGCCAACTGCCTTTCTCTTCTATCTCAAATTCTCTCTCTAGACTCTACTCTACTCTTCCTTTACCAGAGCTCCATTTTCTCGCCTTGTATGGCAGCCAACTCCAGTGTTAGCAGGCGATTCGCAAGCTTGGGAAAGCGATTCGTCAACCAGGTCCGAACTACCGATCCCGCTGCTTCTCTCTCTCCTGCGCTTACTGGTTTCAGGTACGATCATCGTCATTTTCGGCTTATGCTTCCTGATTTGGTGATTGTTTGACTTTTTGCTGTTCATTTCTTCCGTAATTGTTGTCGTACAGTGTCTAGTTTGCTTTTCTTAGTTTATTGCGGGATTTGGGGTGTTTGGCAGCTGGAATTGGAAATGATCTTGTTAAAATGTAATTGGCAATGATATTGTGGCTGTGTCATTTGTGTGGTAGGTAGATCCGTAGATCACCTAACTTTTGATTTTGATGATGCTTTTTTTCCGTCCAATTTGGTGATCTAACTGGATCTTAGTGGATACATGAGAGAGGAGCATAATAAAACATTTGTTACTGGTGATTTTTCGTTGTTGTAGTAAGAAATTATGTGGTTTGGGGATTTTTTGGCTGATATCTCACAGTGCTGAGTATCTTCTTCTTGGGGGATGGGCAATAAAGTCGAATAAACAATAGATTACCTTTTAAGATGATAGTTAGTGATATATTTGTGATTGTAACCGTATATCCATCTTATGAGTAAGTACTGAGGGTCCATCTTACATATTTTCCTTCTTGATATTATCTGTTTGTTTATTGTTTTGTTTTTTTTTGCTTTCCCATCTTGTATTCTAGTGTGCTAACGGATTATGATGATATTTCTGTGTACCATTGAGGCATATTTTTCTTGATTATATTACTTAGATGCTTTCTGCATTCTTGTGGGTAACGATTAACGAGGGATTCATTTATTGAATTGGAGATCATGTTGCGGAAATCTGTGGTCCTAAAAGTAATTTCACATGCCCAATAAAATAAGTGTGCATATGGATGGTTACTGGTCATCTTTTCTTAATGATACAGCTAACCATCTTATATGCGCATACACCCTATCTATCAAGCGAATATATGTACGGACATAGGGTGGGAATTTTGCACTTAAATCTTGTTGTATATGCCCAGGGATTGTATGCTTGATACGAAGGCACACAACTTATCCTACTTCAGGTGATAATAAAAAAAAAATCAACTGACCTATTTGGGTCTATGAGTGTCAAAAAATATTATGCTACCCCAGACAATATCCCTGTAGATTAACTCCCAGTACAAGACAAGGCTAGAGATTATGTTCTTTTCCTTAAGGATCATGCCTCTGTTTTGTTCACTTATTCTTACGAACAAAAATTTTGGACTTTGAATCTGTGGTTTATAATAGTACTATTATACCGTGTTTATTACTTTATTAGGCTTTGAAATGATGTTCTTATCCTAATTGGAGGTTCCTGTAGGATACCATCTTCCTTATTTTAAAACTCTTCCTCAAATGTTCACTCTATAAATTAATTCTTAAGTCAAGTAGAGCTTGTATTTCTTTGAACGTTGCTTCTGATTCAACTCCAAACTCCTCGCTGACAAAGCATTGGAACATGGAAATAGTCAACAAATTATTTTTGTATTGCAAATCCGTTCACTTCGTGGGTAAAGTAATATACCCATTGACCTGAAATGTCACTACTAGTGTTTTTGTGTAGGTTAAATAATATTAATAGAGATATATAGACAAGTTGTATGAATTATTGAAGCACTATGAAATATACTAAGAATAATCACAAAACAACTCACATAATTGTAATTGGAGAATGTCATTGTTCTATCTACTAATTTACAATTTCCAGCTAATCAAGTTACATGTACTACTTCAAATGGCTTGACCAATATTACTGAAACTCCATTCATCTGTAGTTTCTACTTGGTTCTTTACAATTCAAATTCAAGATCTGTACTTGCTAATACTATGATCGCGTGAAACTGATTGGGACTTGGGAGTACCATTTGCAGGAGGAACGTGTATACTTCTGTGTACGACAAGAACATAGACGAGCAGGTGCGCCCAGCTGTGGTGCCATATGGTGTAACCGAACACGAAGCGGAAAAGTACTGGGCCCCACACCCTCACACTGGAGTATTCGGGCCTGTTGCAGAGGGCAGCCTTACTGGGGAGCGAGGTTTCCATAGCTCACTTGCAAATGCTCCTGGGGGATACGAGTCAGTGCTAGAGGAGAAAGCATTCTTTCGCCAGCTCGAGGGCTTGGAGAAGCCCCAGCACCCTTGAAAGAGTAGTAAAATGAGACAAGGCTGAAGCTGGAACCTTCTAGATCTTGTGTACTTGTTATATATTAAGTCGTATTTTGCAAGTACTTTTGGCTAGTGGTGAAGCTCCCGGTGTGGCAATATATGTTGTGCTTGCTTTTGTAATAAGAGCTTGGAGTTTTGAATGTGTTAAATCATGGTGATGTTAGTAACATGTCGTACTAGTACTAGTGGCGGGCAGCCTTTAGTAGGTTTGTGTTTGGCCTGGAAAAATACTATGATGTTGTCATGTAATAATGTCTTGTCTACCTCCTTGCATGTGTAAATTTCTTTAGTGTTTGTATAAGAAGATTGTGAAATTGCAATTCATGCTCTTCTGCAATCCGTGAGGGAATAGATCCAACATATTTATCCGGATCAGATTTCCGATGCGGACCGGTATGAGTAATGATTACAGGATCAGTCGGATATATCCATCCGATGCTCCAAAAATTTTTCCGATTCGGAACTTCAGATTAGCCAGATTGGATAGGATTTTTTTGTTCACTCCTAATTGTCAATTCACCTCTAACTCGAGTTATTCAGATGAATTAGAAAAACCGCACTGGGGATTCACCTCCGATAGGATTTCATGCAAATCGTAAAGCTCATTTTATGAACCATATGGTTCACCTAATTACTCAGATCAGATTAGGGACTAACCATGCAAATTATCCTTTAAAAAGTCTACCCGCCAAAGATAAGTTCAGCTCCATATCAAATATTAGTATCAAAGGAATAAGTGTCCGTTTATCAAAAAAGGAATAAGTGTCTACCAGCCAAAGATAAGTTCAGCTCCATACCAAATATTAGTATAAAAGAAATAAGTGTTCTAAACAACGGGACCAAATATTAGTATAAAAGAAATAAGTGTTCTAAACAACTGCCGTCTAGACGGTGGACGGCCACCAACCGACCCGACTTGCCCTAGATGGTCCTTCCTGGACGGGTTCAGACACTGGACAGCTCAAGACGGGTTGAAGACAGAAAAATTCGGGTTTAGACGGGTTTCAATACGGTCTAGACGGAAAAATTGTGGTAACCTAGCTTATTTTCATGCATTTTGGGGCAAAATACATAAACGTCTTGGCCGTGAAGAATCCGTCTAGACTGCCGTCCGGCCGTCTAGACGGTGCCTCTCCATTCCGTCTCCGCCTAGCGTCTTCTTGAGCATTGCGATAATGTCGAGCAAAGCTACCGTATAAGAAATGGAAAAAATAACCATCTCCTTCTGATAACGAATCGCTCAAGATACCACTCATAACTGACAGGGTAGAAGATAAATAGTGCAGCAACAAGCACCAAAAATATCAAACTCAAAATGGCGTCTTGAGAAAGGTTCCAGTTTCAAAAAAACTACAGTATTAGAAATGGAAAAACTAGCAAACGAGCAAACAAAAATTAAAAGCCAACAGATTACTTCTTTTCTTCTTTCTCGGCCTCGGCAGCCTTCTTCTGCCTCGCGCCCAAGTGCTTCTTGTTCATCCTCTCCAGCCTGAGCTTGTCATATGCCTTGAAGGACTTCATCTCTTCAGTAACCTTCACAAGCTCAACTGTTGGCTTCTCCCTTTGAATTGGCAGGTAATCTCCTTGGACTTGAGTTGCATTGGCCAACTCCTCAGGTGCAGAATCACCGCCCTATAACACACCCGATAAATATAAGCTGAACATTTACCGTGACAAGTTGTGTATGTGTTGTAAATGAATATCAGACTTACCTTGAACTTCTTGGTGCGCCTTGGGAAAATAACCAGCTTGGCCTTGTAGGTCTTCAGCCTCTGGACATTAGCTTGAAGAGACTCAAGAGAGCGGTTCTTGCGCCTATGGTCAACAGCTATGCCAATGGTTGTTGCAACTTTCTTGTTAATCCCAGCAGCCTGGACCCGAAAATATAATCAATATGGAACAAAACAAATTGAAAAGTGCCATAGCAATTTGCTTTTGGGTACTAAACAAGTCATGAAACCAATCTATGCACAATTACGCAAAATTAAGTACATACTATCATTAAATGATCAAATTCCATGCTACACACTTTGCAAGGCCATATATAGGGTTGTTATATGAACTGAACAGGCCGAACCTAAATTATATCCGAACTTTGCCCTAACCATAGCAACAGTCCAATTACGATGTCATTTTTAGCCTAAAGATAAGCATAAGCAACAACAAAGCATCACAAAAGCCACAGACACGATATATCACATCATTATATACACACACCTTGAGCTCCTCAAGAGAGAATCCCTTGCCGGCTCTGACTTTCATGTTATATTTTAAGGTCTGTCCATGAACAATAGGGCGAAGAGGACCAGCTGTAGGGCGAGGGAAGATCTTGACAGCTTTCTTTTGCCTAGCTGAAAAATTATACCAACAAAGATTATATTAAAAAAATTTGATGTATGCAAATCAACAACAATCAAATGAAAGGGGGAAAAAAGGAATTCTAACCTTGGCGTCTCCTTGTCTTTCTAGCTGGTTGATTAAACCATGTTTTCACATAGTTTTGCCAGTGCTTCTTAAAGTGGCCATTGGGGATAACATTGTTGTGCTTCACCATGGCTTACCTACAAATCACATGAGTATGATATTTACGTCACATTCAATACTAAAATGTTCTAGATCAGGATGGTAGTGCATAACAGACCAGGCCTTTCCATCAATTTCGATTAAACATACATATCCAACACTTATTGAAGTAGGATCAAACATTTGGTTCAAAGTAGGCAGATTTACGAAAATAACTTACAACCTAAACAAAATTAAGAAAGAATCATCACAAGCAAACCTCAGCCAATATTAAAACTAGAGAAGACAGACAAAAAACGAAGCGTCGGTACTTCAATCTGTACTACATTAGTTGCATTCAAATTAGCAAATAGTAGAGAACTGCGGCAAGATAGTATAACAAAGGCAGCGAATTCGGCTTTCACATGTCGGAAAATTAAGCAATTTGAGCTTAAAATTAGGGTTTGGAAGTATCCTTACCTGTGCAGACCTGAGTCGCAGAACCTCCGAGGGATGCAAAAGACGACTGCGAAATAAGGGTGAAGGGCTAACTATGACGCCGATTTAGGATTTTAACTCAGTTGGGCCGGACATTTTCTCCACTCGTTTTGCAGCTCATTGGGCTACGGTGTGTTTTTGGTCCATTTTTTCGCCTTCTTTTATCCTGCTTCGATTGCTCAACCACAAGAGCCAAAGATTTGGAGGGTGGAAATAAAAGCTCAATCCTTTATTGGATGACGAAAGGGCATTCAAAACCACCGACGAGATCCATTCAGAGTCAATTGTAAACATGTGTAAAATTTAGCACTCTTTTTGTAGTAGTTCTGTAGTTGTAAGTTGTGGGACACTGTTTTCTACAGCAAAGTGTATAGATGCATATTTTATATATGAACTTATGTTATATTTTAAGTTTTTGACAGATCAACTCAATCCTTTTTGTCCTATCAATACAAGTAAATTTACGGTAAGTAAAACAAAATAAATCAACAAAAGGCGGCACACCATGGTAAAAAAACTTCCACGATACAATTCAGACAAAAGATAGATAGAGAAATATAAATCAAAGGAAGAGCGGAAGAGAATGAAGAACACCAAACCATATTGAGAAAGAAGATACACTAGAAGAGGATAGAGAAGCCACGAAAACTATGAGAATCAACCGGAAGAAGGTTTCACCTAGTACTTAGGCAAGTTTTCTCATTTTATTGTTTTAGTTTAGTCTCGATTATTCTCGTATTTGTTCCTAGTTATATAGTCGTGCACACCTGAGAGGTCCCTCTTGTGTCTTGGGTGTGATTGAAAACAATATCATTCTAGATTCTTTCACCACCGCTCCTGAAATCGGTTTAACCTTGCTTCATTTGTTTAACCTAAAACGTATAGATGCATAAAATCGAATATCATAGTGGTATCAAAGCTTTTCCTTACGATTAATGTGCTATATTTGTGTTTTTCGTTGATGCACTTTTGAAAAACTGTCAAATTTTAGTGTTTTATGCTTCCGTTGTTTATCTCTATTGTTGTGTTGATTTTTGATGTCATTGCGGGTTTGAGGCTTTTTTGATATTTGCAAGTTTTGATTTCTTGCATTGTTTCATAGTTTTGTGACTTTGTCCCTAGTTTAATAGCGCGAAAAACACTACTTTGGTCAAGTCATTTCAGGGCACAACTAACTTTGCAATATTACCAACCAAGTGAAGGTCTTATGGATCAAGGAAAAATGTTAGAAAGTTGTGAAAAAGAGTTCTCAACCACACTTAAAGTTAATGAGAAAAATAAGTTGGATGAACAAGCACGTTCAGAAATTATGGTTCGACTTTTTGATGAGGTAGCTCATCAGGTTGTAAGTATAATTTTAAACGTTTGCGGAAATCTTTAGAAGAAAAAAAAAAGTGATGCCTTACTAAGTCCATGCCTAGTCGTATTATGTTGCTTATTTACATTTAAGATGAATATTGTCCTATTTTACATGCTAATTGATAAATTTCTGAAAATGATATATTCGAGATCTTGAAAGATGTGGTGATAAGATTGTTGATTATCATCAAGTTATTGATCTATTGAATTCTTTACTTGTTGAATTTCATGATTTTATAGATCCTTAAAGTGTGTATGCATGCTAACTTTGAAAATAATATTGAACGTAAACCAATTATATTATGCACATTTGAGGGTAATTCCAAATATGAGGATAAAACTAAAGAAAAAAAATCGTTTGATGTGAATAATAAAAATTTCTATTATTGTGTTAATATTGACCATTTCATAAGGGGTTGTGTGAGAATGACTCTAGTTGTATGAAAGCCAAAAATTGTGGTTCTATTATTGATATGTATATATATATACAACAAAAAACGCTCTGAATGAGTTCCTCCATCGCTTCACCCCCACCGGTTACTAATGCAGCTCCTGCTCCTCACCCCGATCCCCCGGATAAGTCGTCAGAGACTAAATCCTACGCTGCGGCTGTAGGTGGTCAACGGTCTTCGGCTGCTCCATTATGCCGTGATACTCTTATTGAATCACGTCGGATGCGTATCTCTTTTCCGGAGGGTACTCGCGGACTCGCTGTTGCGGATTTAGACCCTGAGGTTATTGAATCATTGTCAAAGAAATGGAAAACTGCAATGATAATAAAGGTTTTGGGAAGGCATGTCGCTTTTCGATTGTTGGAGAGAAGACTGTATCAACTTTGGCGGCCCATAGGACTGATGACTATACTGGATCTGCCAAATGGGTATTATGCTGTTCGGTTCAACCAAGAAGACGATTTTCTGAAGGCTCTCACCGATGGTCCGTGGGAAATTTTTGGTCACTACATTACTGTCCGGCCTTGGTCAGCGCACTTTGATCCATATCATGATGATCTTAGGTCCATCTTCGCGTGGGCAAGGTTGTCTCAACTTCCAATGCAATTGTATCATGAAGGGGTATTGTACGGGTTGGCGTCTGCGCTGGGTACACCACTGAAAGTTGATCTCCACACTTTGTATGCCACTAGAGGAAAGTTCGCCAGGGTCTGCATCGAAATTGATTTGGAAAAACCGTTGATTGGTACCATTCTCATTGGTGACAATAAGGTTCATGTGGAGTATGAAGGATTGAATTCTATCTGTCATCGATGTGGATTATATGGTCATGGTGTTGAGCGATGCCCGCAGACCCCTGTTGTGGTTACTAACGCTGTGTCGGAGGATACAAATACTCCAAATAACCCGGTAACCCCTGTTGTGGTTGGTATGAACGTTGACCCTGGTAAGGCAGAAGCATCGTCAGGTAAGGAGGAGGATTTTCTGGGACCCTGGATTACCGTCATCAGGAAGCCCCGTCGGTCTTCAAAACACTCGGGAACGAAGAACTCCAAGGCCGGTCAATCCACCGGCAATGGCTTTGCCGCTTTGGATTCTCACAATCAATCTGACCGGCCACTAGAATCTGAAAAAGTCGGTAACGTTAACGAAGTAATGACGAAAGTTAATGTCCCCATTATTGTATCATCAGTGGACCGTAATCATGAGCAGGAAGTTACGGCAAATTTGGGGCTCAACGGTCCCACAGTTTCTAAACCCTAGTAATCAACAGAAAAGTCCAAAACGGGCCAAAGTAATGGGCCCAGAAACATTACCTGTCTGTCAAACAGCGGTAGCTTCCGTACAGCCCAGTAACGTGCCTACTACTTCGTCCCAACCAATCATCACGTCGCCAAGTGCATCCTCATTAAACCCTAACGGCGCCTCTTCTTCGCTCCACGTTCCCGACCTCTCTCCCCAACATTATCCCACTGATGGCCGACCCGAGATGGATGTTGACTCAGTTAGCCCAGACTGTGAGACTGATGCTCAACCGCCAGATGGTGCCGACGTTATTATGGGGGATGAGCCTATATCTAAAGCTACTTGCGAGTCGACCCATCTCCTTGGTGTTGATGTTTCCAAATGAATACACTAATTTGGAACTGTCGGGGCGCGGGGAATAGACGGTTCCGTAAGACCCTTAGTTACATGTTAAACCGTCATAAAATAGACATGCTAGCGTTGTTGGAAACAAAGATCTCAAGTGACAAGGCTGCCGATGTTTGTCGTCGGACAAAATTTACCGACCATGAAAGAGTGGAAGCGATCAGCTTTGAAGGCGGAATTTGGTTGCTATGGAATTCCGCATACATTAATACTACTATTATACAGAAGGCGCCTAGCTTCATGCACGCGAAGATATTGATTGATAGCCGTACTCTGAATTTCTTTGCGGTGTACAATCCTCCTACCCCGTCCCGACGTTCTGAAGGGTGGAGTTCTCTATTATCTGCTATTCAGGCTTGCTCTGGTCCTGTTGTGGTGGGCGGAGACTTTAACTGTGTTTTGGCTCACAATGAGGTTGGCGGTGTCTCGAGTTCTCTATCTCCGAATTCTGCTTATTTTCAACAGTGGGTTGATGCTGCAAATGTTATTGACATGGGATTCAGTGGTCCAAGGTTGACGTGGAACAGAGGTTTGTCGCCGGCTACTAGATGCTCTAAGCGGCTTGATAGGGTTTTTATGTGTGGTTTGGCGAGAACTACATGGGTTGAAGCTTCAGTCCGTCATCTGCTTTCCTTGTCTTCGGATCATAACCCTTTACTACTACAGTTCTACCCGCCGAGGAGGATTGATCCCTCTCGTCATCCCTTCCGGTTTGAAGCAGCCTGGGTTTCTCACCCCGGTTTCTTACCTGTTGTGGATTCTGTTTGTGTTGAGAATGGTACTAACGGGTTACGAAGTGCTCTGTCAACTCTCAGGACGAGGTTACAAAGGTGGAATAAGGAGACGTTCGGGAGGATTGAGATCAGAAAGAATGCAATTTTTGACCGTCTGGCTGTTATTCAGAAGGATATTGAGGCTAATCTTGATGCTGGCCTCATCGAGCTACATGCTACTATCCAGACTGAGTTGGAGGATGTCCTCGATCAGGAGGAAATTTTGTGGCTACAGAAGTCAAGGGATAAGTTCATACTGGAAGGTGATCGTAACACTACTTATTTTCATATGAGCACGATTATTCGGCGTAGGTATAATCGAGTGGATGCTATTAAGAACGATGCGGGTGTTTGGATTTCGGATCAGACGCTCCTTCGAAATAATGCGCTGGAATATTTTCAAAATCTCTTTGCTCCGTCGTCTGATGTGTTGAGCGTGAATGGTCTCAACAGTACGTTTGTCGCGAATTTTGCAACTGGTGCCCACATTGATTTTACTAGGATGTGTTTGCCTTTCATTGAACATGAAATCAAGCAATGCCTTTTATTCTTTGGGGCCCCTCAAAGCTCCAGGCTCGGATAGGTTTAGCGCTATATTCTATCAGAAGTCTTGGACTACGATGGCTCCTAATGTCTTAAGGTTCATCAATGAGTTTTTTGAGTCTGGAGTGATGGTTGCGGGTATTAATGATACAATTATCTCGCTTATCCCCAAACTCAACAACCCGGACCATATGTCTAAATTTAGGCCTATTGGTTTATGTAATTTCAGTTATAAACTCATTTCTAAACTAATGGTTACTCGTTTACAGCCGGTTATGGGGGATCTTTGTTAGCCCGTTTCAAAGTAGTTTCATCCCGGGAAGAATGATAGAAGATAATCTGATTCTTGTTCAAGAAGCTATACACTCTCTGGTTCGGAAAAAAAACGGCAAGAGATGGATGTTAGTTAAGATTGACCTTGATAAAGCCTACGATAGACTGTCGTGGGCTTTTGTCGAGGATACATGTAGGCAGATTGGCTTGCTAGAGTCGTGGTGTAGACGGATTTCCGGATGTATTAGGTCTCAATCGATGGTTGTTCTTTGGAATGGGGAGTTATCGGATTGCTTTACCCCTACTAGAGGTGTTCGGCAGAGAGATCCGCTTTCCCCATATCTCTTCGTACTTTCGCTCGAGAGACTTGGTCATGCTATTACAGGGCTGGTGGATTCGGGCGCATGGGTTCCTGTGACTATCAAGCATGGTTGTTCCTCGATTTCTCACGTTTTTTTGCAAATGATATCGTCCTCTTCGTGAAAGCGTCCGTCGAGAATGCTAAGGTTATACGTGACTGTCTTGATCAGTTTTGCATGGCATCGGGACTCAAAATTAATATTCAAAAATCCCAAATTATGGTGTCTCCCAATGTGACGGGTTTACTCAGGGAGGATATTCAAAATTGTATGGGATTCACCATTGTGACTGATTTCGGTAAGTATCTTGGCTTTCCGATTCTCCACTCGAGGATGAAGAATGAAGATTTTTAGTTTCTGATTGAGAGAACCAGAGCTCGACTCTCCTCCTGGAAAGGGCGTCTTCTCAGTTTTGCCGGTAGTCTCACCCTGGTTAAGTCAGTATTGTGTTCTTTCCCGACTTATATTATGCGCGTTGTAAAGCTTCCAGCTAAGATATGCGAGGATTTGGATCAATTATATCGATCCTTTCTCTGGAATGGATCTGAGCTACGTAGGTCTATCCATCTCGTGGCTTGGAGGGACGTTTGTTTGCCACTTGAGTTTGGGGGGCTAGGTCTTCGGCCTTGTGCGGAGGCTAATGTTGTGGCTCTCGGTAAGCTAGCCTGGCGGTTTTTGTATTCTCCTACTGAGCCATGGGCTAACCTTCTAGCTTCTAAATACAGATTGGGTGATCTTCGTTCTTTTCTGGATTGTCAGCGACCCGATAAGGGTTCTTACGTTATGAAAGGTATTGTTTGGGCTAAATGCAATATACTGAAGCTTGGAATGAAATGGGTTACTATTAATGGTAGGAGGGCAAGGTTCTGGCAGGATAGTTGGTGTGATGACCTACCTCTATCGGATTCCCTTCTACAGTCCTTACCGGCTAATGTTCTGGAAGCAACTGTCTCTAATTACTAGGTTAATGGATTGGGTTGGGACTGGTCTGGTATCTCTCCTTTCCTTCCCTCTAGTAAACTACTCAAAATTGCTTCGGTGTTGCTCCATGAGTTTGATGATGTCCAGGATTCGGTGGCGTGGCGTCTGACCTCAAATGGACTGTTTTCTTCGTCTTCGGCTTATCGTGCTCTGATCACTTGGAATCTGGAACCTGAGCCTTGGGCGAATCTGTTTCAGGCTATTTGAAAGCTCAAAGTCCCCGAGCGTGTGCGATGCTTTATGTGGATAGTAGTGAAGGGCAGGTTGATGACCAATGCCGAACGTTTCCGGCGTCATTTCGCCTCGAACCCTAGTTTCCCTCTGTGTACTGATAGTGCGGAATCTCTTTTACACCTGTTCAGACATTGCCCTTCTATCTCTTTGCTTTGGTGCAGCTTATTGTCTATAGAGGATGTGAGGTATTTCTATAATTCAGATTTCAAGTTGTGGTTGTTTCAAAATTTGTCAAGGCCAGATTTGATCGAGTGGAATGTCCCTTGGGCTTCCTGCTTTGCAATTGCTTTGTGGAAGCTCTGGAAGTGGAGAAATGATGTTGTTTTCAAACGTAGCCTTCATCCACCGAATCTTGTTGTTAGTATTGTGGATTATACGAAGGATATAGCAGCGGCGCACATGAAATTTTCGTTGAGCAGGTTGGCTCTTTGTCCTAAAAGATTGATGGAGGTGCAGTGGGAAGCTCCAACGGAAGATTGGCTTAAGCTTAACACCGATGGGTCTGTTCGATCCAACATAGGTTGCGCTGCTGCGCGTGGCGCGCTTCGCGACTCACATGGCCAATGGATGGCTGGTTTTGTGATGAATATTGGTGAATGAACGGTTCCGGCAACGGAGCTATGAGGGCTTATTGCTGACCTCTACCTTGCTTGGGAGAAGGGGTATCGAAGAGTGGAGGTGGAGGTTGACTCGGATCTTGTCTTTAGACTCATTAGTAACAATGTCTCGATGTCTCATCCCCTATTCAGTCTGGTATCACGGTGCCAAGGCTTCGTCCGTAGGGACTGGATTGTCCGGTTCCGTCACATTTATCGTGAGGCTAATATGGTAGCGGATCATCTTTCTTCTTTAGCTCATGCTTTTCCCCTAGGTTATTTTATGTTGAATCATGCACCAAGCTCTGTTATTCCTTTGCTGAAAAATGATGCCCGAGGCATAGCGAATCAAAGACTTGTTAGATGTTAGCTACATTTTAATTTCTTAACAATATGGGTGAGAGCACGCTTTTCCCGTCCTTCGTACCAAAAAAAATGTATATATATACAAGCTAATGAATATAAACTTTACCTATATTACATAATCTAATCTTGATATAAAGGAAAGCAAATATTCTGGATATATGAAAATATGGAAGAAAGAGCATATATACAGGGATTTTATCACACCCCCCTCAAGTTGGAGCATGTATATCACGAATGCCCAACTTGCGTAATAGGTAAGAGACTTGTTGTTGACCTAACGCCTTTGTAAGGATATCCGCCAGTTGATTTGCGGATCGGATATGAGACGTTTTGATGACACCTTATTGGACTTCATTTCGAACCACGTGGTAATCGATTTCGATCTGTTTGGTACGCTCATGAAACACCGGATTTGATGCAATGTGTAAAGCGGCTTGATTGTCACACCAAAGCTTCATGGGTTGAGGATGAGCGACATCGGACGAATGAAGCAATGATTTTAGCCATTTGAGTTCACATGTGGTTGTAGCCATGGCTCTATATTCTGCTTCCGCCGATGATCGGGAGACAGTTGTTTGTTTCTTTATCTTCCAAGAAATAGGGGACTCGCCAAGAAAAAATAAAGAACTCAGTTAAAGATCTACGAGTTAATGGACATGTAGCGTAATCAGAATCACAATATTTATTTAATTGTTATGAGCTGGAGTTAGATAAAAAAAACCTTGTGCAAGGCTACCTTTGAGATAGCGTAGCACTCGTAAAGCGGTCATGATAGATTTTGGTGGAGATTACCACAATGGAGGTAGAACCACGAATGGTGGAAATAGAACAACAATTTTATTGATATTATAATAATCTTAATATGGACTTTACAAGAGAATAATGACTAATAATATATATAGGAAACTAAATAATAAAGATATTATCACGATCTTAATATTACCACAATCTCGATATTACCACGATCACGATATTATCACGATCTTGATCTTATCATGATCATGATCTCGACCTTATCATGCCTCCTCAAGCTGGTGGTGGGTGACACACAACATCAAGCTTGAACTTGAAAAATTGATACTCGGACCATAAACCTTTGTAAGCAGATCCGTTAGTTGGTCGGCGGAACGTGTAAAGCTAGTGTGAGCCATGTGTTTTTCTGACGCTCCTTTTTTACTTGCCTTTGAATATATTTTTATTCAATTTGAGGCAATGAGTCTTGAGCGAAAGTGGTTGGGGTTGCGCTTTGTTTTGTGATGTCGGTTGGTGGCCCTAGAACGCGGATATAGGATCTCCGCTCTAATACCATGTGAGAATGACTCTAGTTGTATGAAAGCCAAAAATTGCGGTTCTATTATTGATATGTATGCATATATATACAAGTTAATGACTATAAACTTTACCTATATTACATAATCTAATCTTGATATAAAGGAAAGCAAATATTCTGGATATATGAAAAAATGGAAGGAAGAGCATATTTACAAGGATCTTATCAGGTTGTAAGAAAAAGAAAATTAATGACATATATAAAAATGAGCATGATGTTTATGCTATATTGGAATCTAGAGTGCATTATCCTATTGAGTTGCTCATGCTTGATTCCACATGTGATTTTAATACATGGATGATGAATTATGGATGTTCATTACATGTTACACCTCAAAATCTTATATGTGGCATTAAAAAAGGTAATTTGTACCACGTACTAGCTTCACCTTGCTTAATATTTTACGATTGGAGGTGACTAACAACCACACAAATCATTCCAAAACATATGTAAATGGTGAAGTAACTCTTTTTTTTTGAGGTTCCAAGACAAAAAAAAATGTCATCATAACAAATAGACCAACACAAAGTTGTTTGTTACAAAATTTCTAAAATGTGCAAAAGTGAAAACATATGCATTAATAGATGAATTATATTCAACTAATATATGCAAAATTGAATAGTACTATTGAGATAAGTAGTAACGTTGATTCATATATGTGATAAGAATGTAAAATTTATGTTTGAAAAACATGACTTCGATAAGAAACTTATATGTGAAAATTTGGTTGAGTATGGTGAGCCTAGAATACATAAGATGTTGTCATGTGATTTGCTATAGAGATAACATTTAGAGGACACTTTAAGAAGTGTATCAAGGCTCCAAAAAGTCTAAGGGATGTATATATGATAAGTTGATATAACATGTGTGATGCTTGTTTTATTAATGAAAATTCAAATCGTGGTTTGATCCGCAAGTACACTCCTCGTTGTTGTGAGTCAATTTTGCTGAATATTTGCAACATGTGAGAAGCCTGTTATTTTAATGAGCCATTCAAACATTTGTGTGCATAGGTCAGGCCGTAAGAGGAGCCGATTCTTTGCAATTGGATCGATTTTGTTGAATATTTGCAACATGAGATAGGGTCCTATAATGATTCATGAGAGTGTTTTTTCATGCATATTCGCCGCTTGTGTTTAAGTTAGCGCTTGCTTTTGAGAATGGTTATGACGATATTAAGCCATAAAAAAAGGAACAAATTTTACTGATAAGAAGGGATTCATTTCAAATGTGTTACTTTGAAATTATGTAAAAAAAAATCATTTTTTTTTAAATCGGCCCGCCGTACCCTTAAACAATACAGTTTAGACTAATGGGCAAATTTGTCCAAATTCCATCTTTCGCATTCCACGGCTCTTAAGGAAGAATAAACTAGTGTAATACCCGCACTGTGTGCGGGTTTTGAACAATATTAAATTATTTATAAGGGTATCATTCAAGTAAGGCCCATTATTGCGGTACGGACGTGCGGCCGTACCGCAGGGCGACACGTGTCCCGAAAAAAAAAACGAGTAAAAGTAATAGTTCAAAACTTATTATGGAATAGTTCATAACTTATAAAAGGATAGTTCATGAATTATAATAGAATAGTTCATAGTGTAAAATTTATAAAGGATTGAAAGTAATAGTTCAAAACTTATTAAGTAATAGTTCATAACTTCTAAAAGGATAGTTCATGAATTATAATAGAATAGTTCATAGTGCAAAATTTATAAAGGAGTGAAAGTAATAGTTCAAAACTTATTATGGGATAGTTCATGAATTATAATAGAATAGTTCATGAATTATAATAGAATAGTTTAAAGTGCAAAAATTTATAAAGGAGTGAAAGTAATAGTTCAAAACTTATTATTGGATACTTCATGAATTATAATAGAATAGTTCATGGATTATATTAAAAAGTAATAGTTCATGGATTATATAGGAATAGTTCAAAGTTTATAGGATAATAGTGCATAAATTATAACATGGTAGTTCAAATAAATTTTCATTAGTTTCCGTAAAAAAAAATAAAAAAATAAAAAAATAAAATCGTTTCAGAAAAGAGGAAAAAAAAAAAAAAAAAAATTTTTTTTTTTTTCGGGACACGTGTCGCCCTGCGGTACAGCCGTACGGCCGTACCGCAATAAAAGGGCCGTACCTGAAGCGTAACCTTATTTATAATACTATGTTATTTTTAAAAATTCTAAATCCATACATAAATGTATGGATAAAAGATCACTACTTATTAATTTTTATGGAAAATTGGACAAACAATAGATGATATTTATAGGTAAAAAAAAGTGAAGATATAACGATATTCTACAAATAAATATTATTATAGTCGCAAATTTTTTGTTATATTAAAAAAGTTTAGTTTACGACATCCCATAAGTAATTTTTTTTAAATATTTAATAAATTTTAAGATACAAACTGTAATTACATTTTTAATTTATTTTGTAAAATCTACTATCAAAATAAAATCTATTTAAATCTTAGAATTTGGTTAGCTTATATGAATTTTTAAAAACAATCCGATTACAATTTTTGTTTAAATCAAGTATCCAATAAATTTTCTAAAGATAATTATTTTTTAATTATTTTAGTAAATCTTCTAATTATTTATCTTTTAATTATTTAGCTTATTAAAAATAATTTTTTGAGCTTGTGGTGTTCACACGTGGCAAAAATAGTCTCTCCTTTAATACTTATAAGATAAGATAAAGACTATTTTTAAACCAAATCATCTGTATTCTCAAATATAACACCTTCGTGTTACTACACTAGTCTATATTACTTACTAAAACAAAGGACACTAAGTCCACATGTCAATCAACTAGGTATGCCACATAGGATTTTTTTTAAAATATTTACTAAAATGCCATTCTATTTAAATTTTGTGTTATTCATCTTAGTAATTAAAATAAAAATATTTTTTTAACTAACTAGCTAAATTAATAAATTTAAAAATACTTTTAAAATATGTTTCGTAAATTCTAAGTAAATTTTCAAATAAAAAAAATATGATAACCAACTAGCTGCTAAATTAATAATTTTATAATTTTTAACTAACTAATTGCTATTTTAATTAATCTCTAAAATAATTAGTAAATTATTATTATTATTATTATTAATTATTTTGATTATAATTTTTATAATAGATCCTAACCACAGAATTTATATTAAAAAGTTTAATTAATCTCTAAATTTCTTTTGTAAAATATTTACTAAATTGCCATTGTTATTAAATTGTAAAATATTTATTTAATTATTTTTATTAATCATTTTGTAATTGAACAATTATTTTCACAAAACAAACTGTTATTGCTTTCCCGATTCTCCTAACTAATATGAGATTCAACAATATTTCTTTTACAAGATTTATATTTTAGTTAATAAAGATTTTGTATTTTTTTTTAAAAAATATTTTCATAATGTTACATGATACGTAATTTTTGAAATCTAAATTTTTAAAATTCATATTTAAAAAACAAAAATTTAAGCATAATTATAAATACTACTAGAAGTAACTAATTTGAAAGTGT
>BSUD01000008.1:112978125-112998786 GCA_033239045.1 Fagopyrum esculentum
TGCTTTTTAAAATTTTACTCTTATAAAAATCTAATTTTAAAATCTTAACTTTTTTTAATGAACAAATATGAAAGACTCTCCTACAAGTATTGAATAAAAACTATGTTTTGGTGATTTATTTTTTAATTTTTCACTTTCATTAACAATAAAATTAGGATTTGGTGATTTTTTTAAATAATTTCTCTCTTATAATTTTTTGTTTATAAGTTACGGATTTTATATTTTTTGTTTTTCGGTTTTAAAATTATTATTTTTAAAGATATAAATTCATCTACAATTTCGATTTTTATTCAATATGATTTCTTCATATTTCACTCTTATATAAATCAAAATTTAAAATTTCGATTCAATAGGTTACATATTTCAATTTTGGTTATTTTTAGTTTTAAGATTATTTAATTTAAAGGGATAGATATTCAATAACAATCTCAAGATTTATCCGATATAACTTTAAATAATTGGTGGTAGTTATTGGTGTCGAACTATATAAATATAATTACTCAAATAACATAACCTTAAGCAAAATATAAATTAAATAATATAAATACATATGTTATATTTTTGAATATAAAATTTTAAATTATATTTGATACAAATATTCGTGCACAATACAAACGATCATAATTATAACCTAATTTATATTTTATCCGTATAATCAATATACACGCCATTCAAAATATTCATTTGAAAATACCCGTTATCTATATGATCAATATACGCATTATTCAAATATTTATTTAAAAATACCCGTGCAAGGCACGGGTTATGAACTAGTTAACCCTAAAAACGAAGTAATATCCTCAACTGTTTTGGAGGAGAAATCAAATTTATAACCTCGTCATACAAAGAGACCATCCCTGCAGGTTAAAAGACCTTTACAAACTATTTGTTTGCAATCAAATGAATTTGCCTGTAAGTTGTGTATCACTCCCTTCTTGGATCTTCTGGGGGTTTCTTCTATTGTTATTACAATTTTGCCTTCAAATGCCAAAATATCTGCAGATGGAGGTTTCCAGCATACATGCACATTGTGAAGGCAATATCTCCAATGACTATAACCGGGTGTTACTCAAACGCGAGCCTCTGAGTCCCGACTAATGAAGCATACTGTCCGTTACTAGCCAGTAACTCGAAGTGGGTCCCGAGCTCTGCAATCTTCCCATCAGAACAAAGGGCGATTTGATGGGCATTTTGAACTGTGCTTAACCGATGAGCTATGACCAATGTTGTTCTTCCCTTCATTAGATGGTTTAATGCCTCCTGGACCAGTTTCTCACTCACCGTATCCAAGGCACTTGTAGCCTACATTGCAAACAAAGATCATACAAGACACTACCTTTTGAAGCTAACTGAAGAAAGAAATTTAAGAGAGACAATCATAGTAAGTTTTCAATGAAATCCTTCAGTCCTCCGAAAAAGCCCTGGAACTGCAGAAGATCATCTTAACATATTTGGGCAAGTGAAGTCGAAAGATCCTACTTGTATGCAAATAGTTTCTTTATGAGCAAGTACCACATTGGAACTACCATTGAGCCTACCAATATTTTGATGAAGTAATTCACCCACTTCTCATGGAGCATCATGCATGTAACTATATAAGGGCTCATTTGGTATGTTTAGGGAATCGAATTAGATTTAAGAATGACATAACCCAATTCCTTATAAAAAAAAGTATTTCATGTTGTTGGAATAGACCGAATAGTCTAGGTCTTTGAATAGCTCAATGCCTCCTTTTTATCTAGAGATCAAATCTATTTACTATGCTAAACCAGCTTACACTGATGCCACACCACATGTCAAGCAACGGTATAAGCCAAATCATGTTCTTTCAACATAACCAGCGACGACAGTATACATTTAATTAATTAGTAGTGACTTAAGTATTTTCCATTTAAAAAATTAATGGAAATTCCGGATGGTGCCCCTATGTTTTGGGGTTTTCCAGATTTTACCCAGAGGTTTTTTTTAGTTCGGATGGTGCCCTTGTGTTTAAGTGTTTTCTGGAAAATGACCAATTTTGTTTAAATTGTAAGGGGATGTCAACTTAAAATAATTTTTTTCTAAAAACCTATGTACAAAATGTTTAACCTCTTTTATCATTTTTTCTAAAAAAGAAGTTTTTCTCATTTTAAACAAATAATTTAAGTTGACATCTCTTTACAATTTAAACGGAATTGGACATTTTCCGGAAAATACTAAAACACAAGGGCATCATTCAAACTAAGAAAACCTCTGGGCAAAATCCGGAAAGCCCCAAACCACAAACCACAGGGGCACTGTCCGGAATTTCCCAAAATTTAAATTTTAGATAAAAAAAGAATTCTAACAATGTCCTAAATACTAACAACCTTAAATTTTCAGTATACTCTAATAAAATCTAAATTAAAAAATTATTTACTGATTATAAACAGTATTATGTCAATCAAATCAAAATCTACCATTTAATTTAAAAAATATGCTGTTTATGTAGGTGAATATGTTTTGTGTAATCTATATTTATGAAATTAATCAAATTAAATGTAAGCAAACATGATTTTACAATACAAATGTTTAATTTACAATTAGTATTTCAAAAAAAAAACTCGCACAAGGTGCGGGTATTAAAACTATTTTATTAATGAACCTAAAACCACTTATTCCCATTTCTGATTCCATCAAATCAATACCAAACGAAGCCTAATAGATCATTCATGTGATACACTGTACACCTTATCTATACGGAATATGGCCCCGTTCGGCACAAAGCACATATTATTTTGGGATTATTATCCCCAATAATCCCTCAAATAATTGATAATCCAAGTGCAACTAGAGTAAATTTTTTGTTCCAATAATCCCAAAAATAATATAGTTCCGAATAATCTCTCTAATAATCCCGAAAAAATGGCGATGCTGAACGCGCCCTATGTCATCAAAATTATGATAAAAACCGAATTTCTTGTAATCGAATGGAAGTTCTTTAATCAGAACATTATGGTTTTAGCTAAAATGGGAAGAAAAGGTAAGACATGATAATCAGTAGGGCATGCTAATCAAACAGTTCAACAATCAAAGATATAAGCATTAAGCAACAATACCTCATCAAGAATCAAAATTGGGGCATTTTTCAGAAGAGCTCTTGCAATAGCAATTCTCTGCAAACATGAGAAGACAAAATGGTGTATACTGTATAGCTCAAAAAGCCCATGCGTCATCTCAGAATGTCAACAAGTAATTTACCTGCCTCTGCCCACCGCTCAGTAGGCCTCCACGCTCACCAACAAGTGTGTCATAACCCTGCCAGTCAATAAATACAATTATCATGCACAATTGACCTATCAGAAATGGCGCAGCCGTTGGCTAGATAAAGACACTTATATTGGAAGTTCATTTGCTGTTTTCCCTGAATCTTCAATTGTGCTGGTTACGCATTTACTTTTGGTCAGGGTATTTTGCGACTTTGAAGATGCTTTCTACCACTCAAATGGAAAATGACATTCATATATACAAAATCTGCAATTTCACTCTGATACAGTATGCGTTTCTGGAAAATAGAAAAGAAAAAGGCAGCAAAATTTCCAATGGAAGCACAATACCGAATTACCAAGAAATAATTGTGATGTATAATTAAATCATTTCCAAATCTAAATCTTCCATGAATATATAGAGATAGGGAATACCTGAGGAAGTCCAATGATAAATTCATGAGCATTTGCAGCTTTGGCTGCCTTTATTACATCATCCTTGGACACATTTGCATCTGGTAAACCATATGCGATATTTTCTGCAACAGATACCGAGAAAAGAACTGGATCCTGCATGCCGAAATTTCCTGGGGTCTTAAAAGATGTAGCTCTTTGTGTTGTGAAAAGAAAAAAAGTGTAAAATTGGGTCGGTGCAATGTGATAGCTATTAGCTAAGCAAAATTCTTGTTGCTAAGAATACAGGAAGTCTAGAAAAATAAAATCATGCCTGATTCACTATGGAAACAACTCGGGCCCATTCACTTTTATCGAAGGTTCTGACATCTTCACCACCAACAGTTATATGTCCGCTGGTTGGCTATAAAATGAAACATCATTTGTAGAAGTGAGTTTTATATGCTAAAAAAATCTAATGGCTAGATATTTTATAGGCAGGAAAGAAGCAAAAACCTCATAGAAGCGTGCCAATAACTGTACAATTGTACTCTTTCCTGTGCCACTTGAGCCTACAAGTGCAGTGATCGTCCCACATTTCAATGTCAGGTTAAGACCACTAAGCACTTCCACGTCAGGTCTCAAGGGGTAAGCAAAGTGCACATCTGGAGGATCACAACCACAGACATAAAGGATATAAATATGAAAAACCTCAAAGAGTCATATATTCAGAACACCTTTTATCATTGAAGTTATGCGGGGGAAAATGGAACAAAAAGTAATAAAATTCACGTAGAAGTATCTCTTGAAAAAATTTTGTTATAAAATAATACTTTGTTCATCCAGGAAAAAGAAAAAACATAGTTTTTTTAAAAAAAATTAACACATGCTGATATCACATTCAATATTAACATACCTATAATTTTTTATCAATGAGCCTGCTGATCACCCAGGATAAAGATTGATCACTTCAAGAATATGTTAAGGTACTTATATTGGAAAGCACACTAAGAGCATGTGCAACTGATACTCTATTTTAGAGAATGTTGAGATTTTGAGGAATTTTGAGGGTCTTTTTGGTCCAACAAATTCCCTATCCTAAACTCTAAAATAGGGGATTTGGGAAAACATGTCTTCATTTCCCTATATTTGCAGCAAGAAGGAGCTTCTCCAAATTCAACCCATGAACAAATTTTGACAGATTCTATAAATAAATAAATAAATAAATTCATTACTCCTTATTTTGAAGAAGCTATTGGGTTGTTGACAAAAAAAAAAAAAATTTTAGAGAAAATTAAAAAAAATTCTCCATTTTAGAGTTTTTTTTAAGAATCTGTTGCACATGCCCTAATGATCTACCAAAATCAGCTAGCATGTTCTAGTTGATTACGAGAGATAGTGAATGCGCATACATGCAGTATACTCACAAGAGAGAGGACAGGGGGAGTGAGAGAGAGAAAGTACTTTCAAGACAGATGTCACAGGACCAAGCAAGATCACCGACACTAGTCTTTGAGGTAAGAGCTGACATGTAACGAGTGGATTGAGATCCGTATTTCTCGTGAAGCCCATTCACAAGAAACAGTTCAAGCTTGTCATCATGAATGTTTTTCAGTTGAATTTCTCTTTCTAGACCATATGCAAGAGCTTCATCAGCTTCAACTCCAGAAAAAATAGAATTGATCCTCTCAGCAGCTGCAAATGCTCCACGAAGATCCCCAAATGAATTCACCAGACCTTGCACCTGTATATTCATATTGTCATTATGAAGTATATATTTAGAGGATAACATTACAAGACAAGCCGCTTCCTTGTTTTAGGATATTACTTACAGCAAATGTTAGTGTAAAGGTGTAGCCAATAAAAGAGACCACAGTTCCCACAGCGAGTTCACCCTGTAAGAATAATCTGGAGAAGTTTAGTACAAAAAAGGCATTGATATGTGAACTCAATAAGCTAGAGTATATTCAAATTATAAGTCCACAAGACAAAAACAGTGGATGATAAGAATTTGTAGACGGGATTACACTTTCTGAAACAAACCACGGGCTAAAAAGAATGTCTACTCCAAAATGAACCAATTATATTACACTAAATGAACATAATGCAAAATATGGGTCTATTTACAAAGCCATGGGAATTGTTTCGGGTATAGCATTTAAAGATCAACTATTATAGTAAGGCCGAAAAAACACAAAGCTGTGCTTCCGTAGAAAATAGAACTTCCCTTTCTCTAACAACTCTTCATTTTTTGGTGGAAACAAAAGTAAATATATTTTCTTAAGATGCATTAGTCATAAATTAGTTTCTGTCAAAACATTCAAAGGAGTGCTATGATCAGCATCTTATGAATACAAGGTAAGGTAAAACAATTAAACAAATTGAGGTGTTCTCAGTATGAAGATTTCATACCGCTTTGACTTTTTGTCCTCCAAGGCAGTACAAGGCAATCAAAGATACATAAACGGCAATCCTGGTGAGGGATTCATTAACTGATTTGAAAACGCCAAGCTTAGTACCACTAGCTTGATATGCGAGAACCTGGCTATATTGAGCAGATTAGATATCAGCAAATGAAAGACAAGTGAGGAGTAATCCTCAAAAATTAAGTCATACCTGACTACCAAACATTGACATCTGACGTTTTTCTCCCCCGAATGATCTTACCTGGAGAATTATATGAGATCGTTCAGTTGAAAGCGACTACAATATTGTTAAAAATGCCCACAAGGCCACAATTCACAAAAAAGACTAAATGATCAAGGAAAAGAAACGTACAAAACATGAGACATATATAATTGAAAAACTTACAGTGCGAATAGCTGAAAATGTTTCTGTGATACAGTCAGCCATTGAAGCCTGTAACTTTCCATGAGCTCTAAAGACAGTGAATGTTGACCTCCTGTATACAGCTGTGGAGAAACGAAACAACTCTCAGGACCAAGGAAGCGATGCATTTCAATGAGTATTTGTAAGATAGTAGATACTGGAAAAAAAAAAAAGCATTTAGAGCACTATAGTTGTTCAAAGATGTTATTTCAGATATTGCAAAATCAACTTCTTTTCGTGTAACTTAGGATGATTCAAACCATAGGGGAAGACAGAACATACAAACGATGAGCTTAAAGAATATATTATCTTCATTTTCCATTGGTTACAGAAAGATAGAAAAATCTGGAAGATGTGATGAACATATCCAGCAGCTTATGATGAATGGAAATAAAAGTATTGATTTAGATATGTAAATATGCAAATGATATTCCTTATGTGCATAAGGAGTTGGATCCTTGAGTTATAACTTCCGACTATGTTGCAGGGAAAAAAATATGAGGAAATGGACATGGAAATGATACGAAAAAGGGGATAAATCATAGTTGCCATAGTTTTACATAAGGATTTGTGTTTTCAGGTCTCTGAGTTTCTGTAGGAAATGGAAATCCCTTTGGAGTTCTCGTGCTGCATAGACTTAGATGAACAAGTCATGAACGAAAGGGCTGATTACTCACCAACAAAACCAGAGATGGAAAGCATCAACAGGCCCAAAATAGGTGCAAGTTGGGGAGACAGGGTAAACAAAATGCAAAGAGTCCCAATAACCTGAAAATTAGCCAAATTGCAGATCAATAACACAAATTCTCTCTCAAAATCTATTGAATACCAGAAATAGTTCACTTTCTTAATGCTTGTTCCTCCTCATAATGTTAAAACTATAAGCATAGAGCTCACTTGTATTTAATGAAGAGTAGCTTGCCTCAGAAAGTGCTCTGAATCCACGGTCTCGTGAAATGTTCTCGCTCACTATATCCTTGACTGAACTTAAATCAGAGGTCAATAAACCGGTAAGTTCACCAACCTATAAGGAAGGAATCATGAGCATATAGCATCACATGAACTCAAAACTGAGATAGCACAAATAAAGCATTTGTAGAATGATGCTAATTATAAAAACTGTAAAGGAGTGGACTGAGGCTGATAAAATAGAACTCTCATTCAGTTGAAATAAAAGCAACTGATCTTTACATTGCTGGAAAATACAAGTAATTTCCCCTATATGAGAGAGGATGTTGAATATTAAATACAGTCCATAAAATTGATGTCAACATGAAATGGTAATTCCCCAGGCATGAAGATCTAGTAAAGAAAAGGGCAAATCCTAAGACATGGATGGAAGGATCCTGAAGGAGAAAGTGTTTCTGACAAGAATTATTATGTTCAACTGCTAGATACATATATAATCTGGAATGATGAAGACAAGATGTTAAAAAGGTAAAATGTAAGGCAGAAGGCAGTAATAGTGCAGCATATTATAGAATCCCTTAGTATAACAGGTTCTAATGAATATATAAGCTGTCTACATCTGTAAGTTGAGCACCATATAACCTATGGATAAATTATTGGAAATAGAGCATTTTCATTGGAATTCATCACTACCTTTCTGTTTTATTCTCTTTAGCAATTCCAATAGGCGAAAGTATGTTAATCTGAGATATTTAAATAAATTCATGCCAAAGTCAACATGGCGGTGGAGTAGGAAATTTTTTTTATGGTTGTTGCTTCAGTGTAGGGGCCTTGTTTTCTTGCAATCTTAAATGTAAACAGTCAACAGGCTCACCAAATTGATGTAAAAGATCTAAAATGGCATACAACTACCATTTTCGCAATAGATTATTAGAGAAACAAAATTACTCATATCAAGTACGGATATCTTCACACCATTGACCATTCTCTTACTCATTCCTCCTCATTATCTTGATTTTTTATGGAGGGTGAGAAGCAGATGAAACATCTGCTAAGTAAATCGATACTAGATGAAAAAACACTACAAATTCAAATCTTAACATCAATACCTTGTAACGGTCGAAAAATTCCACCTGGAGAGACAAGAGCAAGGAGGGGAGAGAAAAAAAAATGCACAAAGTTAGTATCTGAACCATTTTAAGGTAGTCAGAACTCAGAAGTTGTAGCACGAAAAATCAGTATTCAATTACTCAGACGTTATTAAGAATATACAAGATTCCACCAGACAACAAATGTATAGGGCATGAAAATCAAACAAATCTATACAAAGTATGCTAATTTTCTTGAACTTGATATGAAACTATATAAACAATCAAAGCAACAATTCAATCCTTATTGCAGTTTGTGCACAATTATATCAATTAATCAATATATACAAATGATAATACGGAAGTCCAGTGAAAATGGCGTATATCAACGTCCAAGGGAAGGTTAAATATCAAATACCTTTTGAATGAGTACTCTTCTGAATATCTGAGCCCTTAAAACTGCCATAACCTTCTCCCAAATTGTATTCATGTTTATAACAAAGATGACTGTAAAAATCGGTTCAAGTGCATATAACAATCCAATCTTACTGAGCAACTTCCATAGAGGCTCAGGTCTCTTCCCTATCAGTACTTCGAAAAATCTTCCTGCACGAATTATAATTGATGGTTCAATTTAGAAATAGATAATAATCCACGTGTATCATTCTTGAATTTATATAGAGAGATGGTAGCTTATCTGATTCAACTAAGTTCTCCTCAACTTTCATGCCAAATAAAACCTAAAAATATTCAAAATTTAAGTTTGATACATTGCAATCGGTCCTGCAGCATCCTACGGTCATCATCCCACAAAAAAATCGATATCATTTATGACAGTAAATCCAGAACCTCTTGTACAACAACATGTTGAGCAATGCTCCAAATTCAGCTCAATGTTGACAAATGTAAATAAACAGAACAAAATTAAAAGACAAGAATGTAATAATGCAAGAAATGTACTTATTCTTCCTACTTGGAACGAAAATCGAAATAAATTGACAATTTAAATCACCAAATCTTCACAACCGGCAAGACTGGAATTGAAGAAGGATAAACATACCAGAGAAGATAGGCATGGAGAGAGTGCAAGTAGTGCAGGCGACTAAGCTGAAAACTGAAGCAAGTATCCTGAACTTGTGCTTAGACAGCAAACTCGCTAAAAGCCCCCAACTAATAGCACTCCTCTGCTTAAACACGGTTCCCAGTTCATCTGCCTCATTCACAGTATCCGGGTCGGATTCGATAGGGTCCGGTCCGGGTCCTGGACCGGAAACGTAGGCTGATGGGGGAGGGAGACGGGTTGTGTGTGTGGGTTTGAGCCTGAGACGGAGAAGATTGCGAGTATTGGAAAGGTGAGGCTGGAAACGGAGAGAGGCCAGAGGGGTAGCTCGGTGACGGGAGAGAGACGTGGTGGGGAAGGAGAGGGAGAAAGGAAGAGAGGCCATTGATGAAGAGCTTGGAGCTTGCCAAATGGAATAAGGAATTTTATTGGTGAAATCAAACAAGCCAAACCCACGACGCCGTGATGAAATTGAAATATACTAGTTTAGGACCTGTGCAAAGGCACAGGTATTTGAAAAATAATTATTATATTTTGAGTACATTGGTACCGTACGTTGAGTATTAATTACCATATAATTATTGAATGTATATAGTATACAAATAATATTTAATTGTTTAATTAAATATATTTAGTGGTTTACAACCGTTATAAATTAAAACCATAAAGAAAATTCGAGAGTCAAGACGCCACTGCTTGCAATGCCACAATAGTTATCATCGACATCCAAAGAGAAATCTTTTTTCCGACAATTCCACCTTCTACAATAATTGTTTGTCGATTCATTTGCTTGTATCATAAGCTTTACCTCACCACCCTATTTGTTCTCATGATTCTCCATAACCTTCATCAACGTCTCATTTACCTGCCGTATATCTTACTTCACCCTCACACTCACCCTTGATTCAAGTAATCACCAAGAGGCTTCTTAAATTCTCATATACCCGTACTTTTATCGTCAGACCAAGCAAAATCTAGTTTTCAATTACACCAAAACAAAGATACACAAATAATCTACATTTTAATTTGATTTATATTATCATAAACAACCATGGTTCATCAAATCATCCTATTAAAAAGATATATAACGAAGAAAGTAAACAAAATAATGTTGTTAGATATTGATCATCTTAGTTGTCAAAAGCGAAAATAGCAATCCCACCGTTGATAAATTCCACCAACTCGATTAACAAAATCAAAATATCATATTAGGTATTGATCATCTTAGTTGCAAAAGAGAAAATAACAATCCACAATTGATAAATTACACCAACTCGAAAAGTTACACCAAATCTATTAGGAAATGTCGTTCACTCTCTCACAACCAAATTTTTGGGAGGCTAAGTGATTGACTTGTATCGAATTATATACTCAATATTCATAACCGTCTGGAGAGATTTGGAAAGATTCAAATTAATTTGATTAACTTATTATAACTTTTACCTGATACGGTCGAAATACAATAAAATATGCCTAATTTAATATTCATAAAAAATAATGGTTGTCAATTTAGATTAAGAACTTATATGATTATAAGCAAAATAGAATATACAGTTTGTAAGAGAAAATAGATATATAGATTTATTTTTAACCGAGTTTAAATTTTAAAAATAAATAAAATTATTCAACCATTTACTTGAAATTGCATTCAGGATTACATTAGCAAAATATATTTGATTTAGAATTACTATCAATTTTAAAACTGAAAAATTCATTATTGATAAATATCAAAATCATTAGCTAAAATAAAAAGATATTCTGGCAAAAATTAGGATATGAGATAGGAGGCTAACTCATCGATTTGTTTTCAAAATTAATTTCTACGAAATAAAATAAAATAATTTTTGCTACATAAATTGTGGAAAAAATATATGGGAATTTTAAAAAAAAGGTTGTAGATTTTGTATATTTTTTGGTGATATTTAATGTTTGTATATATGATTAAGAAAAAAAAAGGTATCCGAAATTCCGTTCTAGTTACAAATTATGACAAAAGATATGGGTATCGAACAAAAATGTTTTAACGGTTGTATATAATATAAAAGGGAAAAACAAAAAAAAACAGATATGGTTACAAATTCTGGCTAAAAGATATGGGTAATTAAAAGAAATGAAAAGATTGATATGGTTGCAAATAACTAAAATGATTATAAAGAAAAAAGGAACCAAAAGTTCATATCTGGTTAGGAATAATTAAAATGAGTATATGTGAAAAAAACTAAATTGAATGAGACCACATTTTTAAAATACTTATGAAAAATATGAGATGAATCGAAACTATTCATTTTATTTATGAACACTATGAGATTAAAAAAAATAGTTTACTATTGTACTTTCTACTTCATTTTCCTAAACCAATTTTCGCTTCACTCTAGTTGATTAGATTCAAATGAAACGAAAAAAAGTTCTCATATGTTTCCAAGTATACAACCGTGATTATCAGCTCAGCATACTAATTTCAACGCAGCACCAAAAGTCAGCAATAATACAATATGGTTATACAAACATGTTTAAGAATATACAAAGAAATAACAAAAAATTTGAAACCACGAAAATAGTAACAAAAAAAACAATTAACGAACCTAAGCAACCTTGTAGGTGGCGAGACCTTCTTCCTTTCGGGTTGGTCTCAAACTCGGCGAGCTCTGCAACAAGATATAGTCAAACAACTCGGGATTGAATAATCATAAGTTCCCTTTGCCAGCCTTCTTCACTGTATCCATTATCCTGTTTGTTATGAACTCTTTCGACCCAAAGAGGACCCGGGGCCAAATATCGGTGGTAATCTCCCTTTGTCATAAGGTAGAAGACCTTTGAATCTCGAGAAGAAGAAGACGATATTAGACATGAATTGAGAAGCTTGAGTATGCCATTACAGATCGTGGAGAGCTCCTTCTTGATCTTAAAAATGTGTAGTCCTTGATGGTGGAATTGTGATCTTCATTACCACGTCTCCTTCTTATGCTCGATCGGAGAGATGATCCGCCATGGTTCCATGAAGCCCTACGGGCCCTGATTACGTTCTTGTAGGCGTCGGAGAGCAGATCACGCTCTTCAACAGAGAGCTCCTCGTTGTCGACGGATCCGACGACCTTTTTCATGAACTCCACCCTCTCCTGTAGGGTTCCGCTTGTTCTGCAAGTTTATCCAGTTGCACATTCTCCATGAACTCCTTGTTATAAAACCTGATTTCTAGCATCAATGAATTTAATCAGTGACTCTTTACTGACCACCCATCAGCAAATCACATAAATTGTTGTTTGCAACAAAAAAACTCAATCAAAACAGCAATTCACACACCAATAATCAAATACATGAGAAGATAAAAACAAATAAATGTCAGTTACGTTATTGAAAGCAAATTTGATGGTTTGAATCAAACTAATGAGAGATATGGCCTATGGGAGACAAAGGTGTATATATGGATATTAATCGTGAGACAAAAGGTATCGAGAGGATATGTACAGTTATTCACCAAAATAATTTTGTTAAGATATCAATCTATAAAACTACGATTAATTCTCTAATGATCAAAATCTAAATAAAAAATTTACACAAGTTCATTATTTAGTTAATACGTTTCTAAATATTGTAAAATTAGAAAAGATTTTTAAAAAAATTGTTTTCAAATAGAGATGTTACGTGATGGATTTGGTTTCAAATAATTTTTTTTTAAAAACTGTATATACAAATCTGGTTACAAAATCTTTTAAATTGTTCCATTAGGTTGTTGATAAGATCAACAAAATATTTATTATTGATAAAATTCAATTGATAATTAAAATAAAAAGGTTTATGTTTTAATTGAGAGAGCTCGATTTTAAAATTCTCGCATCAGGTCATCACAGGTGAACCCTACTTTAGTATATTAATATTGATTATAGCGATTGATATAAAATATACTTATTTAGCCAATCAAACCAATACGCACAAAACTAAATTTGTCTGTGTTATACTGTTATGAAACATAAAGTTACTAGTATTTGGTGGATTATTGCACAAATTCATAAAATGTTAGACCTATTTAGTCATGCTTGTAACAAGATACACAAACAACAAAAGTTATAAGTAATCGAAAACCGAGTAATCTTTTTTCATAATACATATGATCACGAAGATCTTAAGTTTGATATTAAGGTATGTATCTTAAACATTTCTTAGTATTTCATTATATAAAAGTTAATACACGAAAATCTAGTTGAGGATTATGTTTTGTAGTTGTCCTTTACGGGATCACCTACATCGAAAACTCGAGTTTTTGGAAACTAACTTAATTCGAAGAATATGCTCCGTAGTTGTCCAAATGTGGGAATCCTCTATATCATAAACTCGTTATTTTAACTTGAGATCTAAAATAATTTTTTTGTCAAAATAAAATCATATTTTTGGATTTAGGCTAAAAGACAAACAAAATTGATATTTGTCTACCTTTTTTTGACAAAACTCCACATTAAAATTATTGCTTTCACCACTCGAACCGTGAACGAAGACTTCTCACCAAAATAATGATTATGATAATGATGATAATATAAATAAGGATAAGACAAATGATAAGCTTAAGTAAAAATCGATTGTTATTAGCAACAACCCGACGAGTAATATCATCATCAACCATGGATATGAGAAATATTTTTAATCGAATATAGAGATGATGAGTAAAGGAGAAAGAAGATAAGAATGACGGAAGAAAGTAAAATGGATGGGATGGAGATTAAAGGGGTAAAAAATAAATGGTTTTAATTATTTGTTCTTGTAACGTTCATTTATCAGTATGATTTCTTACTTATGTCGCGTTATATAATTCTTGTTATTGCTCTGGCATATGTCACCTATTAACACTCTACACGCACTCTTTAATATTTGGTACAAATCCTCTACATAATATCTACATGCCTATGAAATGACGTTACATCTCACTGTATTAACTCATGGCTAATAAACTCATACATGCTTAATATTGACATAGATTACAATCCTTATGTAGTAACCAAATGACAAGTATCGTAAAAAGAGAATTTTATGTATTTGACTTATGTGGCGAAAAATACCTTGAATGGAAGGTAGATGTTATAAATCATCTAAGGCAAATGACCTTGAACAAACAAGTGTGAATAACAATGATGCCACTCCACAAAAGAAGGCAAAGACAATTATATTCCTTTGTCGTCACATCCACAAAATTCTCAAAACTGAGTACTAATTTGGAGGGTCCTAAAGAATTGTGGGAAATCTTGAATGAACGATATGAACATCAAAAGGAAGTCATTCTCCCACAAGATTTGTATGAATGGAACACCTTAAGGTTCCATGACTTCAAGCCCATCTTTGATTATAATAATGTTATTCACAAGATCTCCTTCCAATTGAGACTATGTGGTCATACTATCACCCAACAAGAAATGCTAGAGAGAACATTCACCACTATGCATGCCATAATTGTGTTGCTACAACAACAATACAATTAGAGGTATTCAAACCTTTTTAAAGTATTATTTGTAACATAATGGTCATGGTAGCCGTGGTAACCGCGGTTGTGGGAAAACTACAACGATGGTCATTATGATGATCGAGGCAACCATGGAAACATGGGGAATGATTAGCAAAAAGTTCAGACGAGACTCTCTCATAAGTCAAGAACTATATGTTATAGAAGTGACATAATTGGTCATTGAGCAAATATATGTTGCATAGCTCCACACATGGTGAATACTTATCAAGTTAAAAAATAAAGAAAAGGCTAATGAAACCAACTTTGTAGAAAACAAAGGTGTTGGTAGTTCATCCATGACCAACCTAGATGTCTCTCACATTCTCAACCTTGAGAATGACGTCGTTTATGTCTTGGACTAAAACATTGGTTCATGAACTTGTGAGATCACCCTTATTGTATAGTAATGTATAATATGATGTAATGCAATGTCTTTTATTAAGAACTTACAAGACTAAGTAAAAATATGATTATCTTAAATATAACATATGATGTTTTTATTAATCGCTTGACTCTTCTATTTTTTCCTTCTTTATATAAGACATGAAATCTTATAAAGAAAGGCTCGATGAGAAGGAGCAATGTCTTGTAGACAATAACACCGCACATACCATGTTGAGGAACAAAGAGTATTTCACGCAATTCAAAGCCTTTAAAGACAAGGCGAATATAATATCCAGTGTTGCTAGACTCATTGAAGGCTCAAGAAGAGCTTTTGTTCTACTCCGAAAACGAACAAAACTTGTAATAAATGACGCATTATATATGGGTAAATCTCGAAGAAATTTATTGAGCTTCAAAGATATGCATCAAAACGGGTTTCTTATGGAAACCATGAATGAAAATGGGAGAGAATGTGTGTGCATCTTGATGAGTGTCAAATGTAACACTTTTTAGACCTTAGATTCATGCATTTCATACCTCTTTTGCTATATTATACATCACTATTTGTATAGAAAGCGTTCATTTTTCGTATTTCGGTATCTACCTTGACTTTTCTATATTCCAGGCATTCGCGGCATCAATTGTGACAAAAATGCATCCTCCTTAAAGTCAGATCTGAAGAGAAGACCTTACATGACTGAGGAACTGCAACACAAAGTCCCTTGAATATACCTTGAAGATCTATGAACTGAAGCAATAAAGAAGCCAAGCGGCTAGATGAAACGGCCTTGAAGACCATACGCCGTTTCGACGACATCATCATTGTAGAAGACTTTGTCAAAGCCCACTTCGAAGTCCAGCCCAAACTGTCTATTATGACTCGGCGAAACGACTTGTGAACAGATTGTGTACGGCCGTTGGTATGCAGTTTGGAGGCCGTATGGTGTCCATTTTGCATGCCATAAAGAAGGAAATCAAATCTTTCGATTTTAACTTTGGAATGGATATATTTTGTGCAACCCTAGACTCCGAGATTTTTGCCTATATATTCATATGCCAGTCGTAGGGTTAGATACGCAGAATCATCCTTAATTAGACATTACTCAATTTCTCCTTACTCTAATCGTCAAGTAGTTGTTAGATTTGAAGGTTCAGCCTACTAAAACCAAACAATTGTGAGTTTATATATGCCTTTCTTGATTTTGTCTCTGCTTTATATTTGATCATGTCTAGCTAATCTTCCATTTGATTTAAGGAATGGATGATCCCTGTAATGGTTTAATTATTGTTTGCATATATATTTGTGAATTAAGATTGTGATATTGCTTCTTTTCAAAGTGTTTTATTCATACTTTTTCTTTACATTCGAAAAAGTGGTGTTTATAACTAGTTTAGATAAAACAACCGAAGAGCCACAAGCGAAGGACATTTTATTGGATTTATTAAAAATAATTTGGCTTTGAGAGTACTAGTTTATCAAAGATTCGAGGATTTCTAACTATCACAGAAAGTTCCGGTCTTTGTATTTTTTTCTAACTGAAGAACCAAAAGCAAAGGTTGTTCATGGTCTATTCAGGATTTCTAAGTTTTTAATGGTTTTTTCTATATTAGTTGAACCGCAGGATTAGAGCTACGTGAATTGGAAAACCCGGTCTTTTTTTTTGTCTATATCAATGGTTATTTTAGATGGTTACATGCAATTATTCATATATCAATGTTCATGAGTCATATATAAATGCAACAATATCTTAATTCATTATAGTGGGAATTCTTGTTTTCTTAGATTGCTTCCATCATACATTTGTTTACAGTTATTATTGCTTTTGCATGTTATCATTGTTGCCTTATTGCTTTCTTTTTACTTAAATTAATTAATTATTAGTATCATTCAAATCAGATGCGGTCCTTGAGAATTCGATACCCGAATATGCTACATTTGATCCTGTGATACTTGTGAGGAGGTTGTTGTTAGTATTCGGTAAAACTTTTACGATCAAGTTTTTGGCGCTGTTGTTGGGGACTATTGATATAATTGATTAATACCTAATTCTTGGTTATTTTTTAAGTTATTTTTATTGCTAAATTTGTTTAATTTTTTTTTTGATTCACATGCTAAATTGGTGAATGTGAAGAGTCCGCGACCCACACAAACTTGTGCCTCTTGACAATGAGATTGAGCGCACCCACCGAAAACAAAAATTTACCAAGAAATCTGCTACTAGTAAATCATGACAAACTAAAACAATCAACTCCTTGCCACTGATCCGCAAGCCAAAATTACTAGGCTCAACGATGCACTTGTTGTTGAAAGGGCTCATCACTCTCAAACGTCGGACGCTAGGATGAATCCTAGACAAAGGGCGGTACACCATGCTTTTTTGCTTCATGCACTTGGTGGTCGAGACTTCAACTTCCGAACGGACACCATAAGGCTGATCTAAAATGATCAATTATTAGGAATGTTGATCGAGAACCCACATCAACATTTGCGGAATTTTGAGAATATCATGAACACTTTGAATTATGAGAACATTACCCTTGATGCCTTCTAAATGCATTTATTTTTTCTTTGATAGGAAATGCTACAATATGACAGCAAAATCACCCTCTAAGTACTTTTGCTACTTGGGAGATATTAATAACAACTTTCTTGAGCAAATATTTTTCTCCCTACAAGACTATAGAGATTAGGGAGATGATTTTGCATTTTAACATGGAAGATGAAGAGAACAACCATTCCACATGGTGAATATTTAAGGAGTTGCTGCATTTATGACCTCACCATGGATTCGAGAAGGGAGCACTTATATATTTTATAGTGGGTTGAATGACACTACAAGAAATTTGGTGGACACCGTAAATTCCCATGTATTCACAAGGATGAATGGAGATGAAGCTTGAGACTACATTGTAATTGTTGTTGCACATACAGGGAAGTACTACAAGAAATACAACAAGATATGAGGTGTTTACAACATCAAAGATGATGACATGATTGACAAGTTATCTCAAAATGTGCAAGCCTTGATGAAACTTGTTGATGATAATATCACTTCCTCAGTCGCCATTTTAGATATTAATATAAATTAGTCAATTTTGCAAGGGCACAAACCCTGAGATAGAGGATTATTCAGCCTTCAATGAACACATGATATATTATGAGGCCATGGAACAAGTCAATTATCTGGAAAATCAAAGAGAATATCAAATGGACAATGCTTACTCAAGACCTCCTTTCCAACAAGAGAATTTTTACAATTTCCTAAGAGAAATTTCCTCACACCTCAATGCTCCGTTTGATGTGATGAATTGACAAACGTCTTGGGTACGACGTGATAATCATGGTGATAACATCGATGTATCGCAAGGAATGACCTAACCACATGTAACAACGAAGCTATCTTTACATAACTCTAGCTTACTTGTGATATTGAATTGCCTATTGAGATCTATTATATGCATGTTGTGGTGATCTGAGTTTTGGAATGCTTTATCCTTATTGCTATATATTGCCTTGATATTCTCCCTTCAAAACCTGGTTGCGAATGTTCTAAAGCTCAAACCTTTCTTCTACCTCTATGTTCTTACTTATAAACCGTTTTACGTGTTAGTAGGGTGATTTTCCACAAAGATGCCGAATGACCTACCCTATCTTAGTTTAGGGTTTTGCTCACTCTCTCTTTGGTCATTCTCTTACCGTCCTCCAGTGTTTTGAAAAAGTTTTGACCGGTCGACCTCTGATAGGTAATCACAATCACGAAAACGTAGTCTAAATATGGTTTTTGAGTCATATTACTATATATTGGTCCTATCTAGTTGAATACAACTGAAGGAACAAACTTTGGAGAAATCAAGGGATTTAGTTGAAATTCAAGAAGTAGAGGAAACAAAGGGAAGATCAAGAAGAAAACTCTACTGAAGAACCGTCACTGCGGCCTTAAAGAACGCCCCCACGGTAACAAGTATTTTTATATAATAAATTTTGCAAAAATATTTTTTGTACTTTTAAAAAAAAATTCAATTTCTTTTAATTTTGAAAACTTTTTTTTGGGATTTTTCATATATTTTAATAAAAATATATGTAACATAATAATGATAATAATAAATATGATAAAAAATTCAAAAAAGTTTCCAAAACTTTTTCCGAAAAACATTTTTTTAAAAAAATTTAAAAATTACTTTATTTAGATTTTTAGCATATTAAATAATATTAATTTAAGTTTTAAAATAAATAAGATCCACATCATAGAACCCCTCCTAATTTTTTATGACATGTAATTCTTAAATTTCCACGTCTTCATCGGAGCTAGGATTTATGTCGGAAAAATAAAACGTATTATTTTTGGTGAATACAGGGCTAATTTGTATCGCTCATAGTAATTTTTAAAGTTGGTATTATTTTGGGTTCAATGTTGGTAATTGATATTATTTTAAGTTATTTTTCTTTGTTATAATGAACAACAAAAATAAAGAGTTCCACAAGTCTATTTGGAAACAAATTTCGAATTTCCAAAACTACGTAACACTTTTATTTTTATGCTTGTGTTTTTATGATGAACAACAAAACAATGCAACGTGAACAATTGATGAACAACATTTAAAACTCTTGTCTAAATGCATTTGTTATATCTAATTAACAAAATAAGCACTTTATTTTCAACTAGTCAAAAGTTAAAAATTTCAAAACTACATAGCGCTTTTATTTTCATGCTAGTGTTTAAGATAAACAACTAGGTATGCACTCATAGTGCACGATCATACACCTCTTGGGGTATATAATCGTACACCCTTTTATAAATATAAAGCGAATGATCGTACGTTAATGACGTAAAATCGTGCTCTTATTACTCAAACACCGATAGGTGATCCAATCAAGACCATACGGTTTTTACAGGTTTCCACTCGCTAACGTACAAAAGCTTCTCATGTAATCGTATATCAGACATTTTAGTCAAGCCATAAATTTGTTTAGACAAGTAGAGTCGTTGAGGGATCAGTCCGAAAATGTGAAGGTCTAACATATGCAGACATCAATGACGATCTATCTGCATGACGCCACCAGCCAGGCCCAATGTACCCCAAACTGGATATCCAGACCAACTCAGCCCAGCCCATCCCAGCCCAATTGTAATGTATGCTCAATGCTCATGTATAAATTAATGTCTGTTTTTTTTTTTCTTTTTATAGCTTGTTTAGTGTTAATTTTGAGTTTCAAATTATGAGAGACAGAGTGTGTTCTTTAAATCAACATTTCCTAGTAGTTTAGGTTTTATGGGGTTTTTTTTT
>BSUD01000008.1:112999029-113064699 GCA_033239045.1 Fagopyrum esculentum
TTTATATATTTAGTATTTAATATAGTCTACATGGTTTTGTAAAATATAAAAGAATTAATAAAAATCTGAAAGTGTTTGACAGGACTAGCTTGATCTTGGGTGACTTTTTATTATAATTTTTTTAAAAATTGGACAAATATTGTAAGTATTTATAAAATACGTAACAGATGGGTTCGATGTTGAACACTTTTTCAGGTGCGACATTACGAAATATTATCGGTGTGACATGTGTCATTTTTTCTTTAAACGGAAACTTTTTTCACTCCAAATTTTTGTACTTTTCGTTCAAATTTTTATTTAGTTAGCTCAAATTATATTATACTAATGGAGCATACATTTTTGAAATAATAGTATATAAAATTTAAAATTTTTTCTTCTAGTTTTTTCCTTCTTTTTCAAACGGACATTTTTTTGCCAAACTCAGTTAGTTCAGATTATATTGTATTAGTAGTTCATACATTTTTATAAATTCAAAATAATGCATGTACTAATAATATAAAATGTTTGAACTAATAGAACACTTGATTTGAACTAATAGTATAAATATTTTGAACTAACAAATATTATAATAAAATTATTCTAATAACCATAATTATAAAAATATGAACCTTTATAAAATTAGTTTAAAATTTTAGTATCATTAGTTCGAACATTGTTTACTATTAGTTTAAAGATTATGTTTCATTAGTTCAAGTAAAAAAAGTGCATAAAAACATAACTAAGTTAATAAAACAATACATGAACTAACTATAAGTTTTTATAAAACAAACTATACCCCTATTTTTTTTACTGTTTAATGAACTTAATTTACCTAATTAATTAACCTCATTCATTTACCCAAACTCAACTCCGTTCCGTTCATTCAATCACTTAACTACCAGAGAAGAAATATTCGCCCTTCCCTCGCCTCGCCTTCCCTTCGCCCGTTCGACTTCTCACCTTCATCAATCTCTGATTCATCATCTCTCTCGTAATCTCTCTCGTAATCTCCATTTTCTTCATCTCTGATTCAGTATTCGTCACTTTCCGGCCATCTCCTCACTTGTTCTTTGTGTTTCGTCTTCGTTTTTACCCCAAACACACCACAATCCTTTCGATTTTTGTAAACCCTAAGAAATTGAAAATGTCGACTCGATCAAAGGTTGCTGCCAACAAATCTTCTTGTGATGCTCCTACCTTCAACCTTCTGACTCCTACGCCTCCTTTACTTGTTGAAGATGCCACACCAAACGAAGGTGATGATTCTGCTGTCTCTCATGATGAATCATGCCTTCAGATTGTAGTATCTGGTGGTCCTCGACCAGTCGATATACCTATGGTTAGTATTGCTTTGATACTCTTTCATGTTTTATGGTATTATAGTTTCTGGTGATTGTTCATATTAGTGTTTGTAAGTTTAATCATCGTTTCTGGTATCTGTTTTGATATGGTTTGCTCTATGTTTGTTTCGTCTTTATATTTGCATGACTTTTCTGGTATGTTTGTATGTTATTACATTTTCTGGTATGTTATTGGTTTCAAGTTTTCTGGTATTTGCTTTAGTTTAAGTTTCTGGTATGTTTATTAAGTTTAATCATCGTTTCTGGTATCTGTTTTGATATGGTTTGTTCTATGTTTGTTTCGTCTTTATATTTGCATGACTTTTCTGGTATGTTTGTATGTTATTACATTTTCTGGTATGTTATTGGTTTCAAGTTTTCTGGTATTTGCTTTAGTTTAAGTTTCTGGTAAGTGTGGTATGTTATTCTAGTAAGTTTAAGTTTCTGGTAAGTTTCTGTTATTTGTTCATATGATGTTTAATGTTTTCTGGTATTAGAAGTTCTAGTATGTTATTCTGGTATGTTATTTGTTTCTGGTATTAGATGTTCTAGTTAGGGTTTCTGGTATTTGTTTTATTTATTAATGTTTTCTTGTATTTGTTCATATGAGGTTTTTATATTACTTTCTGGTATTTCATGTTGATTTATATATTGACATTATTTTCTGGTATGTTTACACAGGCTGTTGAGGAAAGTGTTAGTTATGGACATGAAGAGTCCAATGTAAGTTGAATGGCTGATATGAGTTTCTGGTTTGTTCTTGACTGTTTTTCTTGTATTAACAATCTTATTTCCTTTACTAGTTAATGTACAGATTTGATGAAAACCCACAATACGAGGCAGCACGTATAACTGTCTTGTCTCGTGTCAACATGGTTAAATTTTTACTTGAAGGGTTGGATGCCAATGGGCAAGAAATGTTCAAAAACTCTATTTTTTCATCTGTCATCTCCCTCTGTACCAATCTCAAACCTTCAAACCAATTAATACACTTCATGCTTCTGCATGAGGTTCAAACTGACCGCAAACACTCAATGTGGTTTGCAATCAACAAAACCTTGCTTAGGTATATATTAACTATACACCTAACCTTTTCAGTTCAGATTGTTACCTCTATTCTACTTTCTATTGTTAATGTGTTTCTATCTTTTTTTGTTGTGTATTTTTGTTCATAAGGTTTGGCTTAAGCGAGTTTTCAGAAATTACCGGCCTTGGGTGTCGGTTCCATGTGTACAACGAAGAAGAAAATGTCGACATGAAGGAGTTGTTCGGCATGCCCAAGTGCAAATTGGAGCAATTGGAGGAAGAATATTCAAAGCTGAAAAAAAATGATGAAAGGAAATTCAAGATGGCTCTGTTGCTGTTTATTGAATTTGTTTTGCTTGGCAATGACAAGAAGAAGTTCGTCTCCAATCTTCCTCTATCGCTTCTGAAGGACATGGATGCCTTTAATTCTTATTCATGGGGGCGCCTTGTCTTTAATAAGACACTTGACAACCTGAGGGATTGCGAGCCAACAAAGTATAGGGCATCCGGAAATTACTGCCTTTCTGGTTTCCCTTTGGCATTCCAGGTATGCTTCTGGTTTTCCATTTATGTGCCTCTGGTATGTTTATATTTGTTATTTTTGTTATGGTTTACGTCTCTGGTATGCTTGTTATTCATTTATTTTCCTCTGGTATAAGTAATTAGTTACCAGAAATGATACTTTTGTGATTTTATGGTATGCTTTATTGCATTAGCATTTCTGGTTTTTGTTTCTGGTTTTTGATTCTTGTATTTTGTTTTAATGTATTAGATTCTGGTATGATTGTGTATGTTGTATAATTGAGTTTTGTGAAGTATTGTTTTGTTTATGGTATGTTCTGAATTTTATACTTTCTGGTATGAGTTTACTTGCTTTCTGGTATGAGCAATTATCTACCAGAAATATTAAGTTTGTGATTTATGGTATGCTTTATTTCAATAGCATTTCTAGTATATCTTTCTAGTTTGTGTTTTGTAATTGAGTTTACTTGATTTCTGGTTTTCTGATATGCATTTGTGGTTTCATTTTCTGGTATGATATTATTTTATTAGTATTATATTATTTATTGGTTTGAGTTTCTGGTATGGTTTATTCATTTGTTTCCTGTCTATATTATGCAGGTTTTCATCCTTGACTCTCTCCCCACACTGACATCTTTGTTTGCCACATGTGTTAATGAAGAAGCAACCCCACTTTGTATTAAGTGGGTTTCATCAACAAAGGGGAAGATGAAATGCAGCTTCTAGACAATAAAGGATACAGCGTCATCGGTGGCTCAAGATGACATCAAAACTATCCCCCTCAACCTAGAAGACCCAAAAACTGAGGATGACTGCAAATGGTGGGGGGATGAAGTTTTGGACCTAGCTGGCTATCTTTGTCATCTTTTCAAAGTAGGGTTCCACGATATACGTGTATCCAGGCCTGGAGGGCATAATGTCAAGGCTATCAAGGAAGTCCCAAAGAAGGAGGAATCCGAGAGTGATGACTTTGCTACTCCTCCTCCTCCTCCTCCTCGTCGTCGTCATATTTTGAGGTTGCCAATACCACAAAAGGTTGTTAAGAAAGAAGATGTCCCAAAGAAAAGGAAAATTGAAGAGGGAAGGAAAAGGTATCTCAATACATTTCATACTCAAACTATATTTTAATAATGTTGCACTAGTTGCTGTTATACTAGTTTCTTTAGTTTTATTGTATGACTGCTTTTTTGCTTTCTGGTATGTGCCTGTTAGTTTCTGGTATGCTTATAATATAACTTCTGGTATTAGTTTCTGTTTTATTTTTCTGGTATGCATGCTTTGTTACTTTCTGGTATGTGTCTTTTTGTTTCTGGTTTTTGTTTTATGTTAATTCTGGTATACTTTTTTCCTTACATTCTTGTATTAGATTTAATATGTTTTTTGGTATGATATTTTTAATCTTTGTTTCTTGTGTACATTGTTATGTTTTATTTGGTTTTTGTTTCTGGTATGTTATTGATTTACTTAATAATGTTTGTTTTTCCTAATGTAGGGCTGCATCTAAGAAGCCTAAGAGAGAACAGATTGTAGAGGAAGTATCATGGTAAACGGAAGTTGAATATGTATTTATATTATCATACCAGAATACTTAATATTTACAAAATTTGTTCTATTGTTTTAGCCCTGAAGAAGACATGCTGGCAGTGGCTACACCCCCAATTGTTGGTGTTGCACCTTCTAGCATTGTTGGGATTGTTGTTGCTCCAGAAATGGATAGCATTGTCCCTACAGATGCTTTGGTTGCACCACCTCTGCCTGATCCCACCACCTTCAATTCAGAAGCTGTGGTTGAACCACTTGTCCCTGATCCGACCACTTCCAACACAGAAGCTGTGGTTGCACCACCTGTCTCTGATCCCACAACCTCCACTATTTCTACCACAAAAATGTAGTTGATATTTTACATACCATAATTTATTAGTTTCAAATGCTTATTTGATATCGCATTTTTAATCTTTTATTATGTTAATGTATAGTGTGCCTGATTGGGTTGAAGACTTAAAGAAACAACTACAAACCCAAAATCAATTGCTTTCTGAGTTGGTGAAGAAGGTTGAGCAACAAAATGCCACTATCAACCAAGTTGTTATGAGGCAGAAGACACAAACGATGACAGAACACAGAATAGAAAGTCAATGTTTCAGGCTCATCACTAATGTTCAAAGGTTGGCCGGTTCTTCTAAAGGTACCAAAGCCTCTAAAAAACCGGCCTCCCAACCTCCAGCTGATGCTCCTAAGTTAGAAGTTCTTGGGGTTTCTTCAAGTTCTGAAGAGACGGTATCTACAGAAAAGCCAATGCCCCAGCCTCAGTCCCAGCCCGAGCCTAAGGAGGAAGCTGAAGTTGATCAGCCAAAGGAAGAAGCTGTGGAAGAGGTATAATACACTACTATTCTTCATGTGTTTTGTTTCTGTGTATATTTATTAATGTTTGTGTTATGTTGTTGTTCTGGTACAGAAACCACTACCAGAGGTAGATGTGAAAGGGAAAGGGAAAGTTAAAACCAGAGGACCGAGGAGAATGGGTTTACGTGAAAAGAAACCCAGCGACCTTGTTGTATCACCTTATGTTGTCCCAGTAAAAATCCCCAAGCCCCCCAAGCATTGTTTCTTGAGCAAGAAGGATAGAGATGCTTTTTATGCTTGGTACCTTAACCCGAAGACTAAACAAGACCTTATTACTGGATTTCAACATGAAGCAAATAAAGACCACTTCAAGCTCTTACTCCAAAAAACTGGCTGGTTGTGGGATTATGTAAGTTAACACTAACCTTACTTTTGTTTAAGTTAATAACTTCTGGTATTATGTTTTCTGGTATGACTTTCTGAAACTAGCTACTGATGTGTTTCTGGTAAGATGTTGTTTGTACATTTTGTTTTTTACAATTTCTGGTATGATGTGTTGTAATGCTTTCTGGTATGAGCTAGTTGTATAAGAGTCTGATATGATTGTATTTTTGCTTCTTTTTTCTGGTATTATGTATTTCATTAGTTTTATGGTATGTAATTCTTTCATTTTCCCATAAATTATCATTTGACTTCCTTAGATGATTTATTACTTGAGCCTTCTGGTATTTGTTTATTTTTTGTGTTTCTGGTATGATGTATTTTCATGTATTTGTATCTTGCCTGATGGTTATCATGTCTTGAATTCTGGTATGAACTTTTTATGTTTTTTTGGTATTATTCTCATATTTGCTCTGGTATTGAATTATTAGTTTTTTTCCCTACTTTACAGCAACTGGATGAAATGATTACATACCTCCGAAAAGCTGTAATTGAGTATCCAGAGGTTTATGGCCGTATTACCATTGTTCCCGTACCCTTCGTCAACTACTTCAACGATGTGCGTTATAAACAATACTTAGAGTTGAAAGAAACAGGGACTTTTAATTACGGTGAAGAAATTGCATGTTATATACTTGGACTTGATCCTCCCTTTTTTAGCAAGAGCTTTTATGAAGTCGATACAATATACATTGCCATCAACACCTGTGGTAAACATTGGATAACACTACAGATTGATTTACTTAAATGGTGTGTTGTTGTATATGACTCAATTGTGGACTGTATGTCTGATGGGGACTTGAAAGCTTTGCTCACCCCATTCCTTGTTATGTTTCCTTATATTTTGAAACTTAATGGAGAATTTGGTAGGTTTGGGGACAATCTTGATAAGCCATTGAATTTTGTTCGAAAGACAGCCAAAGAAGTTCCACAGAACAATCCAAGGTGATTTTTACAATACTAGTCATATGTTTCTGGTATGTTCATTAGTATGATGTTTTGGAAAAACACTTATATAATCTTTTGTCTACAATTGCAGTGGAAGCTGTGGTGTATTCACAATCAAGGACATTCAGTATTTGTCGTCTGGACGAACTGATTTGTCAAACATATGTCAAGAATGGGTTCCAGCTTTCAGGGAACAATTCTGTTCTATTTTGTACCATAGGGAGTGGGTGAAACCCCACGAGTCCCTTTGAAACTTAATCTGTCCAAAATGATGTGCTAAACTTGTACTTTGGTATTGACTAACTCTGTTGTAATATATTAACTCTTTTGTAATATAATTTACTAGAAGTTTTTATGTTGCTATTTACCAGAAGTGTTTATGTTAATATAGTTTCTTTACCAGAAGTGTTTATGTTGCTATTTTGGATTATGGTATTTCATTTAAGTCCCTCTGGTATGATTATATTTGGTATTTCTTTGTTATTTTTTATGCTTCTGGTATGATTGTTTTTCACATATGTGCCTCTGGTATGAGTAATTGTTTACCAGAAATGTTTATTTTGTGATTTTCTGGTATGATATATTGCATTAGTATTTCTGGTATGTGTTTCTGGTATGTGTTTCTTGTAGTTTGTTTCATATATTTGATTCTGGTATGATTATTTGTTTACCAGAAACATTCAATTTGTGATTTTCTTGCCTATGCTTTCTGGTATTCATGTAAATAGCCTAATGGTGTACTTTTATTTGATTCTGGTATGAGTTTTTTTTATTTAGTTTTTGTTATTACCTGTTGTTTTGATTCTGGTAAGTGGACATTTACACATAAAACAAACATATAGTTATATAGTAACTGTTTTCTATATATCTGATAATGACAAATAAGCAAAATTAGTATTTCTGGTATGTGTCTTCATTCTTTCTCCATTGGTTGATTTCGGCAAGTTTTTTTGTTATGGCCTATCCTGCCGCAACAGCTGCATTTCTTCTTCTTGCTTCCTTCCATTGGTCCCCGTATCCTAGCTTTAGGCAATCTTCCTGTTCTCTTCCTCTTTATTGGAGGGTTGCATTCAATAGATGTAATGCAACTTGGAATCTCACAATGCTCATGATCTACAATTGGGTATATTGTCTCCTCATATGCTGTGTTCCAATATTCAGTGCTGTAATATTTACTTACCAGAGAAGCCGGATTTATTTTCGCCATCTTTGTTGCAGCTATTGCATGAACACATGGTATTTCCTCAATATCAAATTCCTTGCAAGTGCAACTCCTATCCACTAAACACACAACTTCCCTTTCCTGGTTCCATTGTATCTCAAACAACAGCCTTTTCGCATCAAGCACATAGCATCCACACTTTGTTGCCTCTCCATATTTAGCTTGTATCAAGGCATCGACGTTTGATGTTGTCATTTCTGTACATGATTCAGCACTTTGTCTTCGCGTTGCAAACCATCTACCCACTGTCTGTCTGATAACATCAATGAGGGCAAGCACTGGATAATCTCTTGCATCACACAATACACTATTTATACATTCTGCATTGTTGCTTGTCATAATGTTATAACGTTTCGCGTTGCAAAAAGCTCGGGACCAAGCAACAAATCCAATTTCTTCCAATAGATGTGCAACTACTACCTTCTCCTACAAACATTAGCAGGTACACATGAAGTTATATACAATACCAGAAAAAACATACCATACATCTAACATGTTTCAATACTAGAAAAGGCAATACCATAATCATTGCTCATCAATAATATTGTTGAATACCAGAAACATATCATGTATGATACCAGAAACGATCACAAAAAGCATACCAGAATTCATACTAGAGATTAAATTTAATACCAGAAACTATAATTTTCATACGACAAACCTAACCTGCGTTCATACCAGAAACATTCATACCAGAAACACTATAAATGAGAGATAAGGGACAATACCAGAAATAAAATAAACCACCAGAATTGAAATACCAGAAGCATAATGTGATTGCATACCAGAAAATAATAAAAACCAGAATAAACATACCATCTTTATATTTTCAAACAATTGAAGACACTTATCCTTTCTGTAGCACCTAGCCACATCCACGAACATTTGTTGAACTATATTCTTGGTTGATTTTTTCTTGATGTTCCCTTTCAAGTGGTACATGCAAACTCCATGAGATGCTTTTGTGTAGTGCTTAGCAATACCATTCTTGATTGACATGTGTCTGTCCGATATAAATAGTTGTTCCTCGGTATCAGGGACAAACTTGTGTATATGATAGAAGAAGAAATCATACGAGTCATCACATTCACGGTCAATAATTGCAAATGCTAGGGGATATATTTGTTGGTTTGCATCTTGTGCTGTTGCAAGCAATAGCACCCCACCATATCGTCCTTTTAAAAATGTTCCGTCAACTGATATACCTTAAACAACAACAACAAAAAATCAATTAGTTTTCTAGTATACCAGAAATGGATAATAGTCATACCAGACACTTAATTGTTCAAATATATAATAATATACCAGAAAAGAGCATACCAGAAAGATAATTCTACTGCTTACCAGAAACACAACATAACTACCAGAATCTAACAATACTAGACACTGGTTATACAAACCAGAAAAGAGCATACCAGAAAGATAATTCTACTGCTTACCAGAATCTAACAATACCAGACACTGGTTATACAAACCAGAAAAGAGCATACCAGAAAGATAATTCTACTGCTTACCAGAAACACAACATAACTACCAGAATCTATATCATTCATGCATAATTGATAATACCAGAGGCATAACTTTATTACATACCAGAATAAGGATAATACCTTTCTCATTACTGAATATCCTTTGATTGATTGTCCCAAAGCAAAGAAGACATACTTGAATTTGTTTTCATCATCCAATTGTAGTGCTACAATAGTGTTCGGATTTGCCTCTTGCAATCGATGTAAGTACACCGGCACACCCTTGTAGTTCTCTTCATTTTTTCCTCTTATATTGTCCTTGACAGCCTCTTGTGCCATCCAACATTTCCAGTAGCTAGCTTCTAAACAATGCTCGTTTCTCAAAATTCCAATAATTGTCTTAGGCTCGGGGAGTTTATGTGTATTAGCATACCTGAATAACATAAACAATATGATTTGAATGTATTTCATACCAGAATGGAAGAAAAAAATATAGAATTGAATATTATATTGTATAATAAGGAATGGACTTACATTTTTGCAACTATTTCAGCAATGACAGGATATGAGACTTTTCTGCGATAATTTCTTCTGGTATGGAATGAACAAGTGTGCTCTCTGGTATACTTTGTTAGTGTAAACACTTTCGATTTCTTGATTTTTGAGAACCGCATGCGCCACTTACAATCTTTATCCAGACATCGCGCAAGAATAGCAAGCTTGATAGACTTTGTTATTCTGTATTGTGTACATTCGGCAACAGCATTCAAACACAATGCATTTTTCACTACGTTTTTATCCTTGAACTTTTGTCCAAGCTTAAGACCCCATTGAGTTTCTTCAGGTTCAACTTCAGTGATTGCATAGTTATTCTCTGTTTCTATTTCAGTCACACTCGGAGCAGGAACAATGGCAGTGTGTGGATGATATTCATTAATTTCTTCAATTTCTGGTATAATAATTGTAGACTTTAATCTCACACACAATGGCACACTCCAGCATGGTTGAGTCATTTGATTAACTTCAACAAAATCCTCGAAATCTTCTACCCTCTCAATATCAAACGGTTGCAATGCTTTATTTAAGGTATTCTTGTATGTAAGTTCCAATTTGTTCAGTGTCTCATCTACTTGAAAACGTTTGGCAATTAACATCCTAATTTCTGGTATGCTAACTGGATCTCCCACAGTGAAGGGTTTGCACACTACTTTATCCCCTAAATATGTCCATTCATTTCCCATAGATTTCCACTCTCCTCCACAATAAACTACAATTTGTAACTGAGCCATGGCTAACAAGTTCTGTATATACCAGAAAAAAAACTAGTATAAGTATACCAGAAGTTAAAAGTATACCAAATTATGCACAACATCACAAATACCAGAAATTAAAGTATACCAGAATTATGCACAACACCACAAATACCAGAAGTTCAAGTATACCAGAAGTTAAAGTATACCAGAATTATGCACAACATCACAAATACCAAAAGTTTAAGTATACCAGAAGTCATTCAATTCATTATACCAGAGAATTAATGATACCAGAAAGACAACCACCATACTACAAAAGAGATTATACCAGAACTATTAATTGATACCAGAATTAATGATACTAGAAAGATAATTATCATACTACAATGGAGATTATACCAGAACTCATTAATTCATACCAGAATTATGCATAACACACAAATACTAGAGTATTAATGATACCAGAAAAACAATTATCATACTACAAAAGAGAGTATACCAGAACTCACCGATTGATACCAGAACTATGCACAACACCACAAATACCAAACGTTCAAGTATACCAGACGTTGAAGTAAACCAGAATTATGCACAAGAACATAAATACCAGAAGATCTAGTATACCAGACGTTCAAGTATACCATAATTATGCACAACGCGACAAATACCAGAGAATTAATGATACCAGAACTCATTTTTCATATCAGAATTAAGAAAACAAACTAGCAACAATGTTCATACCAGAATCGTAACACACTCATTCATACCAGAAACATAATTTAAAACAATGTTCACAATGGTGAACAAAATACCAGAATAATACTAAAGAAGATGTCGAGAGAGAGAGAGTAGAATATTGTTAAAGTGATACCTGTTAGATCGAAGCGAATTCTGGTATTTGAAGTCTTGGATCACAAGTCGATTGCGTTGTATCCCTGTTTCTGGTGTTTGATTGATTGATACGAGAGAAGATTACTCGATCGATGTCGATTGTGAGAGATAAGAGAGAAAATAGTTGTGATACCAGAGAAGCTTGCGAGAAGGGCGAGATCGAAGGAGGAGAAGATTGGATTCTGAAATCGAGATCGAGAGGAGGAGAAGAGTGGATTTTGAGATCGAGAGGAGGAGAAGAAACCAGATTTGGTTTCTTTGCTTGTAACAGAAAAGAGAGAGAAAGAGGGGATTTACCTAATTATTATGGTAATTAAGTAGCTCTTGAACGGTAAATATGGTTTTGGGTATATTTTGTTGATGAAAAATATAAAAAAGCCTACTTTGTATCCCTATTTCTTAAAAAAGCCTACTTACCAAATTTGCCCTAAAAAATATCAGAACTGATAATACATAATTTTGAACGAATTAAACTAACATTATGAACTGGGATAATAACTATTATAATTTTTCTCATGAAATATACAAAAATGTCACCGCGCCCCCCTTTTAAAAATAAATTTTTAAAAGGTCAAAATTACCCCGTACCTTCTAAAAACTGTAAAATTGTCAACGCATCTCTTCTAAATCATTACATGATGTGGATGGATATATAGACAATTAGATTAAGTGAATCAACAATCCATATTATTCTGTATTGCCTTACCGCAATATAACTATGAACACAAACCGTTCCCAATATGTAAATGAAATGGAGGATGTATTAGGGCAAAATAATAAAAAGCTAATGAAAAGCTCCCAAAGCTATTTTATGAACATGCTCTAAGGTCAAGATTATTCATGTAATTAGAGTTAATAATTTGTTTTATTGGGACGCCATAATTTAAGAACGTTCATTTTTATATTTTTCAGAATATATCTTTTTATCATTCATAAATTTTCTTTGAGTAAGAGGATTATATATTAAAGATAGGAGGTGATCTTTCCCTAATATCATCCTCCATGATTTTTGGCTACGAATAATTTTGTTTGTTACCACCTTACTTTATGTAAAAAAAATAAAAAAATATTATGGTCTCTAGGACTATTATAAACTTTATACAGAATCTTGAATGTTTCACAATCGATCGTTACTTTTCGAGTGGTCTCTTTCGGATTGATATACTTGAAATGACGAATATAAGAAGGACAATTAGCTTTCGATCTTCCACTAACATTGGTCTCATTCCATCTTTATACTTTGTCTTCAAATCTTGATCGTACATGATGCATAATCCCCTTGTTTCCTCAACCACACAACCACGGAAGCCCTAATCCTGTCTGTACTGCTTCACCTCCATCGACTGTACATATACATCATTGATATTTTATCTCTTGTCAACTGCTATTTTCGCTTGTTATCACATCACCTATACTGTTCTTATCAATGCCTTTTTCTAATTCAATTCTCCATCACTCCTCACTACATGCTAAAGCGATATATGTTACAATCATATTATGTGGACAACAAAACCCTATTTTCGAATAAAAAGAAATAAATTGAAGAAAGGGACTCTATTCAAATTTAAATTTGGTGAGTTAGGGGTGTCTTAACAAATGCCTCAAAATCCCCTCTCCGTCGCCCGCTTGAGTTCGCAGAAGCTAATGGTGTCTTAGTACATGTCGGTTAAACTTATTTGAGTGAATTGTCTATCCTTGAAATAGATCTTGTGCGTTGATGATAAAATGAGTTCGATTTTTTCTTTGAAGATCTTACTTGACACTGAAATTATCAATCTATTTTGACGAGCCATTCTGTTTGGACTGCGTTTGAGTTTCATCTATGCGTGCTTTTCCTCTTTAAAATTGTAGACGGTGTGGTGGTTTGGAGGGGTTGTGGATTTGTGATCGACTCCAAAAGACGTTGGATGAAGTTCAAATCTAAGATTTCAAAATTGTTCCCCAAATATCCTCTTGTTCACTTTCTTCACAATTGACTACCCTCCTATTCCTCTTTCTTCACAATTAACTACCTTCACAAGCCTTAATAACTTCACGAGACTAAGGTCAATTATAGGGAACTTAGAAGGGGACATAGGGACAAAACGAATAAGGGGGATATCAAAGAACCTAACAATTATGGTAACCATGCCCCCTATACAAATGAGTCCTCTATACTTAGTGGCTACCCTCCCAAGGAACTTCACCAACATCAAAGGGATGTAAGACACAACATCTCTAATAACACTCCAAGCAATGTACACTTCATCCGAAATGGGTGTAGCAACGGTATCCACCCGGCTAAAGAGACTTTCACTTATGTTCCTAAAGAATAAGAGAAGGATTGGGTGATATATGCTTGAGCTTTTGGTTTTACCGGCCATATAGGAGGTGGAAGCTATACTTACCCAAAACTTGTGGTCATGTTGTGATGAATTCTCACAACTTGGCATAGATAAGATCTCCCTAAGGTCATACACATATGAAGATCGGTCTTGATTTCCAAGACGAAAGGTTATGGTGGGATGTATGAGATCTCTAAGTGCATAAGTAATCGCCAAAGTGCTAAAGAACTCTAGGGTAAGCTTCTTATAAGTCTTCTCACTCCTCTTAAAGAAAGAATCAAGTCCAACTTTGGCTAACATATCATATATATCATTGTTCATACCTAAACCCTCAACCAAGGAGTGGTCTAAATACCTTGTAGGTCTAACCTCCACCTTGCTAAGTCTAGCATGATTATCTTTGAAAGGTTTGAGAATGAAGATCTTAATCTTGGACTTAGATAATCGGTGGATTTTGGGGTAGAATATCCATGGGTTCATCGAACTCATAATCACTTTCCTCCCTCTCCTCTATAGACCTTTTGCCGTTGTGTCTCATGTCGGGAGACTCCATACAAAGCTTTCTCCTAGGCATGTTTTTTATAAGAATTGTAGCAAGATATTGATTTGCTTGATTGGTACCTAGATCATGATCAAAAGATGATATTAAATTTCAAGAATGCATGGGTAACTCATGAGGTTTCAATCAATAGATCGAGTAAGTAATGTTGACATAGAAGCATGTTCAAGAGCAAGCAAGCTCATAAAAGATAATCAATCATAACCATGAAGATGAACTTTCACATGCTAAAATTTCTCAACATACTTTCAGTTAAGTACTATTGTTCGCTCCAAACGGTGTGTGCAAACTTTAAATTTATAACCCTAGATGTAAGCTTAAAACAAGGATGCGAACCCGCAGTGTACGGGTCAATCGTAGTAAAAGCAAGAAATTCCAGGGGTCGATCACAGGGACTTAGTGAAACAAAGTAGGTGTAGGTAGTCTATGTAATTACTAACCACAAAAGCGATTAAAACAATCAAAGATGATAAAAAGTCAATTAAGGAAATATGCAATTCTAGGGATTAAAGCATCTAGTTGTGGTTCCAACTCAAGATCTAAAGATAAGTGGACAAAACTGAGATTTTTACAAGGGAAGGTGTTACTAAAGTGGAATAGATTACCGGATAAGTCTCACTATTCACTAATCCTAAACCGTAACTCCTATTACCGGGTAAGTCTCAAGGTACTAAGGAAGGGAACTATAATCTCAAACCAACAAACCAACTAAGGGAATAGAATCAACCTTTACCGGGTAAGTCTCAGGCTAACTCACAAAGATGGAAAGAAAGCACACTCAAACCCCAATAAAGGATAAACCTTTATTACCTACACTTATGATCATGGGTAAACAAACAAAGGAATTACCGGGCAAGTCTCATCTTAGGCTTGCATTGAACCAGGAAAGGTGTAATAAGAATAGGATTTGGCAAACTTTAAAACTTAACTCTCAGTTTCGGATCAGATAAGTCACCTCGGTCAGACGAATTCCACCCCGGCCGAGATGTTCATCGACTGAGCGAGATGTTCTAGGGTTAAGGATAAAGACTCGAGCTTTCAGGGTCCTACTGGGATTTAAGATTATTCTATCATTGTTTTTCCCACAACCTTCAGCCAATCACCCTAGAATCATGATAGCATGAATTATAGTCTATATTTTGGGGTTTGTTTGGACGTTTTATCTTTCATAATCTGCATGTTTGTATGTACATTATGTGATTTTACTACCATTTCATCTACCTTTGCGAGAATCGAGGTCTACACCTAGTTTCGTTGTAATTGCAGGTAATATGGTACGTTTTGCATCAAAAAGGAGCAAAAGGAGTCATGAGTCATTTGGAGCTACATCCAGGAAGCATAGCCATGAATTAAGGATTTACTTTGAACCAGTTTTGAGAGATTCTACATTCAGTTGTGAGTCACCTCGGTTGACCAGAGATTCATCTCGACCGAGGTAATCCAGAGACGCCGACTCGACCGAGGCGAACACCTAGGACGCGGCGAGAATATTTTATTCTTGGATGAGATCTTTTAAAATTGGAAAGTGATCTTATATTTTTGGGCTTGGCTTCTGGAAGGAAGGAGATATGCAGAATCATATATTTTACCTATATTTATGGGATAATATCTTTCTAAGATTTCTTATCTTTGGAGGGTTATTTTTCCTATAAAAAGGGTTGGATTTTCCACAAATTGATGATCCGCATACAGTTGGAAACATCCCGCATACACCCGCTATCAGCGCAGCAGCCGCATACTCCAATTTGGGAGAGAGTTGAAGAACCTTTTTTGAAGGTTGAAGGAAGATTGAAGTCCATAGCTTTTATAGCTTTTATTGAAGGGTTTTGTAAGATTGTTTTCAATTCCCTCAATTGTTGTCTTGTCTTGTTGGATTATTATCCAAGGAACACTTTTGTGTGATATTTGATTCAGTTATTGAAGTCTTTTCATTAAATTCTTCTTTGTTCAAATATTCACCTTCTTCCCTTACATTTAATACTTTCATAATGATGATGAGTGGCTAATTTCCTTGTGTGATTCTAGGGTGATTGGCTGAAGGTTGTGGGAAAAACAATGATAGAATAGTCTTAGATTCCAGTAGGATCCTGAAAGTTCGAGTCTTTAACCTTAACCCTAAGCGTCTCGTTCAGCCGATGAACATTTCGGCCGAGGTGGAAACTGGCTGACCGAGGTGACTTATCCGACCCTAAACTGAGAGTTAAGTGTTAGAGTTTGCCAAATCCTATTCTTATTACACCTTTCTGGTTCAAAGCAAGCTTAGGATGAGACTTACCCGGTAATTCCTTAGTTTGTGTACCAACGATCATAAGTGTAGGTAATAAAGGTTTATCCTTTATTGGGGTTTGAGTGTGCTTCCATCCCATCTTTGTGAGTTAGCCTGAGACTTACCCGGTAAAGGTTGATTCTATTCCCTTAGATGGTGTGTTAGTTTGAGGTTATAGTTCTTTATCTTGATTCCTTGAGACTTACCCGGTAATAGGAGTTACGGTTTAGGATTAGTGTGTAGTAAGACTTACCCGGTGATCTACTCCAATTTAGAAACACCTTCCCCACGCAAAAATCTCAGCTTTGTCCGCTTATCTATAGATCTTGAGTTGGAACCACAACTAGATGCTTTAATCCCTAGAATTGCATGTTTGCTTTATTTGACATCTTATTCATCTTTGATTGTGTTAATTGCTCTTGTGGTTAGCATTGACATTAGCATACCGTGTTGACTCTGTTTCACCGAGTCCCTGTGATCGACCCCTGGAATTTCTTGCTTTTACTACGATTGACCCGTACACTGCGGGTTCGCATCCTTGTTTTAAGCTTAAGTCTAGGGTTATAAATTTAAAGCTTGCACACACCGTTTGGAGCGAACAAATCACACAAGGAAATTAGCCACTCATCATCATGAAAGCAATAATCAAATATATGGGAAGAAAGTGAATATTTGAACACAAGAACCTTAAGAACAAGGCTTCAATAACTGAATCAATTATCAAACAAACAAGCGTTCCTTGGATCACAATCAAATAAGACAATCAACAAGAAGGGAATCTAAGAGAATCTTACAAAACTCTTCACAAAAGCTATAAAAGCTATCAACTTTCTTCCTTCAATCTTCCTTCAACCTTTTAAAAAGGTTCTTCAAATCTCCCCGCTGTAGTGGATGTTTTCCAGCTGTAAGCGGATGCTTGCGGGATGCTAGCGGGATGCTAGCGGGATGCCGGATTTGTGGAAAATCCGACCCTTTTTATAGGAAAATTCTCTCCCAAAGATAAAATATCTTAGAAAGATATTTTCCCATAAAATAGGTAAAATATATCAGCTGAATTATCTTCTTCCTTCCAGGAATCCAGTCTAACAATATAAGATCCTCTTTCCAAAAATAAAAGATCTCAGCCAAGAATAAAATATCTCTCGTCGCGTCCAAGGTGTTCGCCTCGGTCGAGCAGCTCCTCTGGATCACCTCGGTCGAGATGGTACTGTAGTTGACCGAGGTGACTCAACTGAATGTGAAATCTCATCAAATCTGGTCCAAAGTGAATCTTCAATCCATTTCCATGATTCCTGGATTCTTCCTTAAGCTCCTGAATGTAGCTCCAATGACTCCTAAGCTCCTTTAGCTCCATTTTGATGCAAAATGTGCCATTTTACCTACGATTACAACAAAACTTGGTGTAGACCTCGATTCCCGCAAAGGTAGATGAAACGACAATATAATCACATAATATATATCCAAACATGCAGATTATTGAAGATAAAACGTCTAAACAGGTCCCAAAATATAGACAATAATTCATGCTATCAACTATCATCATAGATTCCACCAATAAGATGGATCTAAGACATGATATGATTGATTCATATGCACAAAAAAGCTAATGATCAAATTAGACTCATTAAACATACTTATCAAATCTTAAATCAACAATGAAGAACAAGAACTTCACATAATCATCAATAAGATGGAGAAATCAAAGAACATCAATATGGTCAAAATCAATCAAGCTCTAGCTAAGATGTAAACCAAATCAACATTTAATGATTCTCTCATGCTTAAAATCTCGATGAATATTCAATTAACATCAGTCGAGATTCACAATTGCACACTAATTATGAAAGTTTAAAATTTTCAATTCATACCTTAGATTTCTTAATCATAGCTCTTAATTGAGTAAAATAGACAAATGAGAAGGAATCATACCTTAGGTAAAGCAATTGATCATTCAAATGAGAATTTTAAAAACCTTCAAGCTTCCTCAACAATGGTAAAATTGGTAGTTTTGGGGTGAAAGTGGTTGTTATGAAAGAAAATGATAGAAAGTGAATGTATGAAGGCAAATGATGAAGTTTTGTGAAGGAGGTTGGAGGTATGGAGATAGTGATTTCAAACTTTTAGGAAATTTAAAATTTTGGGTGAAAGTGAAGGAGTTGGAGAAGAAGTTGAGAATTGAGATTCTTGATGAAGAAATGAGTTGGATCTTGGTTCTTGTTTGATTGAAATGAGTTAAGATTAAGCAAAGGGGTGAAGAGAGGTATAGTGAAGGCTTAGGTCGTGTGAGGACAAGTAGAAAGAGAAGGGTTTTAGTCTTAGGTCGAGTTTTATAACCGTTGTAAGCTCTTTCACCCTTCAGCTATTAAAAACTCGAGGTAGGAGAAAATTACACTTACCTAGATTTTTGGAAAACTTGAACAAGTGCACAAGTTAAAGGAAAACTCGAGGTAAGAGTACCTAGAAATCAGGTAAGAACACCAAAAATCCGATGTAAGGTAACCTTTTCCTCCTTGATTTCCTTACTTCACTTCTTGTAGTCTTTGATTTTCTTCTCCATTTCTCTTCATCTCCTTCATGTGGTATACTTAAGACATCAAGACATCTACTCCAAACACATTATTTTAAAGAAAAACAAAATTAAAAGATGAAAATAAAACTCACTAATGGGTTGTCTCCCATTAAACACTATTGATTAAGGTCATAGGCTAGACCAATCTCTTTTCAACCAAGGAACAATTGTTGCTCTTGAGCGTGACAATAAAAACCGTTTTAAATATGATTTGTTGTATATGGACAATCCATTAGAGGATATGAAGTAATGAGAAAGGTAGCGAATGTACATACATTGGGTATATCGTTGTTTTATGGAAGTACTTGTGCTATTGTTCTTTGTTGCTCTTGATATTCTTTATGTTGGTTAATTGAGATTTGTTTGTGTAGTAACATGTAGAGTCTTTGGTAGAAATATGGGTGATCTAGATCGAGGAGAAACTTCAACTACTTCTTCTTGATCGTTCGAGTTGGATCAAATGTAGAACTTGAGCGGCGAAAGCTTAGAAATGGATGCGGAAGCGTACGGTCGATCCGATATAGGTTGATCGAATCATCTACGAAGTGGAGTAGAATAAAGTTGATCCTTCAAAAGGACCTCGAGTATGAAAGCCTTGGATCAAAGACTAGATCCAAGATAGAACTTTAAGAGAATTGAAGAAGAAGTGATGCCCAAACCAAGTAAGAGGATTTTCCTTCTCAACACTTGGACTTCAACTTAGACATCTCTTACAATGAGCCAAGCATCCCCTTATATAGTGGATGGAGGCTAAACCAAAGGTTGGAAAATAAATGACGGAATTAAAAGCCATAATTAAGTTCCGGAAATGAAAAGTTTAAAATATGAAAGGTCGGAATTTCAATCACGGAATTAAGTTCCGGAATTAAAGTTCCAAATATAAAAGGCCTATTATTAAATAGCCGAATAATAATTGTCTTCAAAATGGTATCGGGTCCTTCTAGCCGGAAACACGGATGACATCTCCATCCGGGGGCGTATCATTCTCCTCCTCTTAAATGTGAAACATCCTCGTTTTCATGGTCAAAATAAAGAAAGGAGTATCTTTGGGAACGTGACCCTTGAAATTAAGCATCGGATGCACATTGTCAAAGTCGGGCGGTTTGAACTTGTAGTCTTTCAAGATTGTGGCTTTGTGACGTTTGTTGAATATGTAATCCCTCAAGGTGGCGGTGCCATGGAGTTTGTCTATCATGCCTTCAAGACCCTTGATAGGAAACGTTGCGGCCATGCTGAAAAGATAGAATGGCAAACTGGGAGGTAAGTTAGTGGGCATAGCAAAGACAAACCTCGGATCACGCGACTCAATTTTGTAGTCCAACAACATAATGGTGTCATTGTTGGGGTTGATGACTTCTTCTTCCTCGATGGTGATCTCATCTTTGTCATCTTGAAAGTACTCTCCACATAACGGATTGACAAGTTGAATTGGACGTACCGGGGAACAATTTGCAATGTCGACATTGCCCTCGTCTTCAACTTTTCCCTTGTCATACAATGGGGTGACAACCAACTGACACTTCGGTTGAGTCACCGCTTGGGGTTCTTTCATTGGGCGGACGTCATGTGGGCAAGTATTGTCACCCTTATAACTTCTATTTCATGCTTTAAAGTGGCATTTTCTTTGGCTAAGATGGAAACACGTTGTTGGTGTTCATGTGGATACCATTGATACCCATGGATGGTCTCTTTGGGCCTTGGTGGATTTGGAGGAGTCAACCACTCCTCATCCTCAAAATATTCTCTCCGTCGGCTATGTGAATACCGTTGGTACGCACGGGTGGATTGTTTGAACTTTGGTGGATATGAAGGAGGTAACAATTCCTCATCTTCATCATAGGAATCATCTTCATCATACATCATGATGAAGAACGAGGATGAACGATGAAGAACACTTGAAGAATGATGAAGAACACCGAAGAACTTCGAAGAACACTGAATAACTTCGAAGAACTCCGAAGAGAAAATTTTTTTTGATGATGAGCAATCAAGAACACAAGTAAAGAACTTGACCTTGATCTTTTGCTTTGATACCAATGGTAGAAATATGGACGATCTAGATCGAGGAGAAACTTCAACTACTTCTTCTTGATCGTTCGAGTTGGATCAAACGTAGAACTTGAGCGGCGGAAGCTTAGAAATGGATGCAGAAGCGTACGGTCGATCCGATCTAGGTTGATCGAATCATCCACGAAGTGGAGTAGAATAAAGTTGATCCTTCAAAAGGATCCTCGAGTATGAAAGCCTTGGATCAAAGACTAAATCCAAGATAGAATTTTAAGAGGATTGAAGAAGAAGTGATGCCCAACCAAGTAAGAGGATTATCTTTCTCAACACTTGGATTCCAACCAAGTAAGAGGAATCATCTTCATCATACATCATAATTAAGTTCCGGAAATGAAAAGTCTAAAATATGAAAGGTCGGAATTTTAGTCATGGAATTAAGTTCCGGAATTAAAGTTTCTAATATAAAAAGTCTATTATTAAATAGTTGAATTATAATAAATGTCTTCAAAATGGTGTCGGGTCCTTCTAGCTGGAAACACGGATGACATCGCCATCCGGGGGCGTATCAGTCTTGTATAGTGACCTTTTGGAACTATTTGTGTAATTGATTTTGAAAAATACTAACATGTGTTTTTTTATGAGAATTTGAGGTATTATGGACCTACTTGTGTAATTGATATGTGTATTTGGAAAGTGTTTTATGTGATTACTTGTGTAATTGATATGTGTATTTCGAAAATGTTTTATGTGATTACTTGTGTAATGACCATCTTGGAACAAATTGTGTAATAACTATGTGTTTTCGCATTTGTATTGGTAAGTTATCATAATAGATGACACTCACCTGAAGGGAAAATACGGGGAAGTATTTTTCGTTTACAACTGCACAAGATATAAATCAAAAGATCTACCCAACACAATTGTTTATAGTGAAAATGATGCGTCATGGGATTTCTTATTCAAGAAACTGAAGCGTTTCATACTCGACAACAATGAATTAGTGTTTGTATCCGATCGGCATAATTTCATTAAAAATGGTATAGTGTCAAACTATGAAATGTCATTCCACCGATATTGCATTTGACATCTTAAAGGCAATATCAGAAAGAGAACAAGATCCAACAAAAATTTGCAAAGGTTCATCGATGGTGCCCAAAGTTGTAAAAAGAATGATTGCATTGAAACACTAAACCAAATATCAGGGGTATGTTTGTAGTACCATTATATTATACCCAATTATGTCGATTTAATTGTTATATCATACTTTATGATGTATCATAATTGTTTTTGTTAACAAATAGGAGAAGCCAAAGGTTGGGAAGTTGGTTGATGAGATTGGAATTTTAACATGGACACCTTCTCTCTCTCCAACTTAAAGGTATACCATCATGACTAGTAACAATGTTGAGTGTATGAATGGAATTATGAAAGAAGGTAGAGAATATCTCATTTTAGCAAATGTTGGATGAAATTAGACAATTTATGACTCGGTGGTTGTGGATATGATAGAGTTTAAAGTAAAGAAGGATGATGAACAAGTAATTGGTTCTTTGCAAATGAGGAGTTGTGCATGTAAAGAGTTTGATATTGAAGAATTACCATGTATACATGCCGTGATTGTAACAAAACATTTGAGTATGATTCCATCCTATCTCATTAGTAGTTATTATTCTTGTGAAAGTCGGAGGGTCGGGTATGCGAAGACAAATTATTCAGTACCTAACAAGTCGGAATGGAATATTCCGATAACGATAACAAATATTTCATGTGAGCCTCCAAAGAAGCGCAGAAGGTTTGGAAGATTGCCGAAATCTAGGATGCATGCTTCATGAGAACAAAAGAGTAAAAAAAAATGCAGTTGTTGTGGCATAGTGGGCACACCAAAAAGAAGACTTGTCTCAATCAACCAAAATAGAAAATATATTTATTTGATTTTGTTAAATTGGATATTATTTTAAAACACTTATGATACATGTTTGAGTATCTCATATTAGTACATTGAGAACTAGTGACATAAACCATGAGTTTTTATGATCTTGGTTCGCGCCATTTATACACAATAACATACCTTGCTCGATGTTGTGTATGTCAATGTGAGACTGCTTGTGTGATACACAAGCGCAATTTATATATCACCTTAAAACAACACAAAAAATAAAAACTACATATGGAAAAAAGGTAACCATGAAAATTACACAAAAGTTAATACGCAAGTATTATATATGTTCCACATGGGTAATACTATAATAACAAATATAAATTGTTTGATTTGTAAAATAACACATATACACAAGTTGTTTGTTGGTACACAAATTGTTTGTTGTTACACAAATCAATTACAACATAACATAACATACACACAAGTTGTTTGTTGTTACGTAAAGTAGTTACACAAGGTAATTGATAATACACTAAAAATTACACATTAAAGTACCTTTGCTCGATGATGTGTAGTTCGTTGCGAGATTGCTGGTGTAATACACAAGCTAAATGTTATTTCACAAAGTAGTTATACGACATAGTACATTTGATCGATTTTGTGTAATTCGTACGGACACTGCTTGTGAAATACATGTAGTTATTATAAGACAAGTTAATTACAGTATAATACACAAGCACAATTTATATTTCACCTTAGAAAAACACTAGCAATAAAAATTACAGAAGGAAAAAAAGTACACAAAACAATTACCCAATAATTTGTGTAATATATGTTTCACATGAATACCACTACAATAACAACTACAAATGACTAATTGTTTCAATTTCTGTTCAAAACATTTCAAAAGAAAACTACACAAAAATGTATGTGGAGATGTTTCACTATCAACTATTGCATGTAAAACAGTTTAAATCTACATCTCCTCAAACCATGCAAGTCAATCCCTACATAAGACAACATATGCTAGTTGTTCTCTCTTAAGATGTGTGGAATATATTGTCCCAGATTGACAATATGATAATAACCGAACCTAATATATAAGCACTAAGGCTACTCCTCCTATTGCCAATTGGTTTTAGGATGGAACCCCAAAGGCTTATTGTTCGCCCCTAAACGTGCGTGCAATCAAGCTTTAAATTTATAAAACTAGAATAAAAGCAAGCGAACCCGCAGTGTACGGATCGGCGTAGATTAGCAAGTATTCCAGAGTATCGAACACAGGGATTTGGGGAGAATAAATTTGATCGTAGGTTATCAAGCAAGTGAATATAAGAGCTTTGCAAATTATTGGGAAAACAACAATCGTAAAGATCCAAGTATCCAGCTGTGGCAATCGATTCAAGATATACTTAATGATATAAAGACAGAGTTGAGATATGCAAATGTATGCTAAAGTAAGGTAATCGTACGGTGAAGTTTCAAAAACCTTATATGACTCACCTACAAGACACTCTCTATACAGGTTGTTGAGGCTTCAATATAGAAAGGATCTAAAGGCAAGAATTAATGTCAAATACCCAAACTTGTAAATCAAGGATCAAGACTAACTAAATCGATTAGGGTTGTGACACTCACAATCGAGGTAGAGGTTGTTGAGGCTTCACTACCACCTAGAAAAGGCAAGTCTAAACTAAGTTAAAGCAAATCTTTAACTTTGGATTAAAGTAAAAGCAGGTTCGTAAACTTAAGGGAAATTACGGGTGGATCTTGAGATTCCACGGTCGTGGAACTCAAGAACAAACCGTGATTTAGGGTTCGTCGACGATTCTCTCTAACTCTCAGGGTCTAATCTGTTTACGATCGATCTATCATCATCTAAGCCACAACTATTAACCCTTCACCTTAGAATTGTTAAGGGTTTTTAGCCAACAATCATCATTATGATATCAAATTCAAAGATTAAAAGATTGAAAGATGAAAACTTCCGGAGACTTCCAATAAACTTCAAACCAATCTCAAAGTCACAATCAAGAACGAATATCGTGAATATATTCAGAATAAAACAAACAAGCACAATTTTAGGAAATAAGGAAGAACGGGATGTCAATCCGTCTTCTAAATCAAACCTAAACAAGAAGAGAATTCTTCTTGCAATAGTCTTCCAAATCTTCGATCTTCCGCCAATCCGAAAATCTCCACAGCAATCTCCACCAAAAGTGCGAGATTAGGGCAACTCTAAGGAAGAGGGCAAAATACGTCTTTTTGCAAGAATCGCAAAAATCTCCAAGTCGCGGTGTCGTAAGTGTAAGCCTAAAGCGAGGTGACGAAATCTCTCTTCGTCCGTCTTTTTATAGGGCAAGATAAAATATCGGCCCGGCCCAATCTTCAAAAGATCGTGGCTTCAAAATGTGGCGAAAAAGATCGCCAAGATCACGGTCGTGGAAGGTTCCATGACCGTAATTTAGAGCGTGAAAATCAACACGGTTTGAACCATGGATTCCACGACCGTAAAAGCTTCTGGAATGAACCACACTTCTCCTGCAGGGTTCCACGGCCGTGGAACTGAACGTGGTTTGTAGTACGGCCGTATTTTAGAGCGTGGTTTAGGGCAAGAACGTGATTCTTCCCTAGCCTCATGAATTCCTGAAGTTGACACTCATTTTGCTCCTAAGAATGCCCTCAATCCATGGACATACTCAATCAACTCATCTTTGCTAAATTCCGTTCGGAAATGGCTCTCAATCACCTATAATCAACATAAAGCTTGTGTAGACATCTATATCGACAATATAGGCAAACTAGCTCACAAATGCAACAATGCTAAATCAAAGACTATCAATATGAATCAAATATACTTAGAAAACGTGCCTAAAATATCACAATATTTCATGCTAACACTTATGTGGAAGATTCACTTACGTGCGTCCCCTCCACGTATTAGACCCGCCGGATTATAATAGATAAAGATAATTTAATATGGTACCAGAGCCACGGTTCATGCGGGTCTCGTAATCCTGTGTTTGGGTTGTGGTTAGCGAGTATGCTTCCCACCCGTTTGGCTAAGCCGGCCTTAAGGTTTTGTGTCAAGTGCAACTAGTCCGGGATAGTTGCACTTGAGGGGGGAGTGTTAAGATGTGTGAAATATAAGCATTAGGGCTACTCCTCCTATTGCCAATTGGTTTTAGGATGGAACCCCGAAGGCTTATGTGGAAGGTTCACTTACGTGCGTCCCCTCCACGTATTAGACCAGCCGGATTATAAAAGATAAAGATAATTTAATATTCTCCATAAGATTGCAAAAAATCATTGCTAATATCTTATAATTTACTCCCCGCTGCTAGATACTGGAAGTATTTGACGGTGTAATTACCGCAACTCCAACTGTAATATATAACGTAAACTTAATATTAAGTATAAACATATATCCAATGATTAATTGTATTAGACAAATATATAGATAATGATGCATATACACACCCTTCTGCATTGGTATTCAACCCCAACTTCCTCACAACTTTGAACTACCTCTTCAAATTATTCTGAAGTCTTGTGTGTCGACCGTGTAACCTCAATAAGTGGGGGAACCCAAAACCCTAGAGTACATCACCCACTCATACAGGGTACCCAAAACCCTAAGTACATCACCCACTCGTCTATCATCAGTGCTTGATGCTCTACTTTTTGGTCTAAGTTGTTATAGTCCTGTTGCAAGATGTCTAACTTCTCTATAATTTGTGAAACCCAAGTCAGTTGAGCTTGCTCACTACTACAGTGTAAAATAATTACACAGTATAAGTTTGTGAGCAAACTGTAAAAATATAGTAACCAATGCAAAGTATATACACAACTCATGTACACAATATATATACTGATACACAAAGGAGAAATACAAGATATAGAGTAATATATAAAGGAAAACACATAAACAATATAAGCATAAATGAAGAATATAGAAACAATTTTCTCATAAACAACATAAACAACCCAAACCAGCAATGAAATACTCCATACAAATACACATAGGATAAACACAATATATATACTAATAGATACCGATACACAAGTGATATACAACACATAAACAATATAAGAATGTAGCCAACTCGAGATACACAACTCAAGATAAGTTTGGAGCAAACTGCCATATGTGATAACTAATGCAAACTACATACACAACTCATGCACACAATATATACAGATACACAAAGGAGAAACACAATATATAAACATGAAAGAAGAATACAAAAACTGTCACATGTGGTAACCAATGCAAAGTATATACACAACTCGTGTACAATATATATATATATTGTGGTAGCAAAAAATTCATTTTTTTGGGAAATTTTAATAACCCGTACATTTACCTATTGGCTCTTAAACAATGCCATATATTACCCAATAAATCCCCAAATTTCCCTTTATTTATAATCAGAAAAACAAAGGGACCTAATTTGTATTTGTTGTAAAAAGAAAGGCCTTAATAAACCAAGCTTCTCATTTTGAATTTGTAATCAATTATCGAAAACTCAGCTTTGTTCTCAACATTACTGTAGACACACTTCTTTTGACGGACACTTTTCTCACCGCATTCCCTTGCTCATTCTCTATTTCTCTAGGTTCTTCTCCATTAAGCTTTGGATCATGATGATATGTTTTTGTGTAATTAAGGAAAAATGAGCAAGAATAATATCAACTATGAGGTATGAACTAAATATAATACAAACTTTAAAAATTACTTGTTGGTATACAAACTATTTCACATTAAACCAAATTTGGTACGGGGGATTATGACAATTTTATTACAAAAGTTACCCAAAACTTTTTAAATCACACAAAATTATTGGTACATTATATTTTCTTTCAAATACACACATATTAATTTTTATACCTAACGAATTATATAATAAAGGTTAGTTATCACTTTATTTTTAAATATTTTAGGCCATTTATTTAAAATATAACTATAAGGATGATTGAGAAGTTTTAAAACTTTAAAAATAAAAGTTTGGTTAAAAGACTCATACTTGATGACATTCCACAAATTTTTGGTATAAAATAAGATTGATTTTTGAATTTTTAAAATTTAAACATGTAGATTTTTTCTCCCAAATTTACGTTAAATATATTAATTATAAATTTTCAAATTACACAAATTTCTAAATAAGTAATATATTATTTCATTCAGTTTTACCTACAAACATGGATTATTCCCTCAAACTACTCATAAAGCAATAATGACACCAAATATGATTCTATTAACAAAAAATTTATTTTTAAAACTTCTTATTTTTTTAATTAATAAACTACCTTAAATATTAAAAATAAAGTGATGACTTACTTTGTTACCTAATTCGTTAAGTTTTGTTTCCTAGTTTCGTGTCAATCTAGTGTATCAAATTTTTTTAATGAATAAACTACCTTATACATTATATTGTCTTTCTTCTTTTATTTTCTACGTCTATTTGTTCTATCTCTTAACATATCAAACGATATGTTGATCTAGTGTATCAAATTTCTTTACATTAATAGCGCGTTCGGTTTAGTTTCCGTTAATCATAGTTGTAGTTGATCGATCTTATCATAAGGCTATGTAGCCTATTGAGGAGGCCTCCTATCTGCACAATAATTTACACAAACATTGAAAACCCTAGTACTAATCAATCCAAAACCAACATTAATTGTCGATTGTGTTGCTCCCCGCAACTAATAAGAATTCCAAAATTTTCTTCAAATCCGTGACCCACCCACAAAATAATTGTGGACTACTAGCTACATAGTAGGGTACGGGCAAGAGTAATTATAATAAGAGTTTGGGCAACTTTTGGTGGATAAGGAAAGGATTATTCGATAACTGTTATGAATGTGGTTGTCATCATCGAATAATCTTAAACAGTTAATGTTTCATATTTGGTCGTAAAATCTATAAAGATCCAACCTTGATGGGTCTATGAGATTTGTTTCTTGCATGCATGCCTGCCTTTGTGGGTACGTAGACAGAATTTTATACAACTTAAACCAATCAAGGTTAAACAACTCGATCTGCGTATGTTTTAGATTTGATGGGCAACTAACATGGTATTAATAAATGAGGGACCCTTGAGTTTTGTTTCCTAGTTTCGTGTTTATAATCATATCAATTTGTTGCTTAGTTTTAGTCGTTCATGCATTATTGATTGTGTTTTGCTCTCCATGTTCATCCTTATGTAGGCAGATCAGAGTGTTAGGGGAAGCGAAGGGTCCCTCTTGATGTTTATCGATCACTCTCGAATCTTGATCTGATCGAGTTTACGTTGAATCCGATCGAGCTATATAGTTAGCCCCGTTTGGTTGTAATTCCGGAAACGGAACCGGAATGAAAATGAGTTTAGGCCATATGTGTACCTTTTTCATGAATTATTTTGGAATCATTCCTTATGGTTTATGCAAAATCCATTTGCTTCCCCTATTTTGTTTCCCTATATGGTATCCAAAATAATCAAATTCTACTCCAATCAGTTCAAACCACAAGGAATGATTCCAAAAAGTTTCTTGAACAAGAATATACGTATGGACTAGATCTGTTTACATTCCGTTTCCGGAGTTAAAAAACCAAACGGGAGCATAAGAGAACAAGAGGGCAAGCAATTATAAGGTTCATTAATGCCCTCTTTGTTTCCATGGTTGTCTCTAAACGAGTATATGACAATGGTCGGACATATACTTGTGCATCTTTGATCGATTACAGGCTCATGAGAATGTTTTTATCCTCTTTGATGAAGAAAGATATTTCACTCGACGAGGTTTTAGTAATGGAAAAAAGAAGGATTCCCCGTTGCTATATAATTTTCTTAGCTGTAACCCTAATTCCACTACTCGCATGCGAAATTAGAGATTTTAGCAACTTTGTATTTGGGTTATGAGATGAAAGCTATTTAGGCTCAATTTCGCATTTGAGTCTTATAATGGAAGCGGATTTTAAGTTGTTCAATTTTACATTTGGTTTCTAAAGTCGAAATCAATTCCATTTTGACCCCGAAACCGGACCTTTTTCAAATTCAAAGTGGAATTCAATTCTTTCAGATTTCCGGCAACATTTGGATTCCATGTCCCAGTGAGCCCATCGTTCCTTCCCAACAACATAAACCTATTCTCTTCCCGGCGAACAAATTCAAACCCTATCCTTGAACTCTAGATTCCCTGCGACGCAGAACTTCATATTTCTGGAGAACTATTCGACTCCAAGCCGGAGCAAACTCTTGGTGCGAACTCTTGAATAAATTCCGGTGAACTGTTTACGTAGAACTGTAGATCGCGATTCAGATTCAACCCCCAACGAATTGTTTTACTTCCGGAGGCCAGACGTGTAATTGGTTTCGGATTCGAGGCCCAAACGCGAAATTGTTTAAGTTCCATTTTTGGGAATCATGCGTGAAATTAATTGAATTGTTTCAACTCCAAATAACTTCCACTTTGGAGACCAAATGTGGAATGAAACCGAAAACTTAAAACAAAAAATAATTCCGCATCCAAAGGGAGGAATTAGGTATTTTTTATTTTTTTTATATATGAACACGTCTAACAACCCATAATATCTCTGGTCAAATATAGGTTATTATACCATATCATAGATTACGTTTAAAATTTTAACTTTAAAGTATGCAATGAGCTCCATGTGTGAAATTAATTAAACAAATATATGTTACGTTTAAAATTTTTTAAATGGTAAGCTACAAAACTTATCATGGATTTATGTTTATGGACTTTTTGAGTTTGTTTGGTAAGATGAGTTTGTGGTAGATAAAGTTGAGGAAGCTTGAAGAAGATGAATTGATTTGAAAGATTAAAAAAAAAGGTGGTTGGATGTTTGATATAAATGTGACGATTATAAAACGATATGAACTTAATGTTAAAAAGAAAAAAAAATCACAATTAATAAGTAGCATGTGTGAAGGAAAAATACAAAATAAAATATTAAAATTTGAGCAAAAATAATGTCATAGCCCCATCATACCATTCACACAAAAGTATAAATGAATTTAATTTCATCTCCTTTTTTCCCAATTCAAATAACTTTCATTCAAGGGCCTATCAAACGAGACTTTTTTCCTTAATTTTTCATCAGTTGATTGTTGATGATGGTGATAATTAATAATGGGTAAAATTGAGGAAACAATGATTACAAAATATATATTTTTTAATATTTATTTACTTTTAGTTATTTAATATGTTTATTAAATTTTTTTTTCCTGGATATTAAAGTTGTTTATATAGTTGATCCACTTGATCGGATGGAGTACATGCAGCTTAATACATAAGTCTAATAATTTTTAAATTGATTGACAATGAGCTTATATTAGGTTGAAAACTCAAGTGACCGACATTTAAATTAACTACTAATAATGGGATAAAAATATTGAAGTTAATGGATCTAAATCAAGGGACTTGAATATCACGGTTTTATTAAAATTGGTTTATTTGAACCTCATGAGTGTCACTGGACACTGTCTTGACTTAGTCATGACAATGTCATGCCTTGGCAGAAGAGTTGTTGGCTTACCAACACCGCCATGTTGCAACATAAATTGAGAACCCAATACTTTATCTTTTTGGGATAAATTTTATGCCCCCAGACCAACCGTTCTTCATATATTAGTTCAAAAATGTTGTTGGAAAGTTTGAGAGAAATCCAAAAATAAATGATCATTGAGTTACAAGAAGCTAGCTAGTGAGTTACTTGGTGAACTAAGCTAGTTTGAGTTGATATCGTGAGTGTTTGCGGATCTTAGAGCTTAAGCTAGATATAATGAGTTAAGTAAAATGGGATAAGAAAATTCCAATCCGGAAAAACTAGTTTCTTTTTGGGTTTCTTAATGACTCAATTTAGTTGGGTTGAAAAGTGGTTAAAGAAACTCTAACTTCTTTGAACTGCATTTAACCACTCTTAACCGAAGTTGTGGTGGTTATTTTACCCAAAACAATGTGCCCCATTTATCCATAAAAGGGAGATTCATTTGCACTAGAAACATTAAAAACACTTTTTTTTAATATTAAAGGAAGATAAGCATTCATCCTTGAAGGATCAAGTATTGATGAGATTTAGGAGAATTCCTTATACAAGCATAACCAATGCATGTTTCTTCACAAATGTCTTTGTGACGTGTTGGTCTTAGCCCACTATGGATTTGAATCAACAATGTAAGAGTGAATATGTTTAGAAAAAAAACTCAATAATTGAGCGATTTTGAAGTACATTATCCAAATCAAGTACATCCAACATCCTAACAACTGTTTCTACATACAATTGAATCTAACTATATAGCGACATTTGTCTACTCTTTTTTGGAGACTACAACTCCTTTAATTTTGTTCCGGATATCGACTTCAAGAACACATATAATTCTTGCATGCTTTAATAAATTGCTTTGTGACATTTCGACACTAAGTTATTTGTCACTTCTTATCGGCTATTACAACTTGTAGGTTGCTTGTTTACTCACTTGTGAGATTACGACAGATTTTCCTAATTAAGTTGTTTGTCTATCACTTATTAGATACTACAACAGCTTAAAAAGATATTTGTCTACTATTTTTTTGGAGATTACAACAACCTTGACACATAAACGGACACCGAAAACCAACACTTTTGAGGATTGAATGTTCTATTTATGAAAAGACAACAAATACCGCAAGTCATGATAAATGCAAGTGGAGTATATGATACGAATCAAGGTTGTATCCATATAGACTTTGATTGTTAGATTGACAATTGAATTTCCGAAAGTTTAAGCAAGGAGGAAAATAACGGAAATAAACATGACAAGTGAATCAAATGGAAAGATTAAAATGAAAGGTTTAAAAAGACCATAGGTAAGTCTCTAGTATAGGAGATAAACTCCCCAATATAGATTGAATATCTAAGTTCAATGAAAGCAATCAATCAAGCAAGATGCTATATGAGCATATTTATTTGGTCTCATCATAGAATTTCACACACCTTTTGAGTGTGTGAAATCATTCAATCAATAAATATAGACACTCTCGTGATTAATGCAATTAATATGAACCTAAGAACTAAGGGCGCGCCTGATCATATAAATGAGATGTGAGTTACTCTTACGTTGAGCATTTCACAACACGAACAAACACTTATGGATGAAATACAACACAATAGGAAGCAATCATGATGTCGCCTTTGATCATTTATGATACTTTCTCTAGCATCTCAACATTGCATTCCAACTAGACATTTACCTCTCGGTTGAGGTCTAGAACGAATACCTAGAGCTTTCAACAACTAAATCACGGTTCAATGATAAAGTGACAGTGCTCGTCACTCAACACAATCAACAAAGAAAACCAAACTCAACCTAATTTTCAAACCCTAAGTTCATCATCTCTAGAGAAAGACTAAGCTCAAGCATATATTTCAAGCATTCGTAAACACAATCAAATCATCACACTTCAACCATAGATTGAGTTCTTATCCAATATCCTAGAAAATATATCTAACTAGACATTAGAGAAAAATAAATAAAAGAGAAATAAGAAAGAAAAGACTATAAATGAAATGATCTAAGATTGATGGTTAGTCCTACCATTTCATAGTTCTCTACTCATTCATATAATTTTTTTAATAATGCTAGACATTAGTAAATTTGGTGATTTCATCAAGATATTTCAATTTCCTTGTGAGATCACTGAATGATTCAATCAATCAGCATATACATTGTCATGGTTAATGCTAATTAAAATAACATAAGCACTAAAAGATTTGATCATACCATAATATTGCATCATGCTCTCCCACTAGCCATAAATCAAGACAATCAAGACAATCATGTATTAGTTACAACATATTAGGAGATTTAATCTTGCTCTATCCTTAGACAACTCCTAATTCATAATCTAGTTTTTAAGCTGATAGCATGTTTTGATGTCATGTTTTTAAATGTTTTTAGATGTTCTAGCTTTTCTTTAGTTTTGTCTTTGTTTTGCAAGAGTTCAGACATCCTTACAATACTATGTGTTCATTATTACAAAAGAGATGTTTACTCCTCTCATCGTCTGTTTTGGCCTTGAATGGAGCTAAAAAGAAGCAATTATACACATTTTTGAAGCCAAAGAGAAATGAGGTCGTAAACACCATCTCCCTTATCTAAGATCAAGGAAAGACAAGAAATATTGGCTTCAATGATCCATGGAGAAGGCCTCAAGAAGTCCCGAGCCTCATTAAGGAGAAACTTGGAGTCTTCCATAGAAGTAGGTTGTGCTCATCAACTTGTTCTAGTCATATATGTTGTTTCATAACTCCAAATCACTCCCTTGATTCTTTGAACTTTGTTATTTTTATAAGATCGTGATATTTATGATAAGTTTTATAATGTTTAGTTTCATTCTCGTCATGTTAGTAGATCCTTTTAGGTTTGGGGTTTGAAAATCCCCATACCATGGTATGCTAGTTTTGTATCTTGTTTGATGTGATCTTTTGAAGGGATTTTATGACATGAATTAGTAACTATTGAGTGTTTTAAACCTTTATTACATGTTTTCACCTTCAATGATATCCATTGTTATGGAGTGGTTTAGATTTCTAGGGTCTAGACTTGACTTGTGATATAATGAGACATCATCTTTTTTGATTATGTAGACCTTCATGTTGTTTGCCTAAGATCATCTTCAAATGGTAGTACGAGATCCCTGGTTGTGACTTTATCCTTTGAAAGCATGTTTGTTAATATGTTGCTTATAATTTTTATCTTGTTTGTTATGTGTTTTCTTGCTTTCATTGTGCATAACATTTGGATATATTTGTAAAGTGACACTACACTTCTCTTCAAGTGTTGTGTTTTGTTGTAACCACCATGCATGATGTGCTTCGTGCTACCTCTAATGATTGTTCGTTTTTTTGTCATGCCTCGGTATGATTTCATTGGGAGCCATAGAGTTCGACTTGGCAAACTTCGATTTCTATAGGAATAAGCAACACCCCTACTATAGATTCCCAAGTGGGTATATCGAAAAGCATGCTTACCACGGAGTACCATTCATTAGCTTGATTGCTTAGTTGTGTTTCCATCTTGGGTGTTTAATGTCTTGTAATGCTTGTTGTTGCTTTTCTTGATCATTAAATGCCTTGTAATGCTTCGTATCACTTGACATATCATCCTCCGTGCATATACTTGAAAATTTTGTATTAAGTCACTATCCAAGTACTATCTAGATCATAAATCACAACTTGTATCTCCGTTACCCCCTTCATATGATTTGATCATCCATTTTGCTTAGCTTGCTATAACTTTTTGGGTGGATTAACCCCCTAGCCTTGTACTTTCCTTTATTGATTTATCTTTGTTTTACTTTCCTTGCTTTGGACACTTGTTACTTGACCAACTCTACACTTATTTTGATTTATGATCATTATGTTACCTGTTACTTGCTACATTAATTTACTTGAATGGTTAATGAACAATGCTCATTTCCTCGTGTAATTCTACCTTAATGTGATGAATCATGTACTACACTAACAATAATCGTACACTTGTGGTTCCCCATATTGCATCTCATTTTTAGCATCTATTTAGTGCACATCAAGTTTTTTGCCGTTGTCGGGGAGTTGAGTTTAAGTTGGTTGTTTGTCATTTTTGGTCTATTACTGTAGATTTCTTTTGCTAAGTGTGAAAGTTGTTTATGCAAGAAGAATTCTTGGGGATATATAACCATTTGAATCGGAACCCGAGAGGATTCTAAGGAGTAGACGACAACGCCTACATGGTGTAGAGGAGCATGAAATGGGACTAAAAAGACTCATGGCTCAAGCTCAAGAAAGAGTATAGTTGCAACCCTTAAGAATTCAAGAGCTACAAGCAAGGTTACAAACTCAAGAAGATGAAGCTAAGATTACAAGAGGAGAGAATGAGAATGAAGAAGAGCAACCTATGATTGATTCGGATAGAGAGAACCAAGTGAAGAATCATATGTCATGCACTCTTAGAGAAAGAATGGATCCGGCTCAACACTTACCTCAACCCGGGTTAGTGTTTAGTGATGGCACCAGACCACCATCCGCTTGACCGCCTTCCAGTCTCAGAGTCAACTCCACTAGCCCCACATCAAACCACCACCCACAACTCCTGGAAACCACCCTATAGCCACCAGCCTCAAGCCTTGACCTTTCTCTATTACTGCCCCCAAACCTTCCGGACCACCAGTACCCACGCCGCCTTTGTACGACCCACACCGGCGGACCACCAGCTGCTTGACCGCCTCCTTGTCTCGGATCCAACTCTACTAGTCTTGCACCAAACCACCACCCACAGTCCCGGACTAGCCCCTAAAACCACAAAATCTCCAGCCCGTACCTTTACTAGCTCTCGATGCCACCACCGCCGGACCACTAGTACCCACACCGCCGGATCATCACCAATATGACCCTGACTCCCTCGGGACCCAACACTGTTGACCTCGTACATAACCTCCATCAGACCTGACCCCATCCCCTAACGTAGTTCACCAAATCCTTGAGGCACCACCAAAACTCTCATCCCAAACCCTAATTTTTCCTATTTACACCTTTGTCCCTCCAAATCCTAAAAACTATAAACCTTGACCCGACTCAGTTAGACCAGACCCCATCCCATTCCAATGACCCTCGAGTCCAACCCGGTTTAGTAGGGTTCATAAAAGGAACCACCCTCGGTTCGGTCCCTCTTTCACATTTTTTGTTTTGAAAAAAAGAGAGAGAAAGTTGAATTAAAAAAGGATTTGAAGAAAAAAAAAGGAAAGTAGTCGAATAAAAAAAAAGATTCGATAAGGAAAAAAAGAAAAAGAAAAGCCTTTTGTGTTATTTGTTTTGTTTTTGAAGATCTACGAGTCCATGCGGAAGATTGTGAACTATCCCGGAATATCTCAAGTGGAACTCCGCCGCTTTCCTACCCACCCCCTTTATCTCTAATTTGATACTACAAATGTCTTTTATTAGATCTTGTTTTTTATTGAGAAAGTAGACAATAGTGGTTTTGCTTGCCCTTCGATAGTACCACACAAAAAGCTTATTCTCATTGAGATCAAGGTTACCCCTATGATCGCTTGTAGTGCAAGAACGGACTAATGTGTTTTGTTGAAAAGCTTTACTTGTCAAGTGCATGAGAGCCTTGCAAACCGGCTAAGATAAGCTTTAAGTTAACACAGATAGTGAGGGGTATAAAGAGAGAAAATCCGTCAGCGGGTAGTTTTGATTTTACTAACCTAACATGTTTGTTACTATTACCTAACATTTTGTAGGCAACCAAAGAAAAAGATGAAGGATCTTCAAGAGGATATCATGACTAAATGGAGATTGAATCCTTCTAAATCCGAATGACTATTAGTTAGAGAACAACGAGACAACATTTTTATGTACCTGGTGCCTTGTGTCAGGCAAGTGTTACAACGTCAACATCGATGGTAGAAGCTGTTGCAACATCACTAGCAGTGAAATGGTGGATAAACTACAGTTAGACCGACTAGACCACCCGGACCCATGCAAGCTATATTCGATACATCATAGTGGAGAAGTGCATCCCACAAGCAAGTCAAAGCTCCCTTCCACATAGGGTAAATACATTGATATCGTCCTATTCGACGTTGCCCTATGCAATCTACCACTTGTTACTAGGTCGTCCAAGACAATACGACAAGGACGCCACTCTTAAAGGGAAGACTAATAGCTACGGGTTTGAACGGGCCAACCATGCAACAAAACATTCATCAACGGGCCATCCATTCATGGACATAATCTTGGACGATTGAGTAGGCTGAATTTCGACCAATACTTCCTTATTTTCCAGCCCATAAAAACATTTTTAATTATGGGAAATTTGCGGGTTTTAAATGTTATTTTCCAGACAATGCTTTTATTTATTTTTTGCAAATATCTAAGTCTTATAATAGAGAAGCTTAAAGATAGACTTGAATCATATCTTTAAGAGATACTTCCCAAGTCTTAATATCTATCTTTTTAGAAGATTGATCTTATTCTATTATTTTCCTAGCATAAGAACATATCTTATGATCAAGAAAATATGATTCTTTGGGTCATACTATAAGAAGCGCATACTCGAGCTACGCCCTATAAATAGGGATCTTGAGCCTCTTGTTTTTTTACCTTGAAATTGAATAAACACATTGATTACTTTTGTGGTATTTGCAAGCTACAATCCGTTGTTTGTGGTCTTTCGCGCCAGAGTTGAGAGCAAGAAAGGTCTTGCTCGTGTTTTGGCTTGAACTTCTTTGAGTGTGTTCTACTTGCACGCGGCATAGTAGGATGCTTCAACTCATCACAAGCATACCTCCAAGTTCTCTACGGACCATCACTTCCTCTTGTGTTTGGTTGTACATAAGGATTCTACATAACAACCGTCGGTTATGTGTTAGGGTCTAACGCGTCCTAACATGCCTCCAAGTCGTTGGTTAGGGTTCGACCTTGATCTTTTCATCTATCGATCCATCCCACCATCGGAACATCCTCTTTCCATATCTCTTTAAAACCTATCGAGTCTTTTTAGGTGTCAAAAGATCGGGCCATCCAATTAAGGTTAATCCTCGTATCAACTTTCCTTGTATTGGACACTTGTTACTCGACCAACTCTACACTTCTTTTGATTTATGATCATTATGTTACTTGTTACTAGCTACATACTTCACTTGAATGGTTAATGAGCAATGTTCATTTCCTTGTGAAATTCGATCGTGATGTGATGAATCACGTACTACGCTGACAATGGCCGTACACTTGCGGTTCCCTACATTACATCTCATATTTAGAATCTATTTGGTGCACATCACTAGCAATACAACTCATCTAGATGTCCACCTCTCGATTGAGACCTAGATGAGGAGCTTAGCATAAAAACACACATTCAAGCATAAAGCATTCATGAGATGAATTAATCATGAAAAACCAAAATAAATTAACTTATGTGAAAATTGAAGAATGTAATCGAAAATCCTATGTTAAAAATCCGCTAGAATATGACTAAAACATACATTTTCATGTCCAACATTCATGAAGAAACACTAATCTAAGTCAAGAAACCATGAATTGAGGCTTTCAACTCATTAGATAAAAAAAATTGTTCTAATAGAACATGTATTTGTTCAACTAAAATAGGAAGAATCCATAATCATTTGATCAAGTCACAATTGTTCAAATAGAACATGTATTTTTTCAACTAAAAATTATTAGACAAATAAACTGGTCATATAGTTGAGCAAAAGTTTAGTTGAACAATTGAAAATATAAATTAACACTTGAACAATTGGTCATATAGTTGAACAATTTCAATTATAGTTTAACAATTGGCCATATAGTTTAACAAGGTCGTCCTAGTCCGGTTTCATTATTATAGCGAAACTTAAACACACACCTACATCACACATCCACTAATACAAAAAAGCTAGCTAAGTAAGTCCGGAGACTTACATGTCTCAAATATAATCCCGCTATATCCTGTACTCAGTTTCCCGTAGGAAAAAACTCAACGCCTGATCAAGCAAGTCACACAATCAATATCTCTCTCACATCCTAGAAGTCCTTAGACTTCTAGTGCCAATGATCTCGCAAGATCATAACCCATAATAGCATATACTAGGATAACAAACTCCTAATCCTCACGATCTCACAAGATCAGAACCATAACAACACATACTCGGATACTCTCGACCTAGTCTCCAGAATCTCAACCATTATATAGACACAACCTCCAACCTAAAATTCTTATAAGATCAAACTAGATAACTCAAGGTCTTAGCAAACCTCACAAGATAACAACAACACCTCAAGTCTTAGAATATTCAACAATCCTCAAACACTCACTTAAGGTTCAAAGCAACTACTTGGCATTCCACAAGGTTATACCAAGTCATCCTAGCATGATATTATCTCTAAGCATAACTTAAGGTAAGAGAAGGCTCATTAGATCGAGGAAGAGGTTACTCACTATGGCAAAGACGCGATCGCGGAACAAGGAGGCGCTACCGCAGAGAGGGCAAGAAGGCCGCGCCGGCGGCTCAAGGTGCGCCAGAGCCGCACATGCGGCCAAGGGTAGCCTCACCCACGGCCCAAGGTGGCACACCTGCGGCTCTAGGGTGGCGCACCCACGGGTTCTGGTGTTGTGGGCGCACCCGCGGCATTGTCATGCCGCAGGTGCGGTCGAACTCTAGAAAGACGATCCCGACGAGTCTTCGACTGGTTCCTTGATGTGCAGAGGCATCTCCTAGCTGGCTTGCTCCGTCACGGATGTCCATCACTCAATCACAGCCATAAACCATTGTCTAGACTAGATCCACACACAAACAAACACAAGGGAGGATAACTTTGAGAATCCATGGCTTACACAACCTTAGGGCTCAAAGAAGGAAGAAGGAAGAAGAAAGAAGAAGGAGATGGGAAGAGAAAGAACACTTACTGTCTATCCGGATCTACAGTCCTTCACTAGCTGGACAACTTCACACAAGAGAAGGAAGGAGCATTATAGGAGAGTATGGAGAAGAAGGAGAGAAGGAGAAAGAGGGAGAAGAGAAACCACGTGAATGAGGAATGGGGAAAGAGGAAATCACTTCTCAATTGTGGAAAACAAAAGCTCACGGGTCACTTTAGGGTAGAGGTAACGAGGGATCGGAATCTAAAAAGGAAGGAACGAAAGGTCGGAAGAAGACGGAATAAAAATCCCATTCACTTAGATCACCACATCTGTGGAACGCCTGAGTCATGCCCACGGATGGCTGCAACCACGGTTCTCCTATACCACAGGTCCGATGGCTACCACTAAAGACTATCAAACCACTCGCCTATCGGAACTGAATTCTAGGCGTTACATCAGATTCCCCTAAAAATAAAGTTTTGTCCCGAAACTTCAACAAACGGTAATCCTCTCGGTCTCAACGGAGACATGCACTCGGAACATGAAGGCATAATCCTTCTATCTATACACACGATCTACTCAAGCTACCGCATCAAGATCTAAGAGACCATACAACACATTCCCACACAGGGAACAAACTACAAATAACATCCCGCATGCACATAAGATCTAACCCATCGATCATATTGATGCAACTAGCTCATCGTAACTCTCTGGATACTATCCTCCGTCTCCTAGTTTGCCTCATCAGCTCCTCCTTTATGCCACAAGATCTTCATGACTGACAACGTATCTCGAGTCATATATGTACTCCTTCAACTGATACACATGAAATACTAGGCGCACACCTCTACTTTTGGTGGCAACGCCCACCTGAAATCTACTTCTCCAACCCGTTCCAAGACCTAAAAAGGTACGATATGTCGGAAAATCGACTTCCCTTTTAATGCTAAAATTTATGACGTCTCACGTTGATGATACTTTCCACAAGACCTGTTCCATAACTAAACTCTAGAGGTCTACGTCTCTTGTTTGTATACGCCTTCTACGACTCGGCACGGCTAGCATCCGCTCTTGGATCATCGCTACTCGAGCAATGTCTTCCTGTATCTGCTAAGGGCTATACCCACTTGTACTTCTTGAATTCCAACACAACGGTATACGATACTTCTGCCCATTGAATGCCTAATAAGGGAGCCATCCTAGTCGACACATGCCGACTATACGTATACGAGAACTCAATTCAAGGGAAGTGTTCGGATCAAACTTGTTCCAAATTTAGCACACCGGCTCCCAACATGTCCTCTAAGGTCTGAAAAGTCCTTCCTGATTGACCATCTGTCTGAGGATGAAAAGTTGTCATGACATGTAACTAGTACCCAAAAACGGTATGATCTTGCTGCCAAAAATCCCGAGGTGAATCGCCCACCTCGATCCAAGACGATGGTACTTGGTATCCCATGTAATTTCACCATCAACTAGTAAACTCCTTCACTAGTTGACTCATCGGCCACGTTTCCCAAATAGGTATAAAATGCGTTGTCTTTGTCAGTTGGTCCACTATGACCCAATGCACGTCACAACTGTTACTTGGTCTAAAACCGGTAATAATCTTAATGGAGATATCCTCTCACTCCCACTGCGCAAATGGCAGTGGATGGAGTCCTCCTCCCCTCTTATGGAGCTCACACTTCACCGGATGACAAGTCGCACACTGGCTACGTACTTAGCCACATCGGTCTTAAGCCCGCCTCACCAATACGAATGTTTGTTGTTCCAGTGTAACTTATTCCATGTCTGACGGTACACATACACACTCTTGGCGTCTTAATAACTCGTCACATAAGGGTAAACTATGGTGTCTCTCCACGGAACCTTCTATCCAAAGATGATCTAAATGAATAAACTAAGGGTGAACCATCAATTGAGCTATTTCCTCCTCTCGAGGCGTCGACATACCAAGGGTGTCGGTGACCATATTCACCTTTCCCGGATGATGCAGAATCATCTGACCGAAGTCTTTAACCAACTCTAGGCATCATCTATGGCTGGTATTTAACTCTTGCTGAGTGAATATATATAGAACCCTCATCGCCCATACAAGATTGGCATATCGCTTTATAAAAATACCGACATTATCTTCAGCGCGTGCATTAAAACGGCTAACTCTAGACCTTCACCAGATCATTCTTCTCATATGCCCACAATTGTCTAAAACACACGTGAAACCTCTCTTGTAACTTCAAACGCATCCCAAGCCCCGCTTGGATGCATCGCTATTTGTCACCAAGTCCATATGACTCTTTGTATGTGCAAAAGAAATCGGAATAGAGGTCTCTCACCTCTTAGGCTATTCAAAGCTCCACGGACATGGCTTGGACCATAAAAATATATTATACTTCCTCAGACAGGAAGGGAATGGTCGGGCGAGCACTGAAACCCATTTCGCAACTCGACGGTTATAGCCCACCAACCTAAAAGTTGCGTACCTCCCCAACATTCCTTGGAGGTGGGAGCTAAGATATACCTTGCTCTTCGTTGGATCAACTTGATCTCCCCAGCTGTCACTACGTGTCCTAGGAAGTCACCTCAGACGTCCTAACTCATGCTTAGATAACTTTGCTTATACCTCTTATCATGCATAGCCAGTAGCATTCTCGTCCCGTGCCAAGCTTGTTCCTCTCAACTCCGTGAGTACAATGAGATATCGTCAAAATTAAGAAAATAAAGAATCATTCGTAGTTATCACACCTCAATAGCTGTCATTACTAGCATTAGGTTAGGGTCCACATTGGAACCACCTGGAAAACCACAAATTGTACGAAACCACTGCAACCCGATTCAGAAAACCGATGAATACTCATTTATAAAATCCATAAACTCATCGAGCACACTCGTGAGCCCACATGACTTCTGTAACACCCCCTCTTAAATCAAGGATGTCACATCCAGTAGTTTGAGAAATTCAAAACTCCCAAAACTACCCAAGGCTAGTAGCAAATTATTTGCGTAAAAAAGATCATAATTAAATAATCAGCGGAAGACTTGTTGAACATAAAAGATCAATTTCATAAACTCGTAACAACAATGTCAAATTGAAATAAAAACTTTATTATGACAAGGTAAAACAACTAAATGAAAAGATAGCTCGAGTGAAATCCCTATACATATGACTAGGTACAAAAACGTTGCATCCTAATACATAGTCTAAGAATTTAATTTACTAAAACAATAAATAAGTGCTCTAAATGACGCCATCTTCACTTTGATCCTTTGTATCCATGGTCCTGAGAAACATTGCCTGATGTGTCGTATGCAACGAGGGACACCAGCCAACCAGGTAATAGGTTGGTTAGTCTAACGTAAGACTAGCAATTGACTAAAGTAAATAGGTTCGATGTGGGTCATACAGTGACCATTAAACGGTATGTATTCAAACCCAACACTTAACAAGAAGAGGAAAGACAAGAGAGGTGAAAAAGATTTCCAAAGGTAAGGATACCTTAAGAATTATTAGAATTAGTGATTTTTATTGGGAATCTTTAATTTGAAGATTTTATTAAAAACAACGCTAACTTGGACTACCCTAAAGTCCTAGTAACAGAATCCGACCAACCTCACCTCCCGAGTGACCCGGGCGAATTCAGATTGGAAAGACAATTCTATCAAAGGACTAGAGTGGAGTTCACCGGGAACCCATCACCCTCGTTTTAAAACGCTAAGTGTACACCAAGTACTTACTAGTGATATTAGTGACACATTTTAATAATATTCCACTTGTGCAAATATTTAAGTATAAACTTAATAGTAGAGGCGTATCAAAGCCCGAAACCAACTAAGCCCCTATGTCTTAGTTAGTGCACCAGTTGATTTATCAAATGTAATTCAACCTCATTGCATCAAATGTGCTTAATTATCATTCCATGGAATGGGTACAAAAGTGGTACTTCCCACTTTTGAAATTTAATATATACTAACATAAATATAATAATTTATGCGAGTTTTAAACGTTTGCACTAATTTCGATAACCCTTACGTTATAGAAACTTAAACTAACACATAAAGTCCCACACAAAATCACCCGTAGATGATAATAAAACATGTATCATATTAAAATAATTCACTTCAAAGATTCCCATATAATCACTAAGCTAAGTTCAAAGGTCACCCTAACACAATTCCGACTATTCTCTAAAATGTCCTAGCCGGGGGAATATATCGAATTGAAGAAGAAACAAGGGTTGAAAATAACCACTTGCGAAAATGAACCGAAATCACTTGCCTTGAATTACGAAGAACGGATCGAAAACGGATACACTTGATGGTTAAGGTTCACCAACACTCCACCGGGTACCTAACATTCAAGCAAAAAGCTCTTATGAATATTTATATAACTTTTGCACAAATTCGTACATCTCTAGTTATATAGTTAATTCATAACAATAATTTATAAATCCTTTTTATAAATTATTTCATCCATAGAGTAAGATTTTACAAGTTGATTTATATTTGTTAATTCTCTTACTTGATTAACAATATTAATCAAAAACTCGTAGTTGGCTAACATGCTTATACTAATGGTGGAAGTGGGTAAGATTTATATCACTAAAATCTTCATTAGTCTAGTACATAATATATGAAGAAATTATGTAGACTATCTATTGATTAAAGAAAAAGATGGTACCGTTTACAATGGACTTGTAAGCAACACACAAGACAACTCGATCTTCTTTGAACGGATATGAAGAATGAGTAATCCCTTAACGTATGTTAGCAACTACGTTGGCGTCCACACTTGTAGAGTTTCGACTCAGGATTTCAACAATATGAGAGTTGGGAAGAAGATTCAAGATGCAAGAAGCAAAGTGAATGGAAAAAGAAGAGAGGCAAGGTTTATATAGCCATAGGAAAATATTTTCATTAATCACCATCAATTAATTGGAAGATTATGAAATTAATTAGAGAATAAAATACTAATCTTCCAATTAAATTGGAGTTTATAAAATTAATTAGAAAGAGAATAAAATACTAATCTTCCAAATTAAATGGGAGATTATGAAATTTATTAAAGAATACAACACTAATGTTGTAAAATCCCTCTCATCAATATTGGATTAACACCTAAAAACGTAACCGAAGATTAATGAAATCGAAGCCAATCGAATATTCATTTCGGCTTTTCAACCAACGTTTTTATATATTGATAAATACGAAATCGTTGCAGAAGTAATCAAAGTGAAGCGTCGGCTCAGCTGGCCTGTGGGCACGCTAGGAAACCTGCCAGTTTCGTGTTCGAAACTGGTCTCCAGCAGTTTTTCCTCTCTTTTGTTATAATGCCTTAAATTAGGTATTATTATAAATCAGCCCCCTTTTGCAACATGAAGAACGACGTGGCTTGCTGGTTATGTATTCTACGTGGTATGTTGTGGGTCAAGTGTTCGAAACTGGTCTCCAGCATTTGGTTCTCTTTTTATTTTATATTTTGTTATGAACAACTCTTATTTAAACAATAATAAGAGAGTTTAACATCAAATAAAATAAAACGTCTACATAATTAATAAATCCGATATATAAAAGGTGTACCCATATATACTAATATGTTGCACTTCTTTTATTACAATGATATAAGTTGGACATAACCCAAACTTATTATCTTACAAGGGATTATATTAAAAAGCTTAACAATGTATTTCTGTTTGGGGTATTTCAACTTCACTACCACTGGTAGTGACCGTACCAGGTCCGAAATGCCGTCTGACGTAGGTCCTTTCTTTTCTCACCCTTAGCTGGTGACATCCCAACTTCAAGACGGTCATGTAGAACATTGTAACCACATGCAACTGGTCTAGTGAGTTGTCCACTACGGGCGAATATACTTATTCTTATTGGTAGCCTTAAGCATCTTTCGATAACTCAAGTACACTTCACCGTCCCGTTCTTTTTCCTCATAATTGTACCAGTATGTCCCATGGAGAACGCTAGGCCAATTCCCAACCACAACACTAAAAGATCCTCCTTGTTTCTTCATCACGTACTAACATCATAAGCTCAAAGCTTATAGCGTTGCTATAGTCCAAGTTATCCATTTCACGCCAAATCTACCACGACTTCTCCGCGTGAGTCCGGAAATTTTGACTCACGAAAGCACATCATATGCTTCATTAGAATGAGCATACCATTCATCCTCTTTATATACTCCCGTCTACATACAACAGCAATGAAAGCCTCATCTTCCTCTTGATCCACTAGTTCCCTTTACCATGATCAAACCTTAAAAGTTCTAATCTGCGTCTTTCTCCCATATACAATTCCAATGACATAAGAAGGTCACATAAGGCAATACAATCCCTCCCTGGGAGGTTTGTTAGAGTTACTCGCTTTAACCCATTCAACGTTATTGGATTAAGACAATTGTGCTTTTGTCGATATACCTCATTGTTACTATCATTGAACCACCGGGAATACTCCAAGTTGTTGTTACTATTCCTTTATAATCCCATAGTCCGGGTTACTCATCTCATCTACATTCACCAGTAGACAGCCTGCACCATGTGCATTCTAGGTTGTCACCAATTAGCTTACAGCTGACCTTCTCCAAGGTCAACGACTTACCATTCTTCTACACTTTCCCTGTTACCGTTCTCATGAAGGCTACCTGCTCGGGGTACTCTACCTTAAACTCCGCTAGCCCGATCTACACTCCATGTTTCCTTTTTCTTCCTTAAGATAACTATACTTTTCTCGGCCTTGTTGTGTCGCATAACCGCCTTCATAGGCTTAACCGTGCTTCATGATGTCTTGTAAGTGTATTTTTTCACATACTCTAACCTTATTTAGCAACCACTCGCGTTTCTCTTGGTTGGTATCTCAAGTCCTTCAATAAATGAAAGACCCCTATCGAGTGGTGTACCTTAGCATTATCACCTCAACATGAATCGGTTGATTCCCCTACAGGAATTCTACTATGTGAACCTCCACCACATGATTCCACTCGTTACTCACGTATGCCCCAAGAAGTCACCCGTTTAGGATCTCGTAAAAATCGACACTTTATCTCTTGGTACCTCCGTAAGATTAAATTACGGGTCTCTTAAATCCTTCCTAATTTGTTCAACCACACACCTCATATTGGCCCCATACTCAGGAGTGTCTATGGAAAATTTGCCTTAATTGGAACACCACTTCTTATCCTTGACCTATCTTGTAGTCCTCTATACTTGATTTGCGTCTTCAGTTTATCGGTACGACACTAGAAGAACCTTAAGTTCGATGTCTCTAGTTGCTTCATTGACGCTCCATCATTTCTTCCCCAAAAACCACTCTCATGACTTAATGTAGCTTTCCATATTTGTATTGCTTACATCCCAGTTTCACTTAAGTTGACTCGAGGTTCCCTTCTATTTGTTCGTCATTGCGGTTAATTTCATCATTAGCCTTCACATCTGTTAGCATGAAATATTGTGATATTTTAGGCACGTTTTCTAAACGTATTTGATTCATATTGATAGTCTTTGATTGAGCATTGTTGCATATGTGAGCTAGTATTGCCTATATTGTCGATATGGATGTCTACACTAGTTCTATGTTGATTATAGGTACTTAAGAGTCATTTCCGAACGGAATCGAGCAAAGAAGAGTTGATTGAGTGTGTCCATGGATTGAGGGCATTCTTAGGAGCAAATTGGAGTTCAGCTTGAGGAATGCACGAGGCTAGGGAAGAATCACGTTCTTGCCCTAAACCACGCTCTAAAATACGGCCGTATTACAAACCACGTTTAGTTCCACGGCCGTAGAAGTATGCAAAGAGAGGCGTGATGCATTCCAGTAACTATTACGGTCGTGGAACATATGGTTCAAACCGTGACCCATTCCACGCTCTAAATTACGGTCGTGGAAACTTCCACGACCGTGATCTTGGCGATCTTTTTCGCCACATTTTGAAGCCACGATCTTTTGAAGATTGGGCCGGGCCGATATTTTATCTTGCCCTATAAAAAGACGGACGAAGCAAGATTCCGGCATCTCCGCTTATCTCGCTCTAGGCTTACACTTGCGATAAGACCGCTTATCGACGGCATCCCCGCTTACCCTCGTTTGGAGGCATTTTGGAGATCTCGTTGGAGATCGACGTTCGAGCTTGGAATTGCCCTAATCTTGCACTTGGTGGAGATTACCGCTGGGATCTCCAGATTTCCCGGATTGACAAAAGATTCTGAAGGTTTCTTGCAAGAAGACTACTCTTCTCGTTTAGGTTTGATTTAGAAGACGGATTGACATCCCGTTCTTCCTTCTTTCCTCAGATCGTGATTGTTTGCTTTATTTTGAATCTATTGACAACATTTGTTCTCGATTGTGAATTTGAGATTGGTTTGAAGTTTATTGAAAGTTTTCGGAAGTTTTCATCTTTCTATCTTTTAATTCTTGAATTGATATCAATATGACTGTTATTGGCTAGAAACCCTTAACAATTCTAAGGTGAAGGGTTGATAGTTGTGGCTTAGATGATGATAGATCGATCGTAAACAGATTAGACCCTGAGAGTTCGAGAGAATCGTCGACGAACCCTAAATTACGGCTTGTTCTTGAGTTCCACGACCGTGGAATCTCAAGATCCAACCGTAATTTCCCTTAAGTTTACGAACCTGCTTTTACTTTAATTCAAAGTTAAAGATTTGCTTTAACTTAGTTTAGACTTGTCTTTTCTAGGTGGTAGTGAAGCCTCAACAACCTCTACCTCGATTGTGAGTGTTACAACCGTAATCGGTTAAGTTAGTCTTGATCCTTGGATTACAAGTTTGGGTATTTGACACTAACCCTCACCTTTAGAACCTTTCTATATTGAGCCTCATCAACCTGTATAGAGAGTGCCTTGTAGGTGAGTCATATAAGGTTTTTGGAACTTCACCGTACGATTACCTTACATTAGCATACCTTTGCATATCTCAACTCTGTCTTTATATCATCAGTATATCTTGAATCGATTGCCACAGCTGGATACTTGGATCTTTAGGATTGTTGTTTTCCCAATATTTGCAAAACTCTCATATTTACTCGCTTGATAATCTGCAATTGAATTTGTTCCCACCCAAATCCCTGTGTTCGATACTCTGGAATTCTTGCTTAACTACGTCGATCCGTACACTGCGGGTTCGCTGCTTGATTCTAGTTTTATAAATTTAAAGCTTATTTGCACACACCTTTAGGGGCGAACAACATCGTTGCTTTGACGTTCTCAAAAGAAGTCCGATGAATCACCAGGGTGCTTGCCAAAACACAAAGCTCAAGCCAATAACCTGAGCGCACTTGTCCTCGTAAGGACACTCTCCTAAGCCAATAGGCATTATCCAAGGAGCAATGATCGCTTCCTATCACTTTAACTACTGGCCCCGCAATCACTACTATGGTACTAGCATACCATATGTACCCATATATATGACTGTACATAAGACTATGCTAATACTACTATATCATATTAAATCCAAGAAACAAGTATATAAATACTAAGTCTAGAATACATAACTACAATCAACATCCAAACTAGGCTGTCGAGATCCGCAAAAGGAGTGGTGGTCCCATACATTCAATCCCAGACCGACTATGCTCGTGATTTGAAAACGAAATTTATTTTTAAAACTCAGACCCCTTGTGGGTTCTATTTATTTGTCTATTCGGCCTTTAGAAAATTGCGAGTGCTATTGTTGTCAACTGTTCGCTCCAAAAGGTGTATGCACAAAAAACTTTAAATTTATATCCAAGAATAATGTCTAACGATAGCGAACCCGCAGTGTACGGATGAATCGTAGTATGGGCTGATATTCCGGAGTTGATCTCAAGGAATTAGTGAGAACAAAGTAGTAAAGCAATCTAACTTGTAAGGCAAGCAAAGCAATGATCAATGTAATGAATAAGATGTAAGAATAATTGGGAATGCAGATTCTAAAGATCCAAGTATCTGATTGTGGCGTTCGGTTCAAGATGTCTAAAGATGTGTAACAAACAAAGTTGGATAACAAAGGTATATGATCTAAGGTAGGATATCGTGCGGTGAAGTTCCAATACCCTTTTTTGTCTCACCCAAAGGATTCTACTTAACGGATGTTGAGTCTCGTCAAGAAGAGGTTCTAAGGATAGGATTACACTCTCAATACCAAACCAAACCCAAGAAAGGCAAAAGGAAACACAAGGTTAAGTCTATGACACTCCCCACCTTAATAGAGGGTTTGAATCCTCTATTACCTAGAACTCATAAAATCTTACAACCAAACAAGGCTATGGGTTAGAAATTCTTAACAAGGTTAGGATTTAGGCTATCTCTAACTTTGGGTAAAGGTAAAAGCAAAACATGCAAAATAGAGGAAACCACGGCTGGATCTTGGGAAACCACGGGCGTGGCTCCTGAAGAACGGACCGTGGAATACCTTCTACGAGGGTTTCGACTCACAACTCTCAGGGTCCGATCTGTTTAAAAGGTTTAATCTATCATCATCTGTACCACAACCATCAACCCTTCACCCTAGAATCGCAGGTGAGTTTAGCCAACAATCATCATCATATTCAATTCAAGATTAAGGGAAGAAATCAAGAATAGCATACAACCAAGAATCACAAGAAGAACAATGACTTTCCAATGCAATGAATCAAATCTGTATAAAACTAAATATTCAACAATCAACAATCCCGTTTTTGTGTTCTTAAAGATCAAAATCAAAGACAAAGAAAGATCTCACAAATATCTCTCAAATATCCAAAGTAGCCGAAAGTTTGAATCCAAAGCAATCAATCTCCGTCTTCCAAGAATCCGTCGTCTCTTGTTTGTCCTAGGCGGTAGTAAGAAAATTTAAGCGAGCGTAAGCGAGAGCCGTCTTTTTCTGCAAGAACCCCTCTTTTATAAGATAAATTTAGGGTTAGAAAAAGATCCCCTTACGTTGCTGATGTGGCAATAACGGAACGGATTTTCCTAAAGAAAACCACGGGTGACATCATCAAAATCACGGTGTGGTTCTTCCCGTGGTGACTCTTGACCTTTCTTTCCACGTGTGAAAATCAAAGATTTACCAAAACCCCGGCCGCGAAAGTGCCTTCTTTGGCCGTGGTTCTTCCTTTTCGATGTTTTTCTCCTTTGCTTCACTTCATACTTCTTCTTATGACTCTCCAATGCTTCCTAATGAATTCCACTTCGACCAATACTCTGTGAATGCTCCCTTTCCACTCCAACTCAACGCCAATTCACCTAAAATCACAACAAAGCTTGCGTAGATCTCTATTTCGACACAATGGGCGAATATGCTCAATAAATGCTATGAAAACATGTACATGCACTCAAAATAAGGGGAAAAAACTACCTATATGCACATCTAAACTACGTCATATTTTATGCTATCAAAATACCTCATACTTGCCTCTTGCTTGTCCCCAAGCAAGGTTCAAATCTAGAATACAGAGATGGATAAAATATGAATGAAAAGACAAGGAAAAACACAACATTTTTGAATTCGTGCTTCTACTCAAGGATCGCTCTCTACACTTGTTTCATAATTTTCCGAAAACCGTTATGTGAGCAAAAATATTCATGTCCTGAAAACAATCATCACATCTTGCAGAAGTTTTCAAAACAAGCATAATAACCTGAAGCAAAATCAAAATCAATCATGGGAAAAATCCAATTTAGACCACAAAGCTAAAAAATAATCTCAAAGATCTTAAGGTCTTTCAAATGAAGGTCAAGAAACGGGTTAGGGTGGGATATGTATAGGATATGCGGTGTAAAATCCGGAAAAGAGGACAACAACATCACAACTTCTGTAACCACACTTCAACACCCACCGATAACCTCTTTTGCTCTTCTTTTTCACGAAAAATTTTACTTTACTTTCACTTTTTGAGATCAAGGACAGAGGTGCACAATAATCGAAGCCTAGGAAATCAGCATTAACTCTATTTTTTCGAGTTTCCTCATACCGTAATGCACATACAATGAGTCGTTAGGAATATCGCTCAATCTGACTTTGGCAAGACACAAACACCCAGCTATGTGAATGCTGCTGAGTTACTCATCGTCATGATTGACTTCCCCAAACCTATTTTTCTAACACATTCACCACTTTAAACTTCAAACTTTACAACTTTTACGCAATTGCATCCTAATTCCCGGATAGGTATAAGGGAGGCAAAATATATACATGAGGAGCTAGAAGCTGAATCAAGAAGAAGAAAGGAATGAAAATCAAAGTGCCTTAGTCATATCAATAAGAAGTGCAAGAACTTATAAAGCGGTTTCAACCTTCAATTTCTCAACATGATTTAGATCAAATTCCAAATTATCAAACTCGCAAAAAAATTCAGCAAAACATTCAAATCTTTCACATTTCACAATTCAGTTCAAACACATAAAAATCATCAAAAATCCATTCCACAAGTAATTTTCTTCATTGAGGTCATTTCCAATCCTAGAAGCACAATTTTTTTTTTAATTTTTCAATTTTTTTTGATTTTTCAAAGCTATAAAATGCAAAATAATATTGAAACATGTGACAAGAATAATGAAAATTCAAAGTACGATGGACATAGAGCAAAGCAAGTATCAAAGAGTTATTAAAACCATGTTTCTCAATCAACCCATACATGAACTACACATTGTCTCCAATGTGCAATAATAGAAAAGAAAAATACAAGAAACTCACAAAGTCTGAATACGCTGCTAGAGGTGGCATGTCTTCAACTGAGTTGCGGTGGGAACGGGTGCCATGAGGGGTCGTAGGGACGACCGAACCGAGCCTGGTAGAGGTGTTGCATCATCCTCTGATCATCCTCTATGACTCCGAGATGGTTGTCCATGCGCTCCATGGGGGAGGTAATGTCCTTCATTTGCGACTACAGCCTGGAAACCCATGGAGGTTCCTCATCGAACGAAGTAGGGCGCTCAGATGTGTTGGCGTGACTCTAGGAAGGGGTAGCTCGGGGTCAGCAAGTTGTAGACCTCCTAGGAGGGTCATGATACTCTCCCATGGGTGGAAACTCAGGTGGCGGCTCCGGAAAGGTGCCAAAGTCATCCTCAGCTCTAAACTCACTAGGACCGGTATCCGTCCCAATGTCGATATCCTCTAAACCCTGTCCTCCAACCGCCTTAGCTACGGCATCATCCTCATCAACCTCGGGACCTACCATGTTAGCATGCATCGGCATCATCCTCATCATCCTCATCAACTTTGTACATGCCAACCATATTGTAACACCCCGAATCCGCGGATTCGAAGCGCTACGGGCTAGGACCTCAAAAATTGGTTCCGACCCTTAGTTTGACAACAATTTCACCAGATCTTGCAACATGGCACAAATAAAAGGCAAAACGAAATAGTTTTAATGCAAATGTTGTGATCTCGAATACAAACGAAAGGAGACTTCAACCGAGTTCTTACAAAACCACAGCAACAACAACAACAACGTTCCACCGACAATAATAATATAAACTCAAACCCGTCCTACGATGTACGGGAACCCTGACTTCCCACTCCTCCGGATCACTGGGCAACATCCCTAACCTGCAAGGCAACTACAAAATCAGTATAAAAATGTTAGCTAACATTCTAAGCATTAGAAAGACAGTAAAGACATATATACACATAAGTCAACATAAACACATATCATGCTCACACACACAAGCCGGTTTATCATCTTTTATTTACGTTATTCTCATTACTAATTCAACTTTAGTTTGTGACACGAGAATTCCCGAAACTCGCCTTTGTTCCCGTATACGAGCAAGGAATGGTTTTGATGCATCTAACCGTCTACTTGCTTGGGCTAGTCGTAGAGAACCTCCTAGCTCTCGCAAGAGCTAGGTAGTGATGTCACCGTCCGATTATCATACACTTGGGCCAATTATAATATAGCAAGGTTGTCCTAGTCCGGTTTCATTATTATAACAAAATTTAAACAGACAACACCATCACACATCAACTAATACATAAAATCTAGCTAAGTAAGTCCGGAGACTTACCTACCTCAAAGATAATCCCGCTACATCCTGTACTCAGCTTCCCGCAAAAAGGCATCAACGCCTGATCAAACAACGCACACAATCAACATCTCTCTCACATGCTAGGTATCCTTAGACTTTTAGTCCCAATGATCTCGCAAGATCATAACCCATAACAACATATACTAGGATAACAAACTCCTAGTCCTCCCAATCTCACAAGATCACAACCATCACAACACCTGCTAGGATACTCTCGTCATAGTCTCCACAATCTCAACCATCATATAGACACAACCTCCAGCCTCAGATTCTCATAAGATCAAACTAGAGACTTTAAGGTCTTAGAAAACCTCACAAGATAACAACAACACCGTAAGCCTTAGAATATTCAACAATCCTCAAACACTCACTTAAGGTTCAAAGCCACTAGTTGACATTCCACAAGGTTATACTAAGTCATCCTAGCATGATACTATCTCTAAGCATAACTTAAGGTAAGAGAAGGCTCACTAGATCGAGGAAGAGGTTACTCACTAGGGCAAAGACGCGATCGCGGAACAAGGAGGCTCGACCGCGAAGAGGGCAAGAAGGCCGAACTGGCGGCTCAAGGTGCGCCAGAGCCGCACCTGCGGCCAAAGGTAGCCGTACCTGCGGCCCAAGGTGGTGCACCCGCGGGTTTTGGTGATGTGGGCGCATCCGCGGCTCTGTCATTCCGCGGGTGCGGTCAAACTCTAGAAAGACGATCCCGACGAGTCTTCGACTAGTTCCTTGATGTGCAGAGTTGTCTCCTAGTTGGCTTGCTCTATCACGGATGTCCATCAGTTGATCACAACCATAACCCACTGTCTAGACTCGATCCACACACATACAAACACAAGGGAGGATAACTTTGAGAATCCATGGCGTACACAACCCTAGGGCTCAAAGATGGAAGAAGAAAGAAGAATGAAAAAGGAGAGGGGAAGGGAAGAACACTTACTTTCTCTCAGGATCTAAAGTCCCTCACTTGCTGGACAACGTCACACAAGAGGAAGAAGAAGCACTATGGGAGAGTATGGAGGAGAAGGAGAGAAGGGAAAATGAGGGAGAAGAGAAACCACTTGAATGAAGAATGGGGAAAGAGGAAATCACTTCTCAACTGTGGAAAACAAGAGGTCAAGGGTCACTTTAGGGTAGAGGTAACGAGGGGTCGGAATTTAAAAAAAGGAAGGATTGAAAGGTCGGAAGAAGACGGAATAAAAATCACATTCACTCATATCATCGCGCCTGCGGAACGCGGTTCTCTTATGCCGCAAGGGCAGTGGCTACCACTAAAGACTATCAAACCGCTTACCTATCGGAACTAAAATTTTGGGCGTTACATAAGTCACGTGCATGTTCATGAACATGCAATAAACATATATCATGTGACGACTTTGTTTATCTATACTGTTGGTCGTGTAGTGTTCACAATTAAATATCAATGTAAATAATTCCCGTATTTTGATATTAATTAATTAGTTAATTCACAAAGATATGTATTTATTATGTTTATATATGGTAATTGTATTTTGTTTCATCATTACAAGAAAGCTACATTATTGTAGTAAATTTTAGGAAAATTGTCATTAAATTTATTATTATTATTATTATTATTATTATTATTATTATTATTATTATTATTATTATTAATTTTTATCCAACAATCGACTGAGACCGCTTCTCAGTCTTTACCGTAATAATGAATATCACCCTCACCAATTCATATATATAAATCCCAACAAATTGGATAAAGGTGAGCTTTTTTACCAACCTTGTTGAATTATGAAATTGAAAATCTAACCACCAAAATTTTCATCTTTTGGTTTCCAACCACTTAGGTTTAAAACAAATATTGAAATGTTTTTCCCGAGCTTTTTTTTATTTGATGGTTCTTTTGGACTATCAAAAAGTTGACAGTCAATATTTGATAACAATGCAATTATTGATAGTGAAAATGTAAAATTGATTGTCGACAAGTATATTTTTTTCATAATTGTTTTGGAGTGTTAATGCATATAAAATGTATTGTCAACAAGTGTAAAATGTATTTTCAACAAGTGTAAGATGAAATGTCAGTAAGCATAAAATGAACTGCTAACAAATATAAATTTTTAATAATTTGTTGTATTGTCAACAAGGCAAAATGCATTGTCAATGAAGTGAAAAATGTTATATAACAATAAGTGTAAAATGGACAACCAATAAGTATATTGTTTCATTTTTTTTTCCGGACTATCAACAAGTGTAAAATGGATTATCAACAAGTATAAAATGTATTGTCAACGAAGATAAAATAGACCATCAATAATCAATTGTTATTGCTATCAAAGTTATATATTCATTGAATCATTTTATCAAACTTGCATTATAAATCAAAATTCATTTAAGTCTAAATTTGAAAAAATTATAAGTACTGGCAACCCGTGTTGAGTGTTTTGGCCTTGTAATCTCCATTGAGCTTTGAGAAATCAATCAGAAGAATTGCCATGAAGATCTCAGCATCACAATTACAATGAGCGTATGGGAGAAGATGACATTTGAAACTTGCGTAATTTCTAGTACATCAATATCACCAAATTTACAAATTAAGTTGAGAGGTGATATTATATATCCCATCGGTGCCACTAAATCCTCCCAAAATAATACAAACAAATCGGATTCGGGTATACATGGTCTGCCCTGTATATTTGCCCATCAATGAAACATCTCAGAGGCCCACCAACTAGCCAAGTTTATGGGAGAATAGTTGAGACACTAACCTTATATATATTGAGAGATCGGGTCCGTTTGATAAATTAAGATTACGTAGATGAAGGTGAAGATGACAAGAGTTATTTAGATCAAGAATTAAGGAGATAAAAAAAATGTGTTAAATTTTTTTTGTAGATGAAAGACATGAGAAAAAAGAAGAGGGATAAAAATGAGATTTTAGCTTCAATAATCCTTATAATCTAACTTTAATAGAATTACACACTTTTTATAATCTAATTCTCTTAGGGCTCGTTTGGTTGTAACTTCGAAAATGGAAACAGAATGGAAACGAATCTAGTCTATACGTATATCCTTATTCATGAATTTTTTTGGAATCATTCCTCATGGCTTGAGGTAATTGTAGTAGAACTTGATTACTTTTGATACTCTATAAGTAAACAAAATGGAGTGAAATAAGTGCATTTTGAATAAAACCAAAATGAATGATTCCAAAAAATTTCATAAACAAGGTACACATATGGATTAAAATCATTTCTATTTCGTTCCGTTTCCGGACTTACAACCTAGTGGGCCCTAAATCTTCGTAATATAACATCCTTTATTTTCTTACCAAACGAGATTAGTGATTTAATTTCTATAATTTTAATTCCCTAATTTAATTTTTATTTATGGTAAACAAGCCATATATATATATATATATATATTGAAATACAAAGTTCACAAGTGCTGAAATGAACTAGGCACAGCAGGCAGCACGCACAATCTCCCCGCAAAACAAGCTAAGGTGGCATCACAGTTGGACCTTCATTTTGCATTGCACACACCTACTTACATGAAACAGTGCATACAGGTCTCACTCGATCAATATAGAGAACACGCATTTAGGACAGTTCATCTTCGGATCCAGACCAATCAACCCGAGACCGGACCTAAATATTAATTCAGATCTGGACCAACAAAAACTATCCGGTTCAGGTCCGGGGTCCAGGCAGTCTCTACCAATAAACAACCCTTATAATAATAATAATAATAATAATAATAATAATAATAATAATAATAATAATAATAATAATAATAATTGTGATAATTGTGGGAAGAAGATGAGTTGACATAAATTTGGTGTTTGTATTTGAAAGAGATATATATTTGAAGCAGTAGAAGTTTTGGTTGTGCACATAACAATAACATGCACGACGTCTCTCTTTGGAATGTTTGGTAGTTGTAGATTTCATATAAAGATGACAAATTATATAGTGGGTACGAGTCACTCACTGTCCTACTTTCCATATCCAAGTGTTACGACACCTTCGATATCAAATGGGTCCTTCCCTGCCTGCCCTAGTTATCTTACTTGCAAGCATCTCACCTAAAGTTGGGTATCCTTCTCTTCCATAAAAAACGTAACACATCTAATCAAACTTATACAAAATGGATCTACAATGATCCATTCCACCGGTATAAAGAACAGGTTGCTTATTCACGAGTGAGTTTCTACTTCTCGGAATTTTAAAAAAAATCCAGTCCACTATATCGCTCACAAACCCTAGAAAACGAGAAAGAGATTTCGAAGGAGTAAAATAAATGAATGTGAGACATTCTAGGTAGAAACATTCATCGGAAAACTCCCTCCATCATGGAAGGATTTCAAGAGTTACCTTTTGCACAAGCGAAAGAAAATGAATGTGGAAAATTTCATAGTCAAATTGTGGATTGAATCAAGCAACCGTAACGTTGATGGAGAAAAGTTAAAGAAACCTCATTTGATTGAACAAAAGGACAAGAAACGAAATTTTCAACTCAAGGTCTCCAACAAGCAACCAGCAAAGAAGAAGTCTGCAGGAATATGTCACAACTGTGGCAAGATAGGTCACAAATCCGACGAATGTCAGAGCAAGGGTGATTCACGCAAAGGCAAGGGCAAGGCAAAGGTCCACATAGCTAAAGACGGGCTAACAGATGTTGATCTGTGTGCCGTGACATATGAAGTTAACATGGTTGGGAGCAACCCGATGGAGTGGTGGTATGAAAGTGGTGCTACCCGCCACATTTGCTATGACAAGGGAATGTTCACCACCTATCAAAAGAACAAATTGGACAAGCATTTGTTTATGAGGAACTCGTCCACATCAAAGGTTGAAGGTCACGGAAAGATAGTGTTGAAGATGACGTCTGAGAAAGAGCTGACTCTCACCAATGTCATGCACGTGTCAGGCATCCCAAAGAACTTGGTTTCTGAAACTCTGCTTAGCAAGAACAAATTCTACGTGAAGCTAGGATCTGATAATTTAACTCTCATGAAGAATGGGTTTTACATAGGGAAAGGTTATATAAAGGATCGAATGTTCAAAATGAATGTAATGATAGTCATTCCAAAAATTATAATTGATATTTCAATTAATAAAACTCTTGTTGCTTATGTTGTTGAGTCTTTCAATATTTGTCATGAATATTTAGGACATGTAAATTATAAGTCTATACAAAGACTAACGAATTTAAGCTTTATTTCAAAATACAAATTGAACAAAGACAAATGTGAAGTCCGCGTACAAGCAAAACTCACAAAAAAGTCATCTCTAAACGTGGAGAGAACAACCGAACATCTAGGCTTAATTCAAACGGATTTGTGTGATTTAAAGTTCATACAAACTAGAGACGGTGAAAAGTACTTCATCGCCTTTATTGACGATTGTACAAGATATTGCTATATCTACCTGCTAAGAAGCAAGTATGAGGCCTTGGTAAAATTCAAGGAACACAAGTTGAAAGTGGAAAACTAACTAAGTAAAACCATAAAATTAATCAGAAATGATAGAGGAGGACAATACAATGAACCTTTTAACGCGTATTGTAAATAAAACGGAATAGTTCATGAAACAACTACTCCTTATTCACCTGAGTCTAACGGAGTTGCGGAACGAAAGAACCAAACTCTAAAAGAAGTGATGAATGAATGCATTGTTGCAGGATTCTGGGTTACCCCAGAACATGTAGGGGAAGCATTGCTTACCACCAATTATATCCTCAACAAAATATCACATAAGGTAACTAGCAAAACGCCATATGAACTCTGAAAAGATATGGTAACATCATACAAATATCTCAAAGTGTAAGGATGCCTAGCAACAATGGTTGTACAACCTCCTAAAAAGGTCACAATTGGACCTAAAACCATTGATTGTATTTTCATAGGATATGCACACAACAATAGTGTTTATCGGTTTCTGGTACATAAGTCAAATTTACCACATATACATGTCAATACAATAATGGAATCAAGGAATACTTCCATCTTTGAAAACATGTTTTGTGTACAGGTAGAGAAAATTCGAAATGAACTCATGAACAAAGAGAAGTAGGAATGTCTGGGAATGAAATAGTATAGGAAGAACCTCAAAAAGCAAAAGAAATCGAACGGAGAAATCGTTTGGGGACGACTTCAAAACGGTCTTTCTTAGGGAGAAAGAACCGAGAAGTTATAAAGAAGTCATGTCAACATCGGACGCATCTTCATGGAAAGAAGCGGTCAATAGGGAGATAGACTCTATTATGCAAAATCATACATGGGAGTTAGTCGACTTACCACAAGGGTGTAAAGCACTTGGGCGCAAATGGATTTTCAATATTAAGTTGAAAATCGATGGTTCAATAGAGAAGTACAAGGCTAGGCTTGTGGTGCAAGGATTCCGACAAAAAGAAGGGTTCAATTTCTTTAACGCTTATTCTCCGGTGATAAGAATAACTTCGATAAGAATTTTAATAGCAATGGCGGCATTAAGAAACCTAGAATTGCATCAAATGGATGTAAATATTGTCTTTCTAAACGGAGAGTTAGAATAGGAGATTTACATAAAACAACTTGAAGGTTATGTTGTGTCTGGACAAGAACACAAAGTATGCAGACTTGTAAAGTCTCTTTACGGACTCAAACAAGCTCCTAAACAGTGGCACGAAAAATTTGACAACGTATTGATGTCAAATGGCTTCAGCGTCAATGAATGCGACAAACGCATATACATATAAAGACTACTCCTACGGGATATGTCTTGTTGTGTTTATATGTAGATGATATGCTTATCAATGGAAGCAACAAAGACATGATCAACCGAACGAAGAATTTACTTAGGGGTCAGTTTGACATGAAAGGATATGGGATTAGTAGATGTTATTCTAAGGATTAAAATCACTAGATACTCCTAAGGAGTTATACTATCTCAAGCTTATTACGCTGAAAATATAGTTGAGAGGTTTAAGAACTACTCAAGTGGAACCACAAAAAGTCCAGTGGATCCTCAACTCCACCTGACCAAAAATGTGGCAGACGCATTTTCATAACTGGAGTATGCACGTGTAATTGGGAGTCTTATGTACTTAACCAATTGTGTACACCTTGACTTGGTGCACTCATTCAATGTTTTATGCCGCTATACAAGTAATCCATGACATAAACACTTGATGGAATAACTAGAGTATTGAACTACCTACATTATACTAAAAAATATGGGCTACACTATGGTAAATATTCAGCATTTCTAAAAGGATGCAGTGACACAAACTGAATATCCGACTCTAGAAACTCAAAATGCACAAGTGGATATGTATTTACACTTGGTGGTGCGCTAGTGTCTTGGAAATCTTCCAAACAAACACTATTGGTCATATCCACAATGAAGTTTGAGTTCATTGCGTTAGACAAAGCAACGGAATAAGCTGAGTGGCTTCGGAACTTTTTGGAAGATATTCCGATGTGGGAAAAAACCAGTGTCGGCATTATGTGTACACTGTGATAGTCAATCGGTTATAGCTCGGGCACCGAGAATTTTATAAAATGGAAAGTCACATCATAATAGACGACGACATAAGTCCATTAGAAAATTGATCTCAACAGGTATAGTTTTGATAGACTATATCAAATTGGTTGACAACCTAGTGGGTCCAATTACTAAGGGTTTGTCACGAGATCAAGTTTTAAAATCATCAAGAGGAATGGGATTAAAGCCTATTAAGAAAGAGGATGCTTGAAGGACAACCCTACCTACATGACTAAAGATCCCACGATGTAGGCTCAAGGAAAAACTTAACCAAGTTGAATCAAGCGGTGTACTATAACCAAGCTGAATCAAGTGGTGTACTATATCTACCTAGTTCCTAGGATGATAAACAACGCAAGTTGTATGTGCTAAGATTAAGTTTGAATTTTAATGATTACATCAACTTAAAACAAAGGGGGTATGAAAGATACTCTTTATAGTTAATCACCTTATCAGTGTGACATGAGGCCGTGTCTAGGAGAATAAGGTGAAGCTAAATTCTCAAAATTCACTCATGAATAACCTGGGTTGTTCAAGGCCAAAACGAACACAACAAGAGAACTAACATTTCGTTTGAAAATGAAGATGTGTGATAGTTGTTGTCTAGGTTTACATAAAAGCTCGGGTGGTTCAAGACTTCATGGTCACTATCTAGTCAAGTAAATTCGATGGCTATCTACTACGGATGGTTCAAGCCTGAAACATGACACCGGTAGATGTAGTGATCTTTCGACTATACTATCAAAAATTCTTATTGTTTTACAAAAAGGAGAAATATATGTTCATAATCATTTTATTCATGTGGGGATTGTTGGAACTAAGTTTTATGAATAAACTTGTATATAACACATGGTGCACCGGATACTTTCCGGACATATTTTTGGTGGGCTCCGGCCATTGTCAACACCGAAAAGTGGGAGTGTTGGCTTCATCTACACAAGCTCTTACGCATGATATATTCATACGTTAAATTTGAGTTATGTTTGAATGCAAAATAGACACCCGAAGTTGATTTCTTGCAAGACAAAAACTTGGGAAAAAAAAGTTAAAAAAATGTGGCTATCCCTTATCGACTAGAATGGTAGGTATCATACGGGATATATAGAGGAGATACACACTAAAGGCCGTGACCTTGGGTCACTATTCATTTTCAATTGGGGTCGACATAGGGAAACAAGAACACGGGCACTCACCGAGCCGTACTGCGTCGTGCCGTGTTGCGTTGGGTTGGGATGGGTGGACTAAGACGCAACATTGGTTGGCTACCCATGTTACGTTTTTGGACCGGCCCAACTTTGTACAGGCCAACAAGATACGGAATTTATTGCAAATATCCGCAATAAAGTCCCTTCGGATCTCCTCCGCCCCTCATTTTCATGATCCAGAATCGTTTCCTCCTCTCCTCTCTACTTCTGTTTTCTCGAGAGTACAACACTTATACGGGATGTTTTTAGAATTAAGGAGAGAGATCATATCTCGAATCTACTCAACTCAAATTCTTTATCGATACAGTTTTTCCGACCCTACTATATTGTGCGCATACAGTTTAATTTGTACTACAGGTTCCTAGAGCCCTCCCTATAAACAAGGTTATTTGATAGTTCTTTTATCCAATTTTCATGGACAAGTTTGACGTTATAGTTTCGATCGGCCGACCACCCAACAACGATCGGCCGACCGGTCCTTTGCTCTTTGATTAATAAAGTTTTGAATTTCAATTAAGGCATGTCTTGCTAAATTCATTCGTGTTAGGGTCAGAAGAGTCCGTTTCATTAATGATCTATGACGTGGATGATGATTTATATCCCTTAAATGTTTTTCTATGGAGAGTTATAGTAACTTTGGGTGGTTTTTGTAAAATGCGAGAGCCGAACAAGGATCGCTTTATTACACTTTGTTCTTTAATAATATTCGTGAATATCAAAGGGTCTCAGTGTATTTTATTAAAAGTTAATCCGCTTAAATTAATCAAAAAAAATAATATTTACCTTATTAAAATTATGTTTCGTAACTTCGGATTATATAATTTTTTTGTTTCTCTAATAAGCAAAGAAGGAAAATGACATTAAAAAAAAAAAAACCCTTTAGATCCAAATCAAACATATAATTCGTATTTGGGGACGATTATCTTATTCGATCTACTTTTTGAGCAAGCAGAAGCTAAGCCTTCGGCCCAAGGCTTTATCGGATATTCACAATAACTATACGAATTCACTATAAGTTGGTGGATAACCGACCAATACGTATCATATTGTAATAAATTTTGGTTTTTGAAAATGGGATTAAACCGATGGATTCACCCACCCATCCCTAAAATATTGTTGTCTCTACTCTAGCATGTCCTTGATATATATATATATATATATATATATATATATATATATATATATATATATATATATATATAGTAAATTAGAAAAGGTAAAATGAAAATTAGTTTAAAAAAATATGAAAAGGCTAAAGGCTAAATTCATTGGCTAGGTATTTTTTCATATATACTCTATTAAAATTACTAATAGTATAAACTCAATAAGTAAATATAACTTAATAAAGTAATAGTGATTCATCAATTAGAATAAAGTAATAATGTTAAGTCAATTAGAGTTGTAAATATTAGAGGGGTTTACAAAACAAAAACACATAAAAATATTATACTTCACCAAATTTTTTCAAAGCTAAATACACTGTCTTTGATTTACCAATGCCAAAATTTATCGTAATCAGGCAGCGTCAGTGGGAGTCGGCACCATCAGCTGGCGCCAAATTTTTATTTTTTATTTTCCCCTGAAATGATGATGCCGGCGTCCATATTAAAAGAACAAAAAAAAAATTGTACCGACACCATCCGTCCGCGCCCAAACTGAAGGCCTTATGAATTTTGTTGGTCCATATAAAAATATAAGCGCCGTTTATACAACACATCCAAAATCCTACCTACAAGTAAGATTGTGATTTTTTGCAATAAGTTTTGTCTCAATTAAAGTATGCTATTAAACACATTCTTTAGCTAATTTTTTTTTAAATAAATTTTATCTCAATTAATATATGTAATCAAACACATTCTTTATTCATCAAATATGTGTTTAAAATTAGTTATAAAAAAAAAGTGTTTAAAATTAAAAATTATTTACAAATTTTAACTTATATGCAAAATAAAATTTCTTACAGTAGGTTTTATCTCAATGAATGTAATCTAATGACACCCCTTTATACTAAATATGTATTTTACACTAATATTTATAATTAAAATTTATATACATATAAGATTAGAGTTTTGTTACACTTTTTGTAATATCATCAAACATATCTCTTTATTAGAAAATATGTATTTGAAACCGATATTTATAATTTAAGTTGGGCTAATTAGGTAACTAGGCTATTTTTTTTAATTGTATACTAAGTAGGCTTTTTTAAGTTTTCCAATTAGTAAATGTACCCCACTAATATTTTTACGGTTCACCCAAACCTAAAATGTACAATCCTCCCTCTCTTCTCTTCCTGTCAGTTTCCTCCGGCTGTCTCTTCCCTCTCTTCTCTACTCGATATTTATCCTCCACTTTTTCAGATCCATACTTGACCTCCGACCGCGACTTCTCCGCCGTCTCCCCCGCCCCTTCCGCCGCCTATGATCCTCATTTGACTCGCACCGCTGTCAATTTGATAGCCGCCAGGCGCTCCGCTAAAGGTTCGGTTTATTTCCCCTTTTCACGGTGGGTGTGGTGTTTTGGGGGG
>BSUD01000008.1:113069429-113126995 GCA_033239045.1 Fagopyrum esculentum
ATCCAAAAGGAGACGATCAAACCAGTACCGAGAACTTCAACAATAATCTAGATCCGTGAATCAAATTTCAATTCAGACAGATCTACAAAAAGAAAAATCACACACCTATACGAAACATCGGCCTATTAAACTACAAATCTAGAAATGAAGAGAAAAACTTACGCATTTCCAGTTGCCACCGACGAAGAATTTGCGACCCACGAAGAATTTGCGACCCACGAAGAATTTGCGACCCATGGTACTGAGATGGAGATCGGAAAATAGCTTTGAGAAAACAGGGGAAGTAGAAGAACCGAAGTATTCTCTGATGTATGCAAGAAATCTAGACCTCTTGCTGCATCCATTGCTATTCTTATCCTTGTTCCCCATGGAGGTGGTTCAACATGTCCTGCACAATCACATTCTATTGGTTTCCCACTTACTGCTAAATAGATGCTTACTGCTAAACAGATACTTACTGCTAAATAGAATACTTTCCAAGCTCCCCTTCTGCACGAACTCGTACACGAGAAGAAGATCCCTATCCTCCCCGCAATACCCAATGAGCCTAACGAGATTCGGGTGCGAGAATTTCCCTAGAAAGTTCACCTCCGCCTGCACCCCAGCATTTATTTCATCATTATACTCAATACTTACAAACATAGACGACAATCTTTGATTAGTTATATACCTTCCACTCTTTGATCCCCTGAGAACTATCAGAGCTACATTTCTTGACAGCAACCGCCATTCCGACACCGTATTTGGACGGCGCTAGCGTTGTTTCGTCGATCCAGCCTTTGAAAACTCGTCCGAATCCTCCTTCGCCCAACATAGTAACTGGTTTGAAGTTCTTCGTCGCGCTCTTCAGTTCCGATAGGGTAAAAACCTTCAGATTCGGTGTTACAATCTTTCCCACTGATGAAGAGATCTCTTCGATTTCTGATACTACATGCTTACCTTCCACTACCTTCGGATATCTGAAGAAGAAGAAGACATTCAGATCCGAGAGATACGGGAAGAAAAATCGCCTGGTTGAAGGAGATTCTAAAACGAGAGATTGAAATGGTAGTTGTATATCTGAAGAAGAAGGAAATGGGAGATTGAAATGCTACTTTCAGATCCTGGTTAGGACGTCGAGCTGCTTGAGGCGGCCTTGCTTCCTCATCAGTCAAAGCCGGAGGAGAAGCACAGAAGAGTGCGAGAGATAGGAAGAGGGAAATGAGAAGACGGCATAAGTGAAAACCAGAAACCCTAATATCCTCCTGTTTGACGGTAAAAAAAAAATTCGGGGTACATAAACTTAATGAGAAAATAAAAAAGCCTACTTAATAAACAAGTTCTCAAAAAAGCCTAGTTTCCAAATTAGCCCATAATATTTTCAATGTTTAGCAATAACTTATTTTCTTTAAAATTACAAATTACTACTAGTAAATGTGAAACGCTACTGATAAAATGATTTGTTAGTGTAAATATATCAAACAATTAATTTTAAAAAATAGAAGCATCATGTAAAATTTGCTGGATCAATTTTTGTAGACATTTAAGGGCGTTATGTTTTATACAATATCGATGTCTAATTGAGGGTTACTTTTATTTCAATCATCGTACTTTTTGTTTATTTATTAAATGTCATTTATTAGTATTATTACCATACTATTCATCTTTATTTGTTTTGAATACTATTACTTTAGTGACTAGTCAAAAGATCATATAAAAACCTTAAAATAACTTAATAATACCATCTGTTTTGATCATTTACATGCACATGATTTTAATAGAACAATAATGGTAATACTGGAATCACAATTAACTAAACATGTGTAATTTAATCTGTGATATCATTAAATTATATGTAATTTAGACAAACATTTGTATTTGATTCGTAAATTTGTAAGTAGTTTAATGTTTTGTTATTATTGTTAAGAATATAAATGAACTTATACACAATGAGTTATTTGACGAAGGGTAAGGATATAAATGTAGAAGTAATAGTAAATAAAGAAAGAAAATAAAAAATGATTATAGTGATGAGACAAATAATGTTTGTTGGAGCAATATGATAAAAGGTAAGTTTGTGAGAGTAAAATAAGTGTACAGTAAGTTTGTTACGGAGAAAGGAATAAAAGACAAGTTAAAAGTTAAAAATGGAAAAAGTGGGGCCAGGGATGGAATGGTCCATAAATTTGGGGTAGTGAGAAAATATTTGGTTTGTCGAGTGGAGAATCGCAGGTGGAGGAGGAGGTAGACCCTCCCATCCCATGCATCCAAACAGATCATTTTACCCAACGCTTTTTTACCGTCTTGGACTTTTCTACACGTCTATAATTCCAACTTTCTTTCGTGCATGTCAATTTTTACTGTAACTTCTACAGCCTCTTGAGCTTTTCGGTAAATTTCATAGGATCACCTCATTTTTCACGAGCTACCAATAAAAGGTAAATTAACACAAAATCACCCATTTTATTTATTCTTTCTCCACTGATGTCCGCATATAATTTTATTAGGGGATATTACGGGCACGGCGCAAGATTTCGTATACGCACCACGTACGGTTACGCATCCTGCCTACGTGGATTTGTTACTGTTGAGATTCGAACGTTATAAAAGTGACCGTTGTAATTTAAACGTTATTGATTTCCTTTCGTTATATATATAGATAGTAATAGAAGAGGTGAATAACGCTCACAACATCTTCGAAAAAACAACACAACATCTTCTGGAGAACAGCTGCGAGAATGTCAACACACGAGGATGATGAGATGATGATTCCGTTCGACGATACAAAATTTAGTGACTCAGACGAGTTTCTTCGACATTTCGAGGTAATTACTTTATAACCGAAAATATAGAAAAACTAGAAATGTTGTATATAATGTATGTTTACGTTAGACATAGTTGCAATTTATGTTAGAAACCTTTATTATAATTCGTGTTTTTATTATTTGAAATTATGGTTTTGTAAAACTAGGAATCATTGAGGATTAAACCGAAAATTAGAAATTTTATAATTTTTTATCCTATGTGAACTAGGGTCTTCCGAATTATTCTCGTGACGAAGGGACTGATTATGCCCAAATGTTTGAAATTCGCGGTTTTTTCCAAGATCGCGAGACGATGGTGGATTGGGCTCGATTCATGGGAGGAACTATGAACATGGTGTTGGTTACTAGTAGGTCGTGGAGAAATTCATTGGGGTTCGTTACGTTTCGTTTGACATGCGAACGTTTGGAGCCCCTCGTAAGAAGAAAGATGTTGATCCTGATACCGAGTCATCTTCTAGCCGAGCACAGAAATCGAAGAAGGACGGATGTTGTTTTGAGCTTGAGGGCGTACAAAGCGAGGCTGAGAAGTGGACGTTACATGTTATAAACGGAGTGCACAATCATACACTTCCCGAACAGTTAAAGGGACACACATATGCCGGCAGATTAACGGAGAAACAATTTCGGAGGGTGGGATGTGAGCTTGGGTCGGGTTTCAAGCCGATAAATATTTTGAAGTCAATAAAGTTAGATGATCCATACAACGTCAGCACAATAGAACACATATACAATGTTGGAATGAAGATTAGAAAGCTACAAGCCGAAGGACGAAGTCCTCTCCAACAAGCACTACATTTGTTAGAGCAACGTCGTTATTACGTCAATGTGAGAAGATGCTCGGAATCGAAAGAAAGTTCAGATTTTTCATCATGCATCCGGATTCAAGACATCTCCTCAACCTATTTCCTTATGTCATCATAATGGACACGACGTACAAGACGAACGAGTAAGTTTTAATATACATGTTTTTATAATTTTTTTAATATTTCATGCACTTTTGGTTTAATATCAATGTAAACTCTTAATATGTCCTATATAGGTACAAGATGCTGTTGTTAGAGATTGTCGGTATCATTGGCACGAGGTTGACGTTTGCAATATCATTTGTTTTTATGGCCAAGGAAAACGCCAATCACTACGAGTGGTCATTACGGAGACTCCGACATGTGTGTGGAAATGTTACACCGGGGGTGATTGTGATGGACATAGAGCTAGGACTCATAAGTGCACTCGGTGCTGTTTTTTCGGATGTGAAGCACATGATTTGCACCTTTCATATAAAGTGCAACATCCAACATAGATCTTGGGCGGTGACACGGTCAAAGGAACTACAAGCTCTTTTTGCATGACACTACCATGCTCTTATTGAATCTAGATCTCCTGAGAGTTACTAGCTTTAGGGTTTTTTCGGTTATTGAATGGCGGCTATCCACTTTGCCGATTAGTGACGGAGGGCTTGGTATTTTGTCATGTGCTGATACTTTGCATTTTGCTTTTCTGGCTTCGAGATCTCAGACCCGTAGCTTGCAAGATCAGATATTGAGGCTTTCTGGTGTTTTAGGTGATGGTGCCGCTTTTGAGTCGGCTGCTGCTTGTTGGGTCAACTTCTGTAAAGACTACAACTTGGATATGACTATGATACGTCCAACCCCCCATTTAATGAAGAAATTGGCTGGATGTTATTACAATATCGTGTTTAAGGGTTTTTTGAGGGACTTTGACCTTACAGTTAGGCAGAAACCCGTAGTTGAAAACTTGAGGCTACCCTTGGCTCAGCATTGGCTTAAAGCGGTCCCGATTTCTGGTCTTGGTCAAGTTATGAACCCGGCTACTTTTCGTACTGTCATTAAGTATCGCTTGGGCATTGAGATGTTTAGGGAGGGCTCCAAGTGCCCAGCTTGTGAGAAGGGCATTTTGGACGCTTGGGGTGACCATGCTCTTGCTTGTGCTGCACAGGTTAAAATAAGCATCGGCATAACATGGTGCGTGATGCCTTTTTTGATGAGTGTCTTAAGATTGGGATCTCTGTCCGAAAAGAGGTCCATACTGGTATGGTTGATGATAGAGGTGGGGAGCTGCGCCCGGACGACATCCTTTTATATAATTGGTTTCCGGACAAAGACACTTGTGTTGACATCACTGGTACATCTCCTTTCTCTTCGCCTGACCTGTCTAACTTCATTCCGGGTAAAGCTGTGAGGTTGCTGCTGATAACAAGAGGAAGAAGTATGCTGAGGTTTGTAGCTCCACGGGGTATCACTTTCTTCCCTTTTCCTTTTTCATGTTTGGCGACTTGGGTGACGACACGGTGGAACTTCTTAAAAGGTTGGGCTCGGTTGCTAAAGAGTTGCCCGGATATAGTAGAAGTACTTGTTTTATCCTGACTAGGATTGCGTTTACCATTCAGAAGGGATGTGGAGCCCAACTTGTTAGTCGGCTCCCATCCAACAGCTTGTAATGTGTTTTACCTTCGGTTTAATAATAATAATAATAATAATAATAATAATAATAATAATAATAATAATAATAATAATAATAATAATAAATGAAAGTTCTTACCTAAAGTGACTAATTACAATAAATGTTCTTACCTGTAGCAGTGATGTACATCCTTCAATCGTCTTCACCTTCAGCCGTGAAACGTCGCCCAACATATTGTAGGGAAAGTCTAGATTTGTCATTTATCATAACAGTATCAATAGAAAGTTATTAGTTACTGAAGTAGAGTGATAGCTATACGTACGAGTACAAGTATGCTAACACGCCGGTGCCCCAAGCATAGTCTCCAGTCCGGCCATGATCACGTACCAAGTCAAACAACCAAGGTCGAATCTTGTTCGTCGATTTATCGACGAACAAGGATGAACCCAAAAAGAAGAGAAGAAATACAAAAGCAACCTCCTCAGATGGGGTAGCTGGGTCGCGCCGAATGACGTCATATGAAGTCCTCAGTAAATCAACTAGTAGAGCTGTCTGGTGACTACTAGCCTCCACCTCTGGTATACGGAATATGTCACTCAGCCACCTAGTCCTCTCTCGTGCCAACATAGGTGTGACCATGGCCTCTCCATCAATCCTAATGTCTAGGATGACGGCTACATTGCGCAAGTGATGGTCATCTCACCCCAAGGTAGATGAAAGCTTCTAGTCTCTGGATGTCAACGCTCCACGAATGCATGTATAAGGGCATGATCAACTTTAGCAAACGAGACGTCAAGCAAACCCGTCAATCCACTCTGAGATGCAACAACAAACCAGGAAGTGGGGTCGGCTCTGTCAACGTCTGAAATCCATCTACTCAGCGCGAAAATGTGCTGTATCCGCCGTAAAGCAGTCATCGGCCTCCTATAATCCTCCTTCATAACACAACGAGTATTCAATTAAACGTTTTATTAATTTAGTTTTTGTAACATAATGTGTTATAATTGTGATTAGTTATCTACCTCTCCCATCCAAACACCGCGAGCACGGTGTCCGGTGTAGCAAGTCATCACATCGCTGATCAATGGTTCCCTTGTATCAGCAACTACACGGCCTCGATCAGCCGGTATAAATGGCTCATGCGAAGGCACTACAGGATCTGCAGCTAGAGCATTAAAATCAAAATCTCACTGCTCAGTATGGTCGCCAACTGGTGGCTCTACCTGCTCCTCAACAGGAATATCTGGAGCTGTCTCTATTTGCTCATCAACAGTAATATATGTAGCTGGCTCAATCTGCTCATCAGCAGTAATATCAACATGCTCGCCGGCATGTGGATCTACCTCCCGTGACTGTACAGAAGGAGCGGCCACCTCCTGGTCCGAGTCTGATCCGTAAGTCGGTAATGGAAGAACCTCCCGAGGGAGAGCCGGAGAAGGATCTGATATGCATGGTCTCAATGGTTGCTGTGGTGGTGGTGTGTCGGCCGCCGAACCAGCTATCTAAGAGCTCCTCTCCATCGTAGCGAATCTATCTCTACGAGCGGAGGCCGTAGGACGCCTCCGTCTCTACATGGCCTGTAATATCTATATTTGATATATTAGTTTAATTTAATTAATTTTCTTTTATGTAGTTTACTTTAATTTCATTCGAAATGAATTTAAAGAAAACTAAATGAGATTAAATTAATTACAATAAAATTAAATTACTTTATTTACCTTTTAATCTTGTTTTATAACTTTAACTTATAATTAAATTAATTACAATTAAATTAATCAAGTTAAATAAATAGTAAAGGTAGAGATTTCAATTTAATTTATTTTTATTCCATTTTATTTTACATTAAAGTAATTGTATGAAATTAAATAGTAAAGGTAGAGATATTAATTTAAATTATAATTAAAATAATTAAAATTAAATTAATTAAATTAATTAATCTTATTTATTATAAATTTTAATTTAATTAAATTTAATCAATCTACATTATTATAAATTCATAATTTATATCATTTAATTCAAAGTAATTAGGATAAAGTAATTACATTTGTTCAAATTGTATTTACATCATTTAATTGAAATAATTAAAATTAATTAGTCTAAGTTATTATAAATTGTAATTTAATTAAATATAATTAATCATATTATTATAAATTAAAAATTTATATCATTAGATTAAAAGTAATTATGATTAAGTAATTACATTTATTCAAATTGTATTTATATCATCTAATTCAAATAATTTAAATTAATTAATCTAAATTATTATAAATTATATTTTAATTAAATTTAATATTTTTTAATTAATTTAATTAAATTTAAATTGATTTAATATAAATTAATGCATTATAATGCATTGGAATGCATTGGAATGCATTTTACGATGAATAGTGGCTCCACGGTTTCGCAATACGTGACCGTGAGCCACTGTTCATCGTCTTCGACAATCCGCCTTCAATGGCGGACTATTGAAGCTTCCATCCGGTTCCGTTCAACAAATACACTAACAAACAACCTAAATATATCATAATCAACAACAATCAAACCTATTACACTCAATTTCATCCTCAATTACGAACCCGGAAGCAAAAAATGAAAACCGAACAAAATCAAAATAAAAACCGAACAATAAATGTTGCATACCTTTCTCGGGTCCTTTTTTCGCTTTTGAAATGGCCTACCACCGTTACCGTCTTTATCCATTCCTTGTTTTTGTGTGAAATCGGTGAGATTGGATCGAATTTGTGTATGAATGAGGCGCTTACGGGATCTCATCCCGTAAGCGCTTTTAGGGCATTAAACTGCCACGGTGACGCGATGTGTGACCGTGACAGTCACGCATAGCGTAACCGTGCCAGTGTCACGCATTCGGAATGCGTGACCGTGAGCCCACGGTTACGCATTGCGAATGCGTTGTGCCAATACGATATCTTGAACCGTGTGAATACGACTTTCGTTTTATTATTATTTTAATTTTTCGTTTAGGCTTGTTTGCAGATGCCATCAATTGTTTTGGGAGACTTTGTTGGAGATAATAAATTCTCAAATCTGAAGTGGGGAGATTTTAAATCTAGTATATAAGGTCAACGGGTCACTCCTATTGTCAATTGATTTTAGGATGAAATCTCATTGGACTTATGTGTTAGACTTGAGTCTAATGCACATGTGCTCTTGTATGCACCCGCTATATGGTCCATTTGTGTCGGACTTTGACACACTCGTTGTAGCACCCCAAGTTCTGGGAACTCGAAGCGTTACGGGTTAGAACCTCACAATGGATCCCGTCCCTCATAGTGAAAACGACAACATCGGATCTTACAACAAGACCCAAATAATCGAAAACCAAAATTATATAAAACCAAAGGTTATAACAAGAGAAATCGTAAAAGACTCGCAACCGAGTTCAAAACAAACTAAAAGCACAACACCTAAAATATAAACTCGATCATGTCCTATAATGTATGGGAACCCCGACTGACCATACCGTCCGGATCACTCAACAACACCTATATCTTGCAAGATATCTACAACATCGGCATAAACCGTTAGTTAACATTCTAGATATAAGAAAGGCAGTAAAGGCACAAACACACATAAGGTAATATAAACATATAGCATGCTCACACTCAACTGGTTATTATCCCTTTCATTAAGTTAATCCTTTTACTAATTCCACTTATGTTGCACACGATAATCACTATGATCTCGCCTCTGTCCCCTTTCACCATCAGGAGTAGAGCGAATGCATCCCTCTATCACCTGTTGGATTGGTCACAAGAGCACCTCTCAATTTTCCCATTTTGAACTGGACAAGCGGTCACCGTCCAGTTATAATACGCTTGGGCCAATTAAGGTATAAAAGGTCAATCATATTCCGGTTATCCGTTATCACAATAAATAACAACACAAACAAGCCAAAACAATCAAACTAATAAGCCGCTAAGTACGTCCAAGGGACTTATCTCACTCAAAGGTCAGCCAACAACTCAGTTTCCTGAAGGAAAGGAAGGAATGTCTACTCAAAAGCTTCTAGTCTCAATGATCTCTAAGAGATCTCCACAAGCTAAGGTCTCAAACCTTAGTCTTACAGATCAAGAAGGGTCAACAACATCAACACAAGCCAAGGTGAGGAACAAGGGAAACAAGGAAGGAAAGCAGCTCACCAAAGATGGGGCTACTGCAAACAAAACTGCGAAGGCGGCTGGACAAGGCGCGGGAGCGGCACTAGGTAAATCCCGCGGGGGCGGGGGCGGTTTCGGCACAGAGGGTGCGTCTTCTCCTTCGACAGAAGGCCAAAGCTTTGTCTTTCACTCTTCACACACGTCACAACTCAACTCAGGGAGCCTGTGAACATCAACATATCAACGATGGGAAGGCCAACAAGAATCAAGACTCGATCTTGATTCTTGAAGAAGAAGAAGAAGAAGAAGAAGAAGAAGAAGAAGAAGCATGCAACAGGCTCAAGAACGTGTAGAAGAATCAAAGGGATGAAAACTTACACGTTCAGTGGGATTCACAAGGAAGAATCAAGATCATAGGAAAGTATGCAAGAAGCGGGAAAAGGAATAGAATGAGGGAATTTATAGAAAACGTTGAAAAAAGGTAGAAGGAAGGACGTCTTTAGGGTTAAAAGATCATAGAAAAGCCGACCCATAAGATAGAAGATCGGATCTTCTATCTATGGAAAGAAATAAAACGGACGAAAAATCAGATTGGCGCGATCTGGGGCGAAACTGCAGGGGCGGTTTGCCCTGCCGCAGGGACGGCGCTCTTCACCGCGGGGACGGTGAATGCAAAAACTGGGATCTTACACTCGCAAGCTTGAGTCAGGCGAATACGAGATATACCCCTTCACATGTTCAATGTCAAATGAACACTAATTAAGTGTAAGTTTCCAACGCATAAGTCCCTTTGCGCTTTTATTACTTAGATTATTTAGAACAAAGCCTAATAGTGTGTTACAATCAATTCTAATAATGAAATATTTTAGATGAATTTTTTTTTTATAAACTTACCAATTTATTTAAAGATAATAAGAATTTCTTTTTCTTTACTAATGTCATTGTATCCGGTCTTGTTGAAACTTTAACTACGATACCTATAGAGCTTCGAATCATGATTGGTTTAGCAACAATATGCTCACGAGGAACAAGCTCATTACAATTTTGGAATATCTAAACTTGAATTACCGTATTCACCAATGACACATATAATTCTTACACTAAGATCTTCATAGGTTATTGAAAACCATTGGTTTAATAATAGTATGATGAGCTTGGTGTATGATACATAACGTATTAATAGACAACAATTCAATACCACCAATATCACAGTTTACCGACCATGTAACCAACCTCAGTACCACCAATTTCAAACTAAACCAGAAACAATTATAAAATTCAGTTTTAAGGGATCTTAATGGTCTATTAAAAATAATTTAACGTCAATATAATGAAATATAACACCAACAAATATGAAACTAAACAAGAAACATTTATACAATTAGGTTTTAAGGGGTCTATATTACTACCAAATATAAAACTAAACAAAAAAATTATTGGTTTTTATGATAACATCCATTCTAGCGTTTTTTTTCCACCATCATTTGTATCTCTTATTTGAAACTTTAGTATTTTGTATTTTTCATTATGATAAACCCCCTTATGTTTTGGAGATCCACTCGTGTGTTTATGATATGACAAACATTATAGTCCTTTTAGGAGCTAAATTGAAGTTATTATCAGAAGAACGTTTTCTACACATTAAGAATCAACACGTGATCAAGAAAGTCGAGGTCAAGACTAAAATAATTCAGATCCGAGAGTGAATAAAGACCGCTCAAGGAAGGATTGCTAGCTAGTCAGCCAAATTATTCCCAAATTTTGAATTGTTGACCTAATATCCAAGATGATGCGTTCTATGACGAGTTGGACTAATCATTGAAGTAGATCGGCCGATTTAAACATACAAATCAACCGACTGGTTCACCTACAGTTTCCAATTTGGACGATTTATCTTGTCTTTTCCTAATTATACCCTTTTTGTTTTAGGCTATATTTTAACCCGTTCATTTAGCCTTTTTTTCTAATGCTTAGGGTTAGGTTTAGTAGAATTATCCTCAAAACCTGGGAAGACTAGGCTAAATATCCTCTCTACAAATAGAGCTATTCAACCATTAGTTTCTTAAGTTAGTTTTTACATTCAATTTGACATCATGATTAGCATATATAAGAATTCTAAACCGATTGGATCAAACTCCACTAGGAGTCCACTGATCTGTCCACCCAGGTCCGCCGATTTGTCTATAGTTGTCCCCAAATTGTCTTGTTTTCGACAAATTTATTGAAGGAAGAGGTGTTTTGTTTGCAAGTGTGAGAGTTGTGTGAATTGTTACCTTAATTCTGGCAAGATGCAAGAGTTGCGTGAAAATGTTTCCTTCATAACATGACCATATATAATTTTGAATGATTGGTTATGAATTTTGTTGTTATTATGTGTTGTTGTGGTCATTCAGGTTATGAGATGCCTTTATTGATAACACAAATGTTTTGTTTCCTGATTGTTTGTGAATGGATCAACATACAAAACATATGTTCATCTCCCTTAACTTTCCTTAATCTATACCTAGAGATCGGCCGGTCTGTATCAATTGGTAGGCCAACTTGTGACATTTTATTGACCGATCGATGTTATATGTTTCTGTATCTACATTGTGTCCCTTTGAATTTATGTCTATATATTTTTTATATGACTTTTCAACTAATGGCTTAAATCATTACATCAATTTCCTTGAGTTTGATATTGACTTTTGTACGTATACGGATACAATTTAAACAATAGATACCGGAAGATTTCTCAATCATGAGAGGAAAATTCTAGAAGGAATATTACTTATGACTGAAACGAGGTTCATATGGTAGTTTGTCAATCTGCATATACAAAGGGTTTGGGGGTTAAAACATAGTTTAAGAATCGGCCTTTATGGAAGATTTTTGAACTAGCTCTATGAAAGATTTGAGACTCAAAACAAGATTATGAGAATCGGCCTTCGTGAACTTTATCTCTTCTATGATGAAGTTTATGGCTCAAACAAACCCTTTGAAAGTCGGCCTTCATAACCCTAATTTTGAGAATTGGGCTTCATGAACCCTAGATTTTTCTTGAAGGAGTTTGAAGAAGGGAAAATGAAAAAACATTATGAATGAATCCTATATCTTGAGTTAATGGAGTGAAAATGAAAGAAACAAAATGAATAAGTAGTTGTATCTCCCAAATTTGAATTTTCATCAACATATATGCTATGAGGGTGTGGATTATTGTCCCACATCGACAATACAATAATACTCGAATTTAATATATAAGAGTTAAAACTACTACTCCTATTGTTAATTGGTTTTAGATAAAATTCTGAATGTTTGTGTGTAAGGGTTTGGAGTTAAAGCTACTACTCTTATTGTCAATTGATTTTAGAACCGGCGGATATAATAAAAAGATAACTTAATAATCTATGCATGTGTACACCTAAATGTTAAGCTTACACGTGTGATAAGAGAACAAAAATCCTAATTTTAAATGATTAAGAAAATGACTAATCCCAGAAATTCTTAGGATACTTATCTCTTTGTCATTATTAGAGCTCTAAATTGCGGTCATGATGAGAATGAAACTTGAAGTGTATGTGTCATTAAACAACACCTTAACTGTTACTCCCTTGAAGCTGGTAACCAGAAATTACCTTTCCAGGATAGTCATGGAAGGGAAACCGACAACAACATAATATTTAACTATTGTGTAAGATATATGAATGGATCTTGTGATGATCGTGTTAGTTTTATAGCCGTATAATAGTTCTGGGGATAAACCCAAACTCATATGAAAGAATGCATGTGTATATGAGTCGCACAGCAGCCGTAAGTAAAGACAATTGATAGTCACTATCGATGCTGCTGCGTAGTCGCATATGCATGCAAAATTAATGCCTCATGCTACAACAAACTAGACTTCACGTGGAAACTCGCCTCTTTTTTGGCTTCATTGATCTCTTGCTTCGCTTTTTTTTTTTTGTCTTTTGCATCACTAATGAATACTTTACTTATATTACTTTACGGGATGACACAAAATTCGTAACGGAACTCATAAACACACGACGGTGAAATTCACAAATGCACAACAGATTTAGAACCTATCGATCACCGCCATAATTACGGGTTTTGGATCCGTGAAATAAGTTCACAGATCCGATACCTGTAACCATGGTGGTGACGGGTTCTGAATCCGTGAACTTTTTGAACTCTACTTCACGCAGCCGGATCTCGTCACCGCCACAAAGGCTTCATCCTTCAAACAAAACAAGTGAAACGACGATCTAGGGAGGTGAATCAATGTAACCAATTGGCATGGAACCAAATTCCGCAGTTTTCGACTTCAAATTAATCAATGATGGATCAAGGTGGTGATGGAGGAGGACCGTTCCAAAGCGGAAATATACCCCGACAGAGGTAAATGTGCGATTTTTGGTTTTCGGTTTTCAGAGTCGGAAGTGTATATGATATTGTGTTTGTTTGCTTGATTTTACTTTGTTTATATTAGGTTTGAGTAGATTATATTTGAATATGATTTAAATCGATTGATTGGAATCTTGAATCCCGCCATTGATGGTGGATTCGCAAAGATGATGGGCAGTGAAATCACGGTTACGGGTTCCGAATCCATGGTACCACCGTTCATAGTGCGTTCTTCCACTTATGCATTATAATGCATTTAATTAAATTTAATTCAATTTAATTTAATTTACTTCATCCAAATTAACTTAACTTAAATTAAAATTACTTCATCCGAATAAACTTAAATTAAAATTAATGCAATTAGATTAAATCAATTTAAATTAAATTAAAATAAACTAAATTAAATTAAAAATCAAATAAATTGTATTGAATTAAAATAAATTAAATTAATGTTAATTATATATATCAAACAAAGTTATAATAGTTTTAAATATATATGAAATATAATTAAATTAAACTTAATAATATAGTAATAATTAAATTAAATTTAGTCATAGTAAATTGTTTAAATTGAATTATATTCAATTGAACAAGTATAATCAATTAAAATCAATTAAATTAATTAAAATCAAAGAACTTGTATTTACTAATGAAAATCAAATATTAGAGGGTACGGAGAGATGGAGGCGTCCTACGGCCTCCGCTCCCAAATATAGAGCACGGGCGAAAGAGAGTAGCTCTTAGATTGTTGGCCCGGCGGCAGGACCATCACCATCATGACAGCGGCCAGTGAGACCGTGCACATGTTCGCTCCAAAAGGTGTGTGCAAGCTTTAATTTTATAACCCAAGAAGTATGCTTGAACAAAGATGCGATCCCGCAGTGTACGGGTCAATTGTAATAAAAAGCAAGAATTACAGGGGTCGATCACAGGGACTTAGGTGAAACAAAGCGCATAATCGGTTGTCAAATATTGCAATTAACCAAAAGCAATTAAAGTAATCAAAGATGATGTAAAAGTCAAGTAAGGGGAAATGCGGATTCTAGGGATTAAAGCATCTAGTTGTGGTTCCGACTCAAGATCTCCAAGGATAACGCGGACAAAGCTGAGGTTTGCAAAGGGAAGGTTTTCTAAGGTGGGAATAGATCACCGGGTAAGTCTCACTACTCACTATCCCAAACCAAAGCTCCTATCACCGGGTAAGTCTCAAGGTACTAAGGAAAGGAGCTATAATCTCAAACCAACACACCACCCAAGGGTATAGAATCAACCTTTACCGGGTAAGTCTCAAGATAACTCACAAAGATGGGATGAAGCTAGGCACACTCAAACCCCAATAAAGGATAAACCTTTATTACATACACTCATGATCTTAGGTAAACAAATAAAGGAATCACCGGGTAAGTCTCATCCTAGGCTTGCGTTGAACCAGAAAAGGTGGAATAAGGATAGGATTTGACAAACTTTGAATCTTAACTCAGTTAGGATCAGAAAAAGGTTCACCTCGTTCAATCAGATTCCACCCCGGCCAAGATGTTCAACGATTGAGCGAGATGTTCTAGGGTTAAGATAAAGGCTCGAGTTTTCAGGATCCTGCTGGGATTAAGATCATTTTATCATCGTCTTTCCCACAACCTTCAGCCAATCACCCTAGAATCGCATAAGAAACTTAGCCAACAATCATCATGATAACAATAATCAAATTAATGGAAAAGTAATCAATATTCAAACAAGAAAACCTTAAGGAAAAGGTCTCAATAATTGAAATCAAATAACAAACAAACAAGCGTTCCTCAATCACAACTGTTCGCTCCAAAAGGTGTGTGCAAGCTTTAATTTTATAACCCAAGAAGTATGCTTGAACAAAGATGCGATCCCGCAGTGTACGGGTCAATTGTAATAAGAAGCAAGAATTCCAGGGGTCGATCACAGGGACTTAGGTGAAACAAAGCACAGAATCGGTTGTCAAATATTGCAATTAACCAAAAGCAATTAAAGTAATCAAAGATGATGTAAAAGTCAAGTAAGGGGAAATGCGGATTCTAGGGATTAAAGCATCTAGTTGTGGTTCCGACTCAAGATCTCCAAGGATAACGCGGACAAAGCTGAGATTTGCAAAGGGAAGGTGTTTCTAAGGTGGGAATAGATTACCGGGTAAGTCTCATTACTCACTATCCCAAACCGAAGCTCCTATTACCGTGTAAGTCTCAAGGTACTAAGGAAAGGAACTATAATCTCAAACCAACACTCCACCCAAGGAAATAGAATCAACCTTTACCGGGTAAGTCTCAGGCTAACTCACAAAGATGGGATGAAGGCACACTTAAACCCCAATAAAGGATAAACCTTTATTACCTACACTCATGATCTTAGGTAAACAAACAAAGGAATCACCGGGTAAGTCTCATCCTAGGCTTGAATTGAACCAGGAAAGGTGTAATGAGGATAAGATTTGGCAACCTAGAACACTTAACTTCAGTTTCAGATCAGAAAAGGTTCACCTCGTTCACTCAAGTTCTACCCCGGCCGAGATGTTCATCGACTGAGCGAGGTGTTCTAGGGTTAAGGTTAAAGACTCGAGCTTTCAAGGTCCTGCTGGGATTAAGATCATTCTATCATCGTCTTTCCCACAACTTTCAGCCAATCACCCTAGAATCGCAAAAGAAACTTAGCCAACAATCATCTTGATGACAATAATCAAATATATGGGAAAAGAATGAATATTCGAACAAGAAAACCTTAAGAAAAAGGTCTCAATAACTGAATCAAATATCAAACAACAAGCGTTCCTCAAATCACAAATCAGTCAAGACAATAAGCCAAAGGGGAATCTAAGAAAGTCTTACAAACTCCCTCTTAAAGCTAACTCCAAACTATGAATCCTTCCTTCCTTGATCTTCAATTCTTCAAACTTTCAGAAATACTCCAGAAATCTCTTGATCCAAAGATGGGTGAATTGTGGAAAATTCAACCCTTTATATAGGAGAATTATCTTCCAAAGATAATAATATCTTAAAAAGATAATTTCCTAGAAAATATATCCATATCTATCTAAAATAGATCTCCCTAAAATAATATCTTCCTTCCAGAAATCCAGCCAAAAATACAAGATATCCTCCTTCCAAAAATAAAAGATCTCAGCCAAAAATAAGATCTCGCTGGCGACAGGGTGTTCGCCTCGGTCGGTATGCTCCTTGTTGGATTTTCGGTGTCCGGTTTTAGACCAAAGGGCCGTAGTCTCACTTAAGTGAGTAGACGGTTGTCCCAATTGCCAATCAAATTAATATAATTTATCTTGAAGTGAAATAAATTATTAAACAAGGGTTTGTAATCTCCACAAAGGAGTAGACAAAACCCAACCAAGAGTTTGTAATCTCCAAAAAGGAGTAGACTAAACTCTAATAGAAATTAAGTTCAATTGCAAGTCTTAAAAACCGATTGTTATATGTTAAAACATTGACTTGGATTATGTAATGAGTCATTCATAAATGAATTTTCCTTCTAAGTGTATTCTCCCCTACACCGGGAATATCCAAATACCTTAGTGGGATAAAACGTTACACGTTACAAAGACTAAGTAAGAGACTTACTTGTCTTACTTTGTAGAAAGGGTATTCCTAGATTTTGTCAATACAAAACCAAACTAAGATGGATGTCTGTCCTTTGTCAATACAAAGGAACTATACTAGTCTTTCGAGTTTTGCAAACAAGCTTATAAGAAGCCCTATCCAATGTCAATACAATGGAACTAAAAGCTTTATTGTTGCAAAAACGAATGTTCAAACAAGTGCAAATGGCTCTCCCTTTTATAGGTATAGGGGGTCACAGTTTTGGGGAGTTAAAAGAGGTTAAAACGGTTATGGAAGTTACATGAAAGTTACTTGGAAGATGGGCCTTGAAGCCCTAGAAAGCCCGAGGCCCACATAGGAAGCCCAAAACCGTTCCCCGGAGCTAGCTTAGAGCTAGCTTATTTTTCTTGGTCCAAACACTTCCAATGAGCTTCATTCACTTTAATATAGCTAGGGTAAGCTCCAAGATCATCAAACACTCAATATCTTAGCTCAAGCTAGTGTAGCTCCTTAAAAAGCTCACTAGCTGCTTCATTGACATTCACTAAGCATTTGAGCTTGGATTGCTCTCAATTTTTAACCACATATTCTTTAGCCAATATAAGGCCTAAGAACCAAAGGTTTGCCGATAAAATGTGGCTACAAAGCCCCAAAGCCGGCCTTCTAAAAGCTAGCACAAGTTGACCTTGTCGTGAATCACCTTGCTTTGATTCGACTCCCCTTATAATACTAGTTGCTCTTAGTGCCGGTCACTTGCCTCCCACAACCCGGACCATAGTGACACACATGTGAACAACTCATTGCACCTTGTCTTAAGACAAGCTCAACGGTTACAATGAAGACTTAGCCCAAATCTCCAACACTCCTCAAGATCACCTCGGTCGAGGTGGTATTGTAGCTGACCGAGGTGAGTCTCAGTTGAGAGATAATTATCTTTAATCTGGGATAAAATCAAATCTCTAATCCATTTCCATGCTTCCTGAGCTTTCCTAAGTATCCCTGAATGTAGCTCCAATGTCTCCTTAGCTTCCTTAGCTCCTTTTTAGTCCAAAACGTGCCATTTTACCTACATTTACAAAGAAACTAGGTGTAGACCTCGATTCCCGCAAAGGTGGATAAAACAACAATAAAACCGCAAAATATACATTTTATACATGCCGAAATATGAAAATACAACGTCTAAGCCGATCCCAAAATATGGACTATAATACATGCTATCTGCAACTCAGAAAAGACAATCAACCAAAAGAAATCTAAGAAAGTCTTACAAACTCCTTCAAAAGCCAACTTCAACTATGATTCCTTCCTTCCTTGAACTTCAATCCTTCAATACTTTCTTCAAATTTCCTTCAGAAAATCCTTTGATCCGACTATATCAGGATGGCTGATTTGTGGAAAATTCAACCCTTTATATAGGAGAATTATCTTCCAAAGATAATAATATCTTAAAAAGATAATTTCCTATAAAATATATCCATATCTCTTAAAATAAATCAGCCTAAAATAATATCTTCCTTCCAGAAATCCAGCAAAAAATATATGATATCTTCCTTCCAAAAATAAATGATATCAGCCAAAAAATAAAGATCTCGCCGGCGACAGGGTGTCCGTCTCGGTCGCGATGCTCCTTCAAGATCACCTCGGTGGAGGTGGTACTGTAGCTGACCGAGGTGAGTCTCAACTGAATGTGAAATCTCTCGAATCTGGTCCAAAGTTAATCTTCTTAATCATTTACATGCTCCCTGAGATCTTCTTTAAGCTCCAGAATGTAGCTCCAATGACTCCTTAGCTTCCTTAGCTTCATTTTGGTCCAAAACGTGTCATTTTTCCCTACAATTACAACGAAACTAGGTGTAAACCTCGATTCCCGCAAAGGTAGACAAAACAACAATATAATCGAAGAATGTACATCCGTACATAAAGATTTATGAAGATAAAACGTCTAAACCAATCCCAAAATATAGACTATAATACTTGCTATCAGCACATCAGAGCCATCCCCCACTACCCGTATGGATGTACTACCAGAGCCGACATACGCGACTAAGTCTGAGGATGAGGAGGACACTTCTTCTAAACAACATGAGCTGCTAGTTGATGAGGAGCACCGGGTGGACCATGCTGATATCATTGCCAATAAGCATGTTGATATCTCAACTGACGTACATGTCAATCCACCAATTGACGACCATCCTGAGATTCCAGCTAACACTCATGCCGATATTCTAGTTGAGGAGCATTCACAGAAGCCCTTTATCCCGGCAAATCGAGGCCGTGTTATTGCAAACATGGGACATCCTTGATCAGCGATTTGTTGACATGCTATGTTGGTCACCGTACTCGTGGTGTTGGATGAGCGATTTAGATAACTACATCATACTTGTAACAATCTATGTTATAATATCAATTAATAAAATGTCTAATTGAATTAACATTTCTTTCTAAACGAGGACTTCAAGAAGCTCATTACAACGGTGCGGCGGATAGATCACATCATGATGGTGAGTAGGTGGATATCAAATGTTGACATAGAGGAGCCCACTTTCTGGTTTTTAATCGCATCCTAGAGTGGTTTGACACATCTACTTGTCGTGTCCTTTGCCGGTGTTGACCACGTGCTCACCCATGCCTTTGTGGAGAGATGGTATCCGGAGACCAACAACTTTCACCTTCGATGAGGTGAGATGATCATCACCCTCCACAATGTAGCCATCATCATGGGTTTGCGGATTGACGGAGAGCCGATACTGACATCGCTTTGTTCACGTGACCGCACTGACTAGTTGAGCGATGTGTTTCATATTACTGAGGCCGAGGCATGGGGACACCAGACGGCGTTGTTTGCAGATGCTTTGAGGACGGTATTCTCGGTCATGTGTCGCTACCCAGCCACCTCAGCTGAGGATGCTGCTTCTATGTTCCTCCTCTTTTTCTTGTGTTTATCTTTGTCGATAAGTCGATGAACAAGATTCACCATTGGTTGATCGATTTAGTACGCGATGACCAACGTACACAAGGGTTTGCATGGGGCACTGGTGTCTTGGTGTACTTATACTGGTGCATATAACTATCACTTTATTTAACTATTTGTGTATTCATTTTTTATTAATATTAATCTTCAATTAAAAATTGTCCTATAGGATAATGGACGACGTTTCACGGCTGAAGGTGAAGACGACCGCTGGTTGTACATCACTAATGTAGGAAACATTTGTTATACATTCACAAACACATAAACAAGTACCTAATAATATTAATTATATCATAATTAAATGGGTGCAATTTTGGATTTATGCTCGCTTCTCATCACTAGGCTGTTTTTTGGGGGAGGATCCTAGGAGACATGGATCAGCTAGGTGGGCTTTGAGACTTTTTGTCCTGAAGACCTTAACTCAAACATTGTAGAGGTTGAGATCACCTCACTAACAATTAGACCAAATGAAAGTGATGAACATCAAGTTCATGCCCTATGGAAACATAGTTTTAGATTTTGAGAGGGAGTTCGCGGTTTCCACGTACAAAGGGACGTACTAGGTTGGAGATATTATTGATCCGTACATGCCAGACTGGGTCCTCAGACAATTCGGATACGTACAGACCATCCCACTTGATAGAATCACCTCTTACCTCAAGATTTGTCTAGCTAATGGAAGCAAGGGGTACAAGGTCCGGTTTTCTTCATTTGATGATCGGTTGACCACCAAATATGATGCAACGAGCCAAGTACAAGGTCAAATTCGGGCTCCAGATCCGTGGACTGTATCTCAGGATTACATGTCTTGGTTCAGTGAGTGGTGCCATCCGTTTGTATTACCCGGCTAGGCGTAGATATTCCATCTCCGGATAGTCCTTCTCTTGTTCCTATTTCGGATATCCGGGTATGTGTGTACTATTTTTTGTCTATTATGCAACTTAAATATCTAAATAACTACTAACAAATGTATATTTCATTACAAAGGTTGCAAATCATGCAAACTCGGATCCATGATCTTATCACCATAGTGAGTCAACTGTAAAGGACCTACAGATGATATATGACGAGTCGGTTGCACACCAGGTTCATCTAGCGTCGTCTTCGGTTAGGGCATCACGGACTAGACGTGATTGACTTTATGTATATGTATTTTTGGATCAATTTTAACAACATCATCTACCACGGTCAGATCACTCTTTCCCATCGTACTCGCCTCCAATATGGATGAATCTGATTCAAACGTATTTGCACCCAAGCCCTAATAGCAAGAAAGAACTCATGTGCACAAGACACTCCATGAGCTTCCCTTGAATATGAATCATGGCATATTGTTATGCTCCTTATTTTCGTTGCCTTGTTTTAGATCTCCAACAATATAAGGAAGCACTCGTTGCTTGCAAATCAAATATTGAAACCCGCACATCAAAAAACATCATCTCGTGTGAAGTCTCTATAGAGGCTTGGATCTTTCCAATCTGATCATTTACCATTAAGTGGATGTTCTCCATGACCAACTAAAATTTTTGCACGCTCGAACGCAACGTACTCTTCAAAAAGAGTGTGCGGACTCACACATACAAACCATTATCAATTTAATATACTATTGTAGTTTCAGAATTAAAAAAACTTATTAACAAGAAAGGATTGAGTTCTTACGTGTTTATTGTCCTTGTTCCAAAATGAAGATGCAAGTTGCACCATGCTCTAACAAATGCCTCCTCGTATGGGATTAACCATGTAGTTTTCAAATACTCCATCAACTTCGGATGACTTTGCCAATGCACTTTCATCTCATCCAAACGCCTCTCGTAACTAGTAGAAAATCTAAATTCAAACATGACATGGTAGTGTGATGCAAAAACTGCTTGAGCTTCCTTTGATCGTGTCACATCCAAAGATCTTTGTTGAATGTTTCATTTCACATGAAATCTGCAAATCATGTTCTTCACACCCGGGAAAACGACACCTAGTGCACTTTTAAGTCCAAGCTCTTTATAGAGGGCACAAAATGAAGATTGTATTTTGTTGGACATGAAAGTAAATGTGCATGTATTATATAAAGACTAGTAAAAGGAATGTATATTAAAACTTAGTCTTGTATGTCATGTCCATTATGATGACTTAAGGAAATAAGTTGAGCAGATGTCTTTATCTAGATGGATGATGACAAAATCTAAAACTATATTTGACTCTGGACATCTACTGACATTGACATAGTAACGACGTTGCTCTAGTGTGTGGAGTGCTTATTGGAATGAGCTTCGTCCTTCAGCTTGTAGCATCCTAATCTTCAATGCATCATTGTATACTTGTGTTATGGTGGTGACATTGTGAGGGTCATCCAATTGCTATGACTTCAATATATTCTTCGACTTGAAACCCATCCCAAATTCCCGTCCCACCCTCCAAAATTGTTTATACGTCAATCGGCCAACATATGTGTCCCTTTAACTACTCCGGAAGTGTATAGTAGTGCACCCCACGTATAACATGAAACGTCCATTTTTCAACTTTGATTTGCACTCCCTCAAGCTCAAATGAATACCCGTCTTTTCTCGATTTTGTGTGATCGGCTAGACGACGCCTCGATATCACAACCAAAGTCTTTCTTCTTCCGAAGAGTTCCGAAACGTTCGCATGTCAAACGAGGTATAACGAATCCCCTATAATTTCTCCATGATTTACTTGTGACTAGCACCATGTTCATGGTTCTTCCCAGTAATCGATCTCAATCAACTATTATCTCGCGATCGTGGAAAAAACCGTAAATTTCGAACATGCGCGGATAATTGGTCTCTTTATCACGAGAATAATTCGGTAGACCCTAATTCTCGTAGGATAGAAATAAGAATTCTTGTTTTTCACTTTAATGATAACTTACAATGAGTATAAATATACTTACCTCAAATGCAAAGAAACTCGTCTAGTTGACTAAATTTGTATCATCGAACGGAATCAACATCTCATCATCGTCTTGTGTTGTCATTTTCGGTATTGTTTATTTTGGAGTGTTTGTGATCTTTGAACATTTTGTGAGCTTTGAACACTTCTTCTTTAGCTCTCAAAATATATAGCCAATGGATTTACAAAAACGTTCGAATTACAACGGTAATATTTTAAATTTATTACTGTTACACTATGTTACAATTACAACGGTCATAATCATCACAGATCCGGGATCAGTAACCGCTACGATTACGGGTTGCAGATCAGTGACAATTTTCTCACGGATCCGGAACCCATAACCGTGGCGGTCACGGATCCCGGATCCGTCATGCATTTATGAATTTCATCTCCATGTACGTCATATCCCTCATTCATATACTATTAACAATGAACCTAAAAGAGATTATTAAAGCAATCCTACCGAGAAGAGCAAAAAACATATAACGAATTTGTGTAAGATATTGATTGTATTTGTATTTGTACGGAAGACACAAATTTATTCATAAATTAGTATAATAATTGTATATAATAAACTGACAACAATATAATTCCTATAGTAGATCGGGATGAAGAGGGACCACATACTCATGTTGAGAACTCTACAAATGAGGAACCACATGGTGATGTGGGAAATCATATAGCTGAAATATTTCCTATTGTTGACCCAAACTAAAGATCAAATGGGGTAAGACAACAACATATACATTTGGATGACTATGTTTTGCATTTCGAGATCGAAGTTCTCCTCATAGACTATAATGAGCCCGCGATCTACAAGCAAGTTGTGGCGGATCAGAATTTCAAAAAGTGGCTTGAAGCCATGAGGTCAAAAATGGAATCCATGTTTGAAAATCAAGTACGAGACTTGATTGCATTGCATGATGGGTAAAACATATTAGCTATAAATGGGTCTTTAAAGTAACAACAAACAAGGATGAAAATGTCCTTGTTTATAAGGCAAGGTTAGTTGTCAAGAGAATTAAACAAATTCATGGTATTGACTATGAAGAAACATTTTCCCCGGCCATCATGATTCGGTCCATTTGGATAATCCTAGCGATTGCCGCATTTTTTGATTTTGAGATATGACAAATGGATGTCAAGACCACATTTCTAAATGACTATTTAGAAGAGGATGTATATATGATGCAACTTGAGGGTTTTGAGGATCCAAAATATCCTAAGAAGGTTTGCAAGCTTAAGAAATCCATTTATGGACTGAAGAAAACATCCCGAAATTTGAATCTTTAGTTTGATGAAGTGATCAAACAGTTTGATTTCATCAGATGCAAAGAAGAACTTTGAGATTATGAAAAGTTGAGTGGGAGTAAGGTGGTTTCCTAGTCTTGTATGTGGATGACATATTGCTCATTGGGAATGATAGTCCGATGTTGGAAATAGTTAAGGGATGACTTAAGAAGCCTTTCTCAATGATGGATCTAGGTGAGGCCGAGTACATATTGGACATCAAGATCTATAGAGATAGATCTAAAAGGCTCACTGGTCTTAGTCACGGAACTTATATAGATAAGGTGCTACATAGATGCAAGATGACAGATTCCAAGAAAGGGTATCTGCCTATGCAACATGGTATCCATCTCAGCAACAATCAATGTCTTAGACACCTAATGAGATTGAGAGGACGAGAAAGGTTCCTTATGCCTCTATTATAGGATCCGTCATGTATGCAATGACTTGTACTCGACCAGATGTTGCATATTCCTTGAGTATGTGTAGAAGATACCAATTGAACCTCGGTGACAATCACTGGAAAGTCGCAAAGAACATCCTGAAGTACTTGCAAAAGACTAAGGATGATCTACTAGTATATGGAGGCGATGACGAGTTAGTCATCAAGGGCTATACTCACGCTAATTTTCAGACTAACATAGATCGTTTCAAGTCGCACTTTGAATACGTCTTCATTTTGAATGGAGGAGCGGACAGTTAGAAAATCCAAAAACACGACATCGTTGCGGACTCAACCATAGAGGCAGAATACAATGATGTGGGAGTAGCAGCTAAGAAAGTGATTTTGATTAGACAGTTAATAGCTGAGCTCGGCGTTGTTCCTAGCGTGACGAGGGCAATTGACGTGTATTGTGACAACAATGATGTGATTGCATAAAGAAAGGAACATATCTCAAGCTCCAAATCCAAACACGTTCTGCGGAAATATCACATGATCATGCACAATGTTGATCGGATTGATGTAAGGATATGCAAGGTGTACACAAACAATAACATTGCATACCCACTAACAAAACTCATGAATAACCCTAAGCATGATACTCATACTCGGGCCAAAGGGCTCAAACACAATAGAAAATTCTTTTAAATTTCTATGTTTGAATTAATAAAACGTGTAATTTTGTCATGGAGTTTATGATTGATTGATATATGAGTTTTCATATTGTTATTTAATTATTACTTGAATATTAAATTAAGTATCTAAACAATTTATTAATTATCAAATATGCTTACTGGAAAAGTTCCAGCGAATGAAACCACGTTAATTGAATTGAAAATCCTATATTGAAAGGGTCCTTGAATTGTATCGTTAACATGTATCCAAATGATTCGAAATTAGACCATGTAGTGAGCGATTGATGAACGTGGGTTTCATAGTTCATAGGACATGGAGATTTCCAGTCGCTTACATAGGTGAGTACGGGGATACTCATCAAACAAACCGATCTTATGCCTCTCATGGCTTTTTGAGGAGTTGTAGCAATAATCATTATCAGTGAGTTTCTTAACATGCGCTTGATATAGCTTTCATTTGAAGGATGTCATATCTTAGACGTTGTTAAACGCTGATCGTAACCGGTAGTTATAAAGACAGTAATTAGAGTGGTCAGAATTTGAGTGGGATTATAGTCGTTGCAAGATTGGATTTATCCTCTTATATGAGACATACTTTGATGCGTTGGGAAGGATTGGTGTCCCGGCCACTTGAAGAGTGAGACCTGCGTAAACACATGACCATGCTCAGATTTGATTTGTACTGACAGTTTTATCTCAGGAGTTCACGAAACATATATAATGGTAAAGATAGTTTCCATCACATAGTCAGATAAGGACATTAAACGATAAGGAAATCTTAATGTTGCACACTTGTGTGAAAGTACAAGTGAAAGACTGAAAGAATTGTGTCCTTTATCCAAGGTGCAATTATTGATGATAAGGTAGGACATTAAATATAGGAATATAAATAGTCTGGCAATATTAGGGGTCATGACGTTTTGTTAGAAGCTAACTATGATCAGTACGTTTATATGGTGGAAAGGGTATATTTTATAGGAGTACAAAACCTATTATGGAATTAGTTGTTAATAGTAAATAAGGGGTTATCTATCTATATACTATATTAAAACAAAAGAATTTGAAGTCACGTGTCATTTTCTTATGCATTGGATGACACGTGTCATTTTCTCATAATTTACGTTTTCCTATTGAACTATATTTTATCTATTATATGTATTTTAATAACTAATTATATATCTTTCATCAACTAAAATTTAGTTATTTTTACCATGTAAGTCATGATGAAATAAAATTCTACTAATCTAGAATGGCAATATCTAACTAATTGATATCTTTACTATCTGAATATATTTAATTATATTAAAATAAAATCTCATGTATTTCTTTCCTAATATAATCGATTTGGTAAATTTCATTTCAAACTTTTTTTTATTACTGAAAATTCCAATAAATTACCTTTATCATAAACCAAATAAAAAAGTACGAGGAGTATCATCCTCACACGGACGGTCAGTCAGAGAGGACTATACAGATTCTAGAGGATATGCTGAGAGCCTGTGTGCTAGATTGGGGGCAGGTATGGCCCGACCACCTTCCTTTGGTGGAATGTTCGTACATCAACAGCTGACATGCGACGATTGGGATGGCTCCTTATGAGGCGTTGTATAGGCAGAGGTGTCATAAACCTTTGTGTTGGGATGAGCCGGGGAGAATGAGTGGAGTAGCACCCGAGCATGTACATGACGATATGGCTCGGGTAGTGATGATTAGAGAGCGGATGCTGGCCGCACGGAGTCGTCAGATGTCTTATGCCGATAAGAGGCGCATACCTCTAGAATTCAAAGTGGGAGCACAAGTCTGGTTGAGAGTGTCTCCGACACGAGGAGTCCGACATTTCGGCATTAAAGGGAAGTTGAGCCCCCGATATGTCGGCCCATTTGAGATCCTAGAGCGGGTTGGAGAGGTGGCTTACTGATTGGCGTTGCCACCGCGGTTAGAGGGAGTCCACCCGGTATTATGTGTCTCAGTTGAGAGAGTACATACATGACTCGAGACACATCGTTAGCCACGACGACCTAGTGGTCGAGCCAGACCACACGTTTGCAAAGCACCCTGTAGCTGTTCTGGAGAAGAGTACGAGACACCTTTGGTCGAAGGTCATACCGATGATGAGGGTACGTGCAATGGTCGAGACGAGGAGCCGATGAGGCTACCTGGGAGACAAAGGATAGTATCCGGCGGAACTATCCAGAGTTTTACGTTAATCTAGCGGCGTCTATAGGACCGTCGGGTTAGTCCCGAATCCTTTCCCAGCTTATGTTATGTGATTATGTGATGAAATATGCTATATTTGTTTCATGCGAGTATATGTGTGTGCCTTATGAGGTCTTGGTGTGGTAACATGAGTAGGCATTGGTTATCGAGTCGATAGTTGGTACATTTGTGGTTTCTGAGTTGTTACCGAGGCTTCATGATTGAGGGTTCGGCGTTTAGCAAGTTTTGGGACGAAACTTGTTTTGAGGGGGATCTGATGTAATGCCCGGAATATTGGTTCCGTTGACGAGCGGTGTTAGTAGCCTTTAGTGGAGACTACCACCCTTGCGGCTTAAGAGACCCGTGGTCGCGGCCGTCCGCGATCACGGCTTGGACGTTCTACAGGGGCGGTGATCCGTCAGAGCGGGAGTCAAGCCGTTCCTTCCGACCTTTCGTTTCCACATTTATGGACTCCAACTCCTCATCACCTTGGGTGATCTTTGGGCTGATTGACCCTTAGCTTCCCCCTATTGATGCAGCCTTAATCTCTTCACTACTTCTCATTCACGTTACTTCTTTCTTCTTCCTCCTTATTCTTCCTCTTCTCCTCCTCCATCCTCTACCATAACCTTCTCCTTCTTGTGAAGTTGTCAAGCAAGGGTGTGGACTGTAGATCCATGCTACAATGTGAGTCATCTCCTTCTCCTTCTTCTCTTCTCCTTTCTTCTTCCTTCTTGCACCCTAGAGGGGTGAGAGCCATGGATTCACTCAAGAGAGTCCTCTCTTGTTCTTGCTTGCTTAGATCGTGGAGAACGGTTGTGATCTAGTGGTGGAAGCTAAGGGACGATCATAACATCTAAGTAAGCAATAGAGGTGCTGCTACACATCGAAGAACCGAAGAATCGAGATTTCTAGAGTTCAGCGCGGGGTGGATCTTGTGAGCCACGGGGGCGGATCTTGTGAGCCGCTGGTGCGGATGCTGTGTACCGTGGGGGCGGGTTCTGTAAACCGCAGTGGCGGCTTCTGCTCTTCCGCGGTCGCATCTCTTCAGCAGTAGATCACCGATCTCTTGATCTCTCCTTTCCTTTCTTCATCTTAGAGTTTGATTCATCTTAGTATCATGTTAGGGTGGCTTAGTGTAGCTTGATATGGAATGTCAAGTAGTAGCTTTGGACCTTAGGGTTACCTTATGAGAGTTGTTGGTTTGTTTGGTTGTTATGTTGTTGTAAGATCATTTGGATCTTCAAGGTTAGTGGCCCATATGCTAGTATGATCATGATGTGAGCTTATAGGGCAGTTGAATGAGGGTGTTGACCTAGCTTATGAGTTGAATGATCTTGTGAAGATCATTTAAACTAGAAATTTAAGGACTTCTAGCTTGTTAGAGAGATATTGATCTTTGTGCCTTGTCTTGACCAGGCATTGCTTGCCTTCCCACGGGAAGTTGAGAGGGATTCTATCGGGTTTAGCTTTGAGTCAAGTAAGTCCACACTTACTTAGCTAGCTTCTGCGTATTAGTTTGATGTGTATTGGTGGTGTGTGGTAAGTTATGTTAAAACAATGAAACCGGAATAGGACGTCCTTGGTATTTTGTATTGGCCGAAGTGTATGATAATAGGCGGTGACATCACTACATAGCTTATGTGAAAGCTAGGAGGTTTCCTGCGACTAGCCCAGGAAGGTAGACGGTTGGATGCATCAAAACCATTCCTTGTTGGTAAACGGGGACATAGGTGAGTTTCAGGGATTCTCGTGTCACAAACCAAAGTTGAATTAGTAAAGGGAAAACGTAAATAAAGATAATAAACGGGTTTGTGTGTATGCATGTTGTGTGTGTTTGTCTTCCTTATATGTATATGTGTCTTTACCTTTATCCTAATGCTTAGAATGTTAGCAAAGGTTTTATACCGCTTTGTAGATGCCTTGTAGTTTAGGGAAGCGGTCGAGTGATCCGGTGGTAGTGAGCAGTCGGGGTTCCGTACATTATAGGACGGGATCGGATTTCTATTTATTGTTGTCTTAGACTTTCGTTATGATGTTTTTTGTTTTGAGAACTCGGTTGGAATTTCCGTTTTGAGTGTTTTTCAGATTGCCATCATGCATTAAAACCCTTTCGTTTGCCTTTTCATTTGTGTCATGTTGTAAGATCCGGTGAAGTTGGTGTCAGGTTAAGGGTCGAGACTCATTGTGAGGTCCTAATCCGTAACATCTCGAGTCCCCCGAATTTGGGATGTTACAGTTTTGAACCGGCATCAAAGGTAATCCCTCCTCCGCTTGTATAATTTAATATGCATGCGATCATTGATAGATGTTTAAGAAATTATTTTTAAAAATTGGCTTTTACATATCTAAAATCATATCCATTGACGTATCAAACAACCAACCATTAGACAACTTAAATAACGATCATACTTTCAACCTTTCTATGCATTGGTAGCCAAGTATAAAAAGTTGAGATATGCCTTAATCATATTAAGTACTTTCCATGACTAGCCCATAAACAACATATTTTAACTAATCAAAATTTTATCTGCAACAATATTCTCGAATAGTATACATCCAGAAAATGAACTTACCTAATCGCTTTTATTTGACTAAGAAAAAACAAATCTAAATAAATCAGTTAGATACCTTAATAAAATGTATAGCCTCACTAAAATACGTTTGATTAGTTAAACAGTTGAAGTTAGAAGCAAAAACAATGTTAAACAGTTGAAGATTTAATGAAAGTAGCTTCCTTGATTTGTCGAATAATTGAAGGTTTAACATGGTGGGCTCCTCCTAGGATCTTGATTTTGATTAGTTTGGTAATTAATCATGCAATATGCATGCACGTTCTAATCATTGCCTAAACCCTTTTCCCATAAGACAAAAACCAAGATATGCGTATAATTATGTCAATATTTAGTTGACACGTTTAATATAATATAATAAAGTAGCAAAAGGTCCCGAAAGTTAAACAGATTTTTAAGTATTTCCATGACAACATTGACAAGAACCAATACAAATAGCCCTCCCTCTCTGCAGGTAGCAACCGCCAACTCTCCCAAATGTATTAGTTTTATTTGTTATTTTTCATCGAATTCTCTTGTATTATCTTGTGTATCCTAACCTTTAAAAAAAATATCATATTAGTTTTTACAAATTAGTTTAACCTGTCCTGGACGTTTTTTCTAGAATTGTTGTTACACATAATAAATTTTTATAAATATAATAGTTTTATATTGATACTAAAATTTAATTTAAATATCATATGAAATAACCTACGTTAAAAATTTTATTAATAAAATCTCCCTTGCAGCTTTTTGTTTGAGTTTAATTTTTTTTAAAACAAATAATCAATAATATTAATATGGTCATATCGTGTCAATTGACAAAACAATTGATATATAGTTCTGTTATTTATTAATGGTTCGTTTGATTTCTTGTAGAAAACGGAATGAAAATGAATATAGCTTATAATTCACTTAATATCTTTGTTTACTCATAAAATTTATATATATGGTGCATGTTTTCTTATTTTCAATGAAAAATGTGTTTTTTTTCTCCCATTTTGCTTTTATTCCGTTTCCGGAGATGCAATCAAACCGAAGGTAAATGGGAATGATATGGATTAATGTAATTATTTGATTTAGGCACAAATATGTGAGTTTTTTTTATTAAATTTATTCATTAAATGATCAATCGTATTATATGAGAACAAGCCTTATCATGTAATCATAATTGCAAGCCTATAATCATATATTATAGGAAGTAGTTTGTTTGTTAGAAGAGATTTACATGATAACTCCCTCTCTCATCTCTTTGATTCTTTCCAACATCATTCTCCCTTCTACACCAACTCTTTGATTCGTTCCAACGCTAACTATAATTCTACTATAACACCACTAATTACGAACAATACAATACAATGATAGTATTGACCAAATTACAATCGGTTTTAATAACTACGAATAATATATTAAACGATATAACATATTGGTAATAAAACTAATAATAACTACGAATAATCCATTTAAACAACTCATACCTAGGAATAATAACTACGAATAATTCTACTATAAGTATACTAATTACGAACAATACTCTCTGATTCGTAACAAAACTAATGATAACTATGAAGAATGATTCACAATTTTTGCTTGCATCGTACAAAGAACAGCCGGTTCCTCCTCCATCTCCTTCAGCTCATGCTCAATGCTGCTGAAAACGAGCCCTATGATACGAGCCCTGGAAAACGCCGCAGAAACCGAGCCCTGAAAATCGCCTTCTCCGGGTATAAGGTTCAACTATTGCTCAACGCTACTGGAAACGAGCCCTGGAAATCACCGCTGAAAACGAGCCTTGAAAATCGCCGCTGAAAACGAGCCTTGGAACCGCCAACCGGACTACCTCGCCGCCACCGTTGAAAACGAGCATTGAAAATCGCCGCTGAAAACGAGCCTTGGAACCGCCAATCGGACTACCTCGCCGCCGCCGCCGAAAACGAGCCCTGGAACCGCCAACCGGACTGTCTCGCCGCCGCTGTAATCGCTGCCCTATACGCCTTAACCGTCGCAGCCTATACGCCTTGGAACTCTCCACACAATCGCTTGTTCTGAGAGGGGTGGAAGGTTACGGTATATTGAAGAGAGAGAGAGAGAGGCCAAAAGGGGGTATTAAAGGCGCGTGGGTATGTATTTTTTACCTAATAATTACGATATCTGTCCTAAATCTCGACCCTTAATATTCATCATCCGACGGTCTAAGATTGTTCTTATGATACACAATAAGGCTTGTTCTAATGGGAACCGCACCCTATATATATATATATATATATATATATATATATATATATATATATATATATATATATATATAAAGAAAATCTGTTCTCAAGACCAATGTCATCATCACGCAAATCATAGTCATATAAATAAGTCAAAGCTCACAAACTTCAAGACTTGTCAAGGGCATGCATATAACTCTATCACATGTCTTTAGACATATTCAATATCACTCAATTTTCCATTCTCCCTAAACACATTACAAATGAAGAGATCTTTTTTAAGGTTGTAACGTGCACATTTGGGTCAATCGGTCGTCATCAGTTAGCTGACTACTCATGTTGATCAATTTGGACTGATTGATATGTTTTCCACAATAGTTGCTGCAAAATTCTTGAATGAAAACTGTATAAAGAAACTAATGGCTAAGAAATCTTATCTATATGGAGCAAACTAACTCACATTCTACCAAGATTTTAAGTAATCCTATAAAATCATATTTAAAATGAAATAAAATATTTTAACCGTATCTTCCAACCAACGTTACAACTAAGGGAAGACATGAAAAAGGCAAAATAAAGATAGATCTTTCAATCTGACGCTAGCATGGCCGGCTAGGCCGATCACTTTGAGTTTTGACCCGACTTGGAGCAAAACGCAAGGTTTAGAAGAAGAGGTAACATACTCAAAAAGTGGGACCAATCAAGTCGGCATTGAGTGTCGATTGGCTTGATCAATGGTGATCTCTTGAACGTACAATCTTCATTTCTTCACTCTCGGGTCTCAATCAATTCAGGGCCAGTTTGATTTAAACTCCGGAAACATAAATGGAATCAAAACGAATCTAATTCATACGCATATCCTTATTCATAAAACTTTTTGAAATCATTCCTTGTGGTTTGAACTAGCTGGAGTAAAATTAATTACTTTTGATACCTTATAGGGAAACAAATAGAAGAAACAAATGCATTTTGCATGAGACCACAAGGAATGATTCCAAAAAAAAAATCATGAACATGGTACACATATGGACTAGATTCATTTTCATTCCGTTTCAGTTTCCGAACTTATAACCAAACGGGGGGGTCAATATTTACCTCAACTTCCTTAAGCACAAGGAGAACCTTAGTGTGTTGTAGACATCCTTCCACGAATATTTTTTTTTTATCTCCTTTAAGGCCTAAAATTCCTACAATACCATGAATGCACAAGTTGATCTGCAAAAGACAAAAAGAAAGGAAACGTACCATAATATGATTACAAAACTACAGTATGCGTTTAAGAGATGGGTAAGAATGACAGTGGAAAAAACACCATAAGATGGACGTTATCAAATACCCCATATTTGAACCTTACTTGTCCTCAAGCAAGCTCTAAATATACCTTTATGCGAAAGACTCGTATACATGTTTCAACTAGAAAGATAAACTCTCAAGACCAGTGTAATCATCACGCATATCACTCATTTAAGCAAGTCAAACATTATAAAATTTTAAGACCTCTCAAGGGCTTGTGTGTAGCTCTCTCAAGTGTGCATATGCATATTGAATAATCACTCAAACTCAACACATATACATATGCAATGACCATATCGTGTCAATTGACAAAACAATTGATATATAGTTCTGTTATTTATTAATGGTTCGTTTGATTTCTTGTAAAAAACGGAATGAAAATGAATATAGATTATAATTCACTTAATATCTTTGTTTACTCATAAAATTTATATATGGTGCATGTTTTCTTATTTTCAATGAAAAATGTGTTTTCTTTCTCCCATTTTGCTTTTATTCCGTTTTCGGAGATGCAACCAAACCGAAGGTAAATGGGAATGATATGGATTAATGTAATTATTTGATTTAGGCACAAATATGTGAGTTTTTTTGATTAAATTTATTCATTAAATGATCAATCGTATTATATGAGAACAAGCCTTATCGTGTAATCATGATTACAAGCCTATAATCATATATTATAGGAAGCAGTTTGTTAGAAGAGATTTACATAATAACTCCATCTCTCATCTCTCTGATTCTTTCCAACGTCATTCTCCCTTCTACACCAACTCTTTGATTCGTTCCAACGCTAACTATAATTCTACTATAACTCCACTAATTACGAACAATACAATACAATGATAGTATTGACCAAATTACAATCGGTTTTAATAACTACGAATAATATATTAAACGATATAACATCTTCGTAATAAAACTAATTATAACTACGAATAATCCATTTAAACAACTCATACCTAGGAATAATAACTACGAATAATTCTACTATAACTACAAATAATTCTACTAATAATAACTACGAATAATTCTACTATAATTATACTAATTACGAACAATACTCTCTGATTCGTAACAAAACTAATAATAACTATGAAGAATGCTTCACAATTTTTGCTTGCATCGTACAGAGAACAGCTAGTTCCTCCTCCATCTCCTTCAGCTCATGCTCAATGCTGCTGAAAACGAGCCCTATGATACGAGCCCTGGAAAACGCCGCAGAAACCGAGCCCTGAAAATCGCCTTCTCCCGGTATGAGGTTCAAGTATTGCTCAACGCTACTGGAAACGAGCCCTGGAAATCGCCGCTGAAAACGAGCCTTGAAAATCACCGCTGAAAACGAGCCTTGGAACCGCCAACCGGACTACCTCGCCGCCACCGTTGAAAACGAGCCTTGAAAATCGCCGCTGAAAACGAGCCTTGGAACCACCAACCGGACTACCTCGCCGCCACCGTTGAAAACGAGCCTTGAAAATCGCCGCTGAAAACGAGCCTTGGAACCGCCAACCGGACTGTCTCGCCGCCGCTGTAATCGCCGCCCTATACACAACTGACCGTCTGTCAAACATTATAAAATTTTAAGACCTCTCAAGGGCTTGTGTGTAGCTCTCTCAAGTGTGTATATGCATATTGAATAATCACTCAAACTCAGCACATATACATATGCAATGATCAATAAATAGCCAAAATGTGACACACCTATTTCATTTCTAGTTGATTACCAATTACTTAACCCTGTTTAAAACAATAAGCGGAAAGCGGAAAACGTAAATTTTTAAAACTTTATCTTACAACCATATTCACAACATATATACATACTAACATACGTCATAAACTCCGTTTAACCAAAACACAACTGTTTCAAAACCACACAAAACATCCTAGGCGGTAGCATCCCATAACAGCCCACCTGATATGATCTCAAATCCAGGTGTTGGGTCCAACGTCCTTGCCTTGGTCAGGCCGAGTCTGAGTAGCTGAAAAATATGTGGATATAACAACAATGAGCCACACGCTCAGTAAGGGTATACAAATCGCACTCTCCCAATATATATAAGTATCTAATATCCCGTCCCCAAAGTACACTCTATACCCTTCCTCACATTCCAGAGCACGCATACATATCCACATTCACATATAATTCCACCACCATTCATATCACATTTCACATAAACATTCAAGCATGTTATAAACACATCACATATAAACATATCATCTCATATAAGCATCTCATATCATCTCATCACATATAAATAATCATAACATAACATATAACATGCTAGACTCGATCGCATCGATGCATAGGTGATAATTAACTAACTAGCTCCAACTGATCGTACGATATATTTTCTCATTGCTTTCGTATTTCTTTCTTTCTTTCTTTCTTTTTTTTTTCTTTCGGTTGGCCAACCCGATAGCGTCATAGGCCCCCTGTAGATCAGGTAGCGACCTCAGCCATCTGTCCTAAGACCCCCTGTAGATCAGGTCGCGATCTTGGACTATTTTTCTTATCTTGAGGCCCCCTGTAGATCAGGTAGCGACCCCTGGCTGTTTTTCTTATCTCGAGGCCCCCTGTAGATCAAGTAGCGACCTCTGAGGCCCCCTGTAGATCAGGTAGCGACCTCGTCCCCCGGAAACCCGTGCGGGACCCAGTTGGGCTAATTAATCAATTACCATCCTATATTATCACTTTCATATCATAACTCAATTTCATGCTTTCATCATATTCTTTCATCATATTCTTTCCATTATCATCTCATGTACCTCATGCATGCATTCATAAATCATCTCAAGTCATCATTTCACTCATATACATATAAGCATGCATACAATCATAACAAACAGATATATACACTCAAGCATGCGTAAAATCATGACATATTAAATACATAACATATATTAAGCAAGTGTAATTCATATACACTTACCTCGCAGGTAAGAACAATAAAACCTCGCAAACCAACTATTGAGTCCGTTTCCCACTCGGACTATCCTCCTTTATCGTGCTTGGATACGCTCACAAAGAACTAAGCTATAGTTAACCAAAACCTTCAACAACACCTGCGGAGAATATCATATTCCTCGTATTAAACTTCTCGCTTCAAACACCAGTTAAATTCATTCCTTTGAATTTAATTAGCTTATAGCATTTTCTAGAATCCTAATTTAATTAATTAACTTTTAATTAATTAATTAAATTTCGCCAGAACAACGTTTTGCCCGCAGGCAATTTCTGAACCCACCTGTCATCAAATCTTATCAAACAAACAGCCCATAATCACCAGAATAATGTAACGAGCATAATGGAATTTCCAATTATCCATTTTGACAAGCCTAAGGTCAATTTAGGCTAAATCACAATACGAAAAACGAATAAATTCATAACTTATTCGTTACTAACCCGATTGACGATCCGAAAGAAGATTCGGAATCACAACGACGCAGGCTACGCTCGGACACCATAAAATTCACCGGAATCTGAGCGACGGAACCTCCCTAGTATCATATATGCTCGACCAGACCTCCCCTTGCTCGGAAATGTAGAAACTCGGTACCAAAATGAAGAGAATGAAGAGAGGAATCCAAAAACTCAAACGGATTTGAAATCGGATTAGAAACGAAGAGTAGATCTGAGTTTGAAGGTTTGAGAGAAATCAGAGCTTTTTTGAGGAAACGTGAAAGAAAATGAATTAATAAACGATATTTCAGCTATTTATAGCGAAGACGATAATTATCCTTTAGCGGAGTCGATAATTATCCTTTTACCGATCCGAAAGCGGTTTAAGCCCCCTTCTCCAAACTTCTCGAAATTGGAATAATAAATCTGGAATATTGTATGGATAATTATTCCGCAATTGTTTCGAAAAACGCGTATTCCTAAGCCGTCTTTCTTAGCCGCTAAGAAACGAAATAGCGACTCTTTTAGCCATTTTGCCTTTTCATGTTTTTTCATATCTAGGACATGTCCGATGTCCTGATCATTTCTCTCAACTGCATTTTTATTAATTGAAGCTCCCAAATGCTCCAAATAATACCGGGGTGTAATATCATCTAGGAGCTGGTTACCTCGAGAGGTATCTCGTGTTAAAACGGATTTAATTTCCTAAATTACTCGATTAGGTCATCTTCGATTTTTGACTGTTACAAATATCTCCCACTTTAAGAAATTTCGTCCCGAAATTTAAGAAAGGACGTAGAACCAAACTCGTAGATGTATCAAAAGGATGCACAACCGGATCACAATTTCTCGAGGTTTTTACTTAAAAAGGTAGGGGTATTTCGCTTTCATATCTCGTTCGGTCTCCCATGTAGCCTCTCGAGCTGAATGATGTCCCCATCTGACCTTCACCATCGGAATCTCCTTGTTTCTCAATCTTCGAACTTGTCTGCCTAAAACCTCAACTGGTTCTTCTGGGTAGGACAAGTTCTCAGATACTTCTATCTCAGGTTCGGGAATGATATGACTTGGATCTGACCTATACCTCCGTAGCACCGATACGTGAAAGACGTCATGCAATCTTGATAACTCAGGTGGTAACGCCAATCTATACGCAAGTGGTCCGATCTTCTCTAAGATCTCATATGGACCAATGTATCTCGGTGCTAACTTCCCATGCCTACCAAATCTCATAACTCCCCTCCAAGGAGATACCTTCAAAAACACTCTATCGCCTATCTCATATGTCATCTCTCGTCTATGGCGATCAAAGTAGCTCTTTTGACGATCTTGTGCTGCCTTCAAGCAGTGCTTTACTACTTGTACTTTCTCTATTGTTTGTTGTACAAGTTCAGGACCCTCTATCTGTCGCATGCCCTCAAAATCCCAACATACAGGTGTGCGACCCTTCCTTCCATACAAGGCCTCGTAAGGGGCCATACCAATACTTGAATGGAAACTGTTATTATACGCAAATTCGAGCAATGGCAGGTTAGAATCCCAGTTACCTTTAAGCTCCAAAACACAAGATCTCAACATCTCCTCCAAGGTCTGAATCGTTCTCTCTGATTGTCCGTCTGTCTGAGGATGAAATGCCGTACTGAAATGCAATCTTGTACCTAAGGCAGTTTGCAGACTTCCCCAGAAATGCGAGGTAAACCTCGGATCTCTATCGGATACAATCGATACAGGGACTACGTGCAGTCGAACAATCTCTCTCACATATAACTCTGCCAGCTCATCCAAGGAGTTATCTTGTCTCATCGGTAAGAAGTGGGCAGATTTCGTCAATCTGTCTACAATCACCCATACCGTGTCATTCTTTCTGAAAGTCCTAGGAAGTCCAACCACAAAATCCATTGTAATCCGCTCCCACTTCCACTCAGGAACTGATAAAGATTGTAATTTTCCTGCTGGTGCTTGGTGTTCAGCTTTCACTTGCTGGCACACTAGACATCGAGCTACAAAATCAGCTACCTCTCGTCTCATCCTGGGCCACCAATAGATCTTCCTCAGGTCATTAAACATCTTCGTACTCCCAGGATGCATGGAATACCTCGAGGAGTGTGCCTCTTCAAGTAGCTTCTTCTTTAACTCCTCAATGTTGGGCACGCATATCCGTGTACCTCTGTATAACACTCCCTGATCAGACAACTGGAAGTGTGTAGTGGTAGCATCTCTCACTTTAGCTTTCAACTTCTTCAGTGTAGCATCCTCATCTTGTCTAGTTGAAATCTCATCGAGAATCAACGGTCTAACCTGAATGTTCGCTATCAACTCGGATCCTCTTACATCCATCTCTACTCTCATAACTCTGAGAGCTAATAGATGCTCAACTTTGTAGTTGACCTTACCACCTTGGTCACTGCTCTTTCTGCTGAGAGCGTCAGCTACCACATTCGCCTTTCCTGGATGGTACTCTATAGTGCAATCATAATCCTTGAGTAACTCCATCCATCTTCTCTGCCTCAGATTCAGATCCCTTTGAGTGGGAATATACTTCAGGCTTTTATGGTCGGTAAACACCGGAAATGTATCACCATAAAGATAGTGCCTCCAGGTCTTAAGAGCATGAACTATAGCAGCAAGCTCTAGATCGTGTGTAGGGTAGTTCTGCTCATGAGGTCTCAACTGTCTAGATGTATAAGCTATTACCTTCCCTTCCTGCATTAGAACTCTTCCTAAGCCACTCCCAGATGCGTCGGTGTAAACCACAAAGTTACCCTTATCTGAGGGTATAGCAAGAATAGGGAACGTAGTCAATCTTTTCTTAAGTTCTTCAAAGCTCTCTTGACAACTGTTATCCCATATAAACTGCTGATTCTTCTTTAGCAAGTTAGTCAATGGGCGCACGATAATCGAGAAGTTCTTTACAAACCTCCTGTAATAACCCGTCAGTCCTAAGAAGCTGCGAATCTCCGTAATGCTCTTCGGAATTTCCCATTCTGTAATAGCCTTGATCTTGGATGGATCAGGTTGTATACCATCTCGTGATATCACATGCCCTAGAAAGGCAATCTGATCCGTCCAAAACTCGCACTTGCTGAACTTCGCATACAATTGTCTCTCCCTCAAAATCCCTAAGATACGTCTCTGATGTTCCCTATGAGTATCTGCATCTCGGGAATATATCAAGATATCATCAATGAAGACCACGACAAACTGATCTAGATAAGGTTGGAAGATCGAGTTCATCAACGCCATGAATGCTGCAGGTGCATTCGTCAACCCAAAAGGCATAACTGTAAACTCATAGTGTCCATACCGAGTACGAAAAGTTGTCTTCGGTATTGAATTCTCTGCTATCCTCAACTGCCAGTATCCCGATCGAAGGTCAATCTTTGAAAATACTGTAGCACCCCTTAATTGATCAAGCAAGTCCTCTATCCTCGGTAAGGGGTACTTGTTCTTGATTGTGATTTTGTTCAGCTGACGGTAGTCTATGCACAATCGTAAGCTACCATCTTTCTTCTTCACAAAAAGCACTGGTGCACCCCAAGGAGAAATACTCGGGCGTATAAAACCCTTCTCGAGCAACTCTTCTAGCTGTTTCTTCAATTCCTTTAGCTCTAGCGGAGCCATCCTGTAAGGAGCAATTGATATCGGTGCTGCACCGGGTAATGTCTCAATCTCAAAGTCTACCTCTCTACTCGGAGGTAAACCAGGTAAATCATCAAGGAAAACTTCAGGAAATTCTCTGACAACATCCACCTCAGATACTCCGGGGCTAACAATAGCAGAATCTGACACACTAGCCAGATAAGCCTGACATCCTTCCCGAAGTAATCTAAAAGCTGTTACTGCAGATATGAGGCAAGTAGGAATAACATTCCTCTCACCGGTGAAAATCACTTCCCTCAATCCATTTGTCTCCTTGATTACTTCCTTCGCATAACAGTCTATCAAGGCTCTATGGGTGGATAACCAATCCATACCCAATATCACATCAAACTCTCTCAAAGATAACGGTATAAGGTCAGCTACAAATTCTCGGTCAGCTATAACTATGGGGCACGATCTCACACACATATCAACAGTCAAGGTCTCCCCCGCTGGCATCGAGACTCTAAAGATATAACCTAAGGGTTCAACTACCTTTCCCAATCTTAAAGCAAAAGACTCGGATACAAAAGAGCATGTAGATCCAGGATCAATCAAAACATAAGCTAACAAGCCAGAGACAAGAATCCTACCGGTAATGACGTCTGTAGTCTTAGCTGCATCCTCGCCAGCCAAAGCATATACTCGAGCTTGTGCCTGACCCTGAGGCTGTGGTGCAGGTGGTCTGGAAGATGTCTGTTGGGAATATCCACCTCGACCATAACCTCTACCTCTACCTCGACCTGAACCAGAACCTCTTTGAGCATTGTCTCCAACGCTACTAGCTGTACTCGGTGTCGGTAATCCAGACCTATTCCAACACTCTCGGGCTATGTGCCCAGGCTGGTGGCACATATAACATATAATCGGTGGACGATAGGATCCTGAAGCTGATGTGGTAGGAGCTGGAGCACTTGATCTACTGCCTCCACTCCATGAACCTCTATATCCTTGATAACCACCTCTCTGTCCCCTAGGCGGTCCACTGTAACTTCTGGGTACAAAAGATCGCGAGACAGATGGTGGTGCACTACTACTCTGCCCGGTCTTCTGTCTCTTTCCTGTCAAAGCCTTCTTCTCCAAGACCATCTCCTCCGCTCGAGTGGCGGAATCAATGAGGAGAGAATAAGACAAGGGCCGAGTAGCAAACTTCTTCCTAATCTCCAAATTCAGCCCTCTTTCAAACTTGTTTCTCTTCTTAATATCAGTATCAACCTCCTCAGGAGCATATCGAGATAATCTAGTGAACTGTACCTCGTAATCGGCAATGGACATGCCTCCCTACTTGAGTTCCATGAACTCAATCTTCTTCTTCTCTGTATAGGCAGGTGGAGTATATCTCTCGACAAACTCCCTAAGGAAGTCTTCCCAAGTCAGGAGTGGGGGTATATCCCGACCGTGTGGAACTGTGTCCCACCAATCTCTCGCTGCTCCCACAAGCAATGACACAGCGTACTGAACCCTCCTCTCAGTAGGGCATATAATCCTATCAAGAATAGGCTCTGTATCCCTCAACCACTCCTCTGCAACTAAGGGATCCGTAGTCCCCTCGAAGGGTTTCGCCCCCTGCCGGCGAATCTTCTCAAAGTTCTTGTCCATCTCAACAGGAATAATACCATGTTGAGGTGCTGGCTGTGGTTGCGGTTGTGGTGGTATGATCTCTCTCAAATAAGCCACAAGCTCTGGTATGCCTGTTATACCTGGGGGTGGTGGTACTACATGAACTGGCACCTCTTTCTGGTGCTCCTGATCACCCCCTACAGACTCTGTGGACCCTTCATGGCTGTGCTCCGCCATCTAAAAGAAAATCAAAGCAAAATTTTCAGAAAACTTCCCACACCCAAGCCAAGGAATCATATCCCTGCTCTGATACCAACCAAATGTGACACACCTATTTCATTTCTAGTTGATTACCAATTACTTAACCCTGTTTAAAACAATAAGCGGAAAGCGGAAAACGTAAATTTTTAAAACTTTATCTTACAACCATATTCACAACATATATACATACTAAAATACGTCATAAACTCCGTTTAACCAAAACACAACTGTTTCAAAACCACACAAAACATCCTAGGCGGTAGCATCCCATAACAGCCCACCTGATATGATCTCAAATCCAGGTGTTGGGTCCAACGTCCTTGCCTTGGTCAGGCCGAGTCTGAGTAGCTGAAAAATATGTGGATATAACAACAATGAGCCACACGCTCAGTAAGGGTATACAAATCGCACTCTCCCAATATATATAAGTATCTAATATCCCGTCCCCAAAGTACACTCTATACCCTTCCTCACATTCCAGAACACGCATACATATCCACATTCACATATAATTCCACCACCATTCATATCACATTTCACATAAACATTCAAGCATGTTATCACACATCACATATAAACATATCATCTCATATAAGCATCTCATATCATCTCATCACATATAAATAATCATAACATAACATATAACATGCTAGACTCGATCGCATCGATGCATAGGTGATAATTAACTAACTAGCTCCAACTGATCGTACGATATATTTTCTCATTGCTTTCGTATTTCTTTCTTTCTTTCTTTCTTTCTTTTTTCTTTCGGTTGGCCAACCCGATAGCGTCATAGGCCCCCTGTAGATCAGGTAGCGACCTCAGCCATCTGTCCTAAGACCCCCTGTAGATCAGGTCGCGATCTTGGACTATTTTTCTTATCTTGAGGCCCCCTGTAGATCAGGTAGCGACCCTTGGCTGTTTTTCTTATCTCGAGCCCCCCTGTAGATCAGGTAGCGACCTCTGAGGCCCCCTGTAGATCAGGTAGCGACCTCGTCCCCCGGAAACCCGTGCGGGACCCAGTTGGGCTAATTAATCAATTACCATCCTATATTATCACTTTCATATCATAACTCAATTTCATGCTTTCATCATATTCTTTCCATTATCATCTCATGTACCTCATGCATGCATTCATAAATCATCTCAAGTCATCATCATCATCATTTCACTCATATACATATAAGCATGCATACAATCATAACAAACAGATATATACACTCAAGCATGCGTAAAATCATGACATATTAAATACATAACATATATTAAGCAAGTGTAATTCATATACACTTACCTCGCAGGTAAGAACAATAAAACCTCGCAAACCAACTATTGAGTCCGTTTCCCACTCGGACTATCCTCCTTTATCGTGCTTGGATACGCTCACAAAGAACTAAGCTATAGTTAACCAAAACCTTCAACAACACCTGCGGAGAATATCATATTCCTCGTATTAAACTTCTCGCTTCAAACACCAGTTAAATTCATTCCTTTGAATTTAATTAGCTTATAGCATTTTCTAGAATCCTAATTTAATTAATTAACCTTTAATTAATTAATTAAATTTCGCCAGAATAACGTTTTGCCCGCAGGCAATTTCTGAACCCACCTGTCATCAAATCTTATCAAACAAACAGCCCATAATCACCAGAATAATGTAACGAGCATAATGAAATTTCCAATTATCCATTTTGACAAGCCTAAGGTCAATTTAGGCTAAATCGCAATACGAAAAACGAATAAATTCATAACTTATTCGTTACTAACCCGATTGACGATCCGAAAGAAGATTCGGAATCACAACGACGCAGGCTACGCTCGGACACCATAAAATTCACCGGAATCTGAGCGACGGAACCTCCCTAGTATCATATATGCTCGACCAGACCTCCCCTTGCTCGGAAATGTAGAAACTCGGTACCAAAATGAAGAGAATGAAGAGAGGAATCCAAAAACTCAAACGGATTTGAAATCGGATTAGAAACGAAGAGTAGATCTGAGTTTGAAGGTTTGAGAGAAATCAGAGCTTTTACGAGGAAACGTGAAAGAAAATGAATTAATAAACGATATTTCAGCTATTTATAGCGAAGACGATAATTATCCTTTAGCGGAGTCGATAATTATCCTTTTACCGATCCGAAAGCGGTTTAAGCCCCCTTCTCCAAACTTCTCGAAATTGGAATAATAAATCTGGAATATTGTATGGATAATTATTCCGCAATTGTTTCGAAAAACGCGTATTCCTAAGCCGTCTTTCTTAGCCGCTAAGAAACGAAATAGCGACTCTTTTAGCCATTTTGCCTTTTCATGTTTTTTCATATCTAGGACATGTCCGATGTCCTGATCATTTCTCTCAACTGCATTTTTATTAATTGAAGCTCCCAAATGCTCCAAATAATACCGGGGTGTAATATCATCTAGGAGCTGGTTACCTCGAGAGGTATCTCGTGTTAAAACGGATTTAATTTCCTAAATTACTCGATTAGGTCATCTTCGATTTTTGACTGTTACACAAAAGCTTACCAAAGTGTTCTCAATCTCTACCGCCCGCTTTTGTGTAATTATAAGATGTATCAAGGGGTCTTTTATAGGGTTGTAACATGTCTATGTGTAATGAATAAAAATGTGAGGGATATATTTAGTTATGTGGTTTAATATATCTATGAACTAAGAAGTCTCTAAGCTTTAGGCCGGCTCGATCTTTATACCTAGTTGGGCCGATCGGCTATTATCAATAGACTGATTTGGTTGATTGATTTGATCAAGTCACTTTTTGTAGTAGTTTGGTTTCGTCACACTAAAATTCAATATGACACATTACCTTGTATAATTTTATCACTTTGTGTTTTGCAACCTAATCCCTTTTTCTATAGGTTCAAGTAGTAAATAAATGTAAAAACAATATAATTGTTTTTATTTTCTTCTTTTTATGCACAATACCACAAATAGATGTTATACAATAATGGTATTTTGTATCTCTTACATTTCCAAACACACAACCCCTACTTGTATCTTGCTTTCTTCTTCAATTGCATGATTTTTCCTCATAATTCCTGAATGGATCAAATGAGACTATGCACAATTATAAATTTTTTTGTGAAAATACAAAGAAGGATCAATCAAGCCACAAATGAACAATATGGAAAAGTAATAAAAGGTAGAAAAGGATCATTAGGATTAACAAAGACATACCTAAGTCATTTTCATATTATAAAAAGCAAGAGCAAAGATGCAGTTTTGAAAGAGAGTGATGCGGGGTTGAAGCCGCAGTTTTCGATCTAGATTGAAATTCCACGAACTGTCTCAAAGAACGAATCTTGGTCATGAATCTTGAGCGAGATTCTGGTGTTGGCCAAGATTTATGTAACGTCGAACCAAAAGACTGTGAGTTTGATGGATTGATAATGGATAGATAAGAAGATGATTATATGGAATGAAATTGATGGAAATATAGGAAGATAAGAACCAAGGTATACCCAAAAAGAACCTTGACCAATTATGTGTCAAAACCCCTTAACGAAGAGCTTATATTAACCCTCCCTTCTTTAACCTTACACAAGCCTTCCAAATAAGACAAGCACAAGAAGGGACTAGAATTGACTAGGAGCACCAACCTTTAAAAATATTAACACATACAAGCACAACCTAGCAAGGACTCACAACGATTCATTCAAAGGCTCTCTCTTTTGATTGAATAGGAGTGAATAAAACACAAACTTCGTAAGTAAAGCAGCGAGTCACACAATATTGTTGAAATATTAATCAAATCAAAATCTTCTTAATAATCTCACCTTCTAAGGCTATTCATAGGTTAGATTCTTCTACAAAAGATAAAATCTCTAACTAAAAGATAATCCTAAAAGATAGGATCAACAAATACATTTACAATGTTTTAGAGTCTTGCAGGTATTAAAATAATAAAAGATATCTATAACTAATATGATCGCAATCGGATCTTATGAACCTTGACAAGAGCCAAATCTCGGTCAATCTTGTAAAACTCTCGGGCCGAGATTTCTTCTATGGAGCTCTTTCCTCGTCATAGCCACTTTCTATGCTTGCTTGATCATCTTGGGTCCTGTATGGTTCTTCCACATTAGTCAAAAATATCACCAAAGGAAACCTAGGTATTAGTGAGGTCTCTTTAAGGGCACATGTTGCCAATAAGTTGGTAGCTTCTTCATGGAGGACCTTTGCTATTGTTTAAGTGATAGCTGCTTCCATGGTGGGACTCAAAGCTGATGTGGTTGTCTTCTACTTCAATGCCTTAACCCTTAATCTAGTAGTTGGTCCTTGAGGTGGTATAGGGGATGGTCCCTCATCATACTCCCTTCTTGAGAAGGATTTGTCCTCGAATCATGATCATTATTACTCTTAAAAGGACTCAAGTCTCCTACATTAAAGGTCTTGCTTACTCCATACTCAGCTGGGAGTTCCAAGACATAAGTGTTGTTTCTAGCCTTACGCTTCACACAAAATGGTTCATCTCCTCTTGGAGATAAATTAGACTTTCTTTTTTCGGAAAATCGCTCTTTCCTTAAATGCATCCAAACAAGATTTCCTTGTTTGAACATCACTTCTTTGCAATTCCGGTTCACCTTGGATGCCATGATTTTTCCTTTACTTTCCAACCTTATGTGTGTCTTTTTATTCAACTCTTTGATGAGCTCAACCTATTCTATACGCTAAAATCTACTCGCTCCTTGATAAGCAAATTACTAGATCAAATGATTCAACCCATAAACACATTCAAAAGGTGTTAGATTAGTAGATGAATGCAAGATACGATTATAAGCAAATTCCACATGTGGTAAGACATCCTCTCAAGCATTCAAATTGTCTTATAAAACAACTCTCAAAATAGCCAAATGTAGTAAGTTAGTCATATTATCATAAGGATACAGATCAATTTCATTAGCTAATGATGGATTCAAAATTTTTAAAAATCGAGCCATAGTGGACTCCTCATCCTCTTGGACATTGGCCTTAATCATCGCCACTTGCATGGTGGTGTATGCCTCTTCCACGCTTTGGGTGCCTTGCTTGAAATTCTCCAATATTTGTCTTGCTTCCCTAACATAATATGGAGGTATAAATCTCGCTCTCATAAATGCCTTCATTTCCTCACAAGTATGGATCCTCGGATCTAAGATTCGTCTCTTATCTTTGAGGAGGTGATCCCAACAAACTAGGGCATTTCCTTGGAATTCCAACGCAACAAGTTGGAACTTCTTTTGCTCACTCAAACTATGGCAAGACCAAATTTTTTCAATTCTAGTCTCCCATTCCATACAAATGTCTGGATCTACTTTGTCCTCAAAACTCAAAATCTTGACCTTCACTTTGCCCATCCCATCATTTTCTTGGTAAAGTCTATAGGGTTCCATGTCTTGACCTCTCCTAGGACGAGGATTGTCTCTAGGTTAATCTCTCCACATGCCGTCATCATTCACCTCCTCCATTTCCTGAAATTCATAAACAACATTTGCAGTGTTTGGTGTATGGAAATTCTTTTCCTACGTACAATTTCACTATGTGAATCAAACCTAGGAAAACGTGCATTCATGTTATGGACGGTGCTGAATTTCAAGGAGGCAACCATTCCTCTTCCTCGGCAAAGGAATCATCATCATAGATCATGATGAACAAATAGGATGAACGATGAAGAGCACTTGAAGATCTTCGAAGAACACCAAAGAGAAAAAAATGTAAACAAGCTTGACCTCGATCCCGAGCTCTGATACCAATGATAGAAATAGAGGGCGGTCTAGATCGAGGAGAAAATTCAACTACTTTTTCTTGATCGTTCGAGTTGGATCAAACGTAGAACATGGGCGGCGAAAGCATAGAAATGGATGCGGAAACGTACGGTAGATCAGATCTAGGTTGATCGAATCATCCACGAAGTGGAGTAGATAAGGTTGATCTTTCCAAAATATTCCTCGAGTATGAAAGACTTGAATCAAAGACTAGATACAAGATAGAACTTTAAGAGGGTGGAAGAAGAGGTGATGTCCAAACCAAGTAGGAGGATTTTCCTTCTCAATACTTAGACTCAATTTAGACATATTTTACAATGAGTCAAGCATCCCCTTATATAGTGGATGGAGGCCATACAAAGAGTCGGAACATAAATGACGGAAATTAAAGTTGGAATTAAGTTCCGAAAATAAAAAGTATAAAATAGGAAAGATCGGTATTTAAGTCACGGAATTAAGTTTCGGAATCAAAGTTCCGAATATAAAAAGTCTATTATTACATAGCCAAAATATTATAGATGTCTTTAAAATGTTGTCGAGTCTTTTAGCCGGAAATACGGATGGCATCGCCCTCTGGGGGCGTATCATATGGGAGGCTTTCGTGATCTTTCAACCATCTGTGGGGTAAATCTCGGGTGGAATCTTGGTTGGGTCCGAGATTTTGGGTAGAGATTTGTTCTTTGGGGCGTGTTTCCAGCATTGCCACCTTTTTGGTTAATGTTGTATTGGATGTCATAAGTTACTTCATCATGTCCTGGTTTAGGGGACTCGTGGAGTCACCCCACTGTGAGCCTCCTTGGCTGTTAGACATCCTGCACAATCACATAAAAGAACAATAAACATGTGATGTAAGTGAAAACGAGGGTTTCTTACTTGTTTTCTCTCGCAATCACACTTTGTTGTGAATCACAAGATAATTCGATGTAAGTGTCTTGGATGGACTAATCCTTATTTACAAATTGACGTACTAGCTTCCACTAGAACTTCCTTGGATGCCTCAAGCAGCCAACTTGTGTTCGGAAGAAGGTTCTTTTGTTGGAAGATAGTAAATGGATTCTTGTCATAGGTCTCTTCACACAATGATACAAGGATATAAAAGAATATTGCAAGTTTGACACACTAGTATGATAGAAAGTATAGATACTAACTATCACACCCAAAGAACTTGACTCAATGTGTTTAGAGTAGAAAAGGCTAGAAAAGGCACACAAGAGATTAAGAATAGAGAAAGAATGTACCTTGAGTTTGCACAGTTAGAAAAAGAGATAGTCGGGATTGGTTTTGGGTATGGCTAGAACTCTTAACTGGATCAAGGTTGGTACAAAAATTCTTCCTTTGTTGTACTCTTGCACAGGGTGCACTTGGATTATTCAAATTATGCCTTGAAAAATTTTTCGAAAATTGGACAACAATAGCTTTCTCGGGTGAAATCTCGGCCGAGATTCTTTATGAACTAGCCGAGATTTGTTGAAAATCGATGTTTGGATGTCGATGTTAGACAAATACTTTGGGTTGTTACTTCTTGGTTGCCTTGTGATCTTTAATTGCTGGAGAAGTGTATATATCGTTACTATGACAAGAATGGATAAGATCTACCTACTAGATAAGATATCAACTTTTAAACGCAAACTTTGATCGCACTTTTTGTAGGGTTGGGCGAGGTTTTTAAGGTTAATGGTTGTCTTGTGTTTGGCTATGGAGTTTCTCTCTTCCAAAACTTACACAAGTCAACGCACATTAATCTCAAATAATCTCGCAAAGATGACGAACAAGAAAATACTCGACTTTTATATGACTCAAAGAAGACTCAAAATAAAAATTGACTCAAACCTGAAACGGACTTCAATCGCTTAGCTCTGATACCACTTTAATGTGGGGTTATGCCGCAGTTCTCGATCTAGATTGAAAGTCCTCGACAAAAGCAAATCTTGGGTGGATAATAGAAATCTCGGACGAGATTTCGTGAAGAACATGCCGAGATTTTCATAAACTCAAAAGGCGGATTAGTGGATGATATGGAAAGATAAGGAGATGATAATATGGAATAATAAATTATAAACATAGGAAGATATGACTATTATGAGACATGCAAAGAACCTTGATCAATTATGTGTTAAAACCCGATACAAAGAATTATCTTTCACCCTTCCTTCTTTAACCTTACACAAGCCTTCTAAGTAAGACAAGCACAAGGAGGGACTAGTTTGACTTGTATCACCAACCTTCAAAAAGATTAACACACACAAGAACAACCTAACAAAGATTCACAACTTTTCAATAAAAAATCTCTCCTTTTCATTGAATAAAAATGATAAATGCTTCATAAATGAAGTCACAAGTGTCTCACAATATTGTGGAAATCTGTTTGCCACTTAGCGTGCGTGCAATCAAACTTTAAATTTATAAAACTGAAATTAAGCAAGCGAACCCGCAGTGTACGGATCGGCGTAGTTAAGCAAGAATTCCAAAGTATCGAACACAGGGATTTGGGGGGAACAAATTCAGTTATAAAGTTGTCAAGCAAGTAAAAGGGTAAAGCTTTGCAAATGTATTGGGAAAACAGCAACCCTAAAGATCCAAGTATCTAATTGTGGCAATCGATTCAAGATATACTATAGATATAAGGACAGAGTTAAGAGTTGCAAAGGTATGCTAAGGTAAAGCAATGTACGGTGAAGTTCCAAGGCTTTATATGACTTATCTAAGGACACTCTCTATAAAGGTTGTTGAGGTTTCAGTATAGAAAGGATCTAAAGGCAAGAATTAATATCAAATACCCAAACTTGTAACCCAAGGATCAAGACTAACTAAACCGATTAAGGTTGTGACACTCGAAATCGAAGTAGAGGTTGTTGAGGCTTCACTACTACCTAGAAAAGACAAGTCAAGACTAGATTAAAGCTAATCTTTAACCTTGGATCAAAGTAAAAGCAAAGTTCGTAAACTAGTACAAATTTGCGGGTAGATCTTGAGTTCCACGGCCGTGGAACCTCAAGAACAGACCGTGGTTTTGGTTCGTCGGCGAATCTCTCTAACTCTCAGGGTCCAATCTGTTTACGATCGATCTATCATCATCTAAGCCACAACTATTAACCCTTCACCTTAGAATTGCTAAAGGGTTTTAGCCAACAACAGTCATTATGATATCAAATTCAAGATTAAGAAGAATGAAAGATGAAAACCTTCGAAAACCTTCAATAAACTTCAAATCAATCTCAAATCCACAAACAAGGGTAATAATGTAACAGATTTGGAATAACACAAGCCAATAACAATCCTTGATAAGAACGAAGAGCGGGATGTCAATCCGTCTTCTAATCAAACCTAGGAATAAAAGGCGCAACTTCCGCCACACACAACTTCCAAATCTTCAAGCCTTCGTAAATCTCCGTTGCAAAAATGCAATTCTCCGCACATCCAATGAAACCCTAGGAACGTGTAAGTGAGCGTAAGCGAAGGTACTCAACTTCCCCCTAACGTCGGGGCTCCAAGTCCGCCTTTCAATGTTGAAGGTTATCGAATATATGTAGGGATCAATCTAGGGTTTAAAGATAAAACCCTAAATATTTGGGCTGAAAAGAAGTCGAATCCGCTGGTATCATAAGATACTCTAGGCCGCGTCATAAGGTATCAGAAAATACTTTGGCGCGTCAGACGGTATCAAAGAATACTTTCGGCGTCAGACGATATCAGAGAATACTTTGGGCCGCGTCCGAAGGTATCAGAAAATACTTTGGGACGCATCCGAAGGTATCAGAAAATACTTTGGCGCGTCCTAAATTCCTTTTATGCTCCTTTTTGTCCCGCTTCAAGGCATAATCCTTAAATGTGCCATTTTTGCTCCATAATTCGCCAAATTACCTACAAATGCAATAAAACTCTGTGTAGACCTCTATTCTTGCAAAGTAGGTAAATATAACCATAAATGCCATGAATGTATGTCTATGCATGCAAAATAAAAGGAAAATCTATATAAATACATGTCTAAAAATAGGTCATAATTCATGTCATCAAAGTGGAAATCAAATTCAAACTGAGATATCTAATAATATCCCCTCTTAGGCTATTTATAAGGGAGATCTTCCTATGTAAACTAAGAAAGATATTTGTAAAAGATAATCTAGGAAAGATATCTAAAAAAGATAATCTAGGAACGATATAAAAATAATCCCAAAGATATGATAAAAAAAACTAACAATTACCTTAAAGAGTGTTTGAGAGATTTTAAGGTAAGAAAATAAAATATAGTTGCCAAAATTTAAAAGATCTTGACCAGTTCTTCAAGTGCGCATCAGAGACCAAATATCGGGTGGAAATCTCGACCGAGATTCCTGTAGCTCATCCGAGATTTTATCTTTGCAATTCTTTCTTGATCTTCTTTGTTGGCTTTTCCTATCAGATCCTTTTAGCCCTCGATCTTGTGATAGGTCCTTGTATGATTGGTGTCGAGGATGGTCTCACATCAGTGTAGGTGTAGGTAAGGGTGTATACCAACCATGTGAACACAGCATGTGATAAGTCTTATATCTGAAGTAGGTGTAGGTAAGGGAGTATACAAACCATTTTAAGGACTTTGAATGAGTTTTGTGATTGCTCTACAATCAACACACATCCTCCAAGTATTATCCTTCTTGGCACCAAGAGAACTAAAACCGCACATGAACTCAAGCTTTCTCGAACATAGGCTTTATGAAAAGCTCTTGCACTTGATCTTGGATTTCCTAGCTTTCCTGTGGACTCATCCTATATGTTGGAAGATTAGGAAGTGTAGAACCTGGAATGAAATCAATTTAATGTTCAATGTCTCGAAAAGGTGGAAGACATGCATGAATCTCATCTGGAAATACATCACAAAACTCATCCAACAAATTCTTAGTAAAGCAGTATCCAAACGAACAAAATTATCAATAAATTCCCATTTGCATGCTAAAAGGACTCGATTAGGCTTGGTAGAAGGAATCTCGGGCTGTAAATCTTGGGCGAGATTTGTGCTTCGGGGACGAGATTTTGCACTTTATGATCCCGAGGAAAAGAAAGAGGATGTCTATATAGTTTAGGAGGTGTAGTAACAGTTACCTCTTCGGGAGCAGCTTTCTCCTCAATCGTTTTCTTCGTAAGTGTCTCAATGACTACATGATTAGTAGTTTTTGTTCCACGTCTTAGTGTGATGTCAAAAAAATCCTCTAGGATTTGATTTGGTGGTTGTAAGGAGTTTTCCTTGAGTCTTCTCGAGTTGTTAATTGAGTTGGACAACTTGAGTCTCCAACATCTTATGTCCTTTATCAAGCACTTCAATAGTGGTTTTTATCTTGTTGATTTTTTTTCTCCATACTCATGATCGAGTTCCTAATGTCTCATATGGATCCAACGAGTTCTTGTTGTCCATTAACTAGCCTCTCCAAAATTTATCATGAGTGGTTGGTGCGCTAGCTTGTGCAGGAGTTTGTGCTTGATCAGGGATGGGTTCTTTGGGCGGAAAATTTCTCCTAGGGAACTGTGGAAAATTACTTTATTGGAAGGGAGGTATTCCAAAGGCGTTGTCCCTTTGATATTCTCTTTGATTTCCCATATATTTGACTTGTTCCATGGCCTCATAATATATCAAGTGTTTATTGAAGGGTGAACAATCCTCTATCTCATGGCTTGTGCCCTTTCAAAATTATCAGTTTATATTAGTATCTAAAATTAGTGACTGAGGAAGTGGTATTACCATCAACAAGTTTTATCAAGGCTTGCACATTCTCATATAACTTCTCAATCATGTCACCATTTTCGATGTTGTAGACACCTCGTGTCTTGTTGCGTTTGTTGGCGTACTTCCTTGTATGTTAAACAACATTTACAAGGTAGTCCCAAGCTTCAACTGCATTCATTCTTGTGAAATGTGAATCCATGGAAATTTATGGTGTTCATCAAATTCCTTGTAGTGCCATTCAACCCACTATAAAAATATTTTGGAAGTGCTCCCTTCTCGAATCTATGGTGAGGATAAAAAAAACGTTGTTAATACCTCCTAAGTAGCAAAAGTACCTAGACTATGATTTTATAGCCTTTCTAGTCAAAGAAAAAATGAATACCCCCAATCTCAGGGTATCACGAGCAATGTTCTCATAATTCAAAGTCTTCATGATATTCTCAAATTTCCGTAAATATTGATGTGGGTTCTCGTCCAACAATCTTGAGAATTGATCATTTTGGATCAGTTGTATTGTGTCCGTCCTGAGGTTGATGTCTCAAACTCCAAGTGCACGGAGGACAAAAGCTTGGTGTGACACCCTTTGTCTAGGATTCATCCTAGCGTGCAACATTTGTGGTGACGAGCCCTTTCAACAACATTGAGCCTAGCAATTTTGGCTTGCGGATTAGCATCAAGAAGTTGATTGTGTTGGTCATCCATTTCTTGACTTGCAGCAGCTTTCTTGATAGATTTTGCATCTTTCTTGGTAGATTTTTGTTTGTGAAGGGTGCGCTCAATCTCGTAGTCAAGAGGGACAAGTTTTCTTGAGTCGCAAACTCTTCGCATTCCAATCTAGCCTGTGAATCAAAAAATTAAAAATAAAAAAAAATCAGCGTTAAAAACAACTTGAAATAATCAAGAGTTAGGTATCAACCATTTCTATCAGCAGTCCCCGGCAACGACGCCAAAAAATTGATCGTGAAAGTTTTACCTAATGGTAACAACAACCTCCCTGCATGTATCACGGGATCGGATGTAGCATATCCGGGTAGCAAATTCTCAAGGACCGCATTTGATTTGAATGATACTAATAATTAATCATTGGATTTTTTCCTCTTGGTGCCCTCAAGGTTTGGACTTTTCCTCTTGGTATCCACTAAATTTCAAAATTCCTCTTGGTACCCTTATGATTTTATTTGATTCCTCTTTATACTCATCATTAATATATTACATTAAAAATTCATTATAAAATAATAAAAAATCAGAAAAATAAATTATGACTTTATTAAATTTAATTTAATAAATTTATAAGAGAATTAGTTTTTATATTTTTTTATTTTTTGAAATAAAGATATTTTTATTTTTGAAATAAAACATTTTTTATTTTTACTTTCAATTTAAAAAATATATATCAAATTAAATTGAAATTTTTTTTTTAATTTTATTAAGAGTCTAGAAATTTAAAAATATAATAAAATTTTATTTATTTTTGAATTTAATTTATATAATTTATATTAATTCTAAAAAATTATGTTTTTTTAATTCGAAAAAAAATTATAGATTTTTTGAATTTAAAAAATATATTTTTTTTTTCAAATTAATATAAATTTAAAAAAAACAAATTAATATAATTATATAAAATTAAATTCAAAAATAAATAAAATCTATTATACTTACTAAAACAGAGCACGGGTTGATGACGTGGCGCGCTGTGGACGCATGATTTTTGAAATTGAGCTCCCACAATTAAAGCCAATATATCTTTATTTTTTACACTATTTTTAAACCATAAAATCTTTTATTATTAAAATAATAATTTTATAGAAACCAAATCTAACATACTTACTAAATCTTTATTTTTTACACTATTTTTTAAACCATAAAATCTTTTATTATTAAAATAATAATTTTATAGAAACCAAATCTATTATCTATTATCTATTATACTTATTAAAACAGAGCACGGGTTGATGATGTGGCGCGCTGTGGACGTAGGATTTTTGAAATTGAGCTCCCACAATTAAAGACAATAAATCTTTATTTTTTACACTAATTTTTAAACCCTAAAATCTTTTATTATTAAAATAATAATTTTATATTAAAACCAAATCAATTTTTTAATAATAATAAAAAAATTAATCGAATTAGCTTTAACAATCAAATCACCTTAACAACCAAATCATTTTTTTAATAAATAAATATTTATAAAAATATATTAAAAGATATTGCGATTTTGATTTCCCTTTTAATTATATTTTCGGTTAGGATTTTTATTCGACGGATTTTTTTTCGAACGTTCCATCAGATTTTTCCATGGTTCGCTTAGAACTTTTATGTTTTACAAATTTGTCGAACAGAATTTATTTTTTTGAAACTACAACTTTACGTTATGTGCGAGTTTTAATTAAATTGATTTTGAATTGAATTTTATTTTCGAAATGTTCCATCAGATTTTAAGCGAACAATTATTTTTTGATAAAATCCATCAAAATTTACGTTGTTTTGTTTTTTGAAAAATACCTATAAATATATAATAAATTTTTACATGATTCCATTGGATTTTTTTGATAGTTTTTTATATAAAAAACTTTCATTTAATCAACAAAATTGATTTTCATTGTTGTTATATCTTTTTATTATGGATTTTAATTAAATTGGTTTCGATTTTATTTCCATTTTAGTTATATTTTCTGTTAGGATTTTTATTCGAACGAATTTTTTTTCCGAACGTTCCATGTGATTTTTTTCATGGTTCCCTTAGAACTTTGTATGTTTTACAAATTTGTCGAAAAAATTTTATTTTTTTGGAACTAAAAATTTTACGTTATGGGCGAGTCTATATCCACTACTAGAGCAGTATACATGACAGTTTACGTGGTGCGTTGTGAGAGTAGTATTTCGAAATGGAGCTCCCACAATTTTTATTTGAAATTGCATAATTAACAAACGTTTTTCTATTGTTTCATCCCTTGATTTGATTTTTTAACCGTAACCCCGTGTATCTGATCTATTTTCAAGTTATTAAAAAAAAAAATTGACGTGTACACCTTTTTTTATGTTAATTTTATTTATTTATTGATTTTCTTCCACCCATCAACAAATAAGTTATTTTTAGATAATAGTTATCGGACTTTGAAGTTAATTTTGAATTAAATTAAATTTTTTTAAAACTTTTTAGCTTGTAGATATAGACTGCGTTATATTAATTAAATTTTTGTTTAATTATGTTAAGTTTCTTAGCTTGTAGATCACATAAATCTTTTGTAATTTTAATAATTAAAAATAAAATTAACTAATTAACTAATAGATTTATAGTCAAAAAATAATTAATTAAAATAAAAATTTTAATACACCAATAAGCATTATAATCCAAAAAAAAACAAAAGAGTTGTTAAATACAAAAAAATTGTAAAATTAAATTGTTACCCATTGACCAAGAAAAAATCCTCAAACTCATTACATAATCGGAAAAAAAA
>BSUD01000008.1:113127387-113266101 GCA_033239045.1 Fagopyrum esculentum
ACAAAGTTATCTTAGGTAGTTTTAAATAATATTTTTAAAAAACAAAGATGTAATAACTATATTATAATAATTTATAAATTTGTTAAGCTAGTGAATATCTCCTAATTAGTACCATAATTATATATTGATATGTTAAAGCTAAGATAATAAACTATCTAATCATTTTATAATTAAAAGTGGGAAATTTTAAAAAAAAATATAAGAAGAATATCTTAAGAGTATAGAAAGATTATGGTAATACTAAAATAGAAACAACATAACTATTATCTATATTAATAATTTTATTTATTTATTTATAAATTAGTGTAATTATAAAATTAAAATGCACAAGAAAATAAAATGTTGCATGAAGTTAATTAAAAATAAAATTTTAAATTAAAGTATAAATGTTAAAATAGAGAATATTTAATAAGTTCAATTACAAAATTATCGTAGGTAGTTTTACATAATATTATTAAAAAACAAAAAAAATGTAATAATTATATTATAATAGTTCATATATAATATTTACTAATTAATATAAGAATTATATATTTATATGTTAAAGTTAGAATAATAAACTATCTAATCATTTTATAATTAAAAGTGGGAAAATTTTTAAAATAAGATGAGAAGAATATCTTAAGAGTATATTGAAGATTGTGGTAAGACTAAAAAGGGAAACAATATGTTTATTATATATATATTAATGATTAAATAAATTAGTTACTTTGGTATAAGTTTTATCATAGAATAATGATTCTATTAGTATAATTTGAATATGTTTATGTATATGTGTATATATATAAAAGACATGTTTGGTAAGTAGATATATATAAGTTCTATTATAGGATAATAATACTATTATTTTATTTACTAATTTAGAATATGGCAACTATATATATAATTTTTTTACAAAAAATCAAAATTCTAAGAAAATGCCACGTGGCATATTATATGTGAGGATGAACCACGTTGAAGTAAATGCTTTGGCTTTAATATATGTATATAGATAATAATATTATTATTCTATTAAGTATGTCCATAGTATAATCTCATTTAGTAAATTTATCCTTAATAAAGTAATGTTGGTAAGTCGATTAGATTAGAGAAGTATACAAAACAAAAGCACGTAAAAAAACCAATTTCACAATATTCTTTCTCATTTTTTTCAAAACCCGCACAAGGTGCGGGTATTATACTAGTTTATTATATTTTTAAGTTTCTTGACTCTTGATAAAAAAAAAATTTAATTTTAGTTTAATTTTATATTTATTTTTAATATCGAAAGTAAAAAAGTAAAAATATTTTAATTCAAAAATAAAAAATACCCTCATTTCAAAATATAAAAATATATATAAAAACTATTTCTATTATAAATTTATTAATTTAAATTTAATATGGTTATAATCTATTTTAAATTTATTTTTTTGATTTTTTTTTAAATTTTATAATGAAATTTTAATGTAATATATTAAGAATGGGTATAAAAGAGGAATGAAATAGAATCATAAGGGTACCAAGAGGAATTTTAAAATTTAGTGGATAGCAAGAGAAAAAGTCCAAACATTGAGGGCACCAAGAGGAAAAATCCTTAATTATTTTAAGTAAAAAGCAATAAGACAACATTGGTAGCCGTCGAAAGCAATAATAATTGTAAACAAATGTATGATGCGAGCGATCTAAGAAAACATGAGTCCTCACTATAATAAATTTTGATTTTGTTGCATATATATGACTCGTGAACATTGATATATGAATAATTGCGGGTAACCATCTAAACTAGTCTTTGTCATAGACAAACAAAGACCGTGTTTTTCAATTCGTGTAGCTCTCAATCCAACAGTTCAACAGGCATAGAACTTGTCCCACATCGAAAGTGGGGACTTTTTGAGTCTTGTTTATAAGGTCGGTGTGGTACTCCTCCTATTGTCAATTGGATTTAGGATGAAATTTGTCGAGTTTGTGTGTTGGACTTGAGTCTAACGCTTGTACACTTGTATGCCCATGACCCCACAAATTAAATTCAGGAAACTTATATTTTGAGGGCCACACGCGTAATTATGTGAAAGGGACATGAACGCGTAATTATATTTTAGGTTCGGAATCTCCCTAACTTTCGATGTGAGAACTTATTATCTCTAATACACCCTCGCAGTGCAACTAGAGGATATAGACCGAGTTGCACTTGTTCACAGGTTCAAAGTCTAATTCAGACGGACCAGTACAGCGGGGGGGCGTGTACATACGAGCGCACATGCGCATTAGGCTCAAGTTCAGCACATAAACCCGATGAAGTTGCATCATAAAACCAATTGGCAATAAGAGGAGTAGCCCGTCAATCTTATATACTAGGTTGGAATGTCCTAACTTTCGATGTGATAACTTATTATGTCTAATAAGTACAAATGTAAGTGGAGTTGTTCTTTGGGGTTTGATTGGGAGTTTTAATCATAATTCTTTATATTCTATAGATTTGTTTGTCGTTGGGATAATATGGTTTACGTTGCAAGGGCCGGGAGAGGTGTTTACTTTTCTAATGATTTGGGTTACATGCAGAGAATTATTTAGTAAATTGAAAGTTGTAGTGGGTGACTTGTGAAATGTGATCATAGTGTGGTTACAGGTTGGCTAAAATGGTGGTTTGCACTGAAATATGACAGCAATTAAAAGAATCAAAGAAGAAGAAAAGCCAAAGATCAAACTTAGTCCATGGAAGATTTTATGCATATCATGCGATTGGACCTACCCAAAACGATAAATCTTACCACATGCTCAGATCAGAGAAACTAACATCTCACATATATATATATATACTCATTAGTTATAAGAGCAATCTTGTTTGTTTTAGGGTGCTCAGAAAAACGAGACAACCCTAGATTTTGTTTCTTCCCATAATTGAGCCATTACTATTTGCTTTTTTGTGGTTTACAATCTGTGATTCACAGCTAAAGTTTTTTGTGTTTTATAATAAACGTTTATGATTAATCGATCAGGAACCAGTGGTGATCCACTTTTATTTTCAACCACCAACATTTCTTATCCTTTTTCTCACGTAGATGAGTTAAACGAACAAAGATTGATCGGATGACCATCAATGATTTGAGAAACTCGACTAAGTGAATATCAATGACTACATAAATCAAATTGTATATTCGGATTCTCAATATAGCTCTTGTCTTCTCACACCAAAACATTACGTACTTTTCGGATAAAATTGGATTCCGGTGACCGAGATAATGATGTCTAAAGTTATGTGTATATAATATAAACATGGAAAAAAGGACAAAAATGTGGATATTCCACATCGACTACAAGGAAAATAATCCGTATAGTATATAAAGAGTAAATATGTTTAAAGGTCGTGGTTTTTGGGTCACTACCCATTTTTAACGGAGAGCGGGCGTAGCTAAACCGACCACACGCGCGGCTCCAAACTCGGAACTTGATTTTGGACTTCATGACGAGAATGAACTGGATTGATGGTGGTTGCAAAAGTCAAACCAAACAATGTATCGTCATTTCAACCGTCATAATCCGAGACGTTTTTTCAGAATTAAGAATAGAGATCTCCTATCTCGACTCTATACACTAACGATATCATTTTTTTTCTTTCTGTTGTGTTGTCTAAACAGTTTAATCGAAAAAATCCAAAAAAAACGACCACACATTGTATTGCTACTCCAATGCAGTGGGCGGTACTGTTTGAATTCAAACAAATGGATTGGAGTTATCTTCTCATTTATCCACACAAAGTGATATCCAACTTAAAGTGGGTCGTCGACCACAATCACACAAATTAAACTACTTTTTTTTCTTTACTTCACTTTATATGCAAAGTTGCCACAAATACACCGTCGCTATGTATCATGAAATACATTGGACCGCACATATAAATATATTTTTTATAACTATTTCTATGTAGATTATAAAATAACAACTTTACGTAACGGAAACTCTTGTTTAATGTTTTTATATCTATTTAATTAATTATTATAAATAATAATTATGATAACGTAATAGTTTATAATTGTGAAAACTTATTTACATCTTAAATAAAAAATTTGTCTTGTAAATATCTCATCAACTATCGATAATATTGTTTGTATAGGTTATGAAAATAACTAAATAATATAAATTAAAATTTTAATGGCAAAGCCTGTCACACGTATTCATGTTATCAAAATTATTAATTTAGGTTATAGAAGCAGATATGATAAATTAATAGTATGAATTAAATTAATTAACGATTAAATGTTTTAATATTATTTGCAAGAAAAACAATCAAGTAACTACAAAGTTTGATATTTATTTTATTTAAATTATTTTTAAAAAATGATAAAATTAAGTATTTAAATTCTATGTAAAAATCAGCAAGTTTTTTTGATACCTAATTCTATTCATATTATTTCTTTTAACATAGAATTTAATATTATAAATTGGGAAGAAAAAAAATATAGGGGAGGTACAATTTACGCAAAACAATAATAGCTCAATTGCTAGACCTCGCACGCGACGTCAAAACCCTGACCCTTAAGCCGCGCATGCTATAAACTAGCTAGTATTTCATCTTAATATAAGTATAAATAAATAAATAAATAAATATTGATAAGAAAGATATCTAATAAACACCATCTACAAGGTCATTAATACAAAAAAAAATTATATAAATAATAAAAATCTAAGTTGGCGATTATGAATATAATTTTAATATATATATATTAATTGGATTGTATGGTTTTGGGTATATATTGTTATGTATAGATTTTAAGGAAGGAGATAGATTTACAATGTTGTAAGTTAATAATCTTAATTAGTTTACAACAAAGTGTTATTAATTTAGTAATTGGATTGTATGTTATTGGAATTGGCTCCTCTGCCTTTTTGTCTCTTATATCAACTGTCTTCTCTTGGAATTCTTTATACTACCATCTTTTGTTTTACTAGGGCTTTTGATTCATTAGGAATAACAATAAAAAGGAAAATAATTTTAAAATAGTTAAAACATTTTACTTTTGTTTTTAAGATATTTTTGACAAAATTGAGTTCATCGTTGCCGTTACAAAGCTGGATTTTAAAACTGGATTCACTATATATTTGTTAAATAATAGTCATGGTTTTTTTTAAAAAAAAAATTAGAAATATACGTGATTTTTTAATACTTCATATCAAAAATTAAACGGCTATTTGATTAACTCATTTAAAAATTCCTGAAATATGATTTGAAATTAAAAAAAAAAATAGAATCTTAAGTTTACACAAATCGAGAAAAACAAGAATTAAGCAGATGGATGAATGAAGATAATTTATAAATAAAATGCGTAAGACAAAGGAGATGACGTCACGCTGAGCGTAGATTTGTGGTGATTCTTGTTGTTATTATGTTGGCAGAGGAGGCAATTCCAAAGCTAATTATCTCTTAAAGATTAATATATTAAATGAAGTAATGACAAAATTAGATGCATCAAAGTTTGGGATTCTCTGATTTCCATGGTGCTTTAAATAAAACAAAGGATCGATATGTCTTTTCCATTTTCATTTGGCTTTGCTCTTCCACGTCGTCTAACGCTACATATACTCACAATTTTACTTTCTTATATTATTATGGAAATGAATTAAGATCCACTTAATGTCTGCATGCCAACACAATACACGTTAAAACTTAACGTGCACTCTTCGTACGATAATTTTTTTTAAAAAAAATAATGTACAAGTTCATGGTAAATTAACATGTGAAGAAATTGTTATTATGGAAGTATAGGGCTTAAATATACTCAATTTAGGTTTTGATAATGATAAACTTGTTTTTCAACGAAATATCACTCATAAAAAATACAAAATAATCATAGTATTATTGTAAATACTGCTATATTTTCAATACTCAAATAATAACAAAGAGATGAGTTTAACAACTAAGTGAAGGCCAAAGTAACATTTATCTCACACAACATTACAAGAAACCCTACACTGTAAGCACATGTACAAACTTTTGGAGAACGCAAATTAAAATTGGATGATTATCCATGCATGAGAGTCCTTGCCTATTATTATTATTATAAACTTTTAGAGAACGCAAATTTAAATTGGATGACTAATTAATGCACGAGAGCTTATAGAGAGGAGTAGAGAAATTTCATTTATTTTTTTTAACTATTTAGTTCAATTTTAATTCACTAAGCGCTTATTTGTTTTTAATTTTAAAAAACTATAAAAATAAAAAGAACGGTTAACTTAAAAAAATGAACATCTAACTTAAAAAATGCACAAAGTTCATAATTTTGTTTAATGATTTCTACTCAAATCAATACCCATGTTAAAACCTTTGGAAGGTACCATGTCAATAAATTTTTGACATTAACGATCCGTTTGGTTTTAACTCAGGAATCGGAAACGGAATTAAAACGAATTTAGTCCATATGTATACCCTTATTTATGAAAGTTTTTGGAATCATTCCTTGTGGTTTGAAGTAATTGGAGTAGAGTTTGATTACTTTTGATACTCTATAGAGTAACTAAATGTGGGAAATCAAGTGCATTTTGTCTTAAATCGTAAGAAATGATTCCATACAATTTCATATATAAGAATATAGATATGGACTAAAATCGTTTTCATTCCGTTTCCATTTTCGGAGTTGGAAACAAACAGGCCCTAAAATTTTTTCAGATTCCAAAGGGATTCTTCATTAAGCCTCTTGCACATATCTACCTCAACAAAATGACAGGGTAGAAAGCATCGTCATATATTAAACGTTGGTGGGGATCTTATGTATAAGGGAAATCTCCCTATTAAATTTTGGGGGAATGTGTGTTTACCTCATGTTATCTTATCAATAGATCACCTACTATTGTTCTCAACGACAAAACACCCTGCAAATTTTTGTGTGCAGAACCTCTTTCTCTATCTCATCTTCAAGTCTTAGGTTGTCTTGCTTATTGTTCAGTTATTCCTAAATATACGCACGTACAGTTTTGGGGATACTGAAAGGTTAAAAGGGTTGGAAAATGCTTCATTTGGAATCTCGTCAAGTTTTTACGACAAATATCTTTAGATTTTATGAGGAAATTTAACCCCTCGCCCCACCAAAAATACCATCTCTTGCTATACACTTACCTTGACAAATAACTAATGAGTTTATCCCTACTCATACCCCCCTCCCCTACCTTTCCTACTGGACTTCAAAATCCAACAGTTACCCTAGTGGGCTCCCCTCCTTAAGATTGAAGGATATAAAGCTCGATTGGTAGTTCTTGACAATCGTCAACCAGAAGGAATCGACTATAACTAAACCTTTACTCTTGTTGGTAAACGTGTCATGGTAAACCCTTTCTTGTATTTGTTATCATTAGAAACTAGGAGCAACATCAAGTGGACATTCATAAATCGTTCTTACTCAAGGATTTACTTGAAGATGTTTACATGCTCCCTCCACCAGGTTTTAAAACCTTTAAAAGAGTATACATGCTCCATCAGTCTCTATATGATCTTGACCAAGCACCTAGCATTTCGTTCCAAAAATTCGCTCTTTTTCTACGTTGATACGGCTCATATGTTGACTACTCCTTGTTCACCTACAACAAGTCTAGAATTATTCTTTAGACTTGATATGTGTAGATGACCTTGTAACTTTTTTCAAATAACCCTACCACTATATCAAGGTTCAAGAATTATCTTCACCAATGCTTTCATATAAAGGATCTTGCACCTCTTAAGTTCTTCTTAGACATCGAGATTATTCGAACTCCTATTTTGGCTTAATCAACGATAATATGCTTTAGCTATTTTTTAAGATGTTGACCTTCTTGGTTGGAAACCATTTTTGTTCCCTATGCCAACAAATCACAATTTGTAGTTCGACAATTTGAACCCCTTGCACGATCCTGAGAAATATTGACATCTTGGCGCTGGCTTGTTTTATCTATTTGTTACACGCCTAGAGCTTTCTTATTTAATGCACATTCATACTCAGGTTGTGGGTAATACATGCCTATGTTATTAGGATCTACCCTAAAGGTCCTTTGTTACCTAAAGTCATCCTCATCCCAAGGTACTTTCCTCTCCAGGTCTAGTGACCTCTTTATCAATGTTTATTGTGACTCTGATTATGTTGTTTGTCTTACTACGAGACGTTCGACTACAAGCTTCTTCATTATTTTGGACACATCTCCCATCTCTTAGAAAATCAAGAAGCAAGTTACTATTTATCGCTCGTCTGTTAAGGTTGAAAATCGTGATATGGCTACTAATACATCTATACTCATTTGGCTTCAATCACTTCTTTCTTCCCTTGGAGTTTATAATAACCTCCGTATGTTCATCATTGTGACAACCATGTTGCAATTCACATTGTTATAATTTGGTTTGAATGAGCATACCAAACACATTGAGATTGATTATTAGGCAGTTCGTGAACAAATGCAAAGGAGCACTCTATGCATGATCTTCACGCCAAGGACACATCAACTCGCAAATATCATGACCAAAATATTGGGTCCTACTAGCTTCAAGTTTCTTCTAACGAAGGAAGGTTAAAGTTGTTGACTTCTCACCTCCAGCTTGAAGGGGTTAGAGATAGATATTATATCTAGCTAGTTTACTGTGCAATCCTATAATTCTACAACCCTAGGTTACATCGTTATGTATTTAAACACTTTTGGTTCAATGAAACACGCAAGCTTTGACATTACAATTTTCTACGAAAAGTGAAAAGTATAGAGGTTAGGTTGATACCACATGTACAAATTCGGGCCGGCCCAGCTAGCCTGCTCGTCTGTCCAGGAAAAAATATGGGTATGGACAACTAGTTTGACCCGTTCAGAGGTTAGGTTTAATCCTATAACTAATGAAAAAACATGTGTGTGTTTTATATATTGTTTTGAGTGTCACATACTCTAATTTTTCATTTTGTTTGTTTGGAGTGTTTTGACAAGTTATACTCTTTTGTAATATAAGATTACGTGGTTAACTTGACTATAATGGTATTGTTGTTTATCAGGTATTTGGATTTATTCATTTTTGTGCCTTGAGTGTTTAACTTGTTGGTAATGCACTATGCAAGTATAATTGGATTGAAAGTGTGTGTTAAATACATTATATTACTTGTTTTGAACGATAAATTCCGAAGAAGAAGAAAACGTACAATCAAGTACATACGGGTCATTCGGACCGGCCCGACAATCCACCCGCTTTTTTCATGGATGGACATGGGCAGCGTTTATGGCCCGAACAATCCAGGTCGGGCCGGGCTAACCCGCCGCACCATTCGGGTAGAGTTTTAGGTATAGTCCGGTTCAAACTCAACCCGAGTCCGCTTTTATACAGGTCTATTACCATGTTAGAATTCACCTAATCGGACAACTCTCGCTCAAGAGAGTATGTATATATTATTCATTATATATCCATAATTACAAAATATGTCTACTATTACTATCCATGTATTGTATCACACTTGAATCAAACAAATGAATAAGGTGGGTTAGGATAGGAGCCGGGTGAAGGATCGACCATACATATGTAGCTGAACAGTCAAACACTCGCGGATAACCTTCGCCCCTATTTTCAGCCAATAGCACATTGTTCCCAGGACAAGACAAACGTCTTCATTTCGTTATTTTAAAGGATTTGGCGATTCTGAATCTTGATTGTAGATGCCCCGTAAGCATCAACGTGGCAACAAGGCCACAAGCCATTCTTTAATTTGGCATATGTAAATCCCACCTGGACTTCCATGTCGGATTAATGTATATGGTCGTGTTCTTTTTAACTTTTGTAGAGTTTTTCTTTTTTGACCTAGATCGCAAAATGTTCAACATGCAAATCGAATGGACTGAATTTGCTTTTATATGCTTCTGGAGTTTAATCCTTTTCGTGCTTTAATTGGATTCAGATTTATATTTTTAGTTTTTAGTTATGTTTTTATATAGATTAAGAAACTTACGTTAAAAAATCATTCCTTAAAAAAATTACACCTTACTATCAAACAAATTGCCAAGGAATAAGCATTGGATTATTTGATATAAGTCCAAACTAAATCATTCACGTACACTAATTATTTTGTTCAACAAAATGTAACCCATTACCTGTCAAAATTTTGTCCATGAAAGAAAATTATTGTATCTATACATTTCTTGAAAACAACATAATTTCACCGTATTTATGTAATAAAATGATAAATGTGGACATTTGAATATATATTAGAAAATAATTCCAGTGGCATTTGTTTTTTTCTAAAAACATGGAACAATATTTTACGCTTTCTATATTTTTCTACATTTTTTCCTTTTTTTGTAATACAAATCCAACATGTTATTTCAAAACTTACGTATGCTAATGATATAACCAGAGACTACCGTCAACGTATATAATTGGTTCAATTTAAAGATATACGAAAAAACTATCTTTTTATTTGCAATAACATAGATATCAATGAAAATTTATATGACATAATGAACCGATAACATAAAATTACTATTCTCCCGCAAGTTTACGTTAGAAAATAGTTAATCTAAGAAGTTTTATTTTTGTAATTATCCCATAAATTTTACTTTTTTTTAATTAAAATCTTAGATCAAAATAGAACTTCTTCTGATTGTTATTGACCTAATATTTAGGTTATGAGGATTTAGAATTTAGTTTAGTATAAAAAAATTTATTAACTTAATTAGTAATAGTAAAATAATTTATTTCAAAAAATAATTAATGAGGCCGCCACCTCAGCAACAGCGTCAACGTCGTCTACTTTAAAAAAAATTTATATACTTTTAAAAAAGTATCATTACTTTAACGATATTCTCTCTTATTCTCAATATTTTGCAATAAAATCTCAAATTTTAGTTAACAATATGTAATATTACTAGTATTGTTAATATTTTCAAAATTTTGGCCATGATTTTGAAACAAAATCCGTACGGATTATAATTTTCAATTAGATTTTTTATGGATCATTTAAAAAAGTGAACCTAATCAAACACGTACATATATAATGATAATAAAGATCAACCAAAAAGTAATTTGAAGTGTGCAATTAATCTAATAATCAGGCATAGATTAGAAACTCAAACCGATACGATTAGAGGATCAATAATAAACTAAAATACAAATTTTGAAAAAGGACAGATAGTCCAAAAAATATAAAATAAATAATGAAAATAAAATATGTGTGTCAACGAGCACTATCTAACCCGATATGAATGAAAGTAAAATATCAAGATCCCGACAATAAATAATGAGAAATGTGTGTTTTTATGTGATCTTTTAGAGAAAAGAAAATGGTATATTTAAAAGGTGAAAGTCCAATAATGATATATTAATTATAAATACTCAAAATGACCCTTTGAAGATCAAATCTCGAAATTCTTGTCTTGTTGTTGATTTGTAAGCATGCAGTGTAGTTACCCACTTTCTTAATATTTTGTTTTAATTAATTGTAACTGAATTAAACGATAATGTTGCGACCTGACAATGTCATTTTGTGGTGGTTCGGCCGGTCTAATGGGAATTATTATTTTTTATATTTTATCCGGTTCATCCGGATAGTTAAAAGTTGTAGTATTATATTAGTAAACCCTAGCTAAATGGTGAAACCCTAGCTAGCTTTTTTTTTTGTCGGGTCCATATTTGTCGTTTTGTGCAACCTTATAATAAGGTCCTCTACATGATTGTATTGGCTTTGTGATCTTCTTTGTTAGGAGATGATTAAGACTTGCTTAAATAAAGACCTTTATGGTTAGAGGTTATTTGTTTTGGAGTGCCGTCCTCAACTTTCGAATTCTTATTTTGACTTGCATAAAATCCAAATTAGGTTTAAAATAACAAAAATATGTGTTTAATTTAATAAAAAAATAAGCTTGTTATTTTGGTGGACGGATACGGGACCGGGAGTGTCCTATTCACTTCATCCTCATTTAGTATAATGTTTTTTTGTCACCGTCTCTCTAGTTTGTTCGAGGATTTGAATTTTTCATATCTTTGTCATCGAGAATCCCTTACATTTAGGGCCCGTTTGGTTTGAACTCCGGAATCGGAAACGGAATGGAAACGAACCTAGTCCGTATACATACCCTTATTCATGAAAGTTGTTGGAATCATTCCTTGTGATTTGAAGTAATTGAAGTTGAATTTGATTACTTTTGATACCCTATAGGGTAACAAAATATGGGGAGACAAGTGCATTTTGCATGTAAACACAAGGAATGATTCTATAAAATTTCATGAATATGGATATACATATCAACTAAATTCGTTTCCATTTCGTTTCCGTTTCCGGAGTTGGAACCAAACGGGCCCTTAGTATCTCTTAATTTATGATTATATGGTTGTTTTGGTGATTTTTCTTGATTTGATTCCTAACAATTTACACGATAGTTCAAAGTTCATGGAACAATCATACTTTTTTTATACATTTCCGTCTATTTTAATTTCTTCTATAATATGATTTTCGTTAGGTTTTTTCTAAACATATTTGCTCGATGAATTTCCCGGGATCCTTGACGGGGTTCTCCGACGGGATTAGGTCTAGGCCCTAGGGTAGGAAGCGAGACGGATCCATTCAAAAATTTATTTTCACCTTATCCCCATACTTATCCCATTTAAAATCCTTATAACGGAAATCACCACGGCGAACAGGGGAGTCCTTGTCTCCATCGACATCTTTATCGTTATTCATGTTAATCAGTTAATGACTACTTTTTTCAACAATTAAATAGAAAGAAATAACTCTAAAAATGTGTTTTGATATTGATATAGGTCTTACAAATTAGAAACATTTAACTGTGACAAGAGATGTCAAAGAATCTGTTGAAAAACAGTAGGAGTATATTGATATTACTATAATCCTATGATAAAAGAAAATAATAAAGATCATTGTAACAACATCGATCAAATCTAAACTGACCTAATTTATCAAATTAGAATATATTCAAAATGTTTTGCATTCATCTTCATTGATCTTAGTTGATACGTCTTCTCGTTTAAAGTTATTATTGGGTGCGAATAAGCGACTATTTCAGATGAGGTTATGGTTATATTTTTCTATAAGAACTTGTCAGTTATATTGATTGTATGTTGCTGTGTTCGAAGTCTTCCAATGTACTTCATCTAGGTGGAGGGAACATTATATGTTCCACATATTCTGAGTTATGTTGTCCTGCTCTCCGACAACAAGGTGTGTTTTAGTTTCTTCTATTCCATGTTCTCGTCATGATCAACTCTTCCTTAGGCCTTTCTTGCCTTCTCCCTTTAATCGTAACTTCTTTGATCGGGATTATTTTTTCCTATTTTGTTGTTACTTATTGCTTGAACATTCATAAGGGTGAGTCCGGATGAGAGAAGAACAAGACCGTCATGGGAGTATATTTGATTCATTTCCATAATTTTAAATTCTTGGCTTGTATGGTTCGTCTCATCGTTATTTTCATCATCATTATTGAGTTTAAATATGTAGATCTTGTTGTGTTTTCTTGTTTTGGAGTGTAGTGAAGGTAAGGTATTTGATAAAAATGTTTCAATGAAAGTATAATTTTAGTGACATCTAATTGGTTGTTGATAGTCCATTTTTCCTTGTTAACAATTGACTTTACACTTTTGATGGTACAAAACAATTATGAAAATATATTTGTTGACAATCAATGATTCGATGTTACACTTGTTGACATTGCATTTTACATTTATTGACGGTCTGAAAAAAATGTACCTTTTGACGGTCCGTTTTACACTTGTTGACTGTGCACTTTACACTTGTTGACCGTACATTTTTCTTTTGTTAACTACAAAAAAAATATATATTTATTAACACTTGACGGTCTATTTTACACTTGTTGACAATACATTTACCTTTATTTACATTCTATTTTATATTTATATCGTCAACAATTGAACGGTCAACAAGGGTTGACAATCGGAAAAAAAATTCTTAACTAAATAGTTAAAATCCAAACCATCTGATTAGATTTTCAATTTGATTAGTTATACAAAAACTGAGCCATAGTGTACTCGAATCAGAAAAGAAAATCATTATGGGTAGAGGGATATAACATTCTTAGTTAATGGATAAGGTAAACTATAGTTGAAATATAAAATAAAATCTCCATATGCAACCCAGTTAATTATCAACATTAAACTTTGTGTTTGATTTGTAAAGGACGTTAGCGTTAACCTAAAAAGTGGAACATGCGACAAATTAATATAGATAACTACTGATGCACCAAATAAATGAAGACAAAATTAGCGTATGCTACCCAGGATTTTTGTGTTTCAAATTTAAATTCGTGATTTTTTATTTTTTTACGAGCTCCAACTACGCATCCAATATACGTAGTTGAGGAACCTATCAACTACGCATAGAGAAATTTTTACCGATACATCTATCGACCCATTTATATTTTTTATTTTTTAGGTCATAAGTCAGTGCTAAATTTGATGTTTTTAAAAAGTTTTAATACATTTCATTTGTATTTTAAATTATTATACTTTTATTTATATTATAATTTATGAGATGTTGGGATGATGGATATATATCACTAGATTTGGAAAGAAAGTGACACTATGATGCATTCATTCATTGGGTTTATAAAGTTGATACGTGTGTGCATCAATATTGTTGGGCCATATTAAGGGCATGTATGGACAACGTCACCACCCCGAGAGAGTCGGACCGTGTAAGCCCAGCCTGGATCTCCATTGTCGAATAAGGTTATGTTAGATTTGTTCTAATTTCATACTTTTTAAGTTGTGGATTGTTGAATTTTAGGATATGTTTTTTTTTGAGATTAAGCGCATGTTTGAGATATGTTTGAAACTGAAAAATTTTTACTGAAACTGAATTGAATGAATAGAATTAATTTGTTTATATGTTCTTTTAAGATGAGAATGAATGGGTTAAATGAGGTGTTTAATAGACCAAAAAGCCCTTACATAATGTCTCTACAATTTTAATTATTTTTGTAGAACTTCCGTAAAATTGAAATAAAAAAGATAAGTCAATACCTCTTCCCTTCACTCAGCTTCCCGTTGGTTTTCAATTCACATCATCAAATTAGTGAGCTACTAATCTACCACATTACTCAAATGAGTGAGCTACTAATCTACCACATTACTCGTACAAGCAAACAACTCGGCACACCAAAGAAGGAGATGAGAAATCAACACAGCAAGACCAAAATTCAAAAAAAAACTACAAATCTGGGACTCAATCATCAAGGTATGCCTAAACAATTACATAAACGAGTACAAATTAGGGGTATTTACCTTGAATTGGGGATGTCGAATGAAATGTCCCGTAACAAGGAAGGGCTCCAATTCGTTAGCAACGACAGGAAGGCCAACAAGAAGTATTCAAAACAAAGCAGTGAAGAAAAACTGCTAGCCATCGTTGCAAAGTTATAATGCGACGGAAGAAAGGAGGAGTGAAGGAGACGAACCCTTGCGATAGATGTGAAGCAATGACGGATGACGGAGGAGTGAAGGATTAAACCAGCCAACATTAGAAAAGCCGTCAATACCTCATCTGATCGATTCAACCCGTTAAGGGAAGTTGAATAAATCAACCGATTCAATCTCATTTTTCAACCAATTCATACACTCCAGGAAGTTGAATAAATCAACCGATTCAATCTCATTTTTCAACCAATTCATACACTCAGTGGAGTGATGAAAATGAGTACCGACAATTCATACACTCAGTGGAGTGATGAAAATGAGTACCGAACGTCAGGGAAAGTCATTCAATCGACTGGGGAAACTGGAAAGCCATTTAATCGACTGAATGGTGACTAGGGAAAGCCCTAAGCATTACCGGGCTCAAGAGCATGAAGACGTTTGGGGTTTACATTTTAACACTGTTTGCATACAAAGAAATTCCCAGAATGATGCCACTATTTGTTTCTTAGGTCACACCCAGAGGAGTTTGATTACAAATAGTAAGATGGGGTAAATCATCCAACTCGAGAATAAACCAGAATTCATCATTTCACTATAAAGTCCAACAACTACAAATAAACCTCAACACACACGGCCCATAAAGAAACTTGCATATAAAGTCCAACCACCAAAAATACAACAAATCCTAACATATAAATCAATATAGAACAACCTAACCACTTGGTTTGGTTCTTCACATATCAACAAGAACAAAATTTGTTGCAGCATCGCTTTACCGACGCCCGCCTCTTCCTCTGAAGCCACCTCCACCTCGGTCATTCCTCCTGAATCCCCCGCTGCCACCTCTTCCGCCTGAGAAACGGCCACCGCCACCCCTACCACCAAAACGGCCACCGCCGCCACCTCCAAATCTACCTCTGGGGTTATTATCCCTTTCTTGCAAGGCCGGCATTACTTTTATTACCTCCAGGCTAACATCAGCAGCATTCTCCTGACCTGTGATCAATAGTATATAGTGTTCACACATACATAATATGCCTACAGAAAACAATCGAATAGAAAGCAAATTGATTTTTTTACCAGCAAGGTATGTCTCCAGATCAGAAGTCGCCACGTCAAACACGGCTCCTTTTCCATCGGCAGTCAGCGCTAGTCCTTTCACCGCATCAACCTTGTCCTCTGGTAAGAATCTCCTCAGAACACCAAAAGCATACCTGAAATAACAGGAAAACACAAGATGTTGTGAGCTTTAAGAAATCCGTTCACTAGTATTGTAATAGGGTTGTGCGTAGTTTGCTTATATTTAGAGACTTACGACGGTGTAAACATTGGTCTCCCAGCCTCGAGGAGTACTGTGACGTAATTCTCCATGCCAGTTAGAAGTGACCTTTCCTTTATTTCAGTATATCCCTGCAAACATTATAAGCACAAAAATATAATTACTGCAGCAAAAAAAATCATATACATAAACATGCTACAGGTAATGAATTCTAAATTGATAACTTACAGCAGCCTTAGCAAGTGCTTTTGAAAGCAAATCCACAGCAGACATCCCTGAATTTTGTAGCAGATCCTCAGCAGCAGCTTTGAATGCTGGGATGACACTGAAATATTGGAAAAAACAAATATCAGTATCTATCAACTAGCAAGTGTAATAAGAAAAGGGCAACTACATTATTATGAAGCATAGATACCTACCTATCAGAGATTTGGGAAATAATTTCTGCTGCCTCTACACCAGCTGCTTTTGCAACATCAGCTGGTTGGGGGGCCGCTATATGCTCGAATTTGACTCCGGATTCTCTTTCTATCTTCGTAACATTCCCTTTCCTAGGATCATAAAGCATTACTGCAACACCAGTATTGCCTGCAAACATAAAAATACATTTCAGGGCCTCAATTCACCATTGAAGCATAGAAATTGACTTCCTTCAATAGTAAAAAACTTACCAGCTCTGCCTGTCCTTCCAGATCGATGGATGTAAGCTTCAACGTCACGAGGGGGCTCACACTGACCACACAAAAGAAGGTTTAATATCTGGATGATAATAGGAAAGGATAATATATTAGGATGTAACTAGCAAACCTGGATAATTAATTGCACATCATTAATGTCAAGACCCCTAGCTGCAACATTGGTCGCCACCAGTGTTGTAAACTTGCCAGATCGGAACCCAGCAAGTGTCACCTAAAAGTATAAGATCAGATTAGTTACTGTAACCGAACGTGGTACATCGAACCTGTATCAAAGGCTCTAATAGCTTCAAGTAATCACCTCACGGGTAGCTTGTACTATGTCACCGTGCAAGGCACGTGCTCCTGGAAGTATTCCAGCAAGTTGTGAAGCAGAATCTTTTGTCTCGGTGAAAATAATGGTTCGGCCACCACTGAAGGAAAGAGATACCATGAGAAGTGGGCACATAAGGCACAGTAAATGATATCAAAAGTACAAAACAAAATTCCAACCTGCTGTAGCAACGAATAATATCTGGAATTAGCTGAGATCTGGCAGAGACAGAGCATGGAATAACAATATGTCTCACACTTGTGCTGGCCTTCATCTTTTGGTCACTGACAAGATCAACAGTTTTTTTCTCTGATTTAAGAAACTTGGTAGCAAGCTGGACAAGAAGATAAAAAAAATCTCTTTAGCAAATAGCAAAACATACAAGCAAATCAGATCAACATACTAAAAATACCAAATTGTTTGGGATTCTACTATCAAAAACGTAAATTCGGATCAAAAGAATACTTGTGTCTACAGAACTAACATGTTTAACCCAAGTTGGCAAGGTAGCGCTGAAAAGAAGAGTCTGAACTTTAGTAACATCCTCCACTTTACCTGCACGCAATAATTAAGCAAACAAGGAGAAAATGTTAGTAAGATAGTAATGGCAGCGAAACAAAGAGGTCAGAAACAGTTCAAATTCAGGTAATGACTAAAAATTTGGGCCAAACATCCACACGTTCTTTCACGTAAAAACTAGAAAATGAAACACTGTAAAGTGTCTTCATAGTTTGATAGCTTACCCAATATAAGCTCAACATCTTCAACAAAGCCCATTCTTAGCATCTCATCAGCTTCATCAAGGACACGGAATTGCAGGTAGCTCAGGTTTATGTTACCTCTCTCAATGTGGTCCTACAATTACAATCATAATTGAAAATGATAATTCACTCCAGCTTTTTCAAATGAAAGGTGGATGAAGCTCCATCATGAGGCACATATGTATCCCAAATACCAAATCTACGAAACTTTAACGGGAATGTACCTTCACACGTCCAGGAGTACCAACAACAATGTCGACTCCTCTTTTCAGTTTAAATTCCTGACTTTGGTATGGAGCTCCACCATAGAGGCACAATGATGAAAGCCCAAGAGCTCCACCATAGACTTCAAAATCAGCAAATACCTAAACAATAAAAATAGAGCCCAAATACAAAAAAAAATAGTGTTACAAAATCAAAGATCAAGCAAAAGGCACAGAAAATAGATGAAAAGCTAGTGATAGTGATGAAATTTGAAGACAGCTGTAAGAATACCTGAGATGCCAATTCTCTAGTGGGAAGCAGCACAATAACACTTGGTGGCCTACCATAACCAGTCTTCCTCAGTGTTTTTGTGCGCCCATTGACCAAGGACTCCAGTATGGGTAACACAAATGCAAGAGTCTTACCCTGCATAATAACAAAACAGTATTTTTCTGTGAATACTCTTTAAACCATTTTTTGGCATGCTACTTCTTGCCAATTACTTTAAAGCATTAACCAAGTGACATACTCGAAACATATTGACAATGAAACTGAGGTTTTGAATGGAAAGGAATAAGACCGATATAATGAGGCCCAAATAACAATACACGCCAGCACTTAAGGCATTGTAGTACTAGTCAAGTAACGAAAACACAAGAGCCAATTCTCGACATGCGTCGAACAAACAGTTCACTACTTCTTTATAAGAAACCCCGACCTTCTTCAATAAGCAGTTCACTAATGTAAGCAGTTCATTAATACATAAACATAGTGACAATTTCAAAAATTGACAAGAAAACTTGAGTACCGCGACTTCCATTCCAAACGATACAAGAAAACCATTTCAAAGCATCACAGTTAACGTTATCAATACCTCCTAACCATGCAAACTTGTAGATAACAAAATGCAATCTCAATTACCCAATAAAGAGGCAAAACCCATGATCAAAAGCTCAAAACATATTGAATAAACAGTTGAATAATGTAAAACAAACCTGTCCAGTTCTGGCTCGACCGACCAAATCGGAACCGTCGAGGACGACATCAAAGGTCATGGCTTGAATTGGAAACAGCGCCTTGATCCCTTTGGAAACCAGAGTATCTTTGAGAGGCTTTGTGATACGGAAATTAGACAAAGCATTGGGATTCTCCTCCTCGTCTTCCTCCTCCTGTTCACCATCACTAGCGGCCATCAACTTGGCCTTCTTCGCCTTTGAATTAACCGGCTCGCCTAATTCCGAGCTAGTCTCACTTTTATCCGATTCATCCAAATCCCCAGCCTTCCTCTTCTTCTTCTTGTCCTCCTTGTTTTTCTTCGATTCCGAATCGACCGTTGCTGTCCCTTCTTCTTCGGACTCCAACTTAGACTTCTTCGACTTCTTAGGCTTTTTAGTGACCTCTGGTGATTCGTCTATAGCGGCGGCGGCGTTTTCGGTCTTGATTTTCTTTTCTTTCTTCATCTTCTTAACATCTTTCGTTGCGTCTGGGGAATCAGCGACCATTACAGAAGGCATGAAGACGAAAGCTTAGAGAGAAGAGCGATGGAAACAATTGTTATCTCTCCTGCTAAAGAGAGGGTATTATGTCGAAGAAGGCGCAGACGCAGGAGAGATTGTAAGAGGAAGAATATGGTTAGGGTTTAGCGTAATTTATGGTTTTCGGCGGAGGCTCTGATCACTGTGTTTCACACCGTCGAAATGCGTCTGACCTAGCTTCTGGGTGTTAACAGCCGTCCGATTATTTGCTGAAAAAGTAGGTTTTCATTGAGACCATGTTTGGGCCATTGAGCTTTGAAGCCCAATAACCAGGCCGAGAGACCCAACTGAATAGGAAACTCTCAAGTACATTGTGTCTGGACCTTGCTTCTGAACTATGTTGTCTCTTGATAGGGGCCGGGAAAGCGCATAAAAATCCCAAAAATATAATGGGTACTTATACAATTAGTTTTTTCCTCGTAAGATATCTATCTTATTAGTCTTAATCGTCGTGTAATAGCCTATGGGGGAGGTTATTTGTCAAATATTCATTCTATGCTCAAACCTGTGCTTTGGGTATTTGAAGAAGTTTCAAAATAATGAAAAGGCACAATATTAAAATAGGCAATTTCTCTATACAACAAACAATCACAGTACATAGAATTGAAATATGAAACTCATAGCAAATAAGGTGGTGATAGGGCAAATAAGGCCACAATTACATTAGGGCGGGCACCGGTATCAAAGCCGAGACTCCTAAGTTGGTAGTTGTGACGAGAGTCATGATCACGCCAATCGTGGAGAGGTTAAACGTCATGGAACAACATGCCTTCAGTTGAGACGAGAATGAGGAGAAGATGCATGAGAGATTTTTATAGTCGAAGAGTAAAGAAAGAGACAATTAGTCAAAATATTATATTTAGGGCCCGTTTGGTTTTAACTCCGGAATTAGAAACGGAATGGAAACGAATCTAATCCATATGTATACCATTGTTCATAAAAATTTGTGGAATCATTCTTTGTGGTTTGAAGGAATTGGAGTAGAGTTTGATTACTTTTGATACCCTACAGGGTAACAAAATATAGGGAATCAAGTGCATTTTGCATTAACCTCCAAATAATGATTCCACAAAATTTCATGACTAAGGATACATATATGGACTAAATTCGTTTCCATTCCGTTTGCGTTTCCGGAGTTGGAACCAAACGAGCCCTTAGTGCTTTAAAGTAATTAATTATAGGAATTTACTAGTTTGGTACCCTCAATGTTTGGTCTTTTATAGGTGGTGACCATTAGATTTGTTTTTTGCCGTTTGGTGCCCATCAGGTTTGGTATATTTCCGTTTTGTGCCCTTCAAGTTTGGTCTTTTTCGATTAATGTCCTTCAAGTTAGTTGTTTTTTCAATTGGTGTCCTTTAGGTTTGATTATTTACGCGTAATGACTACTTAGCCTTCTTTTTTGTCAAGAAAAGCGTGTTCAGATGCGTCGGAGACCACCGACTCTCCTTCCCACCAAAACAAGAATAGAAAAATAAAGAAAAAAAATATTATTTTTTATAATTATATATTAATATTTAAACTTTGTAAACTCATTTATTTTTTAACCAACTTTTAATGTTGATAACTTTTATTTACATTGTGAAAATTTGTTTGCAAAAATCAAATGAAATATTAAAATTTGAAAAATACAAGCTTGAATCGTATATTACCTTTTAAATTATTTATGTTTTTTTATGATTTTATTTGATTTTGTAAATAAAAATTGGCTTTTATAATAGTCTAAATAAAATTATTTGTTTTACAAAACTATTTTAAAATTAAATGAATAAATTTAAATTTAATATATAATTTTTAAAAAAAGTATACGACTTCATAAAAAAATTATTGTAAAAGTGGATTTGGAAAAAAAACAAGGTAATTTATATTTCTTCGTATCAATAAAAGCCACATTTCCGCAAATGAACAGCCCATTTCCGTTTTTACTCCCCCACCTTAGAATAGTTAATTTCCTAATATACCCTCCATTATTCTTCTTGTTTTTGCCTTTTAGCTTGTTTCCGGATAGGATCATGTCAATTTGGGCTTCCGTTCCTAAGTTTAGAATAGGGGTGGATCTAGGGGGTAATGGGGGGTACGGTGTCCCGGCTTGCGACCTCGTTTTGCCTAAGGAAGCCTAAGGAAGGGGGAAAAAAGAAAGAAAAAACCCTCCTTAAAACGGAATATGATACACATTGTTCTACTAGCTCATTTGGTAGAGGAAGGGAAGGAGGTATCGGGAGTAGCAAAAAGTTTCTTTATTTTTATTTTAAGCATATTATAATATATTTAGATGGAGAAATTTAGTAATGTTTATTATTTCACTAACTCTTAACTAATACAATAAAATTAATATAAATTTTAATACAATAATTTATCAACCACTATCTAATTTATTTGACAATATATTTATAAAACAAACTAAATATATAAAATATTTTTAAATTTCATCTAAGTAAAATAAATAAATTAAAAGCTTTAAAGTACAAAATTTGAGTAAACTTTTATTTATTTATTTAATTTATAGATTTTATTGTATAATTTCAAACTTAATATGCAACATATCTTATAAAAAAAAGTTTCTTTTATTTTTATTTTAAGCAAATTACAATATATTTAGATGGAGAAATTAAGTGATGTTTATTATTTCATTAACTTTTAACTAATACAATAAATTAATATAATTTTAATACAATAATTCATCAACCACTATCTAATTTATTTGACAATATATTTATAAAACAAACTAAATATATAAAATATTTTTAAATTTTATCAAACTAAAATAAATAAATTAAAAGCTTTAAAGTACAGAATTTAAGTAAAATTTTATTTATTTATTTAAGTTATAGATTTATTTTTTAATCTTATATCTATTAAAGCAGATGCCTCTATTGCCACGTGTCAACGCCATGTTTCTCGAAGCCTAAAAAATTATTTTAAAAAGTGATTTCTAAATTTTTTTAAAAATATTTAAATAAATATTTTTATAAAAATAAGTTTTAAACTTTCTGTAATGCCCAGTTTCGATATTCCCTTCTTGCGTAATCCTATCGATGTTTTTATTAGCAAATTATATTTATTTTTTTTCTCTTTTAAATGATTTAAGACGTAAAAATAAATTCCCGAGTATATTTATATTTTGGTTTAATTTCGGAAAGGCATTCCGACTCGGAAATCCCGTTCCGAGCGTTTTGGGATCGAGTCTAGCTTCATTTTATCTAATTTATTTATTAGTTCTCTTTCTTTTTCCTTTTTTTTCTATCTTCTTTCTCTACTGGCTGGTGAGGAGCCTCACACCCCGACCTTTGGACTCCCCGACCTCTCGGTTTCACTCCCGACCCCTCGACCCTCCTTCTGTCCCTATGACACATCAGCCCATCCCTTACCTCTTCACGCCAATATGTTCCCCACCTCCCCGTCTTCCCTCTCTTGTTAGTTGCACATCGATTTGTTGGGAGCCACGAGAGAGACAGTTGCAACGCTGGAACCACGGGAGAGGAAGCTGCAGTATCGCATGAGCCACCGGAGAGGTAGCCCCACCTGAGAGTCGCCGGGACGAAAGGAGGTCTCTTCCGCACAGCTGCCTCGAGCTTTCGGGCAACAACAGGCCGGGAAGCCGCCCAAATTCTCCCCCCTGCTCTCTATTCTTTTCTGTCGCGAGGAGGGGAGCTGCTGCCACCGGAATGGGCCGCCTCTGGCCGGAGATTGGGACTGCTTGGCTGCCGCAGATTCGCCGCCGTCGCCGCTGAAGCCCGCCGAGAAACTCTAGCGTTGCCACCTCTATTTTCCCCTGTTGCGTGAGTCCAATGTTAAAGAAGAAGGGTTTTGGATATTGCGTTTTTGACCCAGAAATTTGTGTATATTACAGATGTGCCCTTTTTCCTTAATTATTCCAGTTTGACACCTCCTCTTTTAGATTCTGCTGTGACTGCCCCTGTTGATTGTTGTTATTGCAGTTTTGACCCCGTTTTTCTAGAAATGTGCAGTTTTTCCCTTGAAGTATAAATTAGAGTTTTGACCCCAAAGTTATTTCGGGCCCGGGAAGTGGTTTTTGTTTTTAAACCGTGTTTATAAATTGTGTAATCGCCCAAGGAAAAAGATTTGCGAGTTTTAACTAGTTTTGAAAACGGGTTCTCCTTGGAGTTTTATTTGTTAAGCTTTCCGTTCAAATTTAGCGCTTTAGCTAAATTTGTCTAGCTTTGATGTATAGGTCCGGAAGCGTCGTTAAGTCCACCGAAATCCGTTCTCGACACCAGTAAACCGTGCTCTACCTTGGACCTTGTGTGAGTACCTTCTCCGTCTTTTAGTTCGATAGCGGTAGTGTATCATATTAGGTGAATCTAGCATAACGTAGAGCAAATGCCATGTAGTGGCCTTGACCTTAGGTGTTAAGTATAGTTTATGAATTGTTGTGTGCATCGGCAAGATTTATTAGATGATCACGGATCTAGGATCTAACGTGCTAAGTTATGACCTTACGAGTTTGAGAATATAGAAGTACGAGAGTTGTTATCTTGTCGGATAGTTAATGATAGTATGCCTCGTTGCGATCAGGCATTGAGCGTTTCCCGCAAGAAGCCTAGAGGATTGATTCGTGTACCTTGAGTGAGGTAAGTCTCCGGACTTACTTAGCTCGTATTCTCTGTATTAGTTTTGATGCGTGTTTGGTGGTGTGTGTTTATTGTTTATGTGTGTGTTTATTGCTTATGTTATAACATCTAAACCGGTAATAGGACCACCGACTTTATATGTTTATATTTGGCCCAAGTGTATGATAACGGGCGGTGACCGCTTGTCCAGTCCAAAATGGGGATGACTGGGAGGTGCCTTGCAACCAGTCCATCGGGTGATGCTGATCCGCATCAAGTACAAACCCGTATGGTGAAAGGGGACAAGGGCGAGATCGTTAAGATTCTTGTGTCACAAAAGAAATTGATTAGAACGGGATATGACCTAATGATAAAAAGATAATAAACCGGCTTGTGTGTTTTGGAGAATGTTGTGTGTTTATGATACTTTAGGTGTGTGTGTGCCAATACCATGATTCCAATGCCTTGAATGCTAGCTAACGGTTTTATACCGATATTGTTGTAGTTGACTTGCAGGTTAGGGACGCGGCCGAGAGATCCGGAAGAGTGGGCAGCCGGGGTCCGTACATTTTAGGATCGGTTTTGGAGGTTGTATTTATCTTTTGTTTATGGTATTTTGTATGTCGCATGTATGGCGTTTGCCTTTGGAGTTTTATCTCGGCTGGAGTCTTTCGTTGTATTCTTTTGGGGTTCATATCATTGCATTAAAATGAATTTCGGTTTTGCCTTTATTTGTGTCTTGTTGTAAGATCTGGTGAAATTGCTGTCAGGCTAATGGTCGGGACCCACTGTGAGGTCCCAACCCATAGCATCCCGAGTCCCGCGGATTCGGGGTGTTACACTTTTACGGATTTTTTTTTACTAATAAGCATATCTTAACAAATCAATTTTAAAATATAGTTAATTAGAAGAGATAAATACTTAAAAGAGAATTAAAAATCATAATAATGATAATAATTTCATTCTCCGGATTTTTATTTTACAAAAAAATATATATAAATCACTAAGTATTAAATATTTATTAAAACTCAACCCGCACAAAGTGCGGGTAATACACTAGTTTCAAACTTAAAATGCAACATATCTTATAAAAAATTTTTGTGTCCCTCCAACGAAAATAATTTTTCACCTTCTAATTGATGTTTTACAATTTTATTTATTTATTTAAGTTATAGATTTATTGTTTAATTTCAAACTTAAAATGCTTTATTCTATTTCATTCATTCTAGATTTAATTCTCTTAATGTGACCAATGACTACGAGGGAAGAACCTTTAAGCGATCTCACTTAAAGTGGGTCAACCTTTCTACGTCGTTCTCTTTTCATTCACACTAATTCGCAAGCTTATATCTTGATCTTCATTGAAATGTTTTCAAACAATTTAATAATTTTTCACCTTCTAATTGATGTTTTAAACTGTGGGTCATCACTATAACTTAATTGTAACCCTTGATTTGTGATATTTTTGTATGATTCAATTTTGAATTATTATACATCAATGTTCTTACCTGAAAATATTTTTCACTATATGATGGGTGCTCTATGTTGTGTTTATAAATTTATGGAGAATAAAATGCATGTTTAGTAACGTATATGGGTTATCGAGTTCATATTAATATTCATCCATGCTTGATCTTATATTTAATGTCAGATGCTAGATTAGTCATAATCTAGATTGTTCCTTCTACACATTGTATATTCTCAAGCATGGATGAGTGTTTTATGAGTTAATCATCTTAGATGATACCTATAAGTAGTGTTCTAAAATACGGTCTGGACGGCCGTCCCGTATTTGCTATGGACATAACCTTCTGGACGGGTTTGGGGGTAGACCGTTATGGGATGGTCCGGGACGGGTTCAAGACAATTTTGAGACGGCCGAAACGGTCGAAACGCTTTAACCGTTCTAGAAAAAATCTTAAAACGGAGATGTGGAATGAGGGGACGAAGGAGCACAAAGAGAGTAAGAAGAGAGAACGTGGAGGAACACGAAGGAGAGAGAGAACTATAAGGAGATGAGAGAGGAGGGGATACGGGAGAAACCTGTGATTTACCATGGTAGAGGCAGCAGTAAACTTCATGGAGGCTTTCTTTATTTCTTTTTTGACATTTAGAGAGTTTCGGCCGAAGGAAGGAGGAGAGTTTGAAAGGTGTTTGATAGGGTTTTAGGATTTTAATTTAGTTACCAAATAATACCTCAATTTATTAAAAAAATTTATAACATCCTAAATAAAATTAACTTTATATAAGTTATCCTAATAACTACTAAATAGTGCCCTAACTTTTCAAAATTTGTCATAACATCCCAAATAAAATTAAATTTATAAAAATTGCCATAATTAATTACCAAATAGTGCTCTAAATTATTAAAATTGTCCACAGCATGGAAAATTTAATACATTTTATCAAAAACGTCTTGTCCGTCTAGACGCTAGACGGTGCCCCTTCGTCCCGTCTCCGTTTCACATGTTTTGGAACATTGCCTAGACGCTAGACGGTGCCCCTCCGTCCCGTCCCGTCTCCGTTTCACTAGTTAGAGCCGAAAGGATGACTAGTACACTTGTCATGTGAATGTCTAGACTATGACTATTTTGAATTGTGCAAGCAAATAACAAACACCATGTGCTGCTTGCATAGTTTAATATAATCATAAATTGTAAAAAAAACTTATCAAGTAATGAGTAAATAGAAAACACCATGTGATACTCATTAGTTGAAACAAGTCAAATGTCTTGACAAAGCATACATATACCATGCTACTTTAGTATTTGTGACTTAAACTCTTCTATTTTATTAAACACAACATGATCAAGCATGTGCCTAGTTATAGTTTGGAAAATATCCACAATTCCTAGTGTCTTTCTATTATTAATATTTGATAGTTTTTACTTGTTACTTCACAAACCCCAAGTATTTGATAACTTGATCACCCCCTTTTCCCTTTCATTATACACACTCTTGCTTTAGTATTTGAATTTGAGACAATAGTAGTATTTACATTGTCTCTTGGGATTTCGACCTTGATGCAACATCATGTACTTATGGGACGTTGTCTCCATGTCAACCATGCTCGCACAAAAAACTTCTCAGGAGGTCACCCATCATGAAATTGCTCCCGCACAAGCACGCTTAACTATAGAGTTATTTGTCCTCACTCTACCACTGGAAAAGAAGAATTCTTGTTGACATAAGTAGCAACCAATCCTTGTAAGTTAACCATATGTCCCTATTCATATGGAGGATGGCAACTTTTACTGGGTGTTACAATCTCCCCCACTTAAACTCCTGGTGTCCCCGTCAAGCACACTCAAGTCACCCATCGTGGAATTGCTCTCGCACAAGCACGCTTAACTCTAGTGTTATTTGTTCTCACTCTACCATTGGAAAAGAAGAATTCTTGTTGACATGGGTAGCAACCCATCCTTACAAGTCAATCACAAATCCACATTCAAATGTTGCGGGATGACAATTTTACGGGATGTTACACTTGGATAATCCATCTAACCCACGTCAATCATCCTGTCACTCTCAAGCATCTAGCATCTACAAATTGGCAACTGATAAGTTTGTCTTCACAATAAACTGCCCATTGATACGTTTTACCACAAATATTGCATGTCCATTGGTTTTCATTAAACAAAATTACAAAGGAATTGCGTTTCTTTAAGATGACCACTACTGATAAGTTTTACCGCAAATATGTCATGCTCCACTTCTTTTATTAAATTGTAATAATCTTATGTATCAAATAAATATTTACATACTAAAAGTGAATCAATCTCATCAAGAAATGTTTCACCTTAAAAAAAAATGGCATCCCCTCTTTTAATTAGGAAACTAAGTTATGTTATTTGTATTGTATGAATACCTATTGATGTTTTCTTATGTTTTACATGTTATCTTTTGTATATGTCAAAGCAATTTAACCAAGACATATCATTGAATGGAAAAATACACTGTGGTCTATTCAATACTATGTTTGATTTATCTAGATCTTGGCAAAAGGATGCATCTTACACTAAGACTTTGACTTTCGACGGTGTTTTTATCACACTCTACACTGCTACTTTAGAAAATACTTATATGGTATTGCGAGAGCATGTCAAACAAAATGTTCCTGTAACATCCGGAAAAAAATATATATATTCCGGAGATCCAATCCGAATTGATAAAGTTATCGAACCGGATATAATATTGGGATCACTCGTAAAGTGGTATACAATGTTATAAGGCCATAGAAAGCCCATTATTGAGCTCTCTAGTTAAGGGCCCAATTGCTTCATCCAAGCTTCTTTCTCCAGCAGCCCAAGTGAGCATCCTCGTCAGCATGCCGTACCGAAGATATCTCCCACAAAACAAAGGTTTCCTTTCACGTACCGCAAACTTCTCTCTCTCCTTAACCAACTGTTTTTTCAAAGCAAACAACTCGATTCTTTTGCACTCATTTCGCGAGCTCTAGCGACCTTCCCTCCCAGATCTCTCGAACGTAGCCACCATTCCCGCCAGTGAGTTAGCAACGACAGGCGATCAGGCCACATAGTTACGGCGAGGACCTTACAGTCTTACACAAACAGTCGACGGCGAAGATCTTCTTAGTTTCCGCTCGCAGTCGACAGCGACTAGAACCGGCGCCGTCACCGACTGACACCGCAAGACGTCGCCTGCCAAAAAGTTAGGCGAGACTTCCCGAGCACAACCGCTGCCCCGATATAGAACCAAGTCGTCTCGTCTTCCGATCCCCTGAGTTGGTTAATCACTGAGTTGACGATCAAGTATAGCGACCGGTGAGTCTCCCCTCTTACTTCATACCTTCATGCTTGTGTTAGATCCGTGGCTTATGCGAGAGACTCAGCCGATGTGCTGTAGGGTAGTTACGGAGTGGGAGCGGGTGACGGTGTTCGTATAGAGTGTAGATAGGTTTGAGGTTGACATGTATTGTGATGGTTTTGGGGACGATGGTTTAGCCGGAACAAATAGTACAAAACAATCTTAGTAAGTAATGCTTTTGAGGAATTGGGCTTCTTGGGATGATTAGTGATGTGGACATAGAAGTAGTTTTAGTGTTGTTGTGGTTAGTTTGGACATGTATGGTTTGTATGTGTTTAAGTGAGGTTAACCTTAGTTAGGACCTTCGACCCTACCGGTATATATAACTTAGTTAGTATAACGAGCTTCATTTATTTTAAGCGTGTTAGAGTAAGCTATGTTAGCATACATTCTTATTCTTTTTATCAAGTTTACTTATGAGGAAGTTGTATAAGCTTTTGGAATCGATACGGCATGACATGGTACGTTTATGTTTTCTCGGAATATTTTTGGGATTTGGTAGTAACATTTAAGTTTGGACCAAAGTTTTACCATAGTTAGTTTTGATAAGAAGTTTGAAAGTTAGAGAAATCTTCCAACTTAGTTAAATCCTTTCTTTGAGTTTTGGTTTATGGTTTTGGATTTCAAAGGATGGTGTTGAAGTATTCTATGAATTTTTATAGGGTTTTAAGACCCAAGAGTAAAATCGTCTTTTTACCCTTATAAGGAGAAATTGGTAAATTCCTTTAGATGACCTTTGGTAACCCAGAAGTTGAAAACTTCTAAGGTGTCGGATATGTTATTGATACACGTTTCACGTTATGATCAGGTGGTTGAGATTAGACTCATGTGGAGTCAAGGGATATCTTTGACTGGACTTGACATGGTTCAGGTAAGTCCCCGGACTTACTTAGCTAGCTTATGTGTATTAGTTTAACGTGTAATGGTGGTGTGTGTTTATTTGTTTATCATTATAACCTAAACCGGACTAGGACGACCCATATGTATATTAATTGGCCCAAGTGCATTAAAACCGGGCGGTGACCACTTGTCCAGTTCTACAGAAGACTGGGAGGTGCTTTGCGACTAATCCAACGGGTACACGGTGAGATGTGTCAGATCCATTCCAGTTGGCACAAGGGGACAAAGGCGAGTTTCAGGAGATTCTCGTTCCACAAAATAAGTTGAACTAGTAATTGAATAACTAAATAAAAAATAATAACCAGATTGTGTGAAAGCATGCCATGTGTTTATAATTCTTTATGTGTGTTTATGCCTTTATTGTTATTCTGATATCTGGAGTGTTAGCTAACGGTTTTAAACCGTCGTTGTAGATGTCTTGCAGGTTAAGATGGTTGTAGAGAGATCCAGAGTAAATGGTCAGCCGGGTCCACGTACTCGTATAGATGGGAAGGGAGAGTCTTCCGTTTCTACATGCACGTTATGTTAATCGTTATGTTTTGTAAGGCTGACCCATGCATACATTCATCATTTTAATCTTTATTGATTTCAAATTGTTTTACTACGTTTGTGTCTTGTTGTAAGATCCATTAATGTTGTTGTCAAACTGAGGTCGGAATCCACTGTGAGGTCCTAACCAGTAGCTCCCCGAGTTCCGAGAATTTGGGGCGTTACACTTTCATCTTCATGGGAACATGATTCGTTGACTAGGTAAAGTGAGAATCTTTCATTAAATATGGGCTAGTCCATGTTTATTCCAAATGAACATGCAATAAAAATCAAATGATGTATTGTCACTATAGTTGTCTTAATTTTTTTTTGTAGTTGACCCCCTAATTCTTGAATTTTTAAGTTTTATGTAATTGTCATTCATTACATTGTTTTAATCTTATTGGGTTAAGAAGCTGAGTTTATACATGCAACCTAGGATGCACGTACACCTCTAATGGGCATAGTGCCCCATGTCTTGTCGTGTCAGGCATGGGGATACGACAGGATAAGAGTCGAACACGCTCAAATATGGCCCGACATGGTCAAGGACACAGTTCAAAGGTAGGTCGGGGCGAGGACACGTCGAGAACATGAATTATGTCCGGTCAAAACACGATCAACAAAAGTTTTCCCAATTTTTTTAGAAAAATTAAATTAAAGAAAAACATATTTACCGTGATATTTATTCTTCTCTCCAATTTTCCCCGACTTAACCTAACCCCCATATGATCACTTGCGATATTGTGGTTGTCGGAAGCTAAACACCATTCTTCTTCTTCTTCTTCTTCTTCTTCTTCTTCTTCTTCTTCTTCTTCTTCTTCTTCTTCTTCTTTGTAACACCCCAAATTTTACAACTCGGGGAGTTACTGGTTAGGACCGCACAGTGGGTCCCGACCTTAGTTTGACAACAACTTAACAAGATCTTGCAACAAGGCATAGATAAGGAAAACCAGAAATCATAAAATAAATCTTAACAATGTATGAATGTGACCAGAACAACTGACAGCCGGAAAACATAAGATAACAAAGTACAGAAAGAAAGAAAAGAACCAAGGTCCAACTGGAAATCCCACAAATAAAGAAACTACAACACGTCCTAAAAGTACGACACCCCGGCTGACCACTACCATTCGGATCACTCGGCATCTGCTCTAACCCGTGGTAAGTCTACACAACATAACAACTGTTAGCTAACTATCCAAATATAAGTAGAATAACAACAACACAAACACACGCAGAAAAATTATAAACAAACATCATGCTGGCACTCAACCGTTTATTATCTATTATTTAGGTGATTCATCTTATTCAATTTTACAGTTGTGGCACGAGAGCTATTAACAGTTCTCGCCTCCGTTCCTTATCCAACTGGGTGTAGGTCTAGCTGACCTTCGCCAGTAGCATCACTACAAACCGAGTATGGACTAGTCCTTAAAGAAACCCCCAGCGCCCGCAAGCTAACTGAGCAGAATGCCACCGCCCGTTACTCTTAGGCCAAGTATAGGTTGGTAAATATCTATCACAACCTATAACTCTAAACATCTCAATCACACACCACTATCATCATTCATGCTCATATTTAGAAGTCAACTAAGTAAGCCCAAAGGACTTACCTATTAAAATTCTCGATTCTTTGTAAATCAAACTCGTTCTGTGACTGTAGCAACTCAGTTGCCTGTCAAAGGAGATAAGTGCATTAGCACACTCCCAAAGTAATTAGAAGTCTAAGACTTCTAAGATAGAAAATCGTAATAGGACATAACTAATTACAGTACTAATTTAGGGTAAAATGACTATTTTACCCTTGGTCCCGAAACTCCCAGAATTTCCAAAATTCATGTCTAAACTTCTATTTGAGACTCTAAAATCATATTCTAACTTCTAAAGTTTAGTTTAGTTACAAACTGGTACCTTTCCTATTTTCCTATTTTTCAAAAGATCGTAAAGGTCCAACTTCGGTTTCAAATATAAAATTCGTAACAGCTTATAAAAATTCCGAAATAATTCCCTAGATTATCTATGATGTTCCGTCTAACCTTAGGAGTAAGAATTTCTCAAAACTGTTCATCCATCATTTTTATAAAAATTCTCAAAGTTGACTACTTCACTTACAATTCCTATACTTAGCCAAAATTCCAATGTTTACAAAAACTGCTTAACTACCCTACTTTGGAAGCTTATAACTTCTAATCCGACCGTTCATTTCTTCTCAAATTTTAATATAGTAAACTAAATATATCCATCTATCATCTATTAAAATTTCAACGGTGGATCTTCATTGTAACTCCTTAACATTGGTCGACAACATGGGAAGTTTCTAACTTAAAAACTGAAGGAAAAAGAGTTATTTTTACAGCAGTTCTTTGTTTCTACCATTATGTTTATACAACTCAGCAGCTACCCATTACCAACCCAGTCCATGTTCAAGGCCGAACTACAACACCACATCATTCCAGTCTTAAAGAATCGGTACACACACACATAAGATCATACATTAGCCTTTCCGTTACCTCTATACAAAAGGCTTTCTACGGCTGCTGTACTGGCTGTTTAAGCAGGGTTCTATCTCGTTTTGGCCGGTGTCGCTAAAGCTAAAACAAGAGGGAGATCATTACTCCGGACTGGTAAGAGCGAGGCAAGGAGAATGAAGGAGGAGCTTACCAGAGGTGTATGCAGAAGATCTCGCAAGGTCCTGCTTCGTATTAGGCAACTTGAGGCTGACTACGGTGGCTATGAATCGATGTACTCAGCCCCTTTAGTTCAGTAGATGGCTGCAGTTCGAAGCACAGCAGGGTTGGTCGATGAACTAAGAAGAGGATGATGGTGAAGACGGAATTAACGTTCACTGCACTAACCTGGATTCAGTCGCGAGATTAGGAGACGATCTTATGTGCTTGGAGCGGCTGGATGTGTGCATACGTAGGCTGGTTGGGCAGTCGGCTGGTGGATCTTCAACCTCGAACCAGTACGTGTGAAGGTAGGAGAGAAGGAAGCGTAATGCAGATAAGGGAAGAGTGAGGTTCGGGGAGACGATAGGAAAGGGAGACGGTTACAGAAGGAAAGAGAGAGGAGCAGTTAGCATGAATCTGGACAAACACAATCAGCTGAAGAAGGAAGGAAATCAACCGGCTGTTACTATCCTTTGTAACGTTCAGCAACCCCACGTAATCTGCACTTCCAAGATCTTCCTGGGCTGCGAGAGCTAGGCTGGACGCTGGGCTGGAGCTGGCAACGCCGGGCTGAAGAGATAGAGTAACAGATGGGCTGAAGTTGTGGATCCAAGGTGCTGAAGCTGGGCTGCGGACAAGCTGCTGAAGCTGGCGAGTTTCTGGGCTGGGCAAGCTGCTGGCTGAAGTTGCGCTGGACTGGGCGCTGCTGGGCGCTGGGCACACTGGCGTTGGGCTGTCAACAGCCTGTCTGGGCTTGTCACAGACTCGTCACAGCCTTGTCTGACCTTGTCACAGCTTCGTCACAGACTTGTCTGGGCCTTGTCACAGCTTCGTCACAGACTTGTCCGGGCCTTGTCACAGCTTCGTCACAGACTTGTCAACGACGAGTCATATTCTAAATTAGGGTTTGGGGCTAAACTTATTATTTTATGTGAAGGTAAGCTACATAAAATGATAAACTTTTAAAAGATTCTATCATTTTATGTGAAGGAAATCTACATAAAATGATAAATTTTATAATAATGTGTCTAACTAAGTAGACGGATATGGACCAACTGATCGAGATCGGGTTTGTTACAGAAATAAACGGAATAAAAATTCCGGATATTACATTCTTCTTCTTCTTCTTCTTCTTCTTCTTCTTCTTCTTCTTCTTCTTCTTCTTCTTCTTCTTCTTCTTCTTCTTCTTCTTCGGTTCTAATGTTGTTGTTCCGCTGATCGACTCTTCTCTCCATTCTTCTTATGATTTTATAAATTGATTTTGAACCTTTGAGTACTAATTTAGTGTGTATTTTTTTGTTGAATGTTGAGTGTTATTTCAATTATTTCACTTTTTCTTATTTACAAATTTTTACTATTGTTTTTCTTGATTGATTATGTTGTTCAGTTGTTTTTGTAAAATTGATGATTTGTTCTTCAATTTTGAAACTAAGTATATTTTAATTTGAGTTTGTAAAACAAAATATGTTTATTTTTATGTTTTGTAAGACTGAAAATGTTTGTTTCTAAGCTTTTGCTTCGATTATTTTGTTGTCATGTTAATACTTTTATCTACTCATATATTATTAAGTTTTTCATATATATATATATATATATATATATATATATATATATATATATATATATATATATATATATATATATATCTCACTATGATATATGAATTCTAAATTTCAATAGCTTTAAAAATATTATATTATTTGTTTTCATCGTTGTGTCCCCGTTTCCTATGCTTTTGAGTATTGTCGCTTCCCCGTTTCTTGACGTGTCCGTTTTTTTGTAGGGATGGACATGTTTGGACCGGACTGAAAATTACGGTCTGTTCCTGGACCGTAATTATAAAAATCGGGTCCGGTCCGGTCCATGATATTATGGTCCGGTCCGGTCTGGATCGTAATGTTCCGGTCCATGCCGTTAATTTACATTTTAATTAGAGTATCCGGTCCGTTCCAACCCCGGACCGGACCGTATTTAATCCATACAATGTTTTAATATTTTTTTAAAAAAAAGGTCCGGACCGGACCGTATTTAATCCATACAATGTTTTAATATTTTTTAAAATAAAGGTCCGGACTAGACTGTACCGTACCATATTGAACCCGACCGTTACGGGCCGGTCCGGTCCGAGAGTTTACGGCCCGATCCTGTCTGAACCGTTTGAACAACCCGAGTTTTCCGTGTCTGTGCATCGTAACATAAAACTTATGTTCTTCAAAGAATTACTCTCCAAATGTTTATCGTTAAATATATATGTATAATTCCTTGTCACAAAACTAATAGCAGCCACTAGGAGCAAGCCCGTCGTACTTAGAAATATTGACAACCTTCTAATCTAATGATAAGTGGGAATATTGTTAGTTGTAGAAGGATTATGATGGTTGACCAGTTTAACGGAGGGAAACATTGATTTGGCTGAGTGATATTGCCCCTAGTTCTATGATAATTGAAGGGTAGATGTAAATGAACTAATCAGTATTGTCAGCTCTAACTTCGATATTTCTTGGGTTCTTCATAGATTTTATTTAATGAACAAAAATATACAACTTCAATTTGGTCATCTACCTCTATTTGTATAAGTGTTATTTGGTTTCAAATATTTCTCTTAACTAAACTATTTAATCAATTATAAAGTAGTCATGTATCCCATCTTGTCTTGATAAATTTCTACGTTCGTTGAAAAATCCGCCCCTCCTATTACTGAAGGTATGAAGTTGGAAGAGAAGGATGTCATATATGTGAAGCAACAACATTCATTTACACTACAGTCTACAACCAACAAATATACAAAAAAGGCTGAAGGAAACGGCATGCATGTAGAAACTAACCTATTGTAATGCTGACCCATTGCGATAATCCCATCTTTCAACTTTCCAACTTGCATGCATGTAGAAACTGATGGCTTGTGTATTCTTTGTCAGTTTAATATTGCCAATTCGTAACAAGGATCAATATCAAACCAACAAATAAAATTTGTTCGTAAGAATAATTGTAATGTTGGCTCATTTATACAATATGCCTATAGTTGCTAGATGTTACTTCAAATAATTTAAAATTGAAGCATGATAAATTAAATTGTCATTATTAAGATTACAATTAATTTCTATAGTATTATAACTTGGTTAAGAATTGCAATTTATACTAGAAAAATAATCAAAAAAGTTATAAAATTTTTATTATCCATGTACAAAAAAAAATATACATATTTTATTTGCAGTAATTTATATACTATTTCATGTGTTCAAGCCTAAATTAAGAAATATATGTTGTAATAAGCTATAACTTTAAAAAGTTAACGTTTAATTTTGTGCATAAAAAGAAAGTATTTAAATTATTTTGGGCAAATTTGGTTACTAGGCTATTTAGAGAAATAGTGATAGTAAGTAGGCTTTTTTGTTTTTCAATTAAGTAAATATACCCCTCTTATTTTTTTTACCGTCAAACCTTCTCCATCCTCTTTTTTTCTTCTTTCTTCCGAATGTTTTTTAAAAACTGAATTTCTTTTTTTATTTTCTTTTATTAATTTTTTTGTCTTTTTTATTTTCTTTATTTTTTATTTATTTTCTAGAATGAAGAATTTTTTCACACACCGGAATTATCACATACCGGAATTATCACATACCGGAATTTCCACATACCGGAATTTCACATACCGGAATTTTCACATACCGAACCGGAATTTTACATACCGGAATTATCACATACCGGAATTTCACATACCGGATTTTCACATACTGGAATTATCACATACCGGATTTTCACATACCGGAATTTCACATACCAGAATTTCACATATCGGACATTTACATACCGAAATTTACATACCGGAATGAATTTTTAATTGTCTAATATTTAATTTTGCAAATTTTAGGGGGCTCGTTGTAATTTTGCAATTTTTTTTATTGTAATTTGCGTATATGATGTGACGGTTTGCAAAAATGGGTCCATCACCGTCTCTTTTGGTTTCCAAAAGACTTGTTCTTTTTTCCAGTTGACAATGACAAATTGACAAGACGTGGAGGAGTTGAGCATTATTTGAGTGGAGAATTATATGTTAAAATTGTCTCAAAATAAAAGTATTATGTAAACAAAAATAAATAGCGGACGGAAAGCACAAGGATCAAGTGCTGATTGTGCCGCTAGTTTTAATTCAGAAATTTCTGGAATGAAATTCTGGTATGAACTTTTCGTATGAAATTTCTGGTATAAAAAATTCTGGTATGAAAAAATTCTAGTATGAAAAAAATTCTGGTATGAAACAAATTCTAGTATGAAATTTCTAGTATAAACTTTTCGTATGATAATTTCTGGTATGAAATTTCTGGTATGAAAATTCTGGTATGAAAATTTCCGGTATGAGAAATTCAGTCCAGAAAATAAAAAAGAAAATAAAAAATAAATAAAAAAAGGCAAGAAAAATAATAAAAGAAAACAAATTCAGTAATTAAAAATTAAAAATTATACTTATATAACAAATAACAAACATCATTTATTCTGTCTTTCTAATAGAAGGGTTAATACTTTTTACCTACTATTAAATGAAAGTGGTAAAAAATTTGGGGTACATTTTCTTAAACAAAAACTAAAAAAAGCTTAGTATGTCAAATTCTCCCAATTATTTTTGGGCTAAGTTGGTTAATAGGTTTTTTTGAGTTTTACTTTTAGTAACTAGACCATTTAGTTTTTTAATTAGGTAAATAGGTAAATGTTCAGGTATGACCCTTTTATTGCGGTACGGTCGTACGGCCGACCGTACGGGCAACACGTGTCCCGAAATTTTTTTTTTTTCTCTTTTCTGAAACGATTTTTTTTTCCGAAAACTAATGAAAATTTATTTGAACTACCATGTTATAATTTATGCACTATTATCCTATAAACTTTGAACTATTTCCATATAATCCATGAACTATTACTTTTTAATATAATCCATGAACTATTCTATTATAATTCATGAACTATCCCATAATAAGTTTTGAACTATTACTTTCACTCCTTTATAAATTTTTGCACTTTAAATTATTCTATTATAATTCATGAACTATTCTATTATAATTCATGAACTATCCATAATAAGTTTTGAACTATTACTTTCACTCCTTTATAAATTTTGCACTATGAACTATTCTATTATAATTCATGAACTATCCTTTTAGAAGTTATGAACTATTACTTAATAAGTTTTGAACTATTACTTTCAATCCTTTATAAATTTTACACTATGAACTATTCTATTATAATTCATGAACTATCCTTTTATAAGTTATGAACTATTCCATTATAAGTTTTGAACTATTACTTTTACTCGTTTAAATAAAAAACTCGTTCAGGAATTTTTTTTTTTCCGGGACACGTGTCGGCCGTACAGACGGCCGCACGGCCGTACCGGAATAATGGGCCTTACTTGAATAAAACCCTAGGTAAATATACCTCAACCTTTTGTATTTTCTCTCAAACTCTAAACACTCTTCTCTCAAGGGGTACATTTACTAAAACTAAAACTCAAAAAGTCTAATAAACCAAATTGTTTCATTATTTTTATACATGGTAATAAAATTTGTTTTTATTTTATAGTATAAATTGTTATACTTAACCAAACTATAATACTTAATCAAACTATTGAAATCATCTGTGATATTAATAATGAAAATTTACTTTGTCTATGCTTCAATTTAAAATTATTTGAAATAATTTTAATTAGTATGGGGTGGTTAATTGCAATCATTTAAAATTAAGGGTGGTTTTATGCCAAAAAAATTATACGGGGTGGTTTACTACAAATAGTTGAACATTAAGGGTGGTTTTATGCTATAATTTTTATAAATGGTGGTTTATTGAAAAAGAGTGATTATTAAGGGTGCTTTTATGTAGTTTTCTCTACAATATGTGAATAAAATAGTGTAATTTTCGTGCCAAAGAACAAGTATAATTTTATTGAATAATTAATTTTTATTTAAAGAAAATGTGTATCATAATGATTTTAATTAATTAACCCAAAAAATTTTAACTTTATCATCAAAATTAACTATAATATTAGATATATAATAAAATGGAATCTATATGACAATTGTAACACCTCAAGTTCTCGGAACTCGGGGAGCTACTAGCTAAAACCTCACAATGGGTCTCGACCTTAGTTTGACAACAACTTAACTAGATCTTACAACAAGGCACATATAAGGAAAACCAGAAATCATAAAATACGTTAGTCAATATCATGAATGTGACCAGAAACACTAACAGCCGGCAACAACAATATCTTAAAGATTAAGAACAAAGAATGTCGTAACTGAAAGGCCAACATAAAGAAAAGACTGCAACCCGCCCTATGAAGTACGACAACCAGGCTGACCACTACCTTCCGGATCACTCGGCATCTGCTCTAACCTGTGGTACGTGTAAACAACAATAAGACAACGGTTAGCTAACTGACTAGATATAAGCAGAATAAGAATAGCACAAACACACCCAAGATAACATAAAACAATCATCATGTTGGCACAAGAACCGGTTATTATTTGATAGCTTATGTGATTCACGTTATTCCCTTTTAAGGTTGTGGCACGAGGAATCTCAAGATTTCTCGCCTCCATTCCTCATCCAACTGGTGCAGGTCTAGCACACCTCCGCCGGTAGTGTCACTACAAACCAAGTATGGACTAGTCCATAAACAAACCCCAGCGCCCTCGGGCTAACTGAGCAGAATGTCACCGTTCGTTACTCTTAGGCCAAATATCTAGGTTGGTCGATAATTAATAATAAGCACAATTATAAACACATCATTCAAACACCACTATCATTATTCACACTCATATACAAAAGCTAGCTAAGTAAGCTCAAAGGACTTACCTGAATCAAGTCTCGACTCTCTTAATCACAACTCGATCTGTAACCATAGAAACTCAATTGTCTGTCATACGAGGCAAGTGGATTAATACATTTCCCATATACTTAAAAGTCTATGACTTCTAAGATGTAAGATCCTATTAGAAGAGAAGCTACTAAAATACACATCTAAGGTAAGATGACCAGTTTACCCTTGGTCCTGAAACTTCTAAAAATCTCGTAATATATACTTAAACTCTTACTTGGGACTAAATATCATATTCTAACTCTTAAGAGTGAGTTTAGGTAGAAACTAGAAAACTACACATTTTTCCTAACCTTCCTAAAGGTCACTAGGATCCAACTTTGGCTCAAGATGTGAAGCCCGAATAAAAATATAACAATTCTCCTGAAATTATCCAAGTCTTATATGTTGTGCATACTAATCATAAGGCCAAAGATCTCTCTAAAACACTAAACCAAACTCCCTATATAAATCTCCAAAGTTTGTTCCAACATCCAGTAATTTCATACTTAGCCAAAAACTGAGTATCTTTCATAACTGTTCGACCAATCCACTTTGGACCTTCATAGATCTAGATCTAACCGTTGGTTAAATCCCAAAGTTTGATACATTACAGTATGCATATCACTCTAAAACATTTAAAATTTTGAACGGTGGATCATGCTTGTAAGGTGTCAAAAACAAGGCTCAAATATGACTGTTTAACGTAGTTTTTGGAAATTTAACAGATTTGAAAGAGATCATTGTTTTGATACTCACTAGGCTCTTGGGTACTGTCTGCGTTTAATGAGGGGAGAGGTGTGTGGACTGCTCGCAGGAGGGGAGGGTTTGCTGCTGTACACGAAGCACAAATATGAGTTTCTCAGATGAGTGGAATTAGGCGAAGGAAAAGAGTGAGGATAGGTTCCTACTTACTTGACGACTTTGCAGATGGCTCGAGTGCTAGTTGGGTTCCGCTTGCATGAGAAGGTGGTCTTGCTAGGTCAATTTGTGAAGATCTTTGGAACCTTGGTTGTTGCTGTTACAAGTTGAGGCCATGGACGTTGATTATAGAAGGGGTGCGACGGGATGATACTACAGAAACCAGGATTGAAGTAATTACCTGAAGGAAGACTTGTAGCGTGGCTCTTCCCCTTGGTTGTTAGGTTTGCTGCGGCGCTGGAGAGGTCGATCGAAGGAGGCAAGCTACTGCAGAAGGAGGACGATGGAGGTGGAAGGATTCTGAGCGTAACAAAAGGCAAAGGCAGGTAAGTTACACGCAGATCCGACACTGCTATCGAAGGAAGGAAGGATATTTTTTGCGTGAAATCAAGCTGTTAAGGGGAGAGATATTCAATAGCCGTTACGTGGGAGATAGGAGAGAGAGGGCTGACCATTTCTATCGCCTCTTATGTCTTCGTTCAGTCTTTGGGCCAACACACGCAAGGAGCAGTTAGGCCACGTACAAGCAGCTGTTGATGGGTTGAAAAAGGCCAGGGAAGAATGCATGGAGAGGTGGGCTGAAACAAGGTAAGAAGGAGTGGACTGAAAGTTTGTCAATGCCTTGTCAAAAGCTTGTCATGACCTTGTCAAGTTCATGCCATGGTCTTGTCAAAAGAATGTCATGACTTTGTCAAGGGCATGTCATGACATAAACTAGGGTTTGTAAGATTAGGGTAATATTGGAATTTTAATCATTTTATGTGAGTTTAGGCTTACATAAAATGATAGAATTTGTGATGGTAGATAACATTAGGTATCATGTACATGGATCATCGGGTCAAAAATTCGGTTCGACTCGGAAGTAAACGAAAATAAAATTCCGGATATTACATCAATATTGCATATCTTACTTTTTCATCTCTTATACAATATAAAAGTGTACAAAATAAGTAAATGTTAGTAGATTATTTATAGAGATGATAAAGTGAAAGAAAAAAAATACAAAATAAAAAAATTGAAAATAAAAAGGTAAATTTTAAAACAGAGAACATTTAAAAGCTCAATAAATAATCATATTAGATAATTTTAAATAATATCCTTAAAACCAAATAATATGTAATATTTATATTATAATAATTTATAGATTTTTAATTTAGTGATTATTTCATAATTAATACAAGGACTACAAATTTATATTTAAAGTTGGAATAACAAATTATCTTATCATTTATAAACGAAACTTTTTTATAAGATTATCTTACAAATATGTTGAAGATTGTGGTAAGATAAAAAATAAAAATAATATAATTTATTGTCTGTATTAATGATTCTTTATTTATAAATTAGTATAACTATAAAATAAAATGAACGAGAAAATGACATGTGACGCGAAATTAATATGAGAAATTGATGCGCCATTGAACACCATGTCCCAAGATGAGAAAGACGAGGCTTTACGGGTTCGCTCCGATGGACCGCTCATCCGTTCCATCGCGAAAGCTACTTGCTCCATTATTGCCCGCACCGTTGCTTCTCATGGGCCCATTCGTAGCATATTGTGTCTCTACTCCACCATGACATGAAGCATGCCACGTCGACAACGTTCCGGAACATTTTCCGTATTTAGCGTTTTGTAATAATAAGTCTTTTTATTTTCGGAATATAAATTCCGATACTTTAAATCCGGAACTTAATTTTCGAATTTGAGATTAGACTTTTGGTTTCGGAATTTAATTCAAAAACTTAATTTCGAACTTAAATTACAAACCTTTCACATTTTAGGCTTTTTATTTTTGGAACTTTAATTCCGACTTTATTTCCGTCATTTATTTTGCAACTCTTGTTTGGCCACGTCCACTATACAAGGTATGTTTGAGTCATTTGTAAAACATGTTCAATTTGATTAAGTAATAGAAATATTTACTCATACTTACTTTATTATCAATTCCTCTTCCATCCTCTCAAAGTTTTCTTTTGGATCTTTGATCCAAACTCATCCACACTTGAGGGTTCTTAAAAAATCAACTCAATCGATCCACTTCAAGGCTTGACCGATCAATCTAGATCGATTCAATCCCTCAATCCGCAACCCATATTCAAACCTTCAAACGCATCCGCACTTCAACTAAGGAGTAATTGACGCTTAAGATTGATCTTGACCCGGAAATCTTTCTTGATGCGTCCAAGGATAGATCAAATTGCCATCAGAGCAAAAAAAAATGAAATTAGAGTTTGTTAAGATGTCTAATTTGCATTGTATGAATATTTATTTGCATTGTATGAATATCTATTGACGTTTTCTTATATTTTATTTGATATATATGATTAAAGAAAAAAAATTGCAACTAGAGTTCATTACAATGTCGAATTTAAATGAAAATTGTTTAGATGACACGTATAAAATTAATGATGTTATTGTATGAATTGCACTAAATATCAGTTTAGTGGGCTAATATAGAATATAGATGAATAATACTAGTGTAGTTCCTGTGCCAAGACACGGGTAAACTAATCGATTATATCTTTAAAAATAATTTTATTGAATGGGTAAATAATTTTTTGAAAAAAAATTAAACAAAATTGATGTATCGTAACGATTTTAACACTAGAGTACTTTTAAAAATTCAACTAAATAAACTATATTAGGTAGTTTAAGTATTTTTCTTAGAATATAAAAAAATGTAATATTTGTTAATTTTTTGATTTTTTTTCTAATTAATATAGGAGTTGTATATTTATATGTTAAAACTAGAATAAAGAAATTATCTAATCATCTTATAAATAAAAAGTTTTAAATTTTTCCAAAAAACATTTGATAAGGATATCTTATAAATCTTTTAAAAATTGTAATAAGTTAAAAATGAAAACAATATATTTATAGTCTATATTAATAATTTTTATTTATTTTGTATTTAGTATAATTACAAAATGAAGATGCACGAGAAAATGACATGTGATGCAAAGTTTATTAGAGAATGACAAGTGACGCGAAAGTCTTTTATGCTCTAATAATTATCTAATATTAACATAATTTCGCATTAAAGTTCATACAAAATGGGTATCCATTTTTTAATAAAATTAAAATATATTATTTTACCATGTGTTTTTAAAAAGTATGTTTAGTGTAATAAATATATGAAAAAGTAAGTTTGGTAAGCAGATATATTTAAGTTTTATTATAGGATATTTATTTTAATAAAATATATGATAACTATATATAACTTTAATAAGATAATATAAGTTTTATTAGAGGATAGTTATTTTAATGATATATATATATGACAACTATATATATATAATTTTATATAAAAATAAAAATTTTAAAAAAATAAGCATTTAGACATATAGATTATTGATAAATTTGTATTTGGGAAAATTTACATATTTTTTTGACGATAATATCTCCTTCCCACGTTGATCTCAAATCTAAACAAGAACTCAGTGTATCCATGAAAACCATTCCACTGGATCTCTCCCCCTTTGCGCTAACTAACCAATCGAAGAGCTTTCAACCTCTAGAGGAAGCTCTCGCTCCTCCGTTCTTCAAACAGTACATAGGAGGGGATTCAGTGTTGCTTATGGCGGATTCGAAATCGACGCCGCGCGAGATCCGGCTCTGGCTGTGTGTGGTTCTGTTGACGGTGATACTCCAAATCCAGCTCTGCTATGGTGCTAGATCTGATCAAGATATCAGGGAGAGGTTCTATGGAAACAATATTTACAACTCTGCGCCGCCTGATAATAGTTCCGGAACCATCGCAAATATGATTGATCATGTCCTGGAAAAGGAATTCTCTGAAAATGATCAGCCTGAAGGTATGGATTTCAGATCTTACCTTCCTTGTCTTTCCTATATCTATTGGTTGATTGAGCAAGATTTAGGTTTCAGTAGATTAGATCATTAGGATAGCATTTGTAACTGAATGTATTATATCAGATACGGTTCTATGTTCTTGATCATGCGAGCAGGCACTCGTCCAATCTTCCCGCGTTCCAGCTTCACTGTTTGCACCAGTAACGGTCCAGTATGTGCAAACCGATTCAAAAATATTGTCGGTTTAAAAAGATGGTTGAAGGAAAGAAATTAAGGATAAATTGACGTGGAGCAACTGAAAACTTCAATTTCTCTGAATGTTCTAAGTCTAGAAAATGCACTGAATCTAGAACATCCTATTTATTTTGCGCCTACATCTTTTACATTGTAGACATGATCCCTAGAGGGTATGAGACTCTTGTATAAGATCCCATTGCCTTCTATTTATTCATGTTATGGGCCTATGGCTTGACCTTTAGTACTTAAGTATTTTTGTTTCATAGATGCCTAGATTTGTCATTGGGTGATCAGGGAGTTGTATTGAGCTGGCTGAGTCAGTTCTATGTGCAAGTATAGCAGGCCTTTGCCTCACATGTCCTAATTTTATATTGATCTCCTTGCGTTTTAGTAATAGATTTCTATTCATTATAGGGAATCGAGTTGTTAACTCTTCTCTATTCCTATGATGATAAATCTCCTTATTGTTACAATTCTCTTACACAACCTGACATCTCACAGTGTTCAGGTAAAGAAAGTAGGAGTCCATGCCATTTCTAGAATGAAACGGATGTTGAGTGTTGCCATGTGTGATGTGAAACTCATATAATACTGGATTTCAGTCACCCTCATCTAAATTATAGTTTTAAGATACTCGATGTTGTGACTGGAGGAATCTAATATTGGCATCTTTATCTATGTTCTAGTATGATAGATTGCTAGTAATGAAACTCACTCTCTTATTTTTATGAATATAATAGTCAGTCTTCTTTTTTGTGTCTTTTCTTTTTATTATTTCTATAAAGAAGGAACTTCCTTTAAAACCAAAGGTTCCATGCTCTCCTGTCCTTATCATCTTTAGGAGTTTTTTTTTTAATTTTTTTGGAGATTTTAATTTCACTTAAAAAATGTATGGTAATTGCATATTTATATCAGGATCTGATGGGGCCAGCTTTAATAGCAGTGTTGCTGATCAACAAGTTAGTTCATTTTCCACCAAGCTCATTTTGTTTTCGGCTAAAGATTTTGGTTCACCATTCCATGTTGTATAATCGTGTAACTGATAGCTTAGTGCATAACTATCGGACATTGAACTAAGAGAGAGATGCTTAAACATATATGTCTTCCAGCATATAAATTTGCCAAAACTTGCTATTTTTGGAAGTATGATTATTTGATGAAGGGTGTACTTGTAAACATGTTCGTAATGTGAATGGGGCTATGCAGTAGCTTATAAAGTAGTTGATGAAATAATAATGTGCTCATACGAATGATTTATAAGGAAAAACCATGTTTACCATACATACTGCAGGAGTTTTAATGCGCATTGATTCTATCATTCTTGAAAAGGATAATGAGATTGTTTTTGTAGATGCAAGACTGGTTAATTTGCTTTAGGGCCTACAATCTCTATGTAAAAAATCAACATACATCACGTTGTGTCACATATATTTCGTATGAGAATTTTGTTGACCTTAGTATTAACTAACCTTTGAAATACTGTAGTATGCCACTGTTAATCCTAATATGACCTGATTCAAGTATTAATTGTGAAAATGTAATTGTTTGTGTTCTGATACACTTAATTCAGTAAGACTCACTGTTCTTTTGATTTTATTGTGCTGCAATGTAGAGTAGGATGTAATAATGTTACTTAATTTGCAGGCTGTGCTAGAGACTGTTGCTAAAATTACTCATGAGAAGCCCAAAAAGAATGATAGTGGAGAATCCAAGTAAGTGAACCTGAAATATTTTTAGTTGCTGATTGCATTTTTCCAAGGATGCGTCTAAATGCCTCGTGAATCAAATATGAGGGATGGTGGTTAACAGTAACTATGCTTTCATGCTGCGGTTGTTTAAAATGACTTCAATTTGTCTTTTTCTCATGACCCTTGACTATTATTAAGATATTTGGATTCACTTCTGATTTTGCTTATTGTCATCTAATTGCTTTGTTCCATGACAGTGTCACAAAATCTTTGCTTCAAGATGTTTTCTCCCTTGAAAATGAGGATTCCGATGACATGACTACCTTGATAGACAAAAAGGTGTGTGCTTTGTTATTTAGATTTTTGGAAATCACATAGCGCTAAGTTTTTTTTAGGTTAGAATTATGTTTGAAATTCTTACTTTTGTTCATAGTTTCTGTTTTGGTAATGGCAGGATAATGTGTTTGTTATGTCCAACAAAAAATCAAAATATCCCATACTTCAAGTAGATTTCAGGTTTTTTTCTCCAATCCAAATTTAGTTATCTTGCTTTTTAGATATTGGCAAGCCTCTTCCTTTGTTTCAGAGATGTCATCCTTGCTAGCTGTGCTGCGTTTTCTTGTTGAGCAGGCTAATTTCAGACTTGGTTGTACTAACTGTCTCCGCTGCTGTTGGTGGAATAATATTCTCCTGTTTGGGGCAACCGGTTGGTATTTACAATTTATTTGCTTACCTTTAGTGTACTCTTAATACTTATTTCAATTATTTGCAATATCTTTTGCTTCAAGTCATGCCTTCATGAGTTCTACCACATATCCAATATTTTCCCTTTGATATCAAATTTCTATCTTTGTTCCGTTCCTGATAACATCTCCATAAAAAAATCTGTTCTTGATAGCCCGCCATCTCTTCCATCAAATGCAGGTAATTGTTGGTTATCTTCTTGCTGGTTCAATGATTGGACCAGGGGGTTTGAAGTACATTAGTGAAATGGTCCAGGTATGTAGATATGGAAAATTGCCAGGCCAATAACCGTTTTGTTTTATTGGCTCTGTATCATTATTGGTTATTCAGGATCTGGTTTTTATGCTTTTTTTCATTCTTATTACACATGAGCATCCCCGCCAAGAACAGTGTGCTATAATAAGAAAATTAGATGTTTTGATGTGTCTTCTATATAACCTTTCCCAGTCCAAGAAGAAAGTTATTTGGATCCAGAGTTATCATACCACACCTTTCAGTCAAGTTCTATTAAGAATCCCCGATGCACTGCCAACAGATCCGCAGCAAAAAAAGAAGAAGATTGTTATCCTATCGAAAATTTTCCTTTGTTGAACACTTGACATCGACTCTTCTTAGCTTATAGGCGCGTGAAATTTGTATTGTATGTGCAACAAATTACAGTTCTTTGTGCATCTTAAGATTGTATAAACTAATATGAAAAAATCAGTGCTGATGTTTCAGTATAATGTATTTGATGTACTCCATACCCCGAAGAGAGAAATTCTTGCACTTAGGGAAGCATGTCAACTGGAACTAATGATGTGGAAAAATGTCTTGAGAATGTAATTGTTGTCACTTATCACAGTTTCCATAGATGGATGTTATTGACAAGTTATCTTCTTTTTTTTTTTCTTACAGGTTGAGACTGTTGCTCAATTTGGTGTTGTCTTCCTTCTTTTTGCTCTGGGTTTGGAATTTTCAATGACAAAGGTGAATCTCTTAGCAATATGAGATAGTTGCATGTTCTTATATCGGAAGCTATTAAATTACGTAATTGCTTATATTTTAGTCTAAAAGTATGCTGTAAATCATCTTTTGGGACTAGTAGCAGAATTTTAGTAAGCATTTTGTTTCCTAGAAATTTATTGCAAAAGTTTTAAGTAATTTTGCTTGGGTACCTCAGACTTGAAACTTTATTCATTCCTAAGTTCTAAAAGGCAATAAAAAGTTGGTTGAAGGACTTACCCTTTTAAGCTATGAACAAATAATAAAATGCATCTTTTACTATTAAAAGTACCTTGGTTTGCAAAGAATGAGCTTTGATTTTTTAGGTAAGCAGGTTATTGTACTATTTTTGTTTTAATTTTTATTGAATGGAAATTTTTTTATTGAGGTATAGCAATTTCAGAACTTTGATTTAGGGATTGAAACACTGGAAACTTTCAGAACTATGATTTCCTTACAAAATTTATACTAAAAAAGTGAAACGAGATTAATCTGTGTTTCCTTTGAGGATAACCTGCTTTAAGTTTTTATTTTTTTTGCAGTTGAGGGCAGTGGGGCCTGTAGCTGTCCTTGGAGGACTTCTGCAAATCATCATATTTATGTTTTTGTGTGGCATAACTGCCATGGTATGTATAGCCTATGATCAGAATTACTTGGTGAGCCATTCAAATTAGTTAGATTCTAAGTGATACTATGGATGCAGATGTGTGGAGCAAAATTGTCTGAGGGTGTGTTTATTGGGTCTTTTCTCTCTATGTCTTCAACAGCTGTGGTTTGTTTTTCCTGTCTTTCTATTGTCTCTTAATCATATTTTTATGTTTCTGGTTTGGAGTTCAGATGGCTTATTCCTTTCAAAATGTAGGTTATTAAATTTTTGGTGGAACGAAATTACAACAATGCTCTACACGGACAAGTTACTATAGGGACACTTATATTTCAGGTAAAATTTTTGGTGAGAGCTTATGAAATTTGAAACTCTTAAATGTGCTCATATTTACATTTATTGATCTGCTTACGTGAGTGAATATAGGACTGTGCTGTTGGTTTGCTGTTTGCTTTGCTGCCAGTTCTGGGCGGGAACAGCGGCATTCTGTTAGGGTTGTTTTCAATGGGGAAACTGTGAGTGCTTTCTCGATTTTGATCCTCTCTTTCTATGGATAGGCATTGCTTCTACTCTGTTGTGTGAAATAAAATGATTTATTTTGTTGCACTAGAATTTATAAATGGCATCACAAGGGTTTCAAGGTCAAAGTAATACCTTGTCTGTAATGCCTACATCTACTCTCAAGTGCACTGGTCAAGAGAAACAACTAACGAGCCCTGCATATATATGCCTAAACTTGTCGCGTTGATGATTTGAACTACAATTGGTGTTTCATTAAACCTTTTGCTCTTGCTGTCTGCCACCGACCTGAAGCTCTGCAGAAATGCTAGTCTTTGCTTTCCTCTTAGGGTTTCCCTTTGCCTTGGGTGATATATATCTGCTTACAGTTTCAGTATGCACATGCGTTGTCATGGTAACTTCTAAATATGTTTTTGCTATCAACTCTACAAGCAACTGCTAATTTTTTTTATATAGCCTATGGACTGTACTCTTCAAGTCTTGAGTTGGTACTGTGCTTGGATTATGCCAACATCTGAATATGGAAGGAATGAAATTCCATTGCATGATCTATTGCTGACTGGTGAAGTGATTTATCTTGAAAGTAGCACTTCTGCAAGACATTTTGTTGACCATCTTGGTTAAATTCATTGCTGTCATAATTTTATGCTGTGAAATGGGCTCGTGAACTTTTGATTTGCTATCAACTTTCTTGCTTCCTGATGTTGTGCAATGTTTTAATCTTTGCTTAATGCTGGATATATTTAAGCTATCATGGCAAATAAACACAATGAGAAAATAAAAATAAGTGTCCCTGTCTCTGCATGAACTTTTGACTTGGGCAATGCTAAATAAAACTAACCCTATATTCATGAAGGGAATTGTTTCATATGATTTATTTTGTATGTTTGATCAGTTGTATATGTTTTTCATTCTAGCTTGGTGGTCTTGTCTCTTTACCTCTCGGTTGCATACTTCCTGACCTGGTCATTCATTCCTCGATTTTTAAAGTTGATGATACAGCTGTCATCTCAGGTGAGTGATCAGGGCATTAGTATATAATTTTGTTTAAATGCAGAAATACACTCTGAAAATGTGTTAAAACCGAGGTTTCTGTTTCTCCTGGATGAAAGAAAAGAGAGATGTAATGATGCCCAATGTCTGATAATATGACAATACTTGGAGTTCTCTCGCAAAATGAAAAAGTATGCGTAGCAGATGCAAGTACTTATACATTGAGCCATATACATTCCAACAACTTTTGCTTTTGGAAAACCCTTTGTATAAACAACTGGCGTCCGTTCAGTTTTTTTTCCCCTTCTTCTGTTTGCTTAACATTATTCTCTTTGTTGGTTTTCGCTTAACATGCATATCGCAATTTCTTTTCAGACAAATGAATTGTATCAACTTGCTTTAGTGGCTTTCTGCTTGTTGTCTGCTTGGGTATGTATTCTTTGCTTTGTTTCTTCTTTGTCAATGGGCTACTCACACATGCCAGTTTTTCCTTCTCCTGATAAAATTTTCTAATCTGCATGTACATTCCAGTGTAGTGATAAGCTTGGTCTTAGTCTTGAGCTGGGCTCCTTTGTTGCTGGAGTTATGATATCTACAACAGACTTTGCACAGCACACTTTGGACCAGGTATTCTTTCCCACTTTCTTTGCAAGATGTTCAAATTTACCGTTTTGCAAAGGTTTTAATTTTGATCTGACAATTGATATGTGACTATTCAAGAAATGGAGGTGTCTTTTGCACGTGTAGCATTGTTATGTATCAGTACTACTGTTCAACCCTCCCCCCCCACCCACCCACCCACCCACCCACACACCACCACACAAATTTTCCTCATTAAACAATGTCTGTTTAGTCTTCCCATATCTTGGTAGAACTTATGCCTCTGTTTCATGAGGTCAAGTATTGCTTCCCAGGAACGGACCACTCCTTCGTACAGGCTTTGTGAACTGAACTGAACATGGATGGTTGTAGGTACCAATATACAATCAAGTATGGAATTACAAGCTATCTAGTGATTGGATACAGATTCCCCTATTCCTTAAATTATCAATCTGGATCCTCCGAAAACAATATAGGAGAAATGTTTGCTTCCTTCTTGTTTTTCAGAACCATATAATTTCTAGGGAACTGATTAGATTATTTAAGGAAACATAAGTTTTATTAGATACTTTAATGTCGAGAGAGGCAAGTATGAATGCTCTTTTCCTGTGTTCAAACCAAGTTAAACTGAATATATGAAAAGGAGAATGTACAATCTCCAACTAAAAAAGGAGAAACAAGTAAAGAAGCATGGATGATTTTACTTTAGTGAAAACAGGTGTGTGATTCTCTTGTCACATAGTTGCATTTTGCACAACCTGTCAAAAAAATTTCTAATTACCTTTTCTGAAAGACATTCAACTTCTATCCTTGTGCAGATGTTTCTGGAAACTGGAAAAATGTTATGTATGACTTCCATTATTGGAAAAGAAAGCCCATGAAACATGATATGTGCTTGCTGAACTTTAATTACTGTTAGATCTCTTTTGAAATTGAACAATTCTTTTTGGCACTTTTCAGGTGGAGCCCATTCGAAACTTATTTGCCGCTCTTTTTCTTTCCAGCATTGGGATGCTGATACATATGCAATTCATCTGGAACCACGTTGATATATTGCTGGCGTCTGTGATATTGGTAGTAGTCTTTAAGACGTCAGTTGCTGCAGTGGTAACCAAGGCATTCGGGTATAGCATCAGAACATCATTCCTTGTAAGTCTACTTGCTAGATTTGTCACAAAAGTAGCATATAGAGGTGGCATATTATATCATATCATTTGGGATTTCTTTCCGTGTTTGCTGCTTGCAGGTTGGACTGTCACTAGCTCAAATTGGAGAATTTGCTTTCGTTTTATTAAGTCGGGCTTCCAGCCTTCACCTTGTTGAGGTATATCAATGTCGAAATTTTTATACTATATAGTTTTCTTATTACTATCACTTTAACCTGAACAACTGCTATTGTTCTTGCCTTCCTTTTGTTATATGATATACAATAGTTTAGTGTGTGCTACTGTTTCTTAACTTCTGTTACGCCAATGGACATATGCAGGGGAAGATGTACCTTCTCCTCCTGGGAACAACTGCTTTTAGTTTGGTATGCTTGCTTCGTTTTCTCTTCTTCTGATTCACATGATACCGATATCTCTTCTATATGAATGACACCCAGTATGCCTTTGCTACAGGTTACAGCTCCGGTCTTGTTTAAACTAATGCCTGCAGTGATACATTTTGGTGTGCTTATGCATTGGTTTCCTTCAGAAAGTATACAGAACGAGGTCTTTTTTCCCAACAAATCTTCTGTTTATCCATGTTTCTTGTTTCGATTGGGTTATTACAAACTTGTCAATTTTCTTGTGTTTTATGGTCTTTCATCCAACAGGAGAGAGCAGCGATAATTGAAACGCATAACAGGGTACTGTAGTACACGTTTGTATATAATTCTTGAATGCCCGATTGCGTAGAAGAATTGTTGGATACAATATATACAGAGAGGTTTCTAACACTGGCATGCACTTGAAAATATTTTGCGAAACTGAGGAAATGCTTCATTCTTTCTCCTCCATCTATCTGTACATATGAAGAACTGACAATCAAATGTGATCTCTCATTCGATTACCCCATTGAAGGTTTATTGCTTATGTAGTGTAGAGAACCAGGAAATATAAGGATGCGATGGAACAATTAATTGAAATTTTAGTAGTTAGAAGTTTGTTCTAGTGTGATACTTGTTCAATGTTCAGTAATGTATTTCTGTAGAGAATTTAGTATCAATGGATTATTAGTGTGTATTCCTTGTAAAGGATCAACTCTTTCCTTTTTGTCGTCTTCAATCTTCATCTGTCTATAAAATTGATGCAGTAGGCATAAACACAAGGTAATTGCTGGATAGATCCGTCATTGTGTTCATTCTTGGAGTATCGATGCGTTGTGACAAAATTTTATTTGCTAACCTCGGATTCTGGATGAACCAGATTTCACCATTTCGGGCTGTGTCGGGTTTCAGTGGAATCGGTTGATCTTTAGTGTGACTGGTATAGAACAAAGCCATTCATATGATTGATTTGATCGTATAGTGAATACAAATTTTAGTTTTGCAAGGTTTGCGGTAATTAAAGTATCCGATCTGACCAATCCGATCCGCTAATCCGAAAATATCCGGCAATTGGTGATCCGAGTCCGATCTGGACATATTTTTCGGATCATCAAGATCGAGGTTTAGAGGAAAAAGTCAGATTGTATCGTATATATCCGACTAATCTAAGGGCCCGTTTGGTTACACCTCCGGAAACGGAATGGAAACGAATTTAGTCCATATGTGAAATTTTGTGAGATCATTCCTTGTGGATTAATGTAAAATGCACTTGATTCCCTACATTTTGTTTTCCGATAGGGTATCAAAAGTAATCAAACTCTACTCCAATTCCTTCAAATCACAAGGAATGATTTCACAAACTTTCATGAACAATGGTATACATATGGACTAGATTCGTTTCTATTCCGTTTCCGATTCCGGAGTTAAAACCACACGGCCCTAAGAGTAAATACTCGAATCGGGTATCAGGAACAAATCTTCGATCGGATTTCGGATCCGGATAAAACTATCAAATATTCGGGTGCTATCGGATCGGATTCGGATTAGGCTTTAATAAGATTGTCGACTCGGATCGGATTCGGATTAGACTTTAATAAGATTGTCGACTCGGATCGGATACCTGAACATGGCTGCGACCTGAACATGCCCACCCGCAGCCGTAAACACCTTGGATTTGTGGGTCCAATGGCCGGAGAATCTTATTGCTCCGGTCGCATCTTGGTAGCAGTAGAGTCTATGCCCCCGGCTTGTAGAGAGTTTTGATTGGCAGAAGTGTGATTGACAAAAGTGTAGCATGACCATGGCTAATGAGGAGATCATATTACTAGATCTTGATGTCCACATCTAGTGTCCATAAAAACACAATTAATACGAAAGGATGCTATTTCAACAATTATTATTACATGATTTCTCCCACCAAAAAAAAATGACTCTGCCGCTGTACACAAGTGATGAAGAAAAGTTCTCATTCTTCATATATACATACTTTTCAGTCGCTTCTAAAGACATGAAAGATACTCTAAGGCTATTAGCCATACATTCCACTCTAAGAGACGGTCAAAATTTCTCAATTAACTTACTACACTCGAAGGACTTGGGAGCATTCTGAGGGCAGATGCAGACACTTGCGAGTCCAGCTTAATGACAAGGAATAACCTCATAAGTAGTCGTCACCATCTTCCTTCGAGGCCCAAAGGCAACCAATGCATTCATCTTGCTGCAAAATAGACCTTTCTGCTGCAGTATAGAGAACTATAGTCAAGCAAATGATTGATTGTTCAAGCCATATCGTCCTTGATCACATTCTCTTTCTTACATCAAATGATGAAAACAGAAAATGCAATCATTTTCACAATAAGCATACAGAACCATGGTAATCTAGATACTACTCGTCATTCATTTGCACAATTGCATCCATGACATTCACTTTTACCTCTCCATTGTCGCATAATCACACATGTGAGTTGCGTCCTTGAGGCTTTGGTTTCTATCTTACTCCTTCATGAACACTCCGGATTCTGCGCAAACACAAAAACATTTCTCTTAACATAATCACTTAATGAATTGTTAATATTTCGAGGAACTATTCATAAGCCAATCTAGAGACTACTCCCAAATCATTTGCATCGACTCATACCTAAAAATTAAAATAAAAAGGCATAACTTAAGCTATTGTATACAAGCTAAAGTCAAACCAGACTTACATGGACATTATGATAAGAGCTCAAACAGTGAAAAGGCATAGCAGACGCAACGAACTCAATTTTATCTGTACTGAATACATATACTGATACAACCCCAACTTATTTATCTAATTAGTATTTCTAATCACTTAAGTTTTCCCATTTTCTAGTTATTCCTTAGTTTCTTTGATTTTCTAGAATTCCACTTCCTACTTTCTTAGCATTTTCCCACTTTTCCATCATCTGAAATTTTATTATGTGGTTTTAAGAGTTCGTTCTTTTAGTTCTTTATTTTTTTCTATTATAAAGGGAGCTAAAAGTTGGATTCTTCAAAGTTCAGACTAGACTATAGCATGAGTTACAGACTTCGTATGTTACTAGATCTTTTTGTTCGCCCTTTCTTATTTTATTTAGTTTATGTTCCCACGAGAATTATCTTTGAATGTAAAGATCTGGAAGAAAGACAAAATAAAGACCAAAGTACAAGTGAATCTGGAGGGTGGAAGTAGAAGAGTAGCTTGAGACCAGATGGCTAACATAATAAGAGGCTACTAACTGCCTTTATCTTTATGAGCAACCCTTTTTATATAGTAGTATCTGAACTGCAAGATGTTTATCTTCACCAACATGGGCTTGACAGTGAAACAATGCAAGAACTATCTACTTAAATCAAACCAATTTATCTCTCTGTCTAATTACCAGGATCAATTCATGATATAAAGATGCTAGACAATAATCATTCTCTTATTTATAATAATTTCTTTGGGAAACAATTGACATGCCCTACAAACCTATCGGGGCTTTGTTTACTAGGGAGAGTATCTCGCAGAGAGGCATAGAATACATAATCAATAGAAGGGGAAAAAAACTAATGCAATCTTTAATTTCTCAAAAAAGTATTAAGACCAGTGAAATGCATGTCATACTTGTCAATTAATAACTGATAAGTACAAAATAAATTTAATTATTAGCCTATATTGTCACAACTTCTTAGAGAAGTAAGAAGAGAACTACCGAAATTAAAACAATTAGGCATTGTTTTCCTACATTATCGAATGGCTTGGGCAGCTCTCGTCAAGGTTCTCAAATGAGGTTCCTGGAATATAGAAAGACAACCAAAATGCCATAAGAATGCTTACACTTAACTCTAATCCGATAAAGTTTAAGTTACGGAGAAAAAAGATGAAATATATAGTCACCTGAAGCTCAGACAAGCAAGGTGCACTCTTTCTCTCATGTAATAAAGGACCCGGCATACTCTGTTACATTTAGGACATTATTTTAGAAGGAAACTATATTTATGCGTCTCTAATTTGTACTAGTAAAAATGAAAAGTGGAGCTACAAGTTACAAACTTTTCTGTTAACAGATCGTGCTTTACAACCGCAATGCTTTGATTTTGTGATGTTATCTTGAGGTGTAAAGTTAGTGAACCTGAAAATCGTTCCATAAGATTATAGTTTTAGTCCTGCATCCAGAATCCAAATTCAAGCTTTTGGAATTCCCATTTGGGAAGTCAAAACCATATGAACCTATGTATTTGAGCCCTTTGGGTTGTTTCCAGGTCTGGCCCTCTTGGAGTAGTATATTTTGATCTCAAAGATGTCGAGTCTAGACTGTTGGTTCGAACCTGTGGAATCAACTGAATTATTACTTAATACAATTGGATATACACTTTACCTAGTGTTATTGTTGTATATCTTCCTATATACTGTGATGATTCACAAGTAACACGATATATCTATACATACTGAAACTTAACAAGTCTCGGGGCTCTTATTTTACCAGTTTAGATGACTTCTTTGCAAGAGAACTTTGTCGTCTGAGATGAGTAGCCTGTTTCTGCATTATGATCACATAAAGCATTATAGCTTTTTTTCCAGTAGGACAAAACACTAAATCACAATTCACAAGCACGGAAGTATTTACCAAAGAAACAGAACAAAATACATAATAATTATTATAAGGATTAATTGCACCAAAGATCCCAAGTTCCCAAACTTTCAAGTAGTTACAGACTCTACCCTAAAGTATCCAAATTTTAACAATATCCTAACCTTTTAGACATCTTGGGATAGTATCCTGAAACTATGATATGATGTATTTTTAATTGCTCAAAATACTCCAAGAGAAGATATTCTAACCTTTTTAATCTCTAGCTTCTGTCTTTTAGTAGCACAAACTTCCCGCGGGTGATTCAGAGGACTTGTAGGTTTGGGGGATCTAAAATTATAAAAACATATGAATAAGCCACATGCAAAAAAAGACAATTAGAAAGAAGAAGAAGAGTCCATTTGAAGGATTGGAAAGTAGCTTCAACTTTCACATCCAAAGGGTAAATTTGACCTCGGGCACTTTCCCCAGAACAGGCATAAGTTATGTTATATAAGGCAACACATTGATACCTTCCACTATATGTAGTTGATTGAACATCTGGTCGACCAAGTTTGGCCAAATGACTTGCTGTGGGCTTCATAAGTGTTGGACTTTTTGGTATATATGGTCTCAATGGGCACTTGGGTTTGTTCTTTTGCCATAACCGATCTGTCAACAGGAGATATGAAGTAAACATGCATTAAACCAAATTCGAAATTAAGCATTATTTACAATATAAATGTAAAACAAAAGCTATTGTATAAGTTTCAAAGGTGATGTAGTTAGTTAATCACTCTCAATTGGTGTGAAATCTTGAGGGACTGCACTATCAACAGCATCAGCATTCAAAGCATCCTTGTGATTTTGACAATCTACAGAATTGGAAATCGAAGTCCCTTCGTCAACAAACTCATCTGTAGTCCATTCAATCGTCACAATAAGAGCTCATGCCAATCGTCTTGAGAATGTAATGAAGTATAAAAAATTGATAACTTAATACTTGGAAATTTGAAAGTTGCTGATACTTCATAGACTTGCAGTAAATAGTTGCTTTGACCAAAAACACAAAAATGTGTGAATGTCTCACAAACTAATCTATAATTGTTGATTTAACTACTATAAAAATATCTGTTGATGCACTAGTTATCATCACTTTTCTTGACATAACATTGGAGTTTTAGCAAGACTTTTACTCAAGCATGATCCTCGACATATTATGCAGTATTCAAAGGGCCGTTTGGAATAGATATCTAGATATATCAGTATGGATAACGGTATCAAGATATGGGTATGAGATTGATATACGAAATCTTTGTTTGGTAGCTTGTAGTATATGAATGGCAACACGAAGAATGAATACCATCACTATCATGACCTTAGCTAACATCAATGGTATTCGTCTTATTAAATTAACAATTCCACAAGGACACCAATCCCTATTTAGAAGAGAAACGAGAGGAAAGAAGTGGTAATCAGAAGGAGAGTTGAGGAGACTTACGCGAAGGCATGTGGCCGGATGCATTTTGGAACCAGCGATCAGCCTCTTCGGCCTCTGATTGTAACTCCGGTGAGGTGAAATCGAAGAACCTTGGTGCATCGTACTCATAATCGAAATCAATTTTGAACAAATCAGCAAACCCTACCTCTTCGTGCTTAAGATCCAACATTTCTCAGCACAACTTCTCCTAATCCCGCTTCTGTCTGTCGGGGGAAATGAATCTCCAACGGCGTCCTTCCGGTGAAGCCAATTTCCCTTGAGGAAGAAGACTCCAAGGGAGAACGCCGATGGAATTCTAGAGAATTTGAAAACAAATTCCCTCGTCCCCATTTTGACTCCTTGTTTGTTTGTGTGTGGCTTTCTCCTCTCGCGAATTGGACGGACAAGCGGGGGAGAGAGAGTTGAGATCTTAAGTTTCAAAATATCCGCTATTTATATACTCAATCCCAATTAATCAAATATTTTAAACAAAAATTAAAATCTATTATCAAAAATATACATATCTCGAAAATCCGCAACCTACTAAAATGAAACACCGTAAATTTTATCTTAATCACTAAAAATAATTCAAATTAGTAGGGACGTAAACAAGCTTACTCAAAACGAGTGAAAAGAGGATATAATGTTACTTACGTTTGCTACATAGGTAAATCATAACTATGTTGAATTTCAATGTAGTTAAGAGTTGTTCACCCATGATTCAAAGTAGTTATATATCACGTTGAGATTCTAGTAGGGGTATAATGTGGTTTGACCCAAGCGTTATAAAAAGGCATTCACGTAAACAATACATTACGTAATTAATACCGATCTAAACCTAAATCAATTTGAGGTTCATCAACTAAAAAATGAGATATTGAAACTATGTCTATTGAATCGGATATACCTAACATTCATCCGGATGTACATTATAGTGCAATTATGATATTGTGTAACAAAAAACTTTAAATTTTTTGATCGTTGATCAGAAGTATTTTACATTCATGGAAAGTTTTCTCTAATGTTTGTGATCGCACAATGGAATACGACGTGAGTTGTATCTAATCATGTTGGATCTCAACGTGGGTAAACATTATCCACGGTGGACATTGCCGTAGCTAAACGATATTCAAGGTGGACTTTGGCGTGGGTAAAAGAATTACACGCTAGGTCTCAACGTGATTAATAGAACTTCACGCTAGACAATGACGTGGCTAAACATTATCTACGTACAACAACATACAGCATTACAACGTCATTATCGGTTACCAATGCCTACTTACATATGTTCGACCTTGCTTGCTTTGATAATATTTTTTTTTTTACAAATTATTGAATATCAACATTTTAATGACATCAATTTAGATGGTAATTTAGATGGTGTAATAAATTATGATGTTGAATCGGATGCCCCTGTTGTAGATGAACAAAACCTGAGTGACGGCTGAATATACGTCAGAAGGTTATTCTGTCGTTTCTACCACAAAAGAAATTTTCAATAGCCGTGATGAACGTGTGGAATGACTTAGACTGGAAGAGAAAAAACTCATAATTGTGCGCAGCATACATTGTATCACTACACCTGAAAATTACCGTTTAGAGAAGTCTTATGTTGTATGCAAAAGATACGGAAGAATCACGTCAGTGAGAGGATTTTGTCAAGGTTGACAAGTCTAGAACAAAAAAAAATGTTGCTGTAAATTTGATATCAAGTGTTATGAGGTCTCTCGCGGGCTTGGAAAATGTCAATTGTACATGAGTTTCACAATTATAAACCCTCGAAATACAACGAAGGGCATGCAGATGAAGGTTGGTTGGCTAAAGATGAGTATGAGATCGCAAAAGATCTAATTGTCTCTATAGTGAAGCCTAAAACATATTCATTAAAATAAAAAGAAAAGAATCCAAAGAACTGTTCTACATTGAGTACAAATAGTAGTGCTCAACAAAAGGCAAGAAAGAAGGGTCATGAAGACAGAACACCTCTCTAACATTTCATGTATGCAACATGCAACCAACAAATTCAACTACTTTTAGAGGCATCAAATGTCTATAGTTGGAGTTAGTGAGTTGTTCTCTACACATCCATAATCCCTTAATTTATTAAGGGTGTTTTATTACGTCTTAGTGATGGATGTTACATATAAATTGAACAAGTGATTATTACTTATATATTGTAGTATATTAATTATAAATTCTTGTACGTTTGTACTTGATAGTTGACACGTATGTCCTTACAAATATCACATGCCTTTTATGGAGATTGTGGGGTTCACGTCTACATGGAAAAACTACCCGGTAGCCACATGTTTCATGATCACTGATGAAGAATTGAATTACACCTAGGTGCTTTAACAAGTTCAAAAAATATTATGTGTGGTTGAAAAAACTACGACGGTTATTGTAACTAATAGAGATTTGACATTTGTTAAATCTATAAGAATAGTCTTTCCACATCCAACATATATTATGCCGTCGTCACATTGAACAAGATGTACAACTTTACGCTTTGAAGGAAAAGAATGTACGGATGGACGAGGCTCGGTTTCAACACCGTGTGATGTCAATATTGGAGGCAAAGTGAAAAAAATGTCTACAAGAACATGGTTTGCAGTTTGGAAACGGAGTTCTCTCATAGACTGATACTTACAAAATATCTACACGAAACATGGTTGACTACATACAAGGAGAATATAGTTCAAACATGGTTAAACAAGGTCACACACTTTGGGTGTTACACGTCTAACATGTATCTTACTACCACATTCAAACAAATTTACTGAATTTATGCTTTAACTAAACATTCTATATTGTTGTTAACAAATTTATAAATTTGACGTAGGACTGAAAGTCATCATTATTCAATAATAGGATTCATTATCACTAGTAAGGGCAATTTCGACAATGTCTTCTCCAACACATTCATGGATGAGAGTGTTAGTCACCGAGAGTAAGAAAACATTTGAGTTGTGATGTTAGGTTGTTACTCATCATATATCATAGAGATGGCGTGTTTTAAATTGTTGCAAAGAGATGTCACACAAGGCAGTGAAGTTATTACACAAGAAATACAAGCAAATCGGACAAACCTCATCGAGCACTTGCGATTGTACTAGGTGACACATGGTCGTAGGGATGACAATCAGATTCTGATCGATACCCGACCACATGACCACCCGTCCATAGAAAAGGGTGAAAATCCGTACAAAGCGGGTGAAAACAAGTGACAGGTGAAGCAGTGATGGATCGGGTAAGATTCGGGTGGACGTTTAATCCACCCGACATCTAATCCATCATCCACCCACCCACCCGACCCGCTTTCGCCCATTAAAGATATTTTTATTTATTTTTAATTTAACAAATCTACCTAGGTATATAAGGAAGTTACTGAAACCCTAAAATTTTCAGATCTATTTTATTGCTTTGTATTCGATGGCATACTTCACGTTCTACAGACAGGAGAGCAAACCCTCATACTTTCATATTTGGTTTCTTTCAAAATTTGGCTATCTTCCTCCTCTAACCCTATCTTCGATTCTCCAATTTAAGGAGATATAGACTTTGCTTGTTCGTGCATGTTCGCTAGTTAGCTTGAAGCTTGAATCCTAGTATTCTTTGTTCTCCATTCTCCGTTTCGAGAATCAAGAGTCAAGACTACATCTAGTGAGTCTTCTATCATTGGCTTCAATATTTCTTTAGTCTTCCCTTCGTCTTCTATCATAGGCTTCAATAAATTACACTGAAAAATAAACCTAAAAGGATTTGTACAATTAATTTTTTTTCCCTAAAAAATCAAACTATATAAGCTGGACAAATATGGCCATATTATATACTCTCTTTTTTGCTTCTTCAAGAAACGAGTCATATAACCTGGATCAGGTCCGGGATAGATTTTCCTTTTTTAATAGCGCTAGCAACATTTACGATGACATATGCCGTCATAAATAGCCGCAAATATTGATGACGGGAAAAAGCCATCACCTAGACCCTTTGCGTCACCTGAGTTTGCGTCGGCTATAATGTCATCGCAACACCATCGTAAGAAAATCTTTTGCGACGGGAGACCCTTTTGTGTCGGTAGTCTGCCGTCACAAATCTTTTTTTTCTAGTGATATGAGTTTCATGTCCTCCTATCCAACGAGCTAGTTTTGCTAAAACCATCCTATGAGCATCCATGCCACTGTATTGGTATTGTGGAGTTGTGCCAACCTTGTTCAAAGTTATTCTTTAATCTATGAAGCAAGGTCCACCCACACACGCGCGCACTCACGGTGACAAGATGAGGTGTATTTGTATTTAATTGAAACAATCCATATGCCTCATTTGCATCATGTCACTATCGCTTTTACCGCTCCATCAAATCCGATTTTATCAAATATCTTATGTGTTAGTAGTCTACTTATGCGGGTCTTTAACAATACGAGAATAGTTAGGTCATGGTCTCTAACCATATCATTCAAAGTGATAAGGTATTCTACACCTTCCTCGAAACGTTCCACATTATGATTTTATTTTTGAAATTATCATGGATAAAATTTGATGAAGTTTGTACGTCCGGGCCATCCCCATAGTCACTTCTTCAAGCATCAAGAGTTCCGATGATGATTTATCTACTTTGATCAAATGTTGGCTCAACATATCCATCCCTTGTATCTTCCCACATGTTGACTTCCATTCTGATATCTGGTGTGTTCACCTACTTGTGTGTCCTTTGAGAGACACTTCCAATTCTATATTGCCATTGGAAGAATTCAGAGGGTCATTGGTATTCTATTATCGTCAAAGGTCTTAGAGACAACTTGGTCTGAAATATGAGTTGTCTTATCCAATGAGCTCCTTTAGTAGGCTTTGTCTCTTTAGATTGCTTATCCTATGTAACTCTATAAGAAATTTTTTTTGATATTGTCTTTCTTACATTTGTTATCGTTAGGATTATTATGTATACTTCTTTCTCTTTTTACCCTTCACTCTTTTTCAAAACTCGACCTTTAGGGTTTACCTCTAAATAATCGTATTACTTTTCTCGGTTGTCTTAGTTGCCTCCTTATTGTTATATTCAATTATTTCTTTTTTTTTTTGCTTAACATATGGATAACTTCTTTTTTTTTATTTTATATATTTATTATCCATTCTAATCTCATATCATAATCTTGTTCTGCATATGTTGCATCTTCCAAACACCCATCGGTAAGGTTGTGATTACAATCCAATTCATTTTCTTATGGCTAATCATCTCATTTGTGAGACTCGAAAATCAAGATCTTTCCAATGTCTTTCCTTCCTTATAACTTTCTTGATTGTGTTTTTCGAAATTATGTCCAGTTTGGTTGGTTGGAGGTATGAATATGGCGCCGACAAGATCTATATTGTGTTCTAGTGAGTCAATGAGAGACATCCATTGACCTCGATGTTAGTTTTGATCAACATGTTCGAGTTTGTTCTATCATATGTTATACTCAATTCTCCACTTGGACCCTCCCTATGTTGAGGTCGTGTTCCTAACTATGACCCTCACCTTTTTCATATCTCGGGTCTTCTTCTTGTTATTTTTTGATATCATCCATCCACCAAATTTCACTTTGCCTTTTGTTTTAATGTTGCCTTTGTGTTTAGACATTGGTCTACATCATGTATGATCATGATAAAAAATTTCTATCGAGTTTGTTAGGGCTTGCCAAAGGTTTCTCCAACTAGGCCCATATTTAGAACATTTTTGTTATTTTTTATTTAACTTATTAAAAGTTTTTGATAAGGTTTGTCTGGGGAGAGATCGAGCTTCAATGTTCCGATACCGTACCAATAAACTAATTATTCATAATCATTTCACTTAATAAATAAGAGGTATTTGGAGTAATGATACTCTTTTTAAAGTTGTAATCGCGAAATATGCTATAGGTTTTTAGGCATATGTAAATACGTTAATATCCTTAGAATGTTCTAGAAGAACAGTAAAAAATAATAAATTTTCTAATCTTGAAAATTTAAAATTTGGTCGATTGTTAAGCAAGTCTTTCCCACCTATCAAGTTCACAGCTTGTATTTTATGATTTATTTTTCTTTTCGTAAACAAGTTAATTCTTATCATTTTTCTTCTTTTTAAAATTGGACGTATTTGTGTAATTGATATTAATGTGGTCAAAATAAAAGAATTATGTAATCAAAACTAAGGGCCCGTTTGGTTCCAACTCCGGTAACGGAAACGGAATGGAAACGAATTTAGTCCATATACGTATCTTTATTCATGAAATTTTATGGAATCATTCCTTGTGGTTTAGTGTAAAGTGCATTTACTTTCCACATTTTGTTATCCTATATGGTATAAAAAATAATCAAATTCTACTCCAATTACTTCAAAGCTTAAGAAATGATTCCAAAAACTTTCATGAAAAAGGGCATACGTATGGACTAGATTCGTTTCTATTCCGTTTTCGATTCCGGAGTTAAAACCAAACGGGCCCTAAATGTATTCATATGATAATATGAATTTGTGTTATTGAAATGTTTTGGTTCTTTCCATTCTATGGACTATGGAGTGTCCTTTCATGTAAAAGAACAAAGTTCATTGGTTTATTTTAAAAAAATAATAATTTATGTATATTCAATAATTATAGTTTAAATTATTTGAATATTTTCATATTTTGTGTGTAGTCAAGTTCAATTTAAGGTTGTGTATTACGTAATGTGTAAGTATTAGTGTACTCGATTGAATATTTTCATATGTCAAAATTAAATGTATTCATATAATTAAATAAATTTGTGCAATTAAACTTATTGATTCTTTCCCTTTTTTTTATGTAGTGTCCTTTTATGTAATGGTCAAATTTCACTAATTCATGTATTTACTTATAATTTATGTAGATTCAACAATTATAATGTAAATAATTTGAATATTTCTCATGCATGTGTAGCCAAGTTCAATTTAAGTTCATGTATATAATTTAGTTAAATGTATATAATTCATGAATGTATTACTGTATTTAAATTACATTAATTTATATGAAAATCACAAAATAGATTTAAATATGGTAATATTGAGATTACCCATTTTTGAAAATTTAGAAAAAAAGTAAAAAGTAAAATTGAATTTGTTTTTGACACAAAGAGCGTGCAGTTGTGCATGAGGCGGATAATATGGTCAACTTGTCTTCATATGTGCCGAATAGTAATTTGGTTGTTAACAATTTATTACCAATAAAAAAACGCATCGGTAGCAATGAACAATAGCACATTTGCACATGGGCTTTGCTCATACTTTACACTTTTACAGTGTAAACTAGTAAAGTAATTATTTGCAAAATGAGGGGTAATTGACTATTATTTACAATATCAATTACTATAATTTTTAACATAAAAAGACAAAGTGAAAACTGCCCATTGGTTTTGTACAACATTATCAACGGCACATAGTCCAACCTTACTTTTACGGTTTTAAATTATTTATTACCAATTAAGGAAGAAAGAAAAGGAAACAAATGCCATTTTTCTTTTATGAAATTAAAGAAAAAGATATTTTCTTTTATTATTAAAGTTTATGCCTTTCCCATTAATTATCCCTTCATTATTTTTATAATCTCTAGATGGACTTTTTTCAAACAAAAACCCTAGTCGGACTTGAACCATTTTCTTAACCATATTAAACTTTTTTTTTTTTTTAGTATACTTTTATCTTCTCCAATTTTTTTCCTTTTTAATATGATTATTGTTCTTTGTATTTATCGTCCTCATAAAGATTTTTATTTTCCTTCTCTTTTTCTACAAAACCCACCATTTTTTTAATTACCCAGTTTTGCATAGAGCTCCAACTGGAAATTTGACCATTGGAAATTTCGTAACAATAATCCTCAAAAATCCCTCTCTTCTTTTTGATTAAACTCTTTATTGTAGAAATTTGAGGACCGATTTTTCATTTTCGTTAGCCTGCACATTTTATTTTGATTTACAGGGATTGTTTGTGGTGTTGTTTAGATTCACAAGCATAGAGCTTGTCTTTTGAAGCAGTAAGTCTGGGTTGTCTTTCGAAGCAGTAAATCTGATTTATTGCTTGTTTGATCAATTTCAACTTACAGCAACAAATTAGGTTTTGGGTTTCATCTATTATTTTTGCTGATCAATTTTCATATCTATGAATCGATGCAGTTGAAAACTGTAATATTGGGATGAAATGAATTCTGGGGGTGTTTCACTGTCAATGAATGAAGCCCCTCAAGGGTTTCAATTGGAGCATCAGGGGGCTATTACTATGAATGTGAACCCCACCACTAATCAGATGGAAGCTCCAACAATGGCAGCTTTACATTCGACAGCTATTGTGGCAGTGCCCACACAAGACAACGCATTTGCTGAGGCTAAGAAGAAGAGGGGCAGGCCAAGGAAGTATGGCCCAGGTGCTGCAGTGACGTCAGCTGCTTTGTCACCCATGCCTATTTCAGCCTCTATACCACTTTCTGGTGGTGACTTTTCTGGCTGGAAACCACAGAATACTTCCACCAAACCTAAGCCTTTTCAGCCCTTAAAGAAGGCTCATAAATTGGATTCTCAGTCTGTAGGTATAATGTTCTTCCCTCCTTGATTGTGTTAATAATGTTAATTGATGATTCTTATTCCTCATTATGGTCGCTGAAATTGATAGAGTGATTTGGCTTGTTGAACTGTTTCTATAGTTAGATTGTGGTTTGAATCGGAGCTTTGAGCTTATACTGATTGTGCTTGGTAAATGTTAAGCATGCTTATTTGTAATCGGTGTTAATATGAATGCCTTAGAAGGCAAACTCATGTTTACCAAACACACTCGAAGTTTATGTTTCTCATGATTATAAATTACTCTTGTTTGAACCCATCTCTCACTGATATCCATACGAAGTATTTATTACGTACTAAAGTAAACCTCTGTCAGTAAGAGGCAAGTGACTCTTATTAGAGAAGGATTCTTTGTTTAGGAAAAATATTGTAATAGACTTTGGTTTTAAGTTTCGAAGGTGTTGTGAAGGAGTTCACTGTGTTAAAACCTAGTTTGGTGTGTTGATTTGCAAGTCATCAATAAATTTAGGGTTATACCGTTTACTATCCAACTACTTCTGCCTTTTTCAGTTGGTACCGAAGGTTTTTAATAATTCTGCTCGGTACCCTTTACGTTTATTAGAACTCCAGTTTGTTCCCAAACCACACCCTACCGTTTATTCTCTTTACGTCTACTTCATTTTTAGTAAACATGCTCATAATGTTAATTGATGATTCTCAGTTCTCATTGTAGTTATTTATATTGATAAATTGATTTGCCTTGTAGAACTGTTTCTGTGATTATGCTTGTGGTTAGAATCTGTTTTGAGGTTACATGTTCATAATGTTAATTGATGATTCTCAGTTCTCATTGTCGTTGTTTATATTGATAAATTGATTCCCCTTGTATAACTGTTTCTGTGATTATGCTTGTGGTTAGAATCTGTTTTGAGGTTACAAGGGTGTTCCCACTAAATGGTAGACAATCTTATAATATAAACGGTGCTGGTACAGATGTCTATAAGCAAACTACATGTTTGCCAAATGCACCCAAAGTTTCCGTTTATCATGACCATGCATACTTTTGTTTGAAGTTTGAGCCGACCAATTGATATCCATATGACATATTTGTTTTTTTAATGGTCTCTCTGTTGGGAAGTGTGACTCAGAAACAACTAAGTGAAGTTGTTCGAGTATCCTACAAATTTCACTTCTCTATGGCTGTTAATGTGGTTAGAGTTTGATCTTTGATGTTATAAGGGTGTACCTGATGAGTATTAAACATGCTTATTGCATAAACGGTCTACATGGTATTGATATGGATGTTTTATAAGGAAAATACATGTTTGCATAATACACTGTAAGTTTCAGTTCATCATAATAACATGACAATGCAGAATCTTTATTGGACTAAATAGATACTGATGAAAAGCCGACTTAGAATAACTACTGCATTTGTTGAGTATCCTGCATGCTTCATGTTGACATGCTATGAGGTAGTTGAATAGTGTAAACTTCATGTAGTGGATATCTATTGACTTAGGAAATTGTTTTGCTGCTTGAAATATAATTTCTGGAGACTTTTTGGACGAGGAAGTACATAAGGTGAAAAAATCATGAAGTACTATATGGCTGGAATCTGATTATTCATCGCCGGAAGAAAGGAATCTAATTATGATACAAGGTGTATCATAATCATAATCAGATTGTGGTTATGATACATGCATATCTTGGGATAAGAGTAGTCGATTTTGCAAACTTATGTCTCAGGTCATAGGTTAAGTATCTTTGTTTAGAAACAATCTTCCATATTTTATTATTAGGTATTTTTAAATTCACATTTAGGGTTTATCTTGTTGCTGAACTCCGTAAGGGCATACGGTAGATAGACTGATGGATAATATCTTAAGTACTGGAAGTTTCTAAATTGGTTATCAATTTTTAATGAAAAACCGAGATTGCGGCTTGTTTGATATGGGTTGATACTTTGGGAAGTAAGTTATAGGCTACTTAAAGGCAACAGTGATAAACCTTCCTAAACAAATGCCATATAAGTTTTGTACGGTATCAGATGACGGGAATGCTTTTACGGGTGTAAATAAGTTCTTTTTCTTTGAATAGGGACATAAATAACTTTAGTCTGTTACTTGCTCGGGAATTTCAACTAACAAGATGATGTCTTATGATTTTATTTTAATTTGGTTCTTTGACCTGCATCCAATCCTAATTCATTAGGTCATTTTGAACTTGCTCTTTGGAAATGAGTAAATCTCTCTTCTGAGAAACAAAAGGGTCATCCTAAGATTCTGCTTTTATTTTTGCTGTATTCTATACTACAAAAGAGATTCATGTGTGCTATACAAAGATTTTTTTTTTATCAATCTTCGTCTACAGGCAATCTACTTACAATTTCGTTTCTTTTTACTCCGGTTCAATTTATATGTAGTTCCCTCTAGCTATGTTATGTTTAATGTATACCCCTTTACTGTAGTATATATGCTATCTGAGGAACATGTTTGTTTCCTCAGTTTTCATCCACCTTTAAAAGCCTTCTATTTAGTATTTTCTTTGGTATCTTCATTAATCAAACTTCAAAAGTGTGTTATTCAATCTCTAATTTTTTTTCAATGCAAAACCTCATTTCTGTTTACTTTAATTAATAAACAAAAACATCTATGCTTTTGCTGAATGTTCTATTGCTGAATGCATGATGTGATAAGGTTCCTACTTTTCTACACCTCGGTAATGGTGGTGGTTGCTGCTTTGTCAGCCATGTGATCGCCCCATTGCATATTCGACTTGGATAGTTATTGAAGCCTTTTTCCCTAGGTCTCTTGACCAGTAAAGAACTTAGTTCCGAGAACTAATTGAATAAGGCCACCATTGGGTATAAATTTCTTTGGGCTGCTCGCTTTAATTTTCTGTATGAGGGTTTTAGAGTCGTTTGAGCCCTTTCAAGGTTTGTGGTTTTGCACTTGATCATCCCTACATCAACCAATGCTAGAACTATGATCATTGAGCTGTCAAAATTTCTGCTTCCTATTATCTGGATGGATCATTTAGTACTTGTTTGCATCCATATACATGTTCATTGTTATTTATTGATACGGTCCATATAAGTGCTCATTGGTAATTTCTGACCTTTTGCGATGAGTTCTAGCCTTGAAACTGAGATAGACTCTAACTACTGAACCATGCTATGGTTTTATTTGTTTATTTATTGTAGGTTCAGGTGATCAGCTGGGTTTTGTCGTAGGTGCAGATTTCACATCCCATGTGATCACTGTAAATGCTGGAGAGGTATGCTCTATACATGTGGAGTAAATGTTTTTTCAGATTTCCGTATATGATCAGCTGCTGCCAGTTTACTTTTTTTTTAAAAAATTGTTCTTCTATTGTTGATTTGCATGAAATCGTGTATATCAAGTGTTTAAAACAAGTTTAGCAAGATCATGGTACATTGTTGTTATCCAGGTTGAACAATTTGTGAATTGTCATTAGGCTGTGCTCTAAGGATGTATTTCTGTGGCGGTGATCTCTTCTTGTACTGTAGAGAATGGATTAGTTTCGTCCAAAATTCATCTCCTCTTATTATCTCACTTTAGGACAACTATGTAATGAAACTTGATGGTTTGCATGTTTGCTGACACTTAGGACCAAAGTCCCTTTCATGGCGTCATTGATGATTTGTTAATGATTTTGCTTATCTATTTCATGTGTTATCATTGGTAATATCGGATGTTTGAGTTTAATCTTGTTCCTGTAGGATGTTGCCATGAAGGTTCTATCATTCTCTCAAGAAGGGTCTCGAGCTATATGTGTTCTTTCTGCTAGTGGCTCAATTTCTAATGTCACTCTTCGCCAGTCCAACTCTGCTGGGGGCACCCTGACATATGAGGTAAGTCTTCTTCCGATTTTCCGGTTATTGTTGGTCACCGGTAAACTTAAACCGGATTTGATTTGGAAAATAGATCCGAGACCTCTTTTGGGGGCACAGAAAGGATACAATAACGGTCTCATAGTTTTATCCTTGTTTGAATGTACAAATAACCATTGCGAGCTGCCTTTGCAGGGGCGTTTTGAGATACTTTCTTTGTCTGGGTCGTTCATGCCAACTGATAATGGAATGCTAAAGAGCAGATCCGGAGGAATGAGTGTCTCGTTGGCAGGTCCTAATGGTCGCGTTTTTGGGGGAGGTCTTGCTGGTCTGTTGATTGCTGCCAGTCCTGTGCAGGTAAAAAGGCTTTGTTCAACCCTACTCTCTTTGAATAGAAAAACTACTCTGTGATACCAAGGGCCCGTTTGGTTATAACTTGATTATGGAAGCGGAAATAGAAAAGAAATGAATTTAGTCGATACTTGGGTTACCATATCAGCTAGTGATGTCAACCTTTGCTTAAAATGACAAATTTCGTGTTAAAACCGTCAGGTGGTGGTAGGAAGTTTCCTATCAGGCAACCAGCTCGAGCAGAAACAGAAGAAGCAGAGAGCGGAGCCAGTCTCAGCCCCGGCTCCACTCCCCGTCATGGTTTCTCCCCTTAACGGAATAGCCCCCGGAATAAGCAACATAGGCTACGGAGGAGGACCCACATTGAACTTCTCTTCTCCTCCATCAACCCACACCGACCACATGGTCTCATTGAACTCGCAAGACTCCAAGGACGCAGAGACCGACAACAACCTATCTTCGTCTTCACCACAGGGAGAGTCTGACGAAGATAGCCCATCCGGATTCGAGATTTGATGCTGATCATAGCTTTGCCATCCTCTTGATAGTGTTCTTTAGGAGACTGTCTAGTTTACATGAGGTAGTTTCTAGGTTTACTAAACTGAAAATTGGATACTTGTTTGGGATTGTTCTGTTCTTTCTCTTGTTGGTTTACTATTTGTAGAAGATACAGGTGTATGTGTATCAAGGATTTGCAGTGTTTCTCATTATGTCACAAATTTATGCATCATTAGTAAATGATCTACACCTTTAAAAACAATTAAACACGTGAAAAAGTCCTAAAAACATGTAGTAACACAAAATTAAAAGGAAAAAATTGACGGTTTGAAAAAACTGATACTCCTAATTTTCTTACCTATGTATCAAAAAAAAAAATCATTTCAAACTCTACGTAGGAGCCAAGCGGAAGACAACAAAGAAGACCAATCTAACTGCATCTATCGTTTGGTTATTTCGCCTACATCATGATGCATCCATTGAAGTCAAAAGCTCGACTCTCCCTACCAAAAATGCGAAGCCATAAGCACGAGAAAGACGAAGCCAACAAGCACGCAAAAGACGAAGCCAACAAGCACGAGAAAGACGAAGCCAACAAGCACACAAAAGATGAAGCCAACAAGCACACAAAAGATGAAGCCAACAAGCACACAAAAGACGAAGCCAACAAGCATGAGAAAGACGAAACCAACGAGCCCCATGAAACGAGCGAAAACCACCCTCACAACCACCACCACCGCAACCACCACGGCCACCACAACAACCCATTGCTCATCCTTACCAAAATGAAATACAAATTTAATGTGAAGGGCAAAAAAGATAACTCATCCGTTCCCGCTAAGACATTGGCTCATTCGGAATCCAAACTAAAAGAGGTATTTACCCGCTTTGATGCGGATAATGACGGGTTTGTTGACGCGTGGGACCTCGGCTCGCTTGTTCGAGCTCTTGGTGGCAACCCTACCCAAGCGGAGTTAGACAAGATTACAACTCGTGAGAAGTTATACGCGCCATTCGATTTTAATCGTTTTGCGGGTCTTGTGGGCAAGTATTTCTTGGACGGGTCGGTTCCGGTGCAGGAGGTTCAACGGGCTTTTGAGGTGTTGGATGCGGATTCGGATGGATATGTTTCGGTTTCGGATCTTAAGAAGCTTCTTACCACTTCTGGGGAGAAGTTGGATTCTTCAGAGTTTGATCAATGGATCCAAGAGGTTGAAGTCGGACCTGATGGAAAAGTCCGGTACGAGGATGTCATAAAGACTTTGTGAGCGTTTTTGTATATTATGTGACAAGTTGACTTTTCATTTTGATATCTTACTAACTATTAATGTATAACACTTACTTTTGAGAAGTTGTATCGTGCATAAATTCTCAATTTAATATTAAGATGCATCGTTCATATACTCACATTTTAATGGGTTTGTAGTCATACATAGCCTTTATAGAACCAAGGAAATTTAAAGGGTTTATAGAGTCCATCACAACGTTAAACCATGTGATTCCTATACATACAATGGATTGTTAAAACGAGTATATTCCAAGTGAAAATTTGACATTTTTTACACCTCAACCCAAAAAACATCCCACTTTCTATGTATTTTGCATGTCCAAAAAGCTAAAATTGTTTTTTTTTTTGGGGATGAAAAGGAGCAGCTAAGCTCCCTGCCAAGAATATATTGAAGAAAATCGGAACTACAAACGAGAAAATCGGGGAAAGTAACTCCCCTCATGTCCTTAGAAATGAAAGTTCTAACACTAAGCGGTGACATCTGAAGACGATGAACACCAAAGTCGTAAGAGAAAGCTAAGTTCGCCAAGAAGTTTGCGACTCGGTTACCTTCCCGGAAAACATGGTTGAAGCAAATGCTCCTATCTCGAATGATGAAGCCTTGACAGCGAGTCACCAGGCCAAAAAGCGGGTGAGCAATACTAACCCCTTTCTCAATAAAATTGACCACAAGCATGAATGATCTCCACCTCCACTCTCCTAGCTCCCAAGTCCCACGCAAGTTCAAGTCCGTTAATCACACCCCACTATTCAGCTGTCGGAGCAGAACAAGCTCCCAATTTTACCAGAATCCCCCCGCACCCAGTTCCCATCTTCGTCCCGAATGACAGCACCCGCCGCCACTAGATTTTGGGTACCCCTTGAAGCTCCGTCTGAGTTGATTTTGAGCCTGCCCCTCCTAGGTTTACGCCAGCCCACAAATACCTCATGTTTCTCCCTGATCATATGATAATCTTGTCTCTCCAAAGCTCTTTTATATCCATCATAATGCCTAATAATAAACCTAGCCTTATCCACCGAGATGTGGCCTTCCTCGAAGACCCTAGCGTTACGCCATCTCCATACCCACCACACGACTGTCACAAATAGGTCTCTCTAGATCTTGCGTAAAATGCGACCACACCAAAATGAATGGTCTCGAAGAACCAATCATCCCAATTCAAAAGAAAGAAAGTGGGTTGTAGATCCACTGGAACCAACTGGTTCCATATAACTTTAGCAAAGGTACAATCTCTCAAGACATGCAATAAACTCTCTTCCTCCTCCGGACAAGTACGCAGTAGGGAAGGAGGTCATCTTACATCTAGCCTGCTCCATATTCATAAGAGGCACCCCCAAGCAAGTTGCCACACATACATCGGGTACGTTCCTGCACCCGGAGTTTCAGACTTGCGCAGACAAAGCCTCTCTCACCTATCTTCTAAGACGGGAATCCCTTAGTTGTCTGACTGCCAAAGCCGGAGAAAACATCCCGTCTTTTATGGGGAGCCATCTGATCATATCCCCTCCTCCATGATCCCACAGACCCATAGCTAGGGCCCGAAGCAGACTGAAATTATCCGAATGATAAGACAAGTAATGTAGGTCCCATGTACTATCCTCCCACTAGACATCCCTAACCCTTATTTCTAGTTCCGGCACCGATAATTGAAGCTGACATGACTTCAAACGCGTTTCCGATGACAACCAAGTATCACTTCAGAACCTCGTAGCTCTCCCATCCTTAACACTCCATCCCATGTTAGGGACAATAACCTAATTATAAGCTTTAGCAATCACTCTTCAAATGCATGAAAAACCTCCATTATAAGTCAAGCATGGCGGTCACTCAAGACTCCCCACAGTGTATTTATGAAGTAGTACTCTAGACCACATATGATCCATACACTGGAAAAGGCGCCATCCAAGCTTACTCACCGCTGCTAGGTTTGAGTCCGATGCCAAACGTATCCCTAACCTACCAAGGTCTTTGGTCTAACAGATCTTATTCCAGCTAACAAGATGCACCTTGTGTCCACCATCTTTGGTGGCCCATAAAAATCTCTACAGATCTTATCAAGCTTACTCGTTACACTCACCGGTAACAACATAACGTTCATGTAATAGAGGGGCATAAAAGACATGACCGACTTCACCAAAGTCACTCTCCCTGCCAAACTAAGTCTGCTAACCTTCCAACCATCCATTCTAGAAGAAACTCTTTCAACCAAGGTATTAAACAGCGTCTTCGATACCGTATCATGTATAAGTGGAATACCTAGATAGAGGCCCAAGTTCCGAGTATGCGGGATACCACAAGCAACACTCAATTGATCCTCAAGGGTACCTTTCATATTATGGGACACAAATTCCTGGACTTGGCGAGACTCACTTTTTACCCCGAAGCCTCACAAAAATCATCCAAATTCTGCTTCATAATCCTAGTTTGCGCAACCGAGGCTTCCGCAAAAAGGAGTATATCATTCACGAAGAATAAATGTGATAGAGAAGGTCCTTCTCTAGACATATACATAGGTTTCCACTTTCTAACGCAAACCGCTTTCTCAATCAAATGCCCCAATCTCTCTAAACACAGCACAAAGATATACGGGGAGATCGGGTCGCCATGTCTCAACCCCCTCGACATAGGGAATTCCTCAATGCATTCTCAATTCCAAAGAACTCACATCGAGCTCGAAGTAACACATTTCTCTAGCCTTCCCACCCAATCTGGTGGCAATTGAATGTCCCAAAGTGTGTCAATAACAAACTCCTATCTCAATCTGTCGTATGTCTTTTTGAGGTCCAATTTGAGTACCATTTATCCATTCCTACCTCTTTTCCTCTTCATAGAATGAATAGCTTCTTGTGCCAAGACGATGTTGTCCGAAATCAATCTCCCAGGTATGAAGCTAGCTTGTAGAGGATTAACAAGGGAGTTCATGATAGGTTTAAGACGATTAGCGAGCATTTTAGTAATAACTTTGTATGAAACGTTACACAAACTAATATGCCTGAGCTGTTGAATCGTCTATGGCTTCACGACCTTATCAATCAGGACAATAAGCAGTTCATTTATATTGGGCGGTAAAGATTCCGTGGTCAAGAAATTACGAATGAATCCAATAAGCGGCTGATCCACCGTTCCCCACAACTTTTGGTAGAAGATGGGCTGAAAGCCGTCCGACCCTGGGGCTTTAAGCGCACCCATACTCTTGATAGCCTCCTCAATATCAAGATCTAGAAAAAGACCGACACAATGTCGCCATCTACACCCTAGTGAGTCCAGGGAAGCATCCTTTGGGTAATGAATGAAGTTGCGGTAACTCACTAGGCCCATACAAGGCCTTGAAAAGTTCAACAACATTCTTCTCAAGAATCTCTACATCGAGGCACCACTCTCCGCTCTCCAATCTAAGCGCATCGATCTTATTCCGTTGTCTCCTAATAATAGTTGACAAATGGAAAAAAGTCGTGTTCCTATCACCCCATTGAAGCCATTGTTGCCTCGACATTTGATACCACAACATCTCCTCTTGTTCTAGAACTTTATCCAGCTCAAGAGCCACTTCTTTTTCTCTCAATAACGCATTGGACAGGCACAGAGCCAACTCGCCATATACCTCCTCGAATCTCCTAACCAACTCTTCCTTCCTCTGCTGAATATTGCCAATGGAATCTCTATTCCAAATTCTTAAAATTGTGCAGCTTCTTTAGTGCCACTGGAAGCCGACTCAGTCTTTCCCATGCCGCTTTCACAAGTTATTCGAAGTCTGGGTGCGAGAACCACACAAACCGAAAATGTCTTCTCTTATGGTTACTCATAGTAGAACTTTCTAGACACAAGATCAATGGGTAATGATCCGATGAAAATCGAGGGAGACGAAAAACCGATGCCATCGGCCATTTCCACTTCCCAATTGGGTTCACTAGGATCCGATCGAGCCTCTTCATAACTCTCATTTGAACCTCCCTACCATGGGCCCAGGTGAATTGGGTACCAACATAGCCCAGATCGATTAATTGGTTACATTCGATCCAGTTCCCAAACGCCATTGAAGGCTGAGATAATCTTGTAGCTCCTCTCTGAGTTTCTTCCATGCTCCTAATAACGTTTAGAATCATCCCCACCCGCAAAAACTGGTAGCGTAGAAGCCATAATAATAGACGCAAGTTCCGGCCATACTTCTCCCCTTCTACTAGGAGCCGGAGCGATGTAAACTACAATAAGCAAAAACGTCGCCTTACCTTGCCCCACAACTGCATGAATAAACTGGTGGTTCTTAGATATAACCACTAAGGGGAAGCTAGTTGAATCCCATAAAATCCATATCCCGTCACTATGCCCCTCCGCCTCTACTCTCTCCCCGGAATCAACGTCAATATTCACACAAATCCCATCAGCCATACTCCTTGAACAATGTGTCTCAAAAAGAGCCAAAAAGTTCGGTTTATATTTCCTAAGCATATAATGCGTAGAACGTTAAAAACTACTCTTAATCGTACCGCAACTATCCACATAATACCTATCATTGATACCAGAGGAAAGAGGGGTGCTACTCCATAACATCATTGCTGAGAGTCCGGAACAATAGAAGTTTGAGAATCTGACTCTAGCACCCTCTTGCGAGTCTAATGGGACCATACAAATGTCACTGGTCCCCCCTTTATCTTTACAAAGATCGGTCCCAAAAACCACATCTTGTGGTACAACCCTATTCAAAATACACACATGTGGGGGAATAGCAGCTCTTTTCTGGACTAGCGAACCCATCTTCTCCAAACCTGACCTGCTATGTTCCTCCACATTGCTACGTTGCATAAATCCCACTCTGTCAGCAGCGGGCTTAGTGTTGAAACGAACCCTCTTCTTATTTTAGGGTTTCGGCACAATCTCACACTCATTACTAGCACTAGCAATAACAACCTATTTACCCAAGGTCTGAGCCCTGATAACTCCTCCACTCTTCACCTTAGTATTACCTACTCTCCCTTGATGCACATGTTGGTTCTCATCCATCCGTCTATTCTCAAAGCGGCTCTTCCCAAGGAATAATTGTCTACGACGAGGAACAATCATCCAAGGGCCATGACCTTCATCCTCCATGATCTGAACCTCTCCCTTCCCCTCAATAACGTCTCTAGGAACCTTTGTGGGAACATTCCCTACCATCACAGCCACCGGGGTCTTCTCCGGCTCCTGGGATACCGTATCTCCTTTCTCCCTAGAATAGACACAAGTGTCCTGTCTATGGCCATAACATGCACATGTAAAACAAATAGTATGAAGGTTTTCATACTCCAAAGTAGGTGCTTGCCATTCAGGATGACATCTCCTTTAAGAGGCCGAGTCAAATCCACATTCACGCAAACTCTTGCATACCTGCCTCTTGAGATACCCAGCGTATTAGGATCCATCAGAAGGGGAGAGCCTATAGACACTATTGCTTTGAGGACATTAATATTGTACATAGTAAAAGGGAGTCCAGAGATCCGTACCCAAACACCCATCAAAGTCAACACTAAGCTCATCGGATCAAAACTCTCCTCCCACTTTTGCATCATTAGATAGTGGCCCAAGACTTTCCATGACACTCCGGTAAGAATATCTAGCATGTCCGACTCCTTTTCAAAACGAATCAAGAAGAACTCGTTTGGTAAGTCTATAACCGTCCATCCACCTGTCACTTTCCAAATCTGCCTAATGGCCTTTTCAAGCGCCGAAAGCATAATCATTAACTTCAATACTATAGAATTCCGCCAGAGTGCATTCAAAACTTGGAACACATCAAGAGCAACATTAATTATTGGCGTTGAATCTACACCTTTTGGATACTCTATCTGAATCTTCCCCTATTCAATAAGATTGTCCGGTAGAATAGGAGTTCTCTTCCAGGCATCTCCTCCGAATAGCATCTCACTCCAAGACGGCGCCTTTTTGGAATTTAGTTGTTCCTGGGTTGTGAAACATGCAGATTGGTTGGCGTACCAACTGCGCAAGTCGGAGTACCAGAAAGAGGGGAGGAAAACAACGGAGAAGCATTGGGATCCGGAGCCGCAGGGGGTGGAGGCCATGTCGCTTCAGGATTCACCGTAGACGTCTCCATTAGGGTTTTTTAATCAAAGGTTCTTCAGTTCAACAAGTATGCTCAAAGGTATATTTATTGTGTAAGAGAATCAATGATGCGTTGATATAAAGTATAAGTTCGATGCTATGCTCAAAGAGTTCAAACTTCCTTAGAAGCCATGGATCCAATGTTTGACCTTTTCTTTCCCTTTCAATTTTTAGATTTTCCTGTACAATCGTCTATGTGCCGACGACTAGTGACAAATTTCCATGACCATAATCCGGGTGTAAGTTGAACTATATTGTGTACTCTTCATTTCTTAAGTTCATCCATCCCCGCCCTTCTGCAATACCCAACTCACTAGGTATCACCACCACCGTTAGCTGCATTATTATGGTCGCGAGAAGTGACCTAGAGAAACACTCCCATTTTTACCCGTGACCAACCTCTCAATATGCACCGACCATCCACTCCCTCTCTCTCGATTTTTGGTACCTACTATAAGGTTATATCTAGAAGAGGTATATATCCAATCAAGTTATCTAACTAGAATCTAGTAGTACGATCATCTCCTACTACCCATCTGGTCCCCTAACATGACCTCTCATACTCCTCTATCAAACTTTTCTAAACCACCAATGGGTTATCATAGGGTCGATACGAGGGTTTAATGTACTTTATCTTCAAAACCAAGAATGCCATAAGGCATTATCCTCATTCACAAAACGCCAAGTCAACATCCCGACAAGTGATAGGCTATTTTCTCCCATAGATTGTATATACCTCTTTCTTTATTCGAATGACAAATGATTGACTACACTAACATATGAATCTTCATCCGGTTCTCATCACTCCCCCATATAAACAACCTGAATAACCGATCAATCCCCTCAAACGTACCCTTAGACAAGATGATGGTAGACATCGTGTATATAAGGATAGATGCCAAGACCGGTTTAGCTAGAGTAACAGGACCTACAAAACTTCGGAGTTTTTTCTCTACCATGTTAACTTCTCTTTAATCCTTTCCAACAATGGGTCCGACAACTTTTTTGAGATTCTCTATGTAGAACAAATTGATGACTTCCATTTTAGCGTCTTTTCTTATCTATATTTTGAGCATATAATGTAGTTTGACCTTGCATTATGGTGTATTTCCTTATCATTTTTGTTTTGGATATCTACTCATGCGTTCGTGATATTATGAGCATTCTATGCCTTCTAGCCAAGAGCTAAAAAGGATGCATCGGCTACTTCTAGGATGTTTATTCTAACTAACTTTGCCACTTGACCCACGTGCTTCTTAATGGGGACCACAATTTTTAAGCCCATTCAAGGGGCATTAGATGAATGTTATTAGATCACCTCTTCATACACTCTTGGAACTACTCTCTTAGTTACTCTTTTAGATCTAGAAACTTGTTTTGGAGCTGAATTGTACGGAATTTTGGATCAATCAAGAGGAAAGTTTGGTGTTCATAATTGTTCTTGCTAGTTCTTCATTCTCTCAACTTGTTTTGCTCATAATTTTTTATTGGTAAGGCCAAATTTGTCCATTATTCTTCCTAATTATCCATTTTCTTGTCTATTTTCCTTCCATGGCATTTGCTTCTACTGTAATATTGTCCATATTTACGATGAGTGAGTAGTTTCTTATCTAGGTTTTAGGGTGAGAATCCCCAAATCATGCTAGATGAGTATTGCTTTTGTGTTTATTCATGATATGAAGAGAATCTAAGCATGATTAGTAGCATTGATGAGATAATGAATCTGAATTTATCATTCATTCATGTTGATTTTATCTCATTGTTGGTGGTTTAGACTTTCACTAGCTTAAATTTATCTTATTAAAGCATTGTATTCTTCCATGCATGAACGATGATTTCTTGATTAGTCATCCAAGTTGAGACTTACAAGATAATATACGGATGGTTATGCAATGCTTAGATGCCAATCATGCTAGAGTATGATTAATTGGACCGAAAGGATGATTAAGCCTACTAGTGATATTTTATCCAAATTGTGCTTATATTAGATAATATATGCAAATAGCAAACACCATGTGATATGTATGTTGTCTAGTATGATCATTATTGTGACTAAGATTAATCAGTTAGTATGCAAATAGCAAACACCATGTGATGCATTACTTGATTGACATAAAGCTATCATATGAGCTTAAAAAGAGGATTCTGATGCTTAGATACAACTCACCTAATTACATGCACTTTATCCCTTAATTGATTGAATATTACTTCTCAAGCATGCTACTAGTTATGGTTTAGGAAGACTAGCCCCAAACCTAGCATTTTCTCATACATTTGATACTTGTGTGTTACTTGCTTTAGGTTACTTATTTCACCCAAAGATTTGATCCATTGATCACTCATTTTTCCTTTTCTCTTACACACTCGAACTTGCTTTGAACATGATCACAATCAAGTTATATAGAATCCCTATGGAATTCGACCTTAATAAAAACATCATGTACTTACATTGACCATGAGGATATATGATTTTTGAGTATTAACCAATCTCACATCAACAACATTCGCCTTTGTGAGGAGGAATTTTTGGGTGTCTTTTCAGTACGTTTCGGGGAGGATTATGTACATTGGCCGTGTTGTTGTATTTGAAGTTTGGGTGATGTCTATATCTTGGGTTGTAAGTGTTTGAGTAAGGGTCAAATCGTTGTTGTATATTGTGATTTGGGTCCCTGTAGTATTCCCTCATGTACAATATTACTTTCTCCGATTGACCTTTGTGAGATATACAGTTAGGACGGAGAAGAGTTGAGCTTCATGGTCATCCCGGCCACAAAGTTGGCACCATGAGATATCATCAAGATCCGGAGTGGATTTTATGGAAGTTATGGTTTCAAGGACCCTGACGGAAGCATCCTTGGGATCAGAGAATTTGTTGGCGTGGTCACTCAATGTTCGACGGACTCCCATGCGTCATCAATGGGCATCTCCATAAGTCTTCAGCCGGTGTAGTTTTCCACTTGTCGATCATATACCGAGCGAGGTTGTCAATTCCTTGATAGAAAGATAGAACAAGGATGTTTTGAGATCGTCCATGAGTTGGACATTGATGGACCATGTCTTTGAATCTTTCTCACGTGTCACAAATTGTTTTACTTGAAGACATTTTGAAACTGGTAATTTTGGTGCGTAGCTCGGCTATTTTGCGAGGTGAGAAGAATTTGTTCATGAGTGCTTCGTGCAGATGGTCCCAACTAGTAATGAAGTTCGGGGAGAGGGATCTATACAAACCAACAACTTTTCCCGAGAGATAGAATTTGAAAGTCGGCATACGAATGGTTTCAGATGACACATTGTGAACATTGACAATACTAACAAAGTCTGAGAATCCTTCCATGTGTCGGACAAGGTCGTCGGTTGGTAGCATGAAGAAGGCATGAGCCATGAGCAGGTTCATTAACCCGATCTTTAACTTGAATTTCAAGTCAACATGGGTGGGTAGCATGTATGCGCCCAAAGTAGTTGGCGTATTTCCTCCAATGGCGTGTCTAGCCATTTTAGTTTCAACCCATGTTGTCTCAACATGATCAGTAGTTTGTTGAGCGGCTTGTGCTTGTTCCTAGACGTCGTTAATAAGTTGACGTCCAACGATCATTTGTTACTACATCTAAACAATTGTAGTAGTTGTGTCAGCGGGGATTATTCTATCGTTTATTGTTGTAGTGGTGGGTGGATTGGCTGTACTTTGAGGATTAAAAGTGTTTCTCTTATGATTAGGAGGGTTTGTAGACCTTATACGCCTAGAGTGAAGTATTCTTTCAGGTCATGGGTTTGTTGGTGTAAGGGGTTTCCATGTACACCTTTCTCTACGCATTGAAGGGAAAAAGGATAAAAAAAACTAAAAGTTTTCAAAATAAACATGTCAAGGCGATTCAAAGCCTACCCCGTCAATGACGCCAATTTGATGAGGGTTTAAGTGTGAACCTCAAGTCCTTCGAATACTTATAAGACCCGTTGTAGTACAATGGGTCGCGATCGAACATAGGGACGAGGATGTCTTGTCTTGACGAATTAATTAAGAAACAAAAATCAAACAAATAAGTAAACAAATAATGTGTGTGTGTGTATATATATATAACACAAAAATAAACCCGAAATCAAAAACAGTGGGGGAGGTCGCACAACCTAAGGGAGTCGACCGAGTCATAAAGCAGTTAAAACACTTAAGGAAAATAGAGGAATGCTAGAGAGCGAATCGGAGCAAAACTCTAGACTGAGATAAGGTTGATCATACGACATGTCTTTGGGAATTATCCCAACTGACTCGTAAAATAATTTATATGTAAATACATAGAAGATGGGTAAAAGGTTGGATCTTTATAATGTTCAAAAGAGGATGATAAATGTCAAACAATAGATAGTAGTAGAGATAAAGCATTTCAGAACCCAGATCATCACAACATGCATGTAAAGGTCTCAAAAAGCAATTCCACAATTTGACAAGTATGAAAGAGTTGTGTAAAGACATTTCCTATTATTGTCACTTCGTGCTTAATGTTCAATGTTGTCACCGTGATTGTCACTCCGTAATACAGTAAAATTATATTAGTACAAATCATTGATATGGAACGAGAGCTCATGTTCAAGTATGATCAACAACTTAATAACAACCCGATGATAGATTGAAAGAGAATTTCAATCACCAGGAAATCAGGTAATCGATAAGAGAATTGGGAGGAGAATATGAGTGATTATTTTCTGAATGAATTCCTTAGAATATCTTTGTTGAGTTTTATAATAGAACACTCAAACACGTGGCATCATATTGGACATTTTACAGATATGTGGCATCATATTGCCCATTGCTAAAATGATGTGCTGGATTGTTGTAACAAATCTTCCCCCTTCAAAAAACCTTGACCACAAGGTTTAAACAATTAAGCCTAAAAAATATGGATATTTCTTCATGAAGTCATAGAAAAACTCCCAGGTGGCTTCTTTTACAGGTTGATTAGCCCATTTCACCAATATATGAGTAGTTGTTCTACCTTGTCGTTTAACCATCTTCCTTTTCAGAATGCATTCAGGTGCCTTGGCTAATACATCAGTCAATATAAAAGGAAGAGTGGATCAAGTCGAAGCAGTGCCAACATGTTGTTTGAGTTGTGAAACATGAAAAACTGGGTGAATTTGAGAAGTATTAGGAAGCTCTAACTTGTATGCAACCTTTCCCAATTTTTCAATAATTTTGTATGGCCCATAATAACGAGGTACTAACTTTTGATAAGATCTTACAACCACTATTTGTTGTCTATATGGTTGTAGCTTGACATAAACCTAATCCCCTATGTCAAAACTCCTATCACTTCTATGTGCATCTGCCACTTGCGTCATTTTGTGTTGAGCTCTTAAGAGATGAAACTTGAGAATTTTGATCATATTCTCTCTTTCTTGTAAACTCATGGCTACTGCATCCACCTTAGACTCACCCAGTAAGTAAGGTAAATGGTGAGGAGGAGCTTGACCATATACCACTTCATAAGGAGTAAGTTTAGTAGCTAAATGGAAGGAAGTATAGTACCAGAATTCTGCTAAGGGAAGCCATTTTCTCCAAAGATGTGGCCTGTCACTTGTCATACATCTCAGATATGTCTCAATGCACCTATTGACCACTTCTGTTTGACCATCTGTTTGCGGGTGATAAGCACTTGACAAATTCAGAGATACCCCTTGTAAAGTGAATAATTCCTGCCAGAAATCACTTAAAAAAATGGCATCTATGTCACTCATAATGGATTTAGGAAAACCATACAGTTTGAATATATTGTCTAAGTAAGCTTGAGCCACTGATGATACGGAGTACGGGTGAGCAAGAGCAATGAAGCGAGCTGCCTTGCAAAGTCTATCAACCACCACAAATATTACTAACTTGTCAAAAGACAATGGTAGACCAGTGATGAAATCCATAGAAATATCAGACTATACAAAATCTAGAATAGGCAAAGGCTGCAATAACCCAGGTGAATGAGCATTATCATATTTACATTGCCGTGCAACTTTTGATGTAACTTTGTATATCCTTGGCCATACCCTTCCAATAAAACAATCCTTTCACCTTCTAATGAGTAGCATCACGACCTGAGTGTCCCCAGTCCCAGAACAATGAAGTCATTCTAGAATTTTGTCCTTAATAGAGGCATCATGAGGAACTACCAACTTACTCTTCCTCCTTAAAAGATCATGAGTCCACGAGTAATGTTTCTTTGCAACATGATTTTTCTGTAAAGCTTCAATAATGCTCTTAAGATTGGTATCAATTGTATAAGCAACTTGAAAATTGCTGTAACAAATCAGACTCTAAGATTGATAAGGACATGTGCAACACTTAAGCTCCATCCATTATTGATAAAGCATCAGCAACCCAGTTTCCTTTGCCTTCTCTATATTTAATCTCATAATCAAATTCTAGGAGTTTAGGAAGCCATTGTTGTTGGATAGGAGTGTTGAACCTTTGCTCAAGTAAATACTTGAGGCCTCTCTAATCAGTTTTGTGATGAAGTGACCAGTGAGCAAATAATGCCTCCATTTCTGTACTGCAAAAACCACTACCAATAATTCATTTTCATAAATTGACAAATGTAGTTGTTTCCTTTTCAAGTGTCTACTAATGTAAGCCAAGGGTCCTTCCTACATCAGTACTGCTCCAGTACCCTGACTAGAAGCATTTGTTTCAACTAAGAAAGGTTTATCAAACAAGGGTAGGGCCAGAACTGGAGCTTGACACAAAGTTGTTTTCAAAGCAGTAAATGTAGAATGAGCTTCAATATTCCAAGTAAATGCATCCTTCTTTGTGAGAAGAGTTAAAGGTCTTACAATAATTCCAAAACTCCTTACAAATCTTATGTAGTAGCCTGCTAATCCCATGAAACCCTTGAGTTACTTAAGGTTTTTTGGCACTGGCCAATCTGCTACAACATGCATTTTACTTGGATCAGTGGATGCACCAACAACTGAAATAAAATGTCCCAAGTACTCAACTCTATCATTAGCAAAAGAACATTTGCTTTTCTTTGCTAGCAATTGATTATTTCTCATAGCTTCAAAGACATATTTCAGATGCTGAACATGAGTTGTCATAAAAGAACTGTAGATCAAGATATCATCCAAAAAAATCAGAACTGAGTTCCTTAAGAACTCCTTGAATATTGAATCCATCAAGCTTTAGAAGGTGGCAAAAGAATTGGTTAGGCCAAAGGACATCACCAAATATTCATAATGACCACTATGAGTTTAAAAGCAGTTTTATGAATATCAGTAGGGTCCATTCTCACTTGGTGGTAACCAGATCTCAGGTCTACCTTTGAATAGATAGAAGACCCACCCAATCCGTCCACCAGATCCTCAATCAAGGGAATTGAGAACTTGTCCTTTATGGTTAATCCATTAAGTCCCTTGTAGTCCACACATGATTTTCATGTTCCATCCTTTTTCTTGACTAGGACCACAGGATAAGCATAAGCACTGCAACTTGCTTGTATTGTACCCTCCTTCAATATCTCTTGCACAATCTTATCAATTTCATTCTTTTGATATACACCATACTTGTAAGGTCTTTGATTATCTGGATTGGATCCTTTCAACAATGGAATTTTGTGATTAAAACCCCGCTTGAATGGAGGTAATTGCACTGGTAATTGGAACGTATCATCAAACTATTGTAGCAATTCAGAAATTTCAACATTAACTGCCTCCGAAACTGTAGTTGGTTGTATACTGCACAAAGATGCTTGAGAATAACTATTGTTGTGAGAGACACATAACATGACTATTTGAATTGGTTGTTCATTCATTTTGTTAATCTTTTTGGCCCTGACCTCTCTTACTAAACCCTGCTTAATGCCATTCAACACCAACTTTCTGTTTTTTTAACTTAAATTCAATGATTAGATTTTTGAAATCCCATTTGATTGGACATAAAGTCTCCAACCATTAAATTCCAAGCACCATATCACAACACCCCAAGGGAATCACCATTAAATCACCTTTGAAAGGAACTTGCTAAAAATTCCATTCAAATCCTTTAATTTTAGCACTCACTTCCAAAGTACCTACCATCAGCTATTGTAACCCTGGTTAACCCAGCAGATGACAGATGACAACCTAGAGCGTGAGCTACCTTCCCATCCATGAAATTTTGAGTGCTTTCCCGAGTCTATAAGGAAGAATAGAGCTTGCGTACCACACATTCCTTTTACCCTCATTGTCCTAAAATCAGAAACACTAGCCACCGCATTCACTGAAATTTGCATTGGTTTAATTTCTTCCTCACTCATACTGCTATCACTTTCCACCTTGTCTCCCTCTTCTTCTAGTTCTAGCATATACAATTGAGTTTTCTTATGCTTAAGGTGATGACCCGGGGTGTATATCTCATCACAAAAATAGCATAAGCCTTTAGCCCGTCTTTCATTCATTTTTTCACTTGTAAGAAATTTCCTTGGTCCAACTACCACGTCCTTAGGTCTATTTCCAAGGATTCCTTCAATTCTCATTTCCAGATCCTTCTTAACTGGAAGTGTTCTTACCATTGTTCCCAAAAGATCTGAATCTAGTAGATTGGCCAACATTCTTTTTTGGATAAGCAAATTCATACAACTTCCCCAACATGAAACAATATTTGATGGATGTAGGTTGAAACATCCTAACATGCATTTGTGTTTTCATCTTTGACCCAACAAGATAGGCAATAACAAGATATTCTTTTGGCAGTTTGACTCTAGTTCTAATTGCTTCAAATTGGTTATGATACTCCCCAATTTCATGAGTTTCTTGCAGATTTTTTAACTCAGCAATAAGATCATCCAGCAATTTCCCAAATCTCTCTAAAATCAGTACCTTATAACCAGACCAATCAATCAACACTTTCTTCCTAACTCAGTTGCATTAGAGATTGATGCCAAGTAGCAGCTTGACCATCAAAATGTATAGAGGCTAGTCCTACTTTCAGTTCAGTTGGCGTGTGATCAATAGAAAAGAATTGCTCTATTTTGAACAACCAATCTTTCACCTTGTCTCCACTGAATCTTGGAAAGTCAATCTTGGACAGCCGAGTAATACCTGAATAATTGTGTCTGTTTCTTGCCAGATCTTGAGTATTCAACTGAGCTGATAATGAATTTTCACTTCTGATTGCCGGAATTCTTTCACCATTTGTTGCAGTTGGAATATTCTTAATAGCTTCGAATATTGCCGCCATATTCACCTTGAATTCCGGTTCCATCTGTTGCATTCTTGACTCCAGAATTTTGAATTTGGATGCCACCACTTCTTCTGCTTCGCGCGAGGCTGTCTCTTTTGCTAATATATGTGCTCTTGTTTCCGCCATTGTCGCAGGTCGCAAAGCTTTGATACCTTTAATACAGTAAAACTATATTAGTACAAATCATTGATATGGAACGAGAGCTAATGTTCAAGTATGAACAACAACTCAATAACAACTTGATGATAGATTGAAAGAGAATTTCAATCACTAGGAAATCAGGTAATCGATAAGAGAACTGGGAGGAAAATAGGAGTGAATATTTTCTGAATGAATTCTTTACAATATCTTTGTTGAGTTTTATAATAGAACACTCAAACACGTGACATCATATTGGCCATTTTACATACACGTGGCATCATATTGGCCATTGCTAAAATGATGTGTTGGATTGTTGCAACACTCCGTACCATCACATCAAATATGGTGTTGAGGTATGAGAACTTCATTGTCACTTAGAGTTAAGGTCACCCTTTATATAAAGCATAGTACATTCGATATTACCATAACTCATAGACATAAAAACAATACATAAAATCAACCCAATATCATAAATCAAGCATGTAGGGCTCGCCAGACTCTAGAACAGAGGGAGATTAGTCACACATACCTTAAAAAAAGCAGGTAATGTATTTATTGAATACCAAAAAAGAGCCGTCGTCTGACCTAGGGGGCGTCGCACGACCTGATGTATATAGTTCTGCTGAAAATTTCGTAAAATACTGGAAAATGAGATGTTTAACCTAATGGTTGAAGAGTCTTATTTATAGGGTCCGGAAACAACCCATAAACCTATATTTCCCAAGATTCTATATCCTATTAGGATATAATCTGATCTACTCAATCTTATTTCCTATTAACATAAGATTATACTAAGGATAATACAGAGAAGAAAAAAAGCAGTAAAGATAAACGTTGAAACATACTGATCGAGCACATGGGATATCGTGCGGCCTCTTGGGCCAAGAGTGTGGGCTTGGGCCAAAGACACAATCTTGTTCCAAGTAAGTAATAATATTTGCGATTCTCCCTCAAGCAATTCTCTTTTATATTTTTTTCACCTCCTTGTCTATCACCGTCAATACCGCTGCCTCATTATTCCCTTTTATTTGGCCTTCAAAAACCATAGCTTCCTACACACTTATCTTTTGGCTTCGAGGTTCCCAATGTTTTCTCTTTCCAGAGGCTTTTTATTCTAGGGGCCATTCGAGTATGCTTGGCCTGCTTGGGCATGATGATCATAATGATACTTCGTTATCAAAGGTTGACTCGGTTCAAGTTCAACATAAACCTTGACAAAATGACAACAAAGAGATTCGGGTAAATTTTGTAAAGCATAAAATCCCTTGTTTGTACCATTGCATTGGTGTATCCATAATCTTGCCCAATCTCGGGGCTCAACTAATTGCTTCCGACGTCACAAAACTAGGCGTACATCCCTTCATAACGAGGCAACGATCGAACCTGTCTATCGACCTCCTCATAATACCTTTAACATCTCATTCTCATTCTCAGTATCCATTTACTAGCTACTTTCCAAAGACTCGTATTTTTCGTTCCATGATTAGGAACGCGCGCAATTGGGAACCCTTCAAGCAACTTCTAGAGCATATGTAACTTTCTTATTAACGTTTATAACCGGATTATCTTTTAAATTCGAATCCTTCCATCTACGTCTATAATTAAATATCATTTACATATTGAATAAAAATAATTAAAAAGGACTTTTGAACTAGGCTCTTCCACATGGATTGACCTGAACCCTTGCCTGTTGCCCGAACCGGGAGCCGAGCTGGACAGTCCAATCAGACATGACTCATGAGAATGTTTTACCCAAGTCTAACCATATACTATCTAATTTGCAATGTTGGAATTAGTACGAAACGTGTCACCAAATTAATTGTTGAATTTTAATAATTCAACTATATTTACACTAACTTGTGAATTTGAAATTAGTAGTAAATACTCGTAATTTATACATATGTTGATATTTACGAGGTTGTACAAGTATAAAAACAATAACGTAAATCACCAAACAATAACATGAATGTCCAAAATCAGAAAGATGGTATTTTAAGAAAAATAAATATATTCATGTTTAATTATACATTTCCTTTTATTATAAAAGTCAATACTGGTTCAAAAAAAATTTTTAGAAAAAAAATAAAAATAGTAAATGGACATTGAAAGAAAATAAATATTGTGATAAGATTTTCAATCTCTATCAAATATGGTTGAGAGAGATGACGATCAATGATGGTGTCGATAAAGATAACTCAACGAGAGTTCACGATCAATCACAATCTTGAAAACATGAAAAATATAAAGTAAATTACATAAAATTACCACTTATTCTCCCCTTTTCACTTAACTAACCTCTTGTAAAACAAATTCAGTTAACCACATTTTTTTAATTCCGTTAACAAATAGCCACCAAAATGTTTTTATGATAAATTCCGTTAACAAACAGCCACTGCACTTCTGTTAATTCTGTTAACCACATTTCCGCTAATTCCGTTAAATATTCAATAGTGGGCCCACTAAAAAGATTAAAAAAATTTAACTATATATTGATTAAACTATACTTTGATTATGGGTGTAGATTGGTATTTCTGAATTTTAGTATATTCATGAGCCCATATTCAAATTCTCAGCTAAAACAATTCAAACTCATTGTTGAGTCCTTTATTGTTCACCACTTAAATGGAATCTAGTCATTGACATGGCAAAGAGGGTTTGCTAGGGAGTAGATTGGTCTTCGTTTCCATGATCATGAAACTGGCTGCTTCCTCTCTCCACCACAACAATTAACAACAATCAATCTATATAACATACTAAAACAGAACCCATTAACGCCACATGTCAACCACTGAGGTATGCCACCTAGGAATTTTTTCAATATATTTACAGGTATGCCACAAGATATTTACAGATTTGCCATTTTTCTTTTATAAAATAAGTTTTAAAAATATTAATAAACAATCATCAATGCCACATCATCTTTAAATATGCCATGTAATAATTTGTTTGACTTATTTACAAATTTTTTACTTTATACCTATCAAATATTTAAAGTAAAAAAACATATAATATAGATAATAAACTAGATTTTCAAAATTTTAACTAACCAGATTTTGAAATCTTCTTCACATTTAAAACTCAGTTTTTATAGTTTTTTTAAAAATATTATAGCCACATTTTAAAATTTTATTTTCTTATCCTTTTTTTAATTTTTAAAATGTATTTTTTAAATTTAATTATTGAATTTATATCCAATACATAAAAAAAGACTAAGTTTGGATGAAATGGTATTTCTTAGTGTTAAATATATTTCTATAGATTAACCAATACATAAGGTATACAATTGAAAATATAATACCTTTTCATTTAGACAAAACCCGCACAAGGTGCGGGTACTAAACTAGTTATACTTTCATATCTCCCTCTTGGTATTTTACTTCAATATATTCATAATTTTGTGAATCACAAATATCTGGAATAAGTCTCCAACTCTTGTATATGAACAAGGATGAGAATGGAAGGGGGTAAGGTTCTTTTTCACTCAAAATAATGATATAATTAACTATTAATTTTTTTTAATTTTCTAAGTGGGTTTATGGAAGAGATATTTAGCAAAAATAATTTGGTGGTTATTTGTTATCAAAATTAATATAAGGGTTAATTGAAAAAAAATTAGAAGAGGTGGTTAAGTGAAAAAATAGGTGGGTGGATAAGAGGTTGTTTTGTGCAATATAAAATTTTTTTATAATGAAAACAGTTAGGTTAATCTACCTTCTAAAGATAGTTTAAGGTAAAACATCATTGAAGATGAAGTTTGGGATCATCATAAAATTGGTGTTGTATGTCGAGATTTTCAAATGGGTCAACCGGTTAGCAACACAATTAATTTATTTGAAAACGTATTCGACTTTAAAATGCTTTGACGCACACAAATTATTACCCTCGATTTCGAGAGATATAAAGGGACGGGGAACCAAGTGTATCTCAAAAAAATAATATTGAATTAGCATTTTCCAAATTTTATTTTATACTTGGGCTTGTTCCGAGAACTAGAAGAAAGGTAGATTTAATGGGCCTACTGATTTCCAAACCCTAACGTTGCAAAGATAAGCCCAAACAGATTGGATCATCCATCAATAATATAAAAGCCCTCGTCTTCTCCAACGATACGCTCTTCGCTGTCTAGGGTTGGTTGCTTTTGCTTATCACACTTGCAAGGAGGTTAATCGCAGAAGCCCAGACAGCCGCTTCACTTAGCCGTCGCCATGGGTCGTATGCACAGCAAGGGGTATTTCTCTGTCTAGTCTCCTTGTATATTTCTCCATTGTTTTCTCCCTACAGACGCATCGCCTAACAGTTGCTTCTTCTGTCGTGTACAGAAAAGGTATCTCTGCTTCCGCCCTTCCCTACAAGCGCACCCCACCTAGTTGGCTGAAGATCTCTTCTCAGGATGTGAGTTTTTATTCCTCAATGTTTTTTTCGAAAAAGGACATAGATTTAGTAACTGTTTATGTTTGTGTGTGTTCAAATTGGGGATTTTGCAGGTTGAGGACAACATTTGCAAAATCGCGAAGAAGGGACTTACTCCGTCTCAGATTGGTGTGATTCTGAGGGACTCTCATGGCATTGCTCAGGTCAGCAGTGTTACTGGTAACAAGATCCTGCGCATTCTCAAGGCCCACGGTATGTTTCTCTTTCCCTTAAACAATATCAATGATTACTATTTGTTAGCGTTTATTTGTCAACATCAGAAATTGAATACGTAAACACATCGCTGGAGTTTGTTCTGTGCGTGGCAAATGAATTAGCTTGTCGTGTAATTGTGCAAAAAAAAAACATGGAACATCTCCTTGATGCAGCATTCCATGAATAGTTCAGTTATCAAGTGAATTCGAACTAGCAATGAGTCAGCTTGTCCCTACGATCTTGTTTGAAGGAGTTCACTTAATTTCTATCAATCTGGCTAGATCGTTAGTATTGGTATCGATTTCAAAGCTTTTGGCATTGTTATGTCATTTGAAATCTGGGTATGATTTATACGCAGGCAAACAGAATATATCCAATATGCATATATTTATATAGTAGGCTTGTTTTAATGGCAATGTATATATTGAACCCATAAGCCAATTTCTGAACAAGCATCATTGAAGACGAATTTTTTTGTTCAGTTATGTTCATCTAGCTTAGAGGCACCGCTTCGATCCAAAAATAAACTTACCTAACAAAGGGAAAACCAAAATGGCTCTATTTTATAAATATAAATCACTAGATTCATCAATTGAACCTATAAGCTGAATTGTGGAACTCAGGATCTGTTCGTCAAACGTTGCAGATTATTCTGCGGGATTATTATTTTCAATAACCCTCCAATAATCTTATTTGCTTACTTTTTTTTGGGTAAAAATAATCCCAAAATCCAATTACAATAACCTCTTCAAACTCCAAAGGTCTATTAATGAACATGTTTTGTAGTATTAGAGAAGCTTGTGCTCCAATGGTGTTATGCAATTACCGCCTGCAGGTCTTGCACCCGAAATTCCAGAGGACTTGTACCACCTTATCAAGAAGGCGGTTGCAATCCGCAAGCATTTGGAGAGGAACAGGAAGGACAAAGATTCCAAATTCAGATTGATTCTCGTTGAGAGCAGGATCCACAGGCTTGCCCGATACTACAAGAAGACCAAGAAGCTCCCACCAGTCTGGAAATAGTATGCTGTCTCTCCTTCCATTATGATTCTTAATCTTGATTGTGTTCATACCATGTAACCGTTACTGAAATATGGTTGCAGCGAGTCTACGACTGCCAGCACCCTGGTGGCGTAAGCACATCGAGTTTGTGGCGATTGAGCAAATCAAGTACGACGAAGTTGCATTGTGGAACAGAAGTTTTGGTTACTTGGTCACACTAGGGCCTTAGGATGACATGTTTTTGAAGCTAGGAGCTATTTTTTCTTTTGCGATTTGATACTGTTGTTACTTTTTTGTTTGATAGTACATGTTGCCATCAGGTTATACGTCTCAAGTATGCCAAGTTAATTCTTGGATTTGTTTTTAAGCTTGTAGTTGGGTAAAAATTTGAATTGCTCATAGAAGGACTTCGTTTACGGTTACTTTTAAATTTGAGTAACCAAATTAACTAATCAAGTGTTCTATAGGATGCAAATTTCATCTATATCTGATTTGGATCACCTAATCCAAAAAGTGGGCGAAAACTACAAAAAAATGTGAAGGTGGTTGATAGGTGGTTGTTGAATAACCCAAGCCCAAAAACGGACGAAAACTGCAAAAATTTGTTAAAAGTAGGGCGAAAACTTGGAAATAATAAAAAAGAAAAAGAAAATAAGTTAGGTTGTGAATTGATGAAGGGTGAATGTATTTCCCTTGATCCAATACGTCTCAAATTTTTTTTATATACAATTATCCCTAACATCATAAAAATATTGGTGTTTATATTTTAAAGTAGAAAAAACAACCTAAAATAATATCAACATTTAACCAAAAATAATACAACTTTAAAAATTAGTAGGAGCGATACAAACTATCAACGTATTTACCAAAATAATGTCTTATTTTTCTGACAAAAATCTCAACTCGGGCGATGATGTGACAACTGGAATTTGACATGTCATCAAAAAAATAATTATATGATGTGGATTTTATTTTTATAAATCAAATTAATAATATTTAATATGTTGAAAATATAAATCAAAATTAATTTTAAATAATAAATTCGTAACTATTTTTTATAAAATTTTTTTTGTAAATTTGTTTTTTTTAAAAAAAAACAAATAAAATAAAATAAAATTGTAAGTTTTTTTTTGTACTCTAAAAAAAATCTTGCAATTTTTATAAACTTTTTGGAATTTTTTTGAATTTATATATTTTAACTAATTTTAAATAAAAAATCTATTTTTAAAAAAATATTTTTTTTATATTAAAATGAGTTAAAATATATACAAAACAAAATTTTCCCAAAAAATTTAAAAACAATTCACAAGAAAACGATTAGTTTTTTAAAATATATATTTTACAAATTTTTTCGTTTTTAATAAAAAATATTTTTTTCAAAAAAATGTAAATACTTAAAAAAATATTTACAAATATTATATTTTAAATATAATAATAAAAAAAGAACTTAATTTTTATTTTTATTTTTTTTAATGTTATTAATTGGATTTAAAAAAAATCCACATCACACAACTAATCCCTTTTTTATGACATATCAAATTGCGGTTGTCACGTCATCGTCGGAGTTAGTATTTTTGCCGGAAAAGTAAGACATCATTTTTGGTAAATATGTTGATAGTTTGTATCGCTCATAGTAATTTTCAAAGTTGATATTATTTTGGGTTGAATGTTGATAGTTGGTACTCCCTCTGTCTTCAAATATTTGACATTAAACCTTTTAGCACAATATTGCCATAAATACCCCTACTTTTATTATAGAAGTACAATTATTTGCACGCTATTTTACTTTCTTTTAACTACAACTTTCTAAAATACAACACTCCTCCTTCATAATTACGTACTCCCCTTCCCTTACATAGCAACAATATTTTCTTTACTTAATCTTATATGAGTATAAAGTAAGGGTAAAAATGGAAAGTGAGGTGAAATTTGTTTAAAACGTCATTTATTTGCAAATAAAGCTGAATGGTTAAAACGTCAAATATTTGAAGACAGAGGGAGTATTATTTTGGGTTGTTTTTCCTTTAAAGTATTTGTTTTTAAAATGTGAATTTTGTGCTATATGCATAAACATCTTTTATACATTATCAAGGACGGTAGGGAGAATGAATAGTTTCACCGGTCCGCTTGCTTCCGAAGTTTGACTTCTTTTTCATGTGTTCTTATAATTGACTTGTTTTTTCCTAAACGCTTTGATCCTTCTTCCTGAAGATCCCCTAGTCTATGTTTGCGGTATACGTGCCCTTGGGCTTGTCAAGTTCTCCAACTAGGTGAGCGGTGGATAAGTGATTGTCCATGTCGGGAAACCGAATATCCACCTCTGGCCAAGCTAGATATCTCTGTAACTTAGGTTGTGCTGTCAAACGAGCTATCACCTTCTCTCGAGGCGTCTTCCGACTAAGAGCATCAACGACCATATTTGCCTTCCCTGTGTGATACAAAATCTCTAGATCAAAGTCTGTGATCAGCTCCAATCATCTCCTCTGGTGGTTATTCAACTCACATTGAGCGACTATATACTTCAGACTCTTATGGTCTGCAAAGATCTAGCACGTCGCTCCATAAAAATAGTGACGTCGGATATTAAGAGGATATACTACTACAACTAACTCGTGGTCATGAGTCGGGTAATTCTCCTCATACGTCTTCAACTATCTAGACGCGTATGCAATTACTATATACTACAAAGTCCTCAATACCCTATGGATGTGCTAAAATCGGAGCGGAAGTCAATCTCCTATTCAGCTCCTCAAAACTCTACCGACACGGCTCAAACAACACGAATCGGATAGTCTTCCTTAATAGGTAAGTGAGTGGTCAGACGATCACTGAAAACCCTTCCACAAACCGGCGGTAATAGCCCACCACACGTAGAAAGTACCTCCTTAACATTCTTCGGAGGTAGATACCGACTCGATCTTCACTAGATCAACCTTGATCCCTTCAGCTGTAACTACGCGAGCTAGAAAAGCCACCTCAGACATTCAGAACTCGCACTTGGATAACGTAGCATATAACTCCTTATCTTGCAGAACTCGTAGTACTGTCCTCAAGTGCCTTGCGTGCTCGTCTTGGCTCCTAGAGTACACCAGGATGTCATCGATAAACACCACCACAAACTAATCCAAAAAGTCGAGGAAAATATCATTCATCAACTCCACGAACACGACGGGCGCATTCGCAAGCCCAAATGACATCACTACAAACTCATAGTGGTCATATCGGGTCCGAAATGTCGTCTTAGGTATGTCCTACTCTCTCACCCTCAACTGGTGATAACCCGATCTCAAGTCGATCCAGGAGAACACCGTCACTCCATGCACATAGTCTAGAAAATCATCTATACGGGGCGAAGGTACTTATTCTTAATGGTCACCTTATTTAGCTCTTTGTAGTCGATGTACACCCTCATCGACACGTCCTTCTTCCTCACAAATAGTACCGGTGCACCCCATGGATAAACGCTAGGGCGTATGAAGCCCTTCTCAACTAACTCCTCCAACTACTTCTTCAACGCAAACAACTCGATAGGCACCATGCAGTAGGGTGCCTTTGAGATCGGTCTCGTGCCAAGCTCAAAATCAATGGTGAAGTCAATGCTTCTCTGTGGAGGTATGCCTAGTAGTTCGCTAAACTCGTCGATGTACTCACATATCACCGGAATCTCCTCCAATGTTGGACTCTTACTCTCCTTCATTGAATAACACCAAAAGGCCTCACAACCCTGCCCGGTTAGTCTAGCTGCTCTCACTACGCTGATGACTGCACCCGACTTTCCGAGGTCTCAACCTCGGAATATCTTCACATGACCTGCCTCGGTAGTGAGTGTCACGATCCTCCTACCAATATCCGATACTGCTCAATGTCTATCCATCCAATACATTCCCAAAATGACTTCCTCATGTACTAAGTACATGACGAAGAAGTCTAGTAACCAATCATGATTTCCCAAACAAATGGGACAATCATGAATCTCTCCGGAACCTCTAACCTTACCACCATCGAGTAACCCTATTATGAAAAGTACTCCCTCTACTATATCTAAGGCCAACCTCTCTACATAAGCATCGGAAATAAAAGAATGCGTAGCACCCGTATCAAACAACACTCTAAATAGTAAACCTTTAATCCGAATGGTACCTGTAGTCACCGGTGCAGTTGACTCATCAACGCTCCTGAACTCAAACACTCGTGCATGAACCCCTCTCATATCCGCTGTACCGCTACCACGTCCTCTACCTCGACCATGTCCCTGTGTGGAACCCTGTGGGGGAGGATGACCCGGGGTCCGATGTTGTTGCTAACCCTGAGTCTAGAACTGCGGTTGTCTTTGCCCGCCCTCTTGGAGCGCTTGTAGAGGAAGAACCCTGTTGTGATGGAGCCTTGTCCTGACGGCCAAAAATAGTTCTATGACCCGGCTTGCCTCACGTAGTTAGGACGTTGTCGTCTCCTATATGAAGTCTGCGTTGTCGACTGGTAACTCGGGCGTCCTTGTGTCTGACCTAGCCCAAAACCAGAAGCTCTCGTACTAGTAATGGTCTGTCCAACTCTTTTCCTCTTCTTCATGCCCTTCCATTATGTATGTGTGAGCAAGGCAATCTTTTTTGACTTTCCACCAAAGCCAGACAATCTCTTCTCATGAGCTTTGAGTGAACTAATCACCTCATATGTGATCTTAGTCTTCAGGTCTCCAAACTCTTCAATTGTTGAAGTAATCTGGAGAAACTTTGATGAAGTCGATTTTAGCAGTTTCTTAACAACTAATTCTTCGTCATGTTCCCAAGGCCTCTGAGCTTGTTGAAAACGATTACGAGTTTTCCAGAATACTCATCAATCTTGTCTGAGTCATTCATCCTCAAGGCTTCAAACTCCCTCCATAGAGTCTGAGTTCGCACTTCCTTCACCTTGTCTGCTCCAAGGTTCATGGTCTTCAACATGTTTTAGGCCTCTTTTGCTGTCTTCTTTGCTCCCAACTGAAGCAAAGTGTCCTCGCCGATTCTTTGGTAGATGGTTGTCAATGTCATCTTGTCCTCTTGTTGTCGACAGTTTCCTCTGCCTCAACAACTTGCAATACTCCTTGAGCCATCATGAACACCTCCAGATCTTGATCGCCCAAGCTGCGTAGTTGCTCCTAGTCAACATGGGATATTGAAGCGTGACGACCCACACACTACTTCCTGTTACATCAGAATTATCTTGGTTAGACATTGTGTTTGTAGATCTTTAACCCCCAAACCTATGATACCAAATGTAAGTTTAGAGGCTAGAAAATGTAATTAAAAGTGCAGCAAGAACACAAGAATTTTCCTTCTTTTTGTGGTGTGTTGCCTTAATCTACAATCCAACACCATTTTCATTTATATACTGCACGACTTCAACAACAAAGTAGTAACTAGAGGAGTCATGATCTCATCCCATTAGTCCACTAACAAAACTGCCTAAGGGCTAATACAATCTCCTAGAAAATCTCTAACAAAAATAGAAATTAGTTACTGGAATTAAAAAATGATGAATTATAAAAAAACAAGTTTACAATCATCAAATACCTTCGATTAATAACACAAATACATACACCCGCTCACAATGTCATGTAGTCCGTCCACCTTTGACTATGCCATCAATGAGCTAAAACTATACAAGCCAAACAATTTCAAACCTCGAATCAAGGTTCGTCAACCTTCGAAAAAGCCATCAACAGACAAGAGTAAAGAAGATACAGCTCGATATAATGAGGATATCAATGGAGATCCTGTTACGGTCAAACTCAAAGGCATTCTGGTATGCCAAAGGTAATATACCGTACCTAAGAAAATGGAGATCTGTTATGTGCTCGTCTAACTACTACATGAAGTCGAGTGTCTCAGCCAATCCAATGCAACCCTCCTAATGCTTAGGTCATTTGACATCCGAAAACCCTCACAAACACACCTCCCAAGCATATGTGCATCCAAAGGTCAATAGATCGTGTGACTCACTCTCCCTCCAACACCTATCATAAGTCGATTCGATGTCCAAAAAGTGCCAATTTTCCCTGGTGGACAGACGACCAATTACAAGATTGTCATCCACAATATCAAACAGTTCACGAGCGTGTTGCTTGAATCCAACACCACCTTGTGCACTCAACTTCTTCTCCATGCTCCTTAAATATCTCATAAGCCTCGGCCACATGGAATCTCTCCCCTGACAACACGACTCCAAAACCTTTGTTATGTTCATCGTCTGATCGGTATAGGTAACAACCTCATCTCTAGCACCCAAGATTTTCTTAACTAGAGGCGAATCCCGTCGATGTACCATACACTCATCATTCTCCACTACTTGTAAGTACCTATGGTGAATCCATATCACCCAAAACACTATTCATCTTAGCGTTAATGCGTCAATTGTACTTGCACGTAAACCCCAAGTTCAACGACTTGAGGTCGAGGAGCCTTAAAATTGTTTTTAATTAACAAAATATTTTACAAGGGTCAACTCCCTCTTATAATGTAATAAATATATAATACTCCAATTGTTTTTAGTTAACAAATTTTTTTACAATTTGTTAATATTCTTTACAAAAGTAAAATAACACTTTGAACTAAATTGCAAAACAAATTAAAATAGAAAGTAAATGAAAATACTAATAAGATTATTATCTTATGTTTAAATTAGCAGCTAAAAAATTAGAGGTATCAAGAGGTCAAGATGTGAGCAAAACACTAGGACATTAAGAGCAAAACGTAAAACCTACGGTTATCCAGAGAAAAATTTAAAATTAGAGTGTACTAAAAAGAATAATAGTCAAACAACAAGGGAGTCAAGGAAATTTAAAAAAATTGTGGATTTCAAGTGAAAAAAAGCCAAGACTTCAAAGACACTAAGAAAAAGCAAAATTTTTAAATGATTAGAAAAAACATATATATAATACAAACTGATTACTAGTTATTGAAAATTTATGATTTATTCACAATTTGGGATAGTTTGCCATATTTAAGAAATACCAAATTCAAGTGTATGTAAATTTGCAAGAGTATAAGACAAAAAATGCATTTACTTTAAAAATATATATTACTACTTTGTTTCTATATGCTTAGTTAATTTCTTATTTATTTAGTAACGATATATTCATATATCTTGTATTTCCTAACAAGCATATACTTTACAATATAGATGTTGAAGTTTATCTTTTAGTTCCTAACAAGCATATACTTTCCAATATAGATTTTGAAGTTTTTAGAAGGTAATTGATCATTTCTTTCTTTCTAAAGAAAATCATAGCTTACTATATAATGTTCTTCTAAAATCAACCACTATATAATGAAGTTATGTAAAGGTCTTTATATCATAATTCATTAGCCAATTACTTTCATCATTTGAATCATCAAAATACTCATGGCAACATCAAGACTCCATCTAACTATCCTTGCTTTTGTTTTCCTTGTCCTTTTTTCTCAATCAAAAGGTACTAATATGGGCCACATATATCTCATTTTAGTGTGTATATATATATATCAGTTAACGTGTGCGGACTACGTATGCATCCGGCCAAGCACATGCGCCTCTTGAGGCGCATCGGTTGAGGTGCATGCGCAATTCGATTGCGTCCGGAAGGGGCGTATGTGTTTTAACTTTTTGTGTTTTTGTTTTGCGTTCAAGTAGGTGTATCCCCGACACAAATTATATATATATATATATATATATATATATATATATATATATATATATATATATATATATATATATATATTATGTCATATCTACAGTTAAGATCATTGCACATATTAAAGACTTATCGGTTTTATAAATATATGATTATTTTGTTTTGATTTTTATAGCATTATTTGTCTAATCATGTTTTTTTATTGTACATGTTGATAAAGTAAAAATACTTATAAACTTCGTACATTATTTAGATGAATCAAAGTTAAGTATCATATTTGCAACAAATTATTAACAAATGTATTTCTATAAGTTGTTTTTTTGTTTAAATTAAAACAACATTTCTTGATTACATGTAAGTACTTTTTTGAGTTGTCTGCAATAATCATATCTCACTTATTTCTGTTTTGGTATGTAGATTTTGGTAATGTTGTTGAAGCTACAACTTGCAACTATGTTGGAGCTTGTGAAACACAATCAGATTGTGCATCATCGTGCAACAATGTTCCCCATATCGGAGTTTATTGTGATTCTCAATTTTCCGGAGAAGCTCAGTGTTGTTGTATGATCGCATAGTGATTTTCATCACTTATTGAAGAGGGCTCTTTGTTGTTGTATGACTACGTGGGCCTTTTTTTGTTTTTTCTTTTCTATCATGTACCACATACAAATAAAAATTCCAATGCTTGAATCAATTTACATTGTATTTGCTTAATTTGAGTTTTTGTAGCAAACAATTGTAGTAATGAATCTTTTTACTATATTATTAAGGGACTTATAGGGCAAAAAATTTCGTCGTGCTAAGCACTTCGAGTCACATTTGTTTTATACAAAAATCATCCGTGAGATCTACCGCTATGTATGATACCCAAATTCATCCGTCAAACCATAACATTTCAAAGTCTTCCATTTATTTTGTAACACCCCAAATCCGCGGGACTCGGGGCGCCACGGGCGGAGACCTCACAATGGGTCCCGACTCTTAGCCTGACAACAATTTCACCGAATCTTACAACAAAACAAAGATAAAGGCAAGAACCGAAATACATTTTTATACAAATGTTATGATCCCGACAGCATACAAATAACCAAAAGACTCCAGCCGAGTTCTCAACTCCAAATACCATCGTAAAACACAACATCATATAATAATGTAACCAAGACTCTCAACCAAACCCGTCCTAAATGTACAGAACCCCGGCTGCCACTCTTCCGGATCTCCCGACCGCAATCCTAACCTGCAAGGCAAACTACAACATCGGTATAAAACCGTTAGCTAATATTCACATCATTAGAATCAATGTGATGGCACAAACACACATAAATAAACATAACACACATCATAAATAAAACACGCAAACATGCTCACATAGAAGTCTGGATATTTATCTTTTCCTTTACGTTATTCCGTTACTAATTCCATTTATGGTGTGACACGAGAATCATAACTGTAACACCCCGAATTCTCGGAACTCGGGAAGTTACTGGTTAGGACCTCACAATGGGTCCCGACCTCAGTTTGACAACAATTTTACTAGGATCTTGCAACAAGACACAAATAAAGAAACCGAAATTTATAAAACCATATTTTTAAAGAGATGAATGCAACACAACGTCTAACAACCAAAAGCTTAAGAACATAATAGTCTAACTGTCTTCATACGATATTAGAAACAATAATGCAAAAACTCAACCACACTCTAAGGAGTATGGAAACCCGACTGACAACTACTTCCGGATCACTCAGTTGCTGCTCTAACCTGTGGTAAATCTAAACAACACCACAAAACAACCGTTAGCTAGCTATCTACACGTTAGATAAATGAAAAATAGTACACACACACACACAATAGCAAAACTAAACACATATCATGCTTTCTGAGAAATCCGTGTTTATTATCTTTATTTAGGTCATTCACTCTTACTAATGATACTTATTTTGTGACACGAGGGATTCCCAAACCTCACCTCCGTCTCCGTGTAACCATCAGGAATGGATCCGATGCATCGCACCTTGTACCTGTATGGTCTGGGTATAGAGAACCTCCCAGTCTCCTATCAGAGATGGGTAGTGATGTCACGGCCCGTTATACAAACAATTGGGCCCTAAATAGTAATAAAGGTAGTCCTAGACATGTTATAATTATTAAGCAATCAACACACACCACTATCGTCATTCAGCTAACATCTAGAAACCGGCTAAGTAAGTCGCAAGGACTTACCTGAATCAAGTCGAAGTTCTGAAACAATACTATTACTCGACTCTACAAGATTAAAATCTAGATCACCTGTTTATGACGAAGAAGCTTGGATCAATAACATAACCACTCACCTAGAAGATTTCTTAACTTCCCAACTTCATAACAATCTAATCTACGTTGAGCCTAACCAAGATCAACTCACATTCACTAACACCCAAAGCTTAATAACTTCTTCATAACTTCTTGGTAAAGAGCAAGAACGTATACTAACGTAGCTTTCGCTAGAATGCTATAACTTAGGCCATCTAAAAGGAAAACGTACACATACCGACCTAGTATCTATACCCGTAAGGTTACGAGCCTTAATAACTTAGCCAACATAAACACACACTCGGAACACTCCCGTAACAAAAAAAAACACTACAGAGAGAACCCTTCCACAAACCGGCGGTAGTAGTCTGCCAAACCGAGAAAATTGCGAACCTCCTTAACATTCTTTGGAGGTTGCCAAGAAGACACTGACTCGATCTTCGCCAGATCGACCTTAATCCCCTCAGTAGTCACCACATGGCCTAAGAAGACAACCTCTGACATCCAGAACTCGCACTTGGACAACTTAGCATAGAGCTGACTATCCTGCAGAATCTGTAACACGGTCCTCAAGTGTCCGACATGCTCCTCTCGACTCCTAGAGTAAACTAGAATGTCGTCAATCAAGACCACTACAAGCTGGTCTAAGAAGTCGATGAAAATCTCGTTCATCAACTCCATGAATACTGTTGGCACATTAGTGAGCCCGAATGGCATCACTACAAACTCATAATGATCATACCTAGTCCAGAAAGTCGTCTTAGGTATGTCCTGATCTCTCACCCTCAGCTGGTGATAACTCAATCTCAAGTCGATCCTTGAAAACATGGACGCTACATGCAACTGGTCCAACAGATCATCTATGCGAGGCAGTAGATACTTGTTCTTGATGGTGACTTTGTTCAACTCTCTGTAATCGATGCATAGCCTCATCGATCCATCCTTCTTCCTCACAAATAATAATGGCGCTTCCCAGGGGGACACACTAGGGCGTATGAAGCCCTTCTCAGCCAGTTCCTCCAACTGCTTCTTTACCTCAAGCAACTCTATCGGTGCCATGCGGTATGGGGCCTTCGAGATTGGTCTCGTACCTGGCTCCAACTCAATGCTAAAGTCAACGCTCCTCTGTGGAGGTAGCCCTGGCAGATCGCCACTAAATATCTCTGCAAACTCACATGCAATTGGTATCTCCTCTACTGTCAAGCTCTTGTGTTCCTTCATGGCGTAACACCAGAAGGCCTCGTAACCCTGTGCTATCAGTCTTGCTGCTCTCACTGCGCTGATAACGGTTCCGGACTTTCCGAGGTCCCATCCTCGAAATATCACTCTGTGACCCTCTTCAATGGAGACAGTCACGGTCCTCCTGCCAATGTCTAAGACCGCTCCATGTCTCCTCATCCAATCCATCCCTAAGATCACGTCCTCATGTGCTAAGGACATGACTAAGAAATCTACCAGCCAATCTCGATCTCCCAAACGAATGAGGGAGTCATAAATCTCTCAGATCCCTCTAACTTTACTCCCATCAGGTAATCCTATCATAAATGGTATCCCCTCTACAGTAGCTAAGGACAACCTATCTACGCATGCATAAGATATAAAGGAGTGCGTAGCACCGTATCAAACAAAACTCGTACGGGTAAGTCATGGATCCAGATAGTACATGTGGTCGTCGGTGCCTCTGGCTGATTAGTACTCCTCAACTCAAACACCCGCGCCGGGGCTCCCCTAGTATCAGCCGCACTACCATGTCCCCTGCCACGACCGGATTCCTTCATAGAGCTCTGTGAGGAGGGATGTCCTGGAGCCCGATACTACTGCTGTTGACCTGGGGCTCGGTACTGTTGTTGCTGACTCGGAGCTCGGTACTGTGGCGGCCTCTGTCCACCCCTTGATAGACCTGTAGGGGAAGAACCCTGCTGAGACGGAGCCTTGCCCTGGCGGCAAAATACAACTCTATGTACAAACTTGCCGCATTGAAAGTAGGTCACTGGCGGCTTCATGCAGTTCGATCAGATGTGTCCGTAGCCACTACAGTTATAACACTGTGAACCCCCAGCTGGAGTCTGAACTTTAGCGGTGTGACTATTTCGTCTCTGAGTCTGTCCTCGTCCATAACCAGATACTCCCATACTACCACTAGCATATCCTGTCCTCTGCCGCTTATCCGGCCTATCTGACTGAGTAGCTCTCCTAGGACATGGTCTGTCTCTCTCGTAGGCAGAAGCTCTGTCTTGATAATCTGCAAGAGACTCACAACAAAATCCTGCAAGATACGAGCGAGTGCTCTCTCTCAACCTCCGGGAGAAGAGGTATATGTGCTGCTCTTCCAGAGGTGCATCTGGGCCGAGTAGTGTCAACTACTTCTGAAACTTCTTAACTGCCTCAACAACATGAATATCCTCAAAGCCCGCCTCAATGAAGTCCTGAAATCTCTCTCCTCAACGAGGCACGACATTACCTCTCTCTAATAATGCTCCTCATTTGCTCCCAACTAGTGACTCGGCTACGAATGGTCCTCCACCAGTAATGTGTCTGCTCTCTGAACAAGGTCCGTACCAGCTCTACCTGTCGGTCCTCTGGGCAACGTATAGACTCCAGTGCCGTTTCCACGTGCCCTAACCAATGCTCCACTTCCAACCCTATCTCTCCATCGAATGAAGAAACTTTCAAGGTGTTGAAAGCCTTCAACCACTCATCTAGCCTCGGTGCTCTAGACCCAGTAGGAGCCCTATCTACCTCAACTCTCCTCTCAGGAACAACTGGTGCCTGAGTCACTCTCTGTGACACCTGAGCCGACCTAGCCGGTATTGGCGGTACCGGGGCAAGTCCCTCTGTCCTGACAGCTTCCTCCATACACTGGACGTATGCTCTGCACTCTTTGTACTCAGATGCCCCTATAGAGACACGTCCTGATCCAGTCGAACGTTCTCCTTGTGCTCCAGACCTAGCAGCGGTCTCATTCCCGACCATGGGAACCACACTCTCAGCCACCTCCTCCACTCCAGCATCTAGCATGCTCACTGCTGGTGGACCTCTCGAGGAGCTCGACCCCGAAATCTCGCTAATGGAGGTCTACCTCCACGGCCGCGTCCTCTAACCACAGGAGTCCTATCTCCCCTACCCTGTCCAACTGGAGGGAGAGGTGGACGACATCTACCTCGACCAGTAGCTAGTGTAGCCCTAATACATGTCATCCGCACGAATGATATCAACTACAATTATAATCTAGCTAATAAGTAAAAAGAGAGTAAAAACCTAAAGTCTATACTAAGCATACTGAGATCCGCGGTAGTAGTGGTGGTCAGCCGTACTTTCTATCCCAACCAGACTATGCATGCATTTTGAAAACCAAAAGTTCCTTTGGAAAAACTCATATCCCTTTTCGGGTTCTGCTTATTCAACCTTTTAGAAGATTTTAAGTGTCATTGTTGTCAAGCTAGAGCTCTGATACCATGTTGTAACACCCCGAATTCTCGGAACTCGGGAAGTTACTGGTTAGGACCTCACAATGGGTACCGGCCTCAGTTTGACAAAAATTTTACTAGGATCTAGCAACAAGACACAAATAAATAAACCGGAATTTATAAAACCATATTTTAAAAGAGATGAATGCAACACAACATCTAACAGCCAAAAGCTTAAGAACATAAAATTATAACTGTCTTCATACGATATTAGAAACAATAATGCAAAAACCCAACCCCACTCTAAGGAGTACGGAGACCCGGCTGACCACTACTTCCGGATCACTCAGCTGCTGCTCTAACCTGTGGTAAATCTAAACTACACCACAAAATAACCGTTAGCTAGCTATCTAAACGTTAGATAAATGAAAAATAGCACACACACAATAGCAAAACTAAACACATATCATGCTTTCAGAGAAATCCGTGTTTATTATCTTTATTTAGGTCATTCACTCTACTAATGATACTTATTTTGTGACACGAGGAATTTCCAAACCTCGCCTCCGTCCCCGTGTAACCATCAGGAATGGATCCGATGCATCTCACCTTGTACCTGTATGGTCTGTGTATGGAGAATCTCCAAGTCTCTTGTTAGAGCTGGGCAGTGATGTCACGGCCCGTTATACATACACTTAGGCCCTAAATAGTAATAAAGGTAGTCCTAGACATGTTATAATTATTAAGCAATCAACACACACCACTATCGTCATTCAGCTAACATCTAGAAACAGGCTAAGTAAGTCGCAAGGACTTACCTGAATCAAGTCGAAGTTCTGAAACAATACTACTACTCGACTCTGCAAGATTAAAATCTCGAGCACCTGTTTATGACCAAGAAGCTTGGATCAATAACATCACAACTCACCTAGAAGATTTCTTAACTTTCCAACTTCATAACAATCTAATCTACGTTGAGCCTAACCAAGATCAACTCACATTCACTAACACCCAAAGCTTAATAACTTTCTCATAACTTCTTGGTAAAGAGCAAGAAGATATACTAGCGTAGCTTTCGCTAGAATGCTAAAACTTAGGCCATCTAAAAGGAAACATACACATACCGACCTAGTATCCATACCCGTAAGGTTACGAGCCTTAATAACATAGCCAACATAAACACACTGAAATTATACTGACACATACACACACATATATATATATATATATATATATATATATATATATATATATATATATATATATATATATATATATATATATATATATATATATATATATATATATAGAGGGTGTGGTTCCCATGAGAACACCCCTAACGTGAGAACATGAGAACAATCGTACACCGTTGGATGTGAGTATTAAGGGTTGAGATTTAGAGTAGATATCAAAAATAATAATAACTATGAATAATAATAATTATGAATCCAACAATAACTACGAATAATCCACTCAATCATCAATCAACAATAACTACGAATAATACATTAAACGATATGACAAATTCGTAACAAAACTAATAATAATTACGAATCTGTTCTCACGTTAGAGGGTGTTCTCATATTATCTATACTATATATATATATATGCATCATCATGTAACTAAACAACCCACATCCACAAACTATACTGACACATACACCGTACATTCATCCACAACAACACGCATGACTCATCCCTCTCCTATCACCACTCAACTCCGGCTACCTACCTGCTAACTACAACATTCAACTACAGAATATACTACGCCTATAGAGAAAACTAAACCGAAGAAAGAAAAGGGGACTCGCTATGATTGTGTGTGGATCGGTGACACGACCAACGTCCGGTAAGCAATCGAGAAGGTCCGACCGTACATTCTATACCGGTAAGTAACAGGTCGTTGTCCGCCGGCAATGAAGACTACCGACATTGGTTCCGATATACTGGAAAGTCTAAGGAGAAGAAGTCCCTAGTGCGAGCGAGTCCGGTGTCTCCTTGTCTGCTCCTGATCGGCGGTGTGCGGGAAAGGAATCGACTTGCCGGCTTGCTCCCAATGATCAACTAGGCGTGACGAGTCTCAAGGGCCGATCGAGCAGAAGAGAGATAAGATCCGCCTTGTTAAGATCGAGTGAAAGGCGCGGCTTACGGTTGATGGAGAGATCGTGCCTTATGTTGTTGAATGAGTTGAAAAAGCTCATCAGCCAAATAAAAGGTTGAAGATGGGTCAGGCGGCCGGCCCGCATTATTAGTTAAGCTTGGCCTGCTTGGCTAATTAAAGGAAGGAAGAAATGGGCCATTATTTAAAAAAAAAAAAGAAAGAAGAAAATGGGCTGTTAGAATTAGGAAGAAAGAAATAGAGTGGGCCGCCAAGCTGTCCACAGGAAGAAGGGAGATGGGCCGTCACTTGGCTGACGGAAAATAAGGAACAAGGCCCATGATCCGATACCGTTCGAATAAATTCGAAATTGTCATTCGGTTCGGGATTACGAATTTAAATATAAAATAAAAAAATATTCTGGATATAATAATAACAATCTCGCCCTTGTCCCCTTTCACCAAACACGCTTGTACTTGATGCGAATCAACATCACTTGTTAGACTAGTCACAAGGCACCTCCCGTTTCCCCATTTTGAACCGGACAAGTGATCATCGCCCGTTATCATACACTTGAGTCAAATATCAATACAGGTAACATAAAGTCGTCCTAGTTCTGGGTTCGTTATTATAATGCATAACTAACATACACACACAACTAGACACCCAATGATGCTAATACACAGAATACGAGCTAAGTAAGTCCGGAGACTTACCTGTACCAAGTCCAGACTAGTCAACCATATCACTCGAATCAAAATGAGTATAACCTCAATTACCTGATCACAATGTGAAACTTGGGATCAGTATAACATATCCAATGTCTAGAAGTTTTCAACTTCTATGTTACAACAAATATCCGAAAACTTTACTAAACCGACCCTTTTATAAAAAGACCATTTATCCCTGGATCCGGAAAACCCTTAATAGTCTAGAACGTCTCAAGGACTTTCACTCGTATTCCAAAAACACAAAGTCCATTCTAAAAGAAAGATCTAGCTAGATGGACAACTCCCGACATTCACACTTCCTTACTATAATAAAAGAGATAGTTTCCCCAATGAATAGGGAGTTTCCTATTTTGCCCTTGTGCATGATTAATGACTATTTTGTCCTTGATATATTAAAATAATTACATGGATTACCTAAATAGTTTATGGGGGACAAGCCCTTACTTATACACATGTTAGTCTCTCCTCTTTCCTTTTCAGCTTCTTCAAATACGTGTTAGTCTCTCCTCCCTCCTCTTTCCTTTTTCATCTTCCTCTTGAAGCAATCGATTTTTTATCTTCCTCTTGAAGCAATCGATTTTTCATCTTCCTCTTGAAGCAATGGATGGCCTCACATAAAGCACTTTCAATTTGTATTTGCAGTGTCTATGAGATGAATTAGGGTTTGCGTTGTTGGCGGAATCCGACCCATCGCTGCACCAGATTTTGTTTCTTCCTCTACCACAATCCGTATTCGCGAGGTATGTTGATTCACATTTCTCTTCTAGATTTTGTCTTTCTCAAGCCCTTGCTTCATTCCTCAGGATGGACCGGTTCCGTCTTCACCATCGCACCAGTCGACAACCATCCTTCTACCGATGGTCGATACTTTTCCTACTGTGTTAAACACCGATTGTAAGTCGCTCATCTTCTATTCATTACTGACTCTCCTAATTCCTATTTTATTATCTAAATGCTTAATTTCGTCTTTTGAGTTGTTTGATTGGAACTTGGGGTTTACAACTATGTGGAGGAACCACCATGCTTGTGTTGAATTCTCTTGATCAGTAAAATTAGGGTAATTTAGAAATCCCCATTTCCCTTTCTCTAACATTGGCTTGCAAACAAGCATCACTATTCTCAATCTCTCCTCAAATATCGCATCTGTAATCTTACATTCTTCAAATCTCACATATGATTCCAATTGTAGTTTCCGATCAAGATTTTGAGGAAGCATTTGCTTTGAAGCAGCTTGAAGTTTGCAAATTGGTTTCATTGACCCGAGATTTGGGCGAAATAATGGCCATATCTGAAACCACCATCACTCCTCTCCTGTAGACTGACACCGTCGCCGACGCTACCGATCATCGTGGAACTCCGTCTCTCCGATCCAACACCGGTGGCTGGAAATCTGCTTTTTTCGTCATTGGTATCAAGACAGCAAAAAAAAATCTATTGTTAGTGTGATTCAACTTTAATTGACCACTTGCTTATAACTTTTGAATTTGAATAGGTGTTGAAACTGCAAAGGATAGCGTTTTATGGGGTAGGTTCGAATCTGATTAGCTACTCAACGGGTCCACTCGGCCAGTCCACGGCGTCAACTGCAACCACCGTTAATGCATGGTTTGGCATCGGCTCTTTGCTCCCTCTTTCTCGGTGTTGCTATCGCCGATTCATTTCTAGGTCGATTTTCCATCTTCGTGGGTGCTTCCCTACGATACATCTTGGTAATTTACCTTCCAAATCCTTCTAATTTTGTTTGTTTCTGCTTCAAGGGAGGTATTGCTTTTTGAATGAGTGAAATAAGGGTTTATTAGTTTAAGCTATACATTGCATATGTCCTATGGAAAGCTCAATTTTAAGCTTTCCTTTCAAATCCTTCATGTATGTTGCAGAAGGCGAGTTAGAGGATGCCCATCAAGTGTTTGATCCCAAGAAAAATTGCTCACCTTGTAGGTATCCATCTTGCTCAAACTCCACTTTTCAATATTTGATACACATACTGGAATTTTTTTTATATCAAATTTTTGTAATGTGATTGAATATCTTTGCCTCTTTTATTTTCATCTCTACCCTTACTTCTACAATTAGCCCATAACTGAGTTTATATTCTTGAGCTAAATCAAAATTATGTTTCTTTTGTTCATGGTTTCAGTTTGCTCCTTCAATAATGTTTAACATTTCATCTCAATAATCCATATTCGAGGCTATAATTTTGTGGCTTTAGTCCCATTTAGAAATTCCAGTAAGCATTAGAAAGAACATAGTTAAATGAAAGTTTAAATTTACACCAGCCATATATATATATATATATATATATATATATATATATAAAAGTCTATACATTGCATTAGATATAATAAACATAATAATCTCTGAAATTGGAGGTAATGAGCCTAAGACGAACAGTAGTTCCTCGCGGAGAGGTTGTTGATAAGCATTGAGATTATTCATAATCCTACTGTTAACAAGGTTAATAAAGCTATATTTCTCACTTTCTAAAAATATGTAAGATATGATCAAAATGCCTTACTTGTACTTTTGAGTTCTGTACCATTCAACTTTACAAAATGCTATTTTGACTAATTTATATTTGATCACTAATCACTATATATGAAGTTCAACTTGAACCTTTTCGGTTTCTTCTACGAGTTTTCTAGCCACCGCTACCGAAGCCCGTCGGTTGATATTCGGAAAATATGCCCACATAATTGCTTTTGACCACGCTCTTCTTCGGTTTAATATTGGTTTAATTTTGTTCCCCTTTTTATATAGGCGCTTCTTACTTTCTGAGAATATGATCTTTGTTTAATTTGTGCAGGTTGAGCAAGTTATTCTACATCTTTCTCAGGTTCATCAATGGGATTTCTTTTCTGCTAATGATCACCTTTTCAAGCTTTGATTTCTCGCTTACTTCTTTCCCTTTTTTGGTTTGTTTGTGTAATGTAAAAGTTTCTCTATTTACCTTTGGGAATTCCAGGAAGACGCGAGAGTATTGTATATGTGTTGTACATGAAGATGAAGTATCCTCATCAGTTCAAATTGGAAGGTGATTTTTTCTCAAGGAAGTTACCTTGGGTAATGGAACTTCGTATGTGTTGTAGTGATGCATGTCCCCTTTTTTAAGATTTCCGCCAATGAAGGTACTTCTTATTTATCACCAAGAGCTTTTAGAATAACTTCTCTTGTTGTTGTGGTTGTCTTTCTGTTCTTGTAATTCATAGGTCTTTTTAATGATGTTGCAAAGTGCACCCCCTGATCTTGACTATGATAGAGACAAGAAATTTTCAAAGGTTTTCTTCTTCATTGTAAAATAATCAAGTGTTGTAGTTTTCAAAATTTAATCATAAATTCTATTGGTGTCACTGAGCACTTTTGGACTCTTATTCATGCAGTCTTTATTAGAAATGATAGCTTCTTGCTTGGTGAAAGATCCGAAGAAATGCCCCAGTGCAGATAAAATCTTGAAGCATAATTTTTTTAGGTGAAAATATGGCTTTGCATGGAAATGAAGAGCAAATATCTATGGTGTTTCGGTTTGTTGTTATGCAGTGTTTATTAAGCTTCATACTGGTATGAACAAACTTTTACCTTCCATTTCATTCTGAATTTATGTTATTTGTAGGAACTAAATATGAGTTTTTTTGAATTATATGAAAAATTTTAATCTCTTGAAATTCCTTTTTTTTTTGGTAGATGATGCACTTTGATTCGGTGGTAGATTCTTGATTGAGATTGTCAAAAATTATACCTCTTTCAGGCCTAGATTTATTGTTGCATGAATGTTTACTGAGTGTTCTATAATTTCTATTGAACCAGAGAAGTGGAACCACTAATCTTTACGGCTATCGGGGTGGATCGACTCCATGTGCACCGACTCCGGCTTCTAGGGGTAAGCTTTTCAACCTTCTCTCTGATTTCTTTTGTCCTTTTAGTCTCCTGTGCTTTGGATTTGTGACAATTTATTTTTCTAGGGTTTCAGTTCGATTATAGGTTCTCCCTTACGAGTGCTAGATATTTCGACTCTTCAACCGATTCATACTCTTTGGTCTCGCACCCTGAAATTGAATCACGTATTTACAGTTTTGATTTAGACTTAATTTGTGACAACTTGGCTTCAAATGCTAATTAACCGTATTTCAGCAGATTGTTTGGATTTCCGCCTTCTTCGTTTTCTTCGAAGGAATCGCAGTACGTGGCCGAATGTACGTTTGTGCACTTTTAGGTAGAATAAACCCTTACCTTGGCTATCACAAATGAAGTCTAAATCAAAACTGTAAATAATTAGTTCATCTAGAAGTGTACTTTTAGTAAAATAAGCCCTTACTTTGCCTATCAATTTTATTTCAGAGATTTCAATTGAGTGGGTCATGCTATTTCTCTTGTTTCACAGTTATTTGATTGAAGAGCATTCAAGACAACTGCTAGACGGGATTGTTATTAGCTTCTTCGTTATTAGTTGCGTAGTATGTTAGTAGGTACATTCATGTTTTTTACGAAAATGTAATACCATTGTACTTTTTATATAAGATTTGTCCATCTACATACTGTAATTACATTTTTCCCGGTTAGTTTTGACAATATAGTTCCCATTTGAATATATCACCTACACAAAATTCGATTGCAAACAGCGGCGCGCGTGCGTAGTACGCGCGTCCACCCTAGTCTTTAAAAAAAGACTGAGATACTAGACTTAACTAACATGTTTCACTAAGTCCCAAAGACTTTCGAGGAACACCTAAGGGTGCCAAGCAGGTCTACTCCTAACTAGATAACCAACAGCCCAGAAAACGTATCACTAAGACCTGCCGACATATACCTCAACATCACAACCTAAATTCTTCACACAAAAACTTATAATGGTCTAATAACTTATACCATGTCCCAGGTCTAGTCTCATCAATAGAACATCTCCGGTAAAAACCTGACGTTTAACTAGTATTCCTCGTAAACCAACAAGCAAAAGCCTATAACCTTCATATACTCATGTATACCACAATTCTCTTACACACTCACTCAAATTCCATGTACATAATATACACTTCAATTACAACACTCCAACAAAACTCAACAAACCTTTCAAATCTAACTACTACTATAATGAAATGAACCTTAACATAAGAAAGGCCACCCTTGAACCCAGAAATGGTACTGCGGCAAGCTCACCTAACCCAAATGGAATGCTTCAACACATTAAAGGAGAGAGGGCGTCGAAAGTCGGCAGATCAGGCGGCGGAGCAGGCGGAAAGGTGGTGGCGATGGCGGAGGGAAGTTCTCGGCGGCAGGTCATCTACAAGGACAGAGGGAAAGCCTCCACCCGTCGGCCTGGCGGAGCCAGAAACTTTTTTAAGGGGGGGCAAAAAAAAACACAATTGTATACGACATTTTACATATTAAGATAAATATTAATCACTAAAATCTATAAATTAAATAAATAAAAGTATATTAAAGTTTCGTACTATAAATTAGAGATTTCGTTATATGAGTTTTTTTATTTTGAGGATAGTGACATTCATTTTATATATTTAGTTTATATTATAAATAAATTGTCAAATAAATTATGTAATGGTGGATGAGTTATTATATTTGAAATTGTATTCTATTAATAACATTAGATTAACTAAAAGTAAATTTAAAATAAACTACTATATGTATATTTTCTTAAAATGAAAATATATGTTAGATATATTAATTTATAGGTGTGTTTTTATAAATAAGTTGGTCTAATAATAAACTTCATTTGAAGACTCCATCCATAAAAACAAAAAATAACACCTTTTTTTCTTCTCCTAAGATTTGAACCTAGCACTTCAAAGTACACGCTTCCTTCTATCTACCAGATGAGCTAACAAGATAGTATGAATTTTACCATCTAAATAGGACTTATCTCGTTGGAAGGAGGGGACTGTTCCCCTCCCTTACCCCCCTTGGCTCCGCCCTTGCCTGCAACGATAGAGGAGGAGGAGCCCGCTCTCTGACTCCCACGAAGGCGAAGGGGCCTGACGACTCGACGGCGACCCTCTGACCTTCAACTTGGTGGGCAGGCGGCGACCTTGGTCAGCGTCGTTCCAAGCATCTCCGGTTGGTGAGTTCTGGTGGTAGAAGCAGCTCGTCGGGAGGAGGCCGACGAGAGAAGCAGTGGGGCGAGAAGAGAAGAGGGCAACAGTCCCGGCAGAAGAGAGGAGGGCGAAGAGAGCAGTCCCGGCGAAAGAGAAGAGGAAGAGAGGGTAGGCTTCAAAACGTGTGGAGGGAGGTTGCGTGAGGGATGGAGAAAACAGGCCAGCTGCAGGGGGAGGGGCGAGGAGTCGGGCTCACCTCAGGGAAAGAGAAGCGGGAAAAGGGGGTGAGAAGTAAAAAGGAAAGAAAAGAATAAATAGTAAAAGAAATGGAATTTTAACAACTCGGTCAAAATGAATCGGAACGGGACTTTCGAAACGGGAAAAATTTCCGATTTTTCTGGCAAAATATAATACGGACATACGTACACGTATCCAAAATAATAAAATACCCGGACCCTTTCCGACCCTTTCCGACCCTTTCCCGAAATTAATTATACAAAAAAAAAAATATGTTGATCGAGTATATACTTAATTCACACAATATATTTGGCGACGTGCAAACCAACCTCGTAACTAAATTACGAGATTTTGATAATAATCTAGAATACTGTTAAAATATAATAATAAATGTGTACTCGAAAAAAAATTTTAATTTATGACTCAAAACATTCGTAAAACATACTTAAGATATCTAAAATATTGATAACCGTCTGAAAGAAATTATCGAAAACGCTCCCAAAAATGGGGTGTTACAGAACTGAAGTTTCTTCCTTCAGATTTGAAAGAGTAATTTATAAAACCATCTCTTATATACTCCAATTTTCAATTAACCACCTCTTTATTTTTCCACATAACTACCTATTGTTTTCATTTGTTAACAAAAACCCACAAAATCCAAAATTTTGTCACCCTTTCCATCACGGGGCCCCACATTTTTATTTGATTTTACTATCTAAAAAGACTGAAATATAATAATTGGTACGAACTCTCTGCAAAATAATACTAACTAGTAACTAGTATAGGCAGAATGATTGTAACACCCCAAATTCTCAAAACTCGGGGAGCTACTGATTAGGACCTCACAATGGGTCCCAACCATAGTTTGACAACAACTTAACTAGATCTTACAAAAAGGCATAGATAAGGAAAAACCGAAATCATAAAATAAGGCTTTGTAATGTCATGAATGTGACCAAAGACCAAAAAACGACAACAATAATCTTATAACTAAGTTTCTCTGAATATCATAAAAGAAAGACCAACATAATAAAAGACTCCAACCCATCCTATGAAGTACGGAAAGCCGACTGACCACTACTTTCCGGATCACTCGGTATCAACTCTAACTTGTAGCACGTCTAAACAACAATAAGACAACAGCTAAAAAAAATTAAATTTATGACTCAAAACATCCGTTCCTTATCCAACTAGTGTGGGTCCAGCACACCTCCGCCGGTAGCGTCACCGCAAAGCAATTCTGGACTAGTCCCTAAAGGAACCCCAGCGCACTCGGGCTAACTGGGCAGAATGCCACCGCCCGTTACTCTTAGGCCAATTATACATATCGGTCGATAAATAATAATAAATACACTTATAAACACATCGTACAAACACCACTATCACTATTCACACTCATATCCAAAAGCTAGCTAAGTAAGCCCAAAGGACTTACCTGAATCAACTCTCAACTCTTAAAATATCAACTCGGTCTACAATCGTAGAAAATCAACCTCCTGTTATACAAGGCAAGTGGGTCAATAATGTATCCCCCTATCTTGAAAGTCTACAACTTCTAAGATACACAAGATCATTAAGAGAAATTACTAAAATATCCTCATAAGGGTAAAAAGACTATTTTACCCCTGGGGCTCAAAACCCTAGAAGTATTCCTAGAATATTTCTAAAACTTCCTATGAATCCCAAAACCACAATCTAACACTCACAAGAAAGATCTAGGGCGTGTTTAGTAAAATTGCGGTTGCGGTTATGGTTACGGTTGTGGATGCGGTTGTGGTTGCGGTTGCGGTTTTAGCAAGATTTGTTTTGAGATTTATGGTCGTAAAAAAAATCCGTATACGTGTTTAGTTAGATCGTTCGGAATTAGTTTCAATTTTACATAAAGACCAAAATTCCCTCACCATTAATAATGGATGTAAGGTTGGTTTTCATTCCTAATTTTTGTTCGGATCCTGATCCAGATCAAAGAATGGTTTTTCTTCCCAATTTTCGAATTCATCCATTCCAAATGATCCAGATCCAAAAACACTCTTGCTTGGCTTGAAGAAGAAGAGTTGTACAGGAGAAGAAAGAGAAGACGCTTGGAGAAGAATGCGTCGCTGTTGAGAAGAAGGCTTCTCTGGTTCAGACGGCCTGGATAAGAAGGTTTGGAGAAGAACGCTTCTCTGGTTCAGACGACTTGAAGAAGAAGAAGAAGAATGCTTCTCTGGTGAGGCTGCTGAGACTTGAAATGGGAAAGGAAGGCCAAACCCTAGCTCCAACTTGAAGAAGAAGAAGATCCGGTGATTTGTGAATCAGTAAAATCCAATTGGTCTGTAAACTCCAATGGAGTCGTCACCTCCATTAAAACCTGAGAAATCTTATGGATGGTGTAGCAATGAGAAGACACCAATGGAGTCCAAAAATTCATTCATTCCCCTTCATGTCTTCAATTTCTAATTCTGCTTGCTGAATTTCGAATTCATTCATTATGCTTGCTGAATTTCAAATTCATTCATTCTACTTGCTGAATTTCGAATCCAAATCCATCTTCGAACTGAAGCTCTACTTGCTCAATTTCGAATTCTGCTTGAAGAAGCTTTTTGTATTCTCGATTGTTCTGTGTAAAGGGCATGAATGGGATATGATGGCCAAAACTCTCCAAGAAACTCCCCAAATCTTTGATCACTGGTTTCTGAAATTGGAGTTTTGAAACCCAGTAAACCACAACCACAAATGCAAAAGTTAAACCACAACTCTCTAACTAAACGCCTCATAATTTTTTTTTGGAAAACTGAATCTAAATGATGAAGAAGAAACTCTAACTAAACAGGGCCCTAGCTAAGTTAGAAGATATTCCAACATCTTAACTTTTATGAAAAGTTCACTAAGGATCTCACTTTGACCTAACTTAAAACGCTCATACAAAAATCTAAAAATCCATAATACAATATCTAATCCTTCTATGCAAAGCACTCTACTCACTAGAAGAAACAAATCCCAAAACGGGTCAACAACTAATCCTACACAAAAATTCCAAGTTGACTCAACACAAATTCTCCCATAATTAGCCAAACATTTGTATTTTACCAAACTGCACAACTAGCCTACTTTGGAACCTTATAGTCTAGATTCGATCGTTGCATCGACCACAAATTTTAATACATCACAGTATGCATCTCACTATATGTTCCATCAAAATTTCATGTCCATCAAATAGATCTAACCCATTCATATCTAGAACCAAAAACCGCTTCAACACACAGTGTTCCCCATCCTTAGAATATTTCACCAAAAACAGGAAAACTGCTTAGTGTCTCAACTTTGAAAATTCATAACTCTTAAACTACTAACCTGATTACTCTCAAATTTTGATATGATCTACAACAATATGCCTGCTATATCATATCCAAATTTCAGCCAAAAAGAATGAGTATTTCGTACCTAAACCTGGCCCTAAAGTTGGATGTTCGTCACTGTTTAAAACTCCGAAATAAGTGGATCTTCACTGCTCTTCTCTGGATATTCTGAGTAGGTTTAGAAGGCATAAAATGCACCCATTAGGCATGGAATTCATAGAGGGGGTGCAAGGAATGAAGGGTTATGAATCTTACCCGATTCCTAGACTCGAAAGTGAGAGGGTAGAGGACACAAGGCGGGCGGGCAACTCTTGCAGGCTGGCTGTTCTCGTGACAATATGCATGTTGTTGTTGTTGTGTTACAGTTTGTGACAGGAGCACAAGAAGTGAAGACTAGGCTGCTTGTGTCGCAGTTCTACCCGCTGCGTGAAGGGAGGAGAAAATGGGCATAAGAGTTCATGGCGAGGAGGTGAGTGAGAGAGACGACAATGACTTACCCGATGAAGAAGATTGCTGCATGCATAAACCATGACTCCCAGAAGCAAATTGTAAGGCGTGCAGAAGGGCTACAACAAGAAAGATCTTCATTGGAGAAGGACGGTCGAAGGGAGAGGTGAAGAGCTGTAGATCCGGTAGGGTAACGTACGTACAAGATTTGTGGTATGGTTGTTTAGCAAGGAAAGGGAGTCGAGAGAGAAGCAGAAGGGTAGTCTAACGGTTGTTTCTCCTGGCTGCTTCCTTTATCTGTTGGGCTGACGAGGTGCTGTTGTACGGTTGAAGAGGGTTGCAACATGGGATATCGAGAGTGGGCTGGAAGAAGCATGTGCCTGGGCTGAAGCAAATATGCACATAGGCTGAAGGATGGATGTGTCTGGGCTGAAGCAAAGCTGCCATGGGTTGAAGGATGGATGTGTCTGGGCTGAAGCAAAGCTGCGCATGGGCTAGACAAGAAGGAGCAAGGCTTGGCTGGGCTTGTCTAGACATTGTCATGGCTTTGTCATGGGCTTGTCAAGTGGCATTGTCAAAGGCTTGTCATCTCATTCGACTCTTGCAAGAGTGTTATAAGTAATATTTTATGTGATCAAAACTCCACATAAAATCATAAAAGTTGGTAAGAGCATTTTATGTGAATAACTCTACACATAAAAATAAAATGATAGAATTGCCAAAACAAGGAATTATTGTGAAACTTTTATCATTTTATGTGAGTAATAATTTTCACATAAAATGATAAGATTTATGTTGATAAAAGAAAATAAATATAAATAAAATAAATAAATATTTTTTTTAAAAATAACGGAAATAAATTTCCGAGTATTACATCAGTACCCCCTTAAAATAGTTTCGTCCTAAAACTTAGAAAAAGAAACATCAATCCGATAAGTTACTATAAATAGAAACGGATTATCAGCTCTTCTTCAAAACTTCGTTCTAACTTTTAACATACAAACTACTCAATCATCATAGTCAAACAACACATGGAAACATCAATATTCCAAACCAAAACATAGTCAGGTAGGTCCAACAAGGAAACATCAGAGTACTAACTCATCGGTACAGAGGTGGCAACCAATTCCGCAAAGAACTCAGGATAACTACCCTTAATGCTATCCTCCATCTCCAGGTAGCCTTATCAGCTCTTCGTCTAAACCACTGGATACTCTACATAGTATGATCCGGCCCAACTATCAAATCCTCATAGTTGATGACATGTCCCGGATCTAGTATGTAGCCCCTTAACTATTACTTGTGAACTCTAGGTAGGAGTGTTGGTCAATAAATAACTTCTCAATCTGATTTAGGATCTCATAAGAATACATTTCTCAACTTACTTATAGATACTTTTGATGACTCTACCTAAGTTATAAAACTTTATCCCTTCCGTTGAATCCCCTTGCTTTTGATCTTTCGGAAGATCCTGGCTATAAATTCTGAAACAATGATCTTAGACATCTCCCAACACTTTACTAAGTATCTAACGCTCTTTGTAAGACCACTCACTTGGTCTTGTCTCCTTAATATTGACTTAGTCGGACCATTTCTCCATTAATGACTAATCACATGCCTTTGATCAGGTTTACAACTTGCTATAACCCAAAATCACACTCCATGCGGAGATTTTTATATCGATCTATAGCTCCTTAACTTGAGGTCCTAGTTGACCTAACATTGAGTTTCATGTTTTGTGGGTTATGGGCTCCTCACGCTACCACTACGCTACTCTGATCAATCTGTTGCCACCCATTAATCATAATGGCGTTCTCCATGAGTACGGATGATTTTCAACCCTCTCTTGTAACTTCCTAGTTAATAACAACAATATCCTCTCAAACCGACCGTCAGTCTAGAGATGATTTACCAAAGTAAAGTGAAGGCTCGTACTCCAAGCCGTGTGTACAGGCTGTCAAAAACCTCGAGGTAAATCGCCCATATTTGTTGAAACTATGCTCCTTAAGCCCCCATGGAGTTTTACAATTGGTCTAGAGAATTCCTCAATAAAATAACTCACTAGTCACGTCTCCTTGGAAGGGTTGGGACATGCGTCTTTAGAAATTCCCGGAATTCACTTATGTCTCATCGGAACTTGACTTACTACTCGTCAGGACTCCTCGATTTGGTTATCCTTCCACCATCCCTTTGACTTCTAACGTAGGGCACATCACGTTGGCCTACAAGTCCTTACCTTGATCTATTTACAATCTTGACATGAAGTTTTCTTTTTAGCTCCAAATTCTCGTGGTAATAAGTCTACACCGAGACCATAATACCAAGCACATGATGGTCTCTCATGCTTGTCTTGTGAACTCTTCTACTAGGTGCCTCATTTTATAACATTTTCCTTCTCCGAATCGGTCTCTAACTGTCAGTTTATCATTACTTACCCATTCCGTGTTGGAAACTTAGTTACGTTGTACTCTTGCGTAGATTCCATAAAGTCGTCCTCATCTTAATACTTTATTTAAATTTAGAAAGACTCGCCTTTTGCTACATGACTTTCCTTCTCACTGGTTAAGCCATTCGCTCGGTTTACACTTTATCCATCATAGTGTTATCGCTCCAATGGTATGACTTGTATTAAACGTCTATCGGTACAATTTGTATAAGACACGTCAGATGCATAAGATTCTCTCAAAAATCAAATTTTTTGACTCGCATTTATTATGTTATCCTTATACTCATGTCACTCTACCTTCTTTAAATCTTTATACCTAGTAGGATAGTTAAATCCCTCTGAGTTTTCTCGTACACACTTTACGGACTACGTTGATTCGTCTTATTACCTTCATCAACTCTTATGTTATTAGTCGAGAATGGACTTCTAGCACACCACTTGTACGCATTCTCGCTACTACTCCTCCATCTGTATTTTATTGGTTATCAGGATTAGCTTGAATTTTCCTTGGAGTACCAAAATTTCTCATAAAACTCTTATATAAACACTTTTATGTAACCATCTTATTGGGGTGATACGGTATCCGTATAACGACCTTCAGTCATTCAACTTTACTCTTTCTCATGTTTGTTCCAACAAAGATGTAGATTCCATCTACAATCATCTCACAAGTCAATAAGACATTTCACCAAGGTATTTAATCATACTTTCTTTGTTTGTGCCGTCTCTATTACTCCGTGTCACATATTTAGTCATAAGACCTTCCTCTGTCAATCTAGAAAATTGACCCCAAACTTATGCTCGAAAGAGCACCATCAGTCCCATTGTGTGTAATGCTAAGTATCCTCTGTCTAGACCGTCATAGGGTCAATCAAAATCATCTGCTTCTTCTTATTCCTCTAGTTCTCCTTATACCAATCCATCTGTACTACTATGATCTGTAAAGTTTTCCTTAGCTAGTAGGTAAGCAATTGCTCACAACAATCTTCTTTATACCATTATTGATATAAGGGGTCATTTCTGACCGTCAACTCTTCCTCAAAAATTTTAATTAGCATTACTGACTTGAACTTGTTCAGTGTTACTAGCACTCGTATTGATTTCACTTCACAATTGTCGCAATTGGTCTCTTTAAGGAATTCTCCACATGTCGATAAAGTTTTTTTTGTAACTTTGTAGTTATTTTTCTTATCTGTCAACCAGTCACCAGTAGTTAACCCGCACGTGTAAAGTCTCAGTTGTTACCAATTAGTCTGCAGTTGACCTTCTACAAGGTCATAGACGTACTTTTCTTCTACCTCTTTTGAAGTTTGATGTACCTGGTCAAAATCTATCTCCTCCAATTTCTCTATTTATACTCCTTTAGCTCATTCTATAATCTACACTTCTCTTAATCACTACAAGACCATTATACTCTTTCCGAACTTAGCTATATCATTCATCTGCCGTCAAAGGACTCGTCAAATCTCTCGCGATAGCTCGTAAATGCATCTTCGCAATTCCTTTTACCTCAGTCATCAACTGCTTGCGGTTCTTCGGTTTGAATAGTTGGTGTTGATAACTTAAGTCCCTTTGTGAGAGGGAAGTTATTATGGGTCCTTGGGTATGCCAAAATCATTCTCACCCACTCTCCTTCCTTGGTTGGTGTTGAATTATATTGCTGCCTTTATTGTGATCCTTTGACTATGCTTTCAGGATTCTTTTATTTGGGTATCTGTATCACAATCTTTGTTGTAACTCACTTGTCTTATAGGAAGTCACTCCACCTCCATGTTTATGAAATCTACCTCCCACTTGTTGGCTAATCCGTAAACTTTAGTTCTACGGCTCTTTAAGTTTTCATAGTAGGGTTGATACTATATCTCTTCTTAACTCTCAGGCTTCTGATTGTCTAGGTGTTCCCTCTTGATTAGGATGCCGACTTACTTTGCCAATAGTGGCCATATTCCGCCCTGCTTCTAACAACAATTACAAACCTTCATCTTCTAGTCCGTCAGTAAGCTTAAATTTAATGTCTCTTGTCTAGATTGGTACTATATCTTACTTTGACTTTCGTGATTATGACTGTTATTGGAGGCATCCACTTTGTTACAGAACACTTGAAAGAACCTTTGGGTTGCCGTTCCCATTTTGCATAATTGTCGATCATCCAACGCTTCTCCAGAACTACTCTCATGTAGATTCTTCATTTGATCGTGATGAGTTGACTCGGGTTCCCCTTCTTTCCATTGTCGTGGGTGTTGTCTTGTAGTCTTCACTCTTCCTTCTCGACGTTCCGCAACGAGTTCAAAGGAGTTGACCGGATGTTTGCCTAACCTAATGCTCATAAGCTGAGCATACTTATCCTCGTGTTGACACCTTCAAAATCTACCTAGATGTGTCAACGGAGTGAGGATCTCATTCTATTATCTCCGTTAAGGGCATAATACAACTATAAATGTTACTAACATTCGGTTCTGAGTGAAGCTGTTGTTGTATATGAGGTCGATTATGGCTTTAAGACAAAGTAGACAAAGCTTGTAATGGAAGAGATACGGACATGGGTGATTAGGTCTTGCTTTTGAGGATTGAGGGAACGAAGCCAGCTCCAGATGATATGAGTGTACGGGTAAGGAGGTGGGGTCTGGACCATCTAGAGATGAGATTGAGGGCAAGGGTAAAGTAACTGCAGTGGTGAAGGAGGTGATCCTCATCTTCCGTCTGGATTGAGCAGAGTTTACAAGTGTCATCTTAGATGAGATTCCACTTCAAGAGCTTAGAAAGAGTGGGGAGATGGTGGTGGCTAGCAATCCAAGTAATGAAGCTACACTTAGGCACGTTAATACCCTTCCAAATAATATTGAGCATGTAAGGAGAGGAGGGTGGAGAAGGCTTCCAAACAAGATTGTAAGCGGCAGTTGTGGAGAAGCGTCCACTAGGGTCAGAAGATATCCTGGTGAAGCTAGGTCCGTTCATGGTCTCGATAGTCTCGTCCCTAACCTTGATAATCATACACCAAACAAAACTATTGCTTATAGGAAGTCGGGTAGTTCCAAATTGACTAGCCTTTAAAGATGTTTTTGTTAATCCAATCGGACCAGAGATTAACGTTTACAATTTTTCTCTAGAAAATCTTTTGCAATTGCTTTAATGAAAACAAATAAGATCTTAGGCTGAAAAAGCTATAACCTTTTTATTTAACGAGCACAAACTATTTAATATTTTCAAGCTAAGAAAGCTGAAATTTATTGAGAACAATCTAGATCTAATTTTAATTTTCAAACAAAATTGTCACGAGAAAGCTAAAGAGAGATATAATCTATTTTTTTGATCAGGACAAGCTATTGAATATTTTTTGCTGGGAAAGCTGAAAATTATTGAGAACAGTCCACATCTAACTTTGATTTTCAAACAAAATTGTCATGAGAAAGCTAAAAAAAGTCTTCGTCTCTAAGGTGTGAAGATGTCTCAAATCATTTTCAAACAACGATAAACGATATACCAACAAAATAATAATCTTTGTTTTGAGGGAAATTCTCTTTCATCTTTAAGTTGCGAAGATGATAGAGGAATATTTTTTCTCTCCGTATTTTATTTTTTGTGGTTTAACCTCTTTTCTACTCAATGCATTCTTATCCTTTTAGTCGGTTTTCATCTCCTTCTCTCTTTTTTATTACTTCCGCGCGGTTCTTTCTCTTTTTTGTTGAGTCTACTTTCATATTTGTCAGCTTGTCGTTTTACGAATATGAGTTTTTTAATCGTTTTATTTTTTTTACTCCTTTCGGTTTAGATCAAAACCTCTAACCTTATCTTCTAGTTTTTGTTTTTCGTACACGTGTTTTTTCAAGGTTTAGTTTTTATTTTTTTTAAACCTATCCTTTTTGCACAACTTTCGTTTTCTCTTTGTACCTCAAATCATCGACCTTGTTTGAAATTTCCTCAAAATTATATAGATTATGAACAATTGGAACCTAGAATCTTGAGCCTTTTTCTTTCACAAAACATGTTTTGACCTCATACTAACTTGTTGAAGGAAATTACCCAGCAACTCTTGATATTTGAGTAAAGTGGAAGAAAAGGAGAAATAAGAGTGAGGACATGCTAATCTCTCATATCAAATAATTTTCTTGCTTGTCTGCTACAAAGCCTACAAACAACAATCGGATCCGTTGGGTTTATCAAATATCTTTCTTTGAGAAGAAACCTTAAGATCATAAACAAGTCCAAGCCCATGAACGAGTCTCATCTATTACAACCCATTGTGTGTCTGAATTATTTAAATAGAATATGCACTTGTGTGATGTATACCAACTATATATTTTTGAACAAGATCCATTATATTTGTCTACGGTGCTGAGTTGAGTTTACAACCTACCAATTGCAAATTAGGATCCCTGTACTCTAAATTCCTTCACATTGAGTGGAGTAAAGAAGTGATTGTTGATTTTAATTATATTACGGTGCAAATCCTAATCTTTGATCTTTCAACATGGAGAATGCATAATAAGAGCCTTGAATATCCTGATGATCAACTATATGTAGCTATATAACAATGTCTTTCTAAATTTGCTCCAGGTTGCTCTTGACTCTACTACGGTGGAGTTTTTGTTGATGTTTCTACAGGTAAACAAGAATAAGAAGGAAGACTCAAGCACCATAACAACTTTCAAGAGAACAATGAACAAAGGGCATAAGACCCCGAATCAACTCTTCCTTAAGAGCATTGAACAAATGAGTTTATAAGTTGTAACTTAGATAGAACATTGTGATGGACATGAAATCCGAATTTCATGCAATTTGGATAAGAGAAAGTGTAATTTTGATATTTAAAAAGAAGAAGTTTATATTGAAAACAATATGATCACTTTTGTTGATCTAGCTTGAGAAATGTTTGCGCTCCATCAAAGTCTCGTTCGGTTTGGAAAATGGAGAGATGGAGTCCTTTACATTGCTTAGTTGGATGACTTTCCCTTGATTTGAAGACGTTTCTCGAGTGTGGTCTGAACGAATGTTCCGGAAGATGCCGTAGTCACATGCCCTTGTTTGATCATGTTGATCGTGGTTGTGTTTGAGGTCTCCGAAGATTCTCCATCGAGGTAGAGGGAATGTCGTTGGATCTACATTTCCGCAGGAGGTGTGAGTTCCCCTTGATTTGGTTTTCTACTATCCTGCTTCTCGGCAGCGAGACACCGCGTTAGTTCCTCTAGCCCGTGTTCTCTCCATGTTTGGCCTGCCTCGAGTGTATATCGCCTTCTGCCGTGGTTTATTTGTTCCGACTTTTTTGGATCTTTTTTCGGTCATTTGCTTGTAGCTATTTGCATGACAGTTTACCCATTTGCCGGTTTTCGGCCTCTCGATACACCAAGTTTGTTTCGTGTAGTCGAACATCTTACCTTGTTGATAAAAAAAAACTGCTTCTAGTAATTTTAAAATTTAATAAGGTTTTGAGATTGATCATTATAATTGATATTATTTTGATCTATATTATTCTAAAAAATACCAACCTTTCGTTTAGTAAGTCAATTATTATTTCACAACATAGTACAAAGTCACATTCACTGAAGTGTAAACCCTAGCGAATTGAAGCAATTAGGGATTTTGGAGTGAAATTGTTTTTCAATAAAGAAAACATTTACAAACAAGTAAATACCAATTGGATAAAAAAACCCACAAGAACTATGAGCCCACCCGAATATACACGACCCGTCAAAATGGCGACCCGTTTATGTGGTACTAAAGTCTAAAACCCTAGCGAATTGCAGCAATAAGGCTTCTGAGATAAACATCGCGCCCCTGCTCTCTGCATTTCTCTCCCCTCGCCGATCTCAACTGGTACCTAATCCCTTCCTTCTCCAATTCTCTTCTCAATCGTTTAATTTCGACTGTATTACTTATAGATTTTGCTATAACACCTGCTTCTCTTTTCGTCCAATTGAGGGTTGGCTAAGTCTTCTTTTTTGTTTTGTTGATATTAATCAGAAGTAGAACCTCGGGAACTAGGTGACGATGGCGTACGTTGTGAAGCCGGCGAAGCAGGGTCTAGAAGAGTCTCAGGAGCAGATTCACAAGATCAGGATCACTCTCTCCTCTAAACACGTCAAGAACCTCGAGAAAGGTATTTCGATATCTATTCTCGACTTGAAAATCTGGAAAGTAGTTCAGTCTGAATTAGTTTGTAGTTCATTGTCGTTTGTATGTGCATAACGATATCCGCTCTGTGGTAACTGTCTAGATTGTTTCAAGGATAATGAGACCGAAAATGGTTTGAATCTGATTTTTTGCTCCTTCCTCCCCCTGTTAATTGGAATGAAATCGAAGTTGTACTATGCTACTTGATTTGATATTCTCCATTATTGATGTTGACAAAGCAAATTCCAATCAAGGGATTCTTCATGTGTATTATGATATCAACCGTCTGTTTAACATTAAGTACAGTAAGAGGGAAGTTGCTCTTGCTTTTGCATATAGCAAGTGTAATTACTTGATTATTGACCGTCAAATTCCAACCAAGGGAGGGATTCTTCATGTGTATTTTGAACTGTCTGTTTGCAGTAAGAGGGAGTTCCTATGCTGGATGTTTGTAGTTTGATAAATGTTCTCATACAATAAGATATTGATTCCTAATTTTTATTTCAATTCTTGTTTGATCACAGTATGTACTGATCTGGTTCGTGGAGCCAAGGAAAAGCACCTAAGGGTCAAGGGACCAGTTAGAATGCCCACCAAGGTTCTTAACATTACCACGAGGAAGTCTCCCTGCGGTGAAGGTATGAAGCTCCTTGTGCTCTAGAAATTGTTCATCTGTCAAAATTTTGAGTATTCTTAGATCTGATCTCTTCTGATTTTTCGACAGGGACAAACACATGGGATAGATTTGAGTTGCGTGTACACAAGAGGGTAATCGATCTCTTCTCATCCCCGGATGTGGTGAAGCAGATCACCTCCATCACCATCGAACCTGGTGTTGAGGTTGAGGTCACAATTGCCGACTCTTAGGCATTCGTAGGTGCGTTTGTTGTTGTGTCCACCTTGCAGCTTTTGAAGTTAAGAGATACTTTTTGGTGATGGTTTTGTATCATTTAGTTTAAGGTTATTTTGTTTTGAATCCGAGAAAAAGAGTTGGGAGTACTGGACATTTGTTGAGATATTTTACTCAAGTGCAAGAATGCAGTGAATTTTCTGTTTACCCTACAATGTTTTCTTATGCCATATCTTTTGGAAATATTTGCATGTGATTGTTTGTGGGCGAGACTGCATGTACAACACCCTTTGTTAGATTGGATAATTACCACTTACCAGTGAATATCTGACTGGTTCTCTGGAATTTAGAACTTAATATCTGAAGTGGGTTTAGCTGGTTTGGATAATTATCTATGGATATCCGATATGTTTCATCCTAATAACTTAATGATTAAAAAAAGCTAATAGTTAGGACTTAGGAGAATGCAAACTTTTAATGTAAAAAATAAACTTATCCCAAAAGTCTATGTAGTTATCTCTTGGAGGACAATTCGCGGAGTCCTAACAAGAAACAACTCATAATTTTGATAATAAATATCAAAGTAATGATGGTGGAAATAAGAGATGATTAGTAAGGGAATATTAGTTATTGTGCAATTGGGATCAAATGGCAAAGCTTACCTTTCCTATACAGCGAATATACAAGAATCAAATCCTATACAATTCAAACTAAACAAAGATACGTGATACACAGAATATACTGTTGTAAGTGACTCAAGATAAAGCCGGCGTAACACTCCCCTGCAACCCGGAATTGTCGAGATCTACCATACCGAGCTTGACCAAAGTCAGCATGTCATAACGCTTTGGTGAGAATGTTTGCAAGCTCTGATACCATGCGCAATTGGGATCAAATGGCAAAACTTACCTTTTCTATAAGACTTTGTAACTATACATACACTATGCACAAAAATCAAATCAAATCCTATACAATCTATATATACTACTAAAGCAGCACCCATTTTGTCCACATGTCAATCTCTAAGGCCGTCCACGTCAGCTTTTTTCCAATTTATTTACAGATTTGCCACAACGTATTTACAGATTTGCCATTAATTATTTTATAAAATTTTTTTTTATTAGGATTTGTAAACAGTCATCATGCCACGTCAATTTTATTAAAAAATAAATCTTCTAACAAGATTTGACACATTTGTTTAATTTAAAACTAAATCAAATTTTGCTCCTCTATTTAAATCTAAATAAAAGTGATAATATATTAAGATATAAATATATTAGTCGAATAATAATCTTTGTAATAGAATTTTAATTATGTTATTTTATTTATTTTAAAAAAATTGATTCTTATATGTTAGTCATATTAATTAATAAAAATAATTTTTACTTATATATCAAATATATGATGCATGAAATTGAAAATATAATATTTATTTAGACAATCCCGCACAAGGTGCGGGCACTAAACTAGTTTAAACTAAACAAAGACTTGTAACTATACATAGTGTATACAAAAATATCAAATAAAATCCTATACAACTTAAACTAAATTAAGATACGTTATATATTGTTGTAACTGACTCAAGACAAAGTTGACGTAACAATTATCAATTATATATTTTACACATTTTTATCGAAGAATAAACAAGTTTGTTTTGTATTTTCTGTTTTCACATTCAAAATTATTATCTATTTACATTTACGTTGCTCACTTTGTGGTATCTATTAAGAGCATGCACATATGATGTAAATAAGAGCATGCAAATACAATGCAAAAAGGCATACAAATACAATGTCAACTTTGTTCTCCACCTCTTATGTATCATGTATGTATCAAAACGTCATGTAACATATATCTACTATATATTGGACCACAAGAGTATAGATACGTAGAAACCATTCAATTATGTAATAACTTAAAATATGTTTTTAGTTTAAATTTGAAGAATAAGCCCGTGCTATGTACATGTGTTTTTAAGTTTTTTGTCTAGTTAAAGTTTTTAATGCTTTGTACATATTCATTTATTAAATTGTACATGTAAATGTTGATGCAATTTGTTATTTATATGACCCGTTTATAAAATTATTGGAAGTATGAAGATTTTTGTAGGTTTCAGTTCCTATAATATAAATTTACTCATAATATGTTTTATGATGAAGCTTATAAAAAAGTGTATATAAATAGTTGAACCAACTCTGACAAAAGGTCTTAATGTGTAAATAAACCTTATAAATAAATATTTGATTGTTAACAACTAATTGTGTATGAATGAGTCATATATGTTTAGATTGTTGATTTTTATAATTGTTAATGTGTGATAATGATGACTATATTTATTACAAAAATCTTAATCTTCCATGTATGTAGGAATACAGGGAATACAGGGTGATGTGAATAAAAAATGAACTATTATCATTCAATAAATGAGTTATAGGTTAAAAAAAATTAATGACTTATAAGTTCATAAAAAATGATCTACACATTCATGAAAATCAACTATACTTTCACAAAAAGAAATCACATTTTAAAAATAAACTACATGTTCAAAAAAATAACTACATCTTCAAAAATACAATCAATTATACGTTAAAAAGCTACATGTTTACAAAAATAAACCACGCGTTCATAAAAACTGAACTACATGTCTCGATCCTAGTTAAAGAGTTCATCTAATGAACTTGAGCACATAACTACATATAATCACTTGGTCGATTATTGTAACATCATTGTATTTAGCATTCCACTAAATCAATACACTAGAATGAATTTAGAGAGATTGACGATATAATTCATGATCATAAATCAAAGTAACCTAATCACAATTCATTGAGAATAACATGCATCGTGCATATCTAGTACAAGTCCGGACTAAATTATGAATGAACTTTCATACCATGTAAAAAAATTTCATCTTTGATCAACAAATAAGGCAAGACAATGGATTCAAGAAAAAGCAAATATTTCAATTAGCTTCTAACACGAAAAAATTATGAATGAACTTTCCTCACTCCTCTCTCTAAGAGCTTTTTTTACTTGAACCAACACACACACACACGTATATACACACAAAAAAACACATATGGATAAACATATTTTGGTTCCGGTGATGAAGATCCTTTTGGAGAGGAAATGAGGAGAGGTTTGGTTCACTATATGTTAGTCATTGATGTCATCTATTCATGTATCATTTTAGATGGTGCATTCATGCATTTTATGTCTCTTTTGATGATATTATGCATTCATTTAGCATTGAAAGCATTCCTATTGCATATTATGTTGTTTACTTCAGTTTATTTTGTGTTTCGGACGTTCAAGGTAATTTATGGTGCATTTCGGTCAAATTATCAAAAGATACGTAAAAACACGAGTGTTCAATCATTCCTGAGGTCAAGAGCTAGATTGGAACATCATACATGACTAAAGAACGAGAAAACAAGTAGTGAACCGTATGATTGGATCCAAGATTGGATGAGCAACTATAGAAATCAACAAGAAGTTGATGTCACAACCCCACGTGACTAGTTACTTAACTTGTAGTCACGCCACTATGGCTTGTCATGTTGTGGCCTGCCCGTGGGTCTTGTCATGACCTTCCCGTGGGATTTGTTCAACAACTTTCCGAAATTAGTTTACGATTTTATTCTGGATGGGCCTTTTTCACGATGACTTGCATGGCGTGTTTGTAACGTATAAATAACTTATTTTGAACTGTAAAAGGGTTAGGATTTTAAATATTTGCAACCGTAGTTGTGACACTAGTTTTCTTTTTTCTATACTCGAAATTCAATAAGACTCTTTGTGGATGAATTTCTCGAGTTAGTTGATTCCTCTTGCATTTTGAACCTTGATTTGAGGTATTTGACAATTTATGCAAATTTCCTTTTTTGGTTTCATTAGTTTCTTAATTTAAGCTTGTTGTTTTTCCTTTTATACATTGTTTTGCAAATTTCAACATCTCTAACTAATTTCTTGATATATAAGGATTGGTTGAAGTCGAGAATGGATTTATTGATCATTTTGTATGTGATTTGTTGAATGAAAATCAACTAACATTGTTTCGCCCTAGTGACCTTATTCCAAACTTGGCCTTAACAATATGACAAGTTCGATCCCCTTATTTTATTTGTTTATTTCTTGAGAAGTGATGTTCGCCTTGATAGAAATATACCAATTTTATGCGAAAGCCTGTTGATTATATTTGACCAATTAAGATTGAACTTGATTTGAAAGTGACAACTATCTTTACCCCAATGATTCTTGATTGTCACCGATTTAGTGATTTTTATACCTTTTTGGATTTTCTACTAGAATGTGAAATGTTTTGATTTTCTACTCATTTTCTAAGCACATAAAGGTTTAACTTTTATTTTCTACAACTGCGAGATAGTTTTTATATGAAGTTGAGCACGGTCTTTGCACACCGAGAGGTGGTAAAGAATACCTTTAACAATTACCTACGATAAATGCTGATTGACATTCATGATATTCATATACTTGGTTATTTGTTAATTTATTATCACAGGGATATCTCTATTCATTAGTTTACTTCACTTATTCTACTTTTCACAACCATATTTGTTTGTTCTTTTGTTTTTTTTGACAACATAAACTCCAAAACCAAACTTTTCTACCTTTTCTCCCTTTCTTACACTCTTTTTATGCGTTGATAGGTTCTACAATCCGATTTCGTGACAAAACACTGGAAACCCTTATTTTTCTCACACGAAACTACGATATTATCTTCTCTTCTCCATTGTAAAACTCAGTTCTTACTCATTTTTTGTCAACCAGGTTTGAATTTCTAACTCTAATCTACGTTTATTCGATGATTTCATCCTTAAATTGCTTGGTCTTGAGAGATTTGATGATTTTTTTGCTCCAAACGTTGCCATGAACCCTAATTTCCATCCCCTTGAAAGTGTGCAAATTTATGTGATATTTTGATTTCTTTGACATTGATTGATCTATTTCATCGATGTTTGATCTTTGTTTTGTGATTTGATGTGAATTTGTCAGTTTTTGGATAAGTTTTGTCTTTGGAATGCATTGATGAGAATTAAAATGTTTTAATGCGTTTCTTTAGGATATATTTGTTCAATTACACTTCTATCATTATGCATGATGTTTGATCACTTTTATTGCGGTTTTGATCATTTTTATTTTAGTTTTTGATGTGTTTCCTTCCGAATATATTTGGCAATATGGTACAAGAAATCTGGAAACTAAGAAGCATCCAAGCTCTTGGTTGACTCGATCCAGTACTTTGTCGGACCGATCGATCATCATCAGTTGGATGGACTACTCCATTTAATCGTTTCGATCAAGTCTTTCCTGCAGTAGCCTTGTTTCTTCACATATTATGACTTATACACTTTGTGCTTTGCAAACCAATATCATTTTCTATAGTTGGGTCCAAATGATGCATAAATATAAATATACATTTCTTCTTTTATTATAATGCACAACACCAAAAGGACCCATATTACAATCATAAAACCAAATACCTTTTTCATTACTACATGCGTAATATGGATGAGTTAAATGAGTATAAAGAAAACTATACAAATTTTATGCAGTTACGAAGAAATGTTAATCAAACCAAAAAGGGGCTAATTACTTTAACCCAAAACTTAACACTAAATAAGTTGTTTATATTAAGGTATGCGAATTAAAGTAATAGATGGTAAAATTATTATATCATATGAGATGGTTTTATTTATAAAACAATTATACAATGTAATTTAGTGAAAAGAGCAACTTTAGGAAATCATATATTATCATTGTCAAATTCAACCTTCTAAGTGTATGAGATGTACTCAACACTAAACTTTGACCTAATCGTGGGCTGAGGCCTTTTAGTCGAATTTTCAAGTGTGCATACATCTTAATTCTCAAAAGTTGGTTCTCATTGCTTATTTCGTCGACTTTTTGTGTTGGCTTTCAAACCCAACTTAGTTTTTTGATGATTTGAAACCGAACTTTGTTGGACTTCAATTGTATGTTAATCATTCTTGTTTCGAGTAGGCAGGTTGACATTATACGAGCATGGTATATGTTTAGTTGTTTACTATGGTTCTAGAAGGACACGCAAATATTATCATTATTATTATTATCATAATAATGATAATAATTATTATTATCGTCAAAGTCCGATACAGACAGACCGGTAGAGCGAGATCGTGTGCATTCGAGCACACATGTGTATTAGACCCAAACCCAACACATAATCCGGTGAGATTCCATCATAAAACCAATTCACAATAGGAGGAGTAGTCCACCGACCTTATATATTAGGCTCGGAATGTCCCCATCTTTCGATGTGCGACCTTATTATCTCCAACACGCCCCCGCAAGTGCAACTAGAGGTTATAGACCGAGTTGCACTTGTCCACAAGTGAGGATCGCGAGCCGAATTGAGCGGACGGACCGGTAGAGCGGGGGTCGTGTGTGTACGAACGCACATGCGCATTAGACTCAAACTCAACACATAAATCCGGCGAGATTTCATCCTAAAACTAATTGAGCAATAGGAGGAGTAGCCCATCTATTAGGTTCAGAATGTCCCCAATTTTTTATGTGGTACCTTATTATTATTATTTTGGTAACATGGGTCCATAATTCTCAATTTCTCATGGTGTTGCGCAAAAGAAGAAAAGGTATATTTATATTTTTGCATCACTTGGACCAACTATAGAAAATAATATTGGTTTGCAATGCTTAATCTTGTTCACACTCTAATAAGTACCAATTAAAAAGTGTTTATATAGGGTTTGAATGCATATCTAACGTACGATATAACCCTGCGTTACATAAATACATGGCCGACTATGTTGGTACCGATTTGCAAAAATGTGGCCACAACAATGCATCCTATAAGAATGCATCATTTCCAGAAATGTGTTTTATGAGGTCTCAAATGAATGTATCATCGTCACCACACTTTCACAAAACGTCTCATGCCCCACCTTCCTCCTCTCATTATGGCATCTCCGTTTTTTTTCAACCTTTGCTTATTATAATTATCAAACCAAATCTAATCTTCCATGTCATACCCACAATTATTATTATCCTTCTATATATTTTTTCTGTTTTCACCTATCAGGCATAGTCGTGTGATTACGAGCAAGCATACACGTTAGGTTCAACTGATCCAAGCAAAGTAACTAACTCATCGACCTTATTCTTATACAATGGGCTTAAAATGTTCCTAAAAACTTATTATCTTAAACAACATACAACGAGAAGTGGATCTAATATTTTAAAAATATTTTTAATTAGTTAAAATTTTAAAAACTCAACAATTTTTTTTTTTACCCTTTTCCCCTAAATTTCTTCTCAACGATAGATTTACCCCAACCCTGATGGCCAATGGCACCTGTACATCATGTGAATCAAAGGCTGGAAACTGGGCCACTAGGCCCAGGAGTCACGTGATAATCTCCTTAAATAAAACGCCTCAATTACATTTATTCCCTCTTAACTCTAGAGATATTTATATTTATGACCCTATTTTTTTAGGTAATTAACGAACTCCCTAAACTTCAACAGAAATTACTAGTAAATTGATGATTTCTTTTAATTCATTAAACTCCTGAACTCTGCAATCAATTTCATATTGAAATTCTAACAAATGTCCATATAAACAAAATTAATGCTTTCACTTATAACTTTCTTTTAGAAATATTTCAATTGATATACTTGTAGTTTGTGGTTTTTTGAATTTTGCCCAACATCTTTTTTAAGTTCGGATCATGCCCTCAAATTTTCTTATTTTTTGGATTTTGTCCAGTCCGTTACAAGATAAACGGATGTTTTACAACCGTTAATTTACATTAAAAAAAAAAAGAAAATTTGAGGGCACTCAAACTAACAGTTTTAAAACATCCGTTTATATTTTTTTAACAAATTAGCAAAATCTGGAAAAAAAAAAAAGAAGAAAAGTTTAAAAAAACGAATCAAACTGTGAAAAAGTGTTGGGCGAATTGAAAACCCCAAACCACAAGGACGACAATTAAAATTTCACTTTTTTTAATAACCAAAAATAGATTTAAAAACATTAGTATCTCTTATACACTGGATGACACGTATCATTTTCTCATATATTTATATTTTATTATTTATTATATACTTTTTAATAATTATCTATATTGCTATGTCATTAACTAAATTTAAATTTAGTTATTTTTACTATACAAGTCAAGGTGAAATAAACAATGTTATTGAAAAAAAATATTCATATATAACAAATTGATATTTGTAACTTTTAAATACTTATTATCTTTTTAAATTATATTTGTTCTGTATTTCTTTCCTACTATAATCGCTTGGATTTATTAAGATTGGAGTAGTGTACTCCTTTTT